>CM053271.1:62780026-63506386 GCA_028583415.1 Protea cynaroides
CGAGGGTCGATGCTAGGATCGATGCTAGGGTCGATGGGTCTATCGACCCTCCCCCCTCTTCCGGACTTCCCGAATGCTGAGGGTCGATGGTCAGAAACACCTAGGGTCGGATGGTCATCGACCCTGGTGCGACCCTCGGTGCACTCTGGTCCAATTTCTACTTTTTAATCCATTCTTCATGTTTGGGGTCCTATGGCTTTCTTCTACCTTTCATTATACATTCATTCCATGGTCTGAAACCATGTATAAACCATCTAGAATAGTTTTCATACATCTTCCTATGGTTTCCATGAAAACCTAACCATAGATTGATGGTTTGGGTTACTCCGAGATCACTCTCTCAACATTAACTAACCTAAGGTTTGTAGAAACTTATGGAATTAGTATCCATACCTGAGAAGATAACTTTTCCTCTGAAATTCTTCTCCTTTGTGCTAAGTTCTCTTCCTTCCCTTTCTTCTTCCTCTTTTCCTTCTCCTCTCTTTCTCTCAGTTCGATTAGGGTTGTGAAAGGAGTGAAAGTGGCTTGGGGACGTCCTTTAAATAGAGTAGGAACATCCTAAATAAGTCTCTCTGAGATTTGGAAAGAATCCCAATCGAAAAATATAGAAATTTCCTAATTTCTATATTCGGCAGAAATCGAGGGTCGATGGGAGGGTCGATGATCCCGTCGACCCTAGGGTCTTAAGCTGTCCGACCCTCCCTTCAAAACTGAGGGTCTGACTTTCTGTTTTGGGAGGTCCGACCTTGCTTAGCTGGGTATGCGACCCTTCCCCTATTTTAAGTGTTTTGGGGTCGATTTGATACCTGAGATCTCGATCTCCTTCACGCCCTTGGTCCATTTGACTTGACCAAAATGGGTAAACCTGGTTCAAGGTGGTAAAACCGGGTTAGATTGACACAGGTCTCACATAGGTGGCCGCCGCACCTCTATACACAAGTTTGTGGATACGCCCAATGACTCCTGCACTGTCGCCCATAGCACCCAAAATGGCACAATATACACCCTATGAAAATGGCATGGCTGTACCGGTTGATACCATACCGACAAATAAACCCTTGCTGGCTATGGTTGCAAACTAGGCTCGCAACTAACCAATCCTAATGCCAAATAGTGTATCCAAGGCCTCACCCCAGCATCCCTCAGAACATCCATAGAGATAGAGTTAAGGCTCCCCGGTGGAGTCAAAGACTACAAGGACCGAGACCACCTCCCTTGATGCTCTACGACATAATAGTTCTGCTAAGGTAATGGCGATACGACGGCATCAGTGGACATGACTTAAGTAGACCATGACACAATATACACCCCATGAAGAACGGTCATGGTTGTACCGGTTGATACCATCCCTACCCTCACCATATACACTGGCCAAACAGAAACATTCACATGCCTATTCCTATCATCATCATCATCATCATGTTATAAGCAGTAAAGTAAATATGCATGAACAATTAATAGAAACATTGGATGGCATGTTAAATGCACACACAAGCATACACGCATAGAATCAATATGGCATTGGACTCAAGAAGTAAAACTGTTTATTATTAACCAGTTAGTTTAGGTCTTGTTCCCTCACCTTAGCTTGCTAATAGATACTCTTCCAAGCTTTAGAATCACCTTTATAACAAATCTGATAAAATTTAATTAGAATTTTTTCAGAATTTAAAAACCATTTTGTTAACTGAGGGTCGGAGGTAGGGTCGGAGTCATGATCGACCCTGGGTGCGACCCTCCCCAATCTGGACTTCCCGAACACGGAGGGTCGATCCTCAGGATCACATAGGGTCAGATGGTCATCGACCCTCTGTGCGACCCTCAGTGGATTTTGGTCAATTTCCCTCCTATTAGTCCATCCTTCGTGTTTAGGGTCCTATGGCTTTCTCCTACAGTCCATTCAACATTCATTCCATGGTCTAGAACCATGAATCATCCACCTAGATAGCTTTCATGTAATCTCCCATAGTTTTCTATGAAAACCTAACCATGGGTTGATGGTTTGGGTTTCTCTGAGATCATACTCTCATCATTATCTAACCTAAGGTCTGTAGAAACTCATGGAATTAGTATCCATACATGAGAAGATTACTCCCTCTCTGCAACTCTTATCCTTTTTGCTATCTTCTTTTCCTTGCTTCTCTTCTTCTCCTTTTCCTTCTCTTCTCTTTCTCTCAATTCAATTAGGGTTGTAAAAGGAGTGAAAGAGGCTTAGGGATGTCCTTTAAATAGAGTAGAAACATCCTAAAATAAGTCCCTTTCTGATTAGGAAAGAATCCAAATAAAAAATTAGGAAATTTTCTAATTTCAGTTTCGGCGGCAACTGAGGGTCGATGGGAGGGTCGATGATCTCGTCGACCCTAGGGTTCCTAAGGTGTCCGACCCTCCCTATAAAATTGAGGGTCTGACTTTCTGTCTTGGGGGGTCCGACCCTCCTTTGCGGGGTATGCGTCCCTCCCCTTAAATTGAGTGTGTTGGGGTCGATTTTGTCACACCCCAATTTCTGGACCAACCAGAATGGTGTGATGAACCGTTAATAAACCAACGGTTCAATCAGGATCTCACAATAGGCTATCCCACATATGATAAACCAAAACACATTCCACATTAATCAGAGGTAATAAAGTAAATAGCGGAAGTCTTACAGATATTGAACTGATGTCTAATCATGATAAATAATTAATATTCTATTTATTTTCAAGTAACCAAAACATAATTTATTACATATTACAATATCCAAATACGAAATCTAAACACTAAGCATATCCACAGCTGAAACACTTGCTTAACGAACCATGTTCGTCCTCCACAGCTTGCTCATCATAGCCGCCACATGTTCTTATGTTGGCATGTCGACATAATATTCAATCATAGTACCTGCAACATCAGAAACTAAAATGAATTGCACGCGCGAGGGTCAGCTCTCCAACTTGAGCTCAGTGAGTAAACAAAAACAATGCAACAATACATATGCATGCAATCAATTCATATCTTTGGTCTGGTTTATAGTTTGCAATGCGCAATAGAAAGGTTGGGTGGTCAAAGGTTAACGTTTATTGACCCCGCCTCTATACACAGGGTGTGAAGTCCGCCCGAAGGTTAACGTTTATCGTCGTCCCCATCCACCCTAATCATGAACATTATATAACAAAGGTTAACGTTTATTGCTATATAGTGCCATACCAACACGTAAGCCCCTACTGGCGAGGGCTTGCAAACTGGGCTCGCAACTAACCAATCCTAATGCCAAACAGTGTATCCAAGGTCTCACCCCAGCATCCCTCAGAATGTCCATAGTGATAGAGCTAAGGCCCCCCGGTAGAGTCAGAGACTACAAGGACCGAGACCACCACCCCTGATACTCTACGACATAATAGTTCTGCTAAGGTAAGGGCGATACGACGATGCTAATGCACAAGACTTGAGTTAGAGATAGAGCTAAAGTGCTGAGACCCGCCAAAGGTTAACGTTTATTGACGTTCTCATCACACCTCCCCTGATACTCACTCGCATCAAGTACACCAACCACACACATACAATCACATGCCTATTACTATCATCATCATCATCATGTTATAAACAATAAAGTAAATATGTATGAGCAATTAATAGAAATATTGGATGACATGTTGTACGCACATTACAAACATATTCGCATAGAATCAAGCATGGCATTGGACTTAAGAAAAGAAAAATAGTTTGTTATTAACCAATTAGTTTAGAGTTTCGTTTCCTCACCTTAGCTTGTTAATAGATCCTCTTCCAAGCTTTAGAATCACATTTATAATGTTATTATATTGCTAGAAGACCTAACAAAGTCGATAGAATTTAATTAAAATTAATTCCGAATTTAAAAACCATTCTGTTAACTGAGGGTTGGAGGTAGGGTCGGAGTCATGATCGACCCTGGGTGCGACCCTCCCCCTAATCTGAATTTCTCGAACACTGAGGGTCGATGCTAGGGTCGGATCTACCATCGACCCTAGATGCGACCCTCCATGGTTTGAGTCGAAAATATCAGATTTCATTCTCTCTTTTTTGGTTGGGTCCTATGGCTTACTTCCACAATCCATTCTATACATGTTCTATGGTTTAGAACTATACTTTATTCACCTACATGGTTTTAATGATCTCCTCCATGGTTTCCATTGAAACGAAACCATGGATGGATGATTTGGGTTTCTTCTAAGTCATACCCTTTTCATAAACCATTCTAAAGTCTTAAATAAATCATGGGGAATGTATTCATACCCTAGGTTTGCTGAGATTCAGAGTTCCTCTGAATTTCCTCTTCTTCCTTAGCCTTTTCTTCAAGTTTTCCTTCTCTTCTTCTCTTCCTTCTCTTCTCTTTCTCTCAATCCAATTAGGGTTGTAAAAGGAGTGAAAGAGGCTTAGGGACGTCCTATTTATAGGGAAAAACCTCCCAAAATAAGTCCCATTGAGTTTAGGAAAGGTTCCAATTGAAATTAGGAAGGTTTCTCAATTTTTGGTTCGTACTGTTTTTCCCGAATACCGAGGGTCGATGGGAGGGTCGATGGGAGGGTCGGACAACTCATAGACCCTGCGACCCATGGTTGAGGGTCGATGGGAGGGTCGGACCTGTCTGTTAAAACCTACGACCCTACCCTCATTTTGACTATTTTTGAGTGAATTTTCTTATTAGGTCTTGGTTTTTCTTCACACACTTGGTCCACTTGGCTCGACCATGATATGTAGACGGGTCCCGACACAAATTATAAGGTTAGGCCGGGTTCGTGGCGTGCGGGTCTTATAGATTTGATACCTGGGATCATGATCTCCTTCACGCCCTTGGTCCATTTGACTCAACCATGATGGGTAAACCTGGTTCAAGGTGATAAGACCGGGTTAGTTTGATATGGGTCTTACATATGTATTGACTACCGAGAGTTGAACAAGTTAACCATCAAGAATCGATATCCTGTGCCTAGGATCGATGATCTGTTTAATCAGTTGTAGGGTGCAAAGGTTTTCTCAAAGATTAATCTCAGATCAAGGTGTCACCAATTGAAGATCAAGGTAGGAGATATTCCAAAGACTGCTTTCAGGACAAGGTATGGGCATTATGAGTTTCTAGTTATGTCGTTCGGGTTGACTAATGCTCCAGCGTCGTTCATGGAACTGATGAACCGAGTGTTTCATGACATGTTGGACACTTCGGTCATCGTATTCATCGATGACATATTGGTCTACTCAATGGACATGGAGGCTCATACAACACATTTGAGAGCAACCCTACAACGGCTGAGAAGGGAGAAGCTTTATGCCAAGTTCAAGAAGTGTGAATTTTGGCTGAAGGAGGTGGCTTTCTTGGGCCACGTAGTATCTGAAGAAAGTATCAAGGTAGATCCAAGTAAGATAGCTGCCATAGTAGGATGGGAAAATCAGTTGCGGAGATTCGTAGTTTCCTTGGATTGGCTGGTTACTATAGAAGATTCATGGAAGACTACTCAAGGATCGCCATCCCACTTACCCGACTAACCAAGAAGGGAGAGAGGTTTATACGGTCAGATGAGTGCGAGAAATGCTTTCAGGCTTTGAAGTCAAGACTAGTCTCTGCACCTATCTTGACCATCCCAGCACCAGGCTTACCGTTTACCCTATAGATGGATGCCTCAGGGCTGGGTCTTGGATGTGTGTTGATGCAAGGAGAACATGTGATTTCTTATGCATCAAGACAATTGAAAGAGCATGAGAGGAATTATCCTACACATGATTTGGAGTTAGCAGCGGTAATACATGCAATCAAGACTTGGAGACACTACCTTTACGGTGAGAAGTTTTAGATTAAGTCAGATCACAAGAGCTTAACATATCTTTTCACTCAGAAGGACCTGAATATGAAATAGAGGAGATGGTTGGAGTTATTAAAAGATTATGATTGTGACATTCAGTACCATCTGGGTAAGGAAAATGTCGTGGCTGATGCCTTAAGTAGGAAGTGGGCATTGAAACTTGAGGCGGGACCAAGTACAAATGCTGCATTATGTGCTGCAGCCTAAAGCTCAACAGGGAATGATGAAGAGTATATAATAGAGACTGCAAGAGATATAATTGAACAGGGCTTAATTCATAAGTTCACATTTGATGTTCGCAGCCTTGAAGATCTCATCGGATCTCATAGATGAGGTCAAAGTAGCAATCCTACAGGATCCATACCTCAAGACTGTACAAGAAGATCTAGAGAAGGGTAACAACAATCCTGACTTTACCTTGGATTCAGACAAGGTACTCAAGTATCGTGGACGATTATGTATACCTGAGAGTGAGAACTTAAATATCAGAGATCGAGTTATGACAGAAGCTCATTACACTCCATACTCGGTACATCCAGGAAGCACCAAAATGTACCATGATTTAAGAAGATTATATTGGTGGAGGGGTATGAAAGCAGATATAGCTCGTTTCGTATTCCAATGTCTGAATTGCCAGCAAGTTAAAGCGGAAAGGCAGAGACCTGCAGGTTTACTACAACCATTATCGAAACCTGCATGGAAGTGGGACTGTATCACCATGGATTTTGTCACTGGCCGACCTTTAACACCAAGGTCGGTGGATGCAGTTTGGGTTATAGTCGATCGACTTACCAAGATAGCTCGATTCATAGCGGTCAGACGTCAGTATACCATGGACAAGCTGGCCAAGCTATATGTTGATAATATAGTCAGACTTAATGGCATCCCCGATAGTATAGTATCTGACAGAGATCCCCATTTTACATCAAATTTCTGGAAGGTTTACAGAAAGCTATGGGAACCAAGTTGAAGTTTAGTACAACTTTTCACCCTCAGACGGACGGGCAATCAGAAAGGACTATTCAAATTTTAGAAGATATGCTCCGAGCTTGTGCATTAGATTTCAAAGGAACTTGGGACGAGAAGCTATCGCTTATCGAGTTTGCTTATAACAACAGCTACCAGGCTACAATCCAAATGGGTCCATATGAAGCACTCTATGGGAAGAAGTGTCGCACACCTCTGTTATGGAATGAGGTGGGAGAAAGAAGAATTGTAGGACCGGAGTTTGTTGAAGAAACTTGTCGAGTGATTGATCAGATCAAGGAAAGAGTGAAGACAGCTCAAGTTTGACAGGAGCACTATGCAGATAACCGACGTCGAGATCTGGAGTTTGCAGTGGGTGACAAGGTATTCTTGAAGATATCACCGGTGCGAGGTCTGAAACAGTTTGGTAAGAAGGGGAAGCTATGCCCCAGGTATGTGGGACCATACGAGATATTGACCAAACATCGTAATGTGGCATATCAACTGGCTCTACCACCATCCATGTCAAGCGTTTATGATGTGTTCCATGTATCTTTATTGAAGAAATATGTCAGGGATCCATCGCACATCTTGACAGCAGACCCCCTAGACTTGACAGAGGACTTAACATTTGAAGTGGTACCTATGATGCTCTCAAGACGAAAGGTACAGAAACTTCGAAGCAAGGATATCCATTATGTAAAGGTACCTTGATCGTCGAAAAGGTTAGGGTATTCCTTTCTCATCGCGCTCCCCTCCTCCCAAGTAATTTCTTTTAAGGGTGGGAGAGTTGTGAGACCTACAAGCAAATTTCGGGGATGAAATTTCTTTTAAGGGTGGGGGAGTTGTAAGACCCGCACTCCGTAAACCCAATCTAAACCTTGATTTCATGTCGTAACAGGTCTTTCGATCATCACCGGGCCAGACGGGACGAACGGATGACAATCAGGTATGAAATCGGACCAAAAAGACCAACTTAAGTATGGATTTTATTCATACCGGTCGATGGTACCGGTCGACCGGTATAGTATGTGCAGCAGACAACCAAGATTCGGAATTAGATCTCTGTGGTCCCACTTTCCTAATTCTGAATCCTAGGACTTTCCTAATCCTAAGAGGCTTCCTAACCTAATCCTAGCCTACATAAACACCTCTAAACCTCCTAGAATCCCTTCCATTAGTCCTCACGAACCCTAGAGAGGAGAAGGAGATTGGAGAAGGAGAAGGAGCTAGGAAGAAGAAGGAAGAGCTGCCGTTGCCGTTCGACGAAGCACACCTTACACCAGTCGATGGTAAGTGTTTAATCCCTCTCTCTCACATTATGACACTAGGATGGTTGGGTTGCTTGGATCCATACCATGCAAAGCAGGTATTGACCTAAACCCTACTTTGCCGTCAAACCCTAATTTAATCGTTAAACCCTAGATTCGAGTTCTAGGATGAATACCATCAAAACTAGACTTGAATGGAGTTGGAAACAACTCTAACTCAAAGCTCAGACTTAGAATGTGTAGGAGAAACCCTAGAATCAATAGAGAGTGATCGACGGTAGTCGAAAAACCAAGTGTATGGTCTTCCGGAGACATACCGGTCGACCATACCGGTCGCACCCCATGCGACCGGTACCGCGACCGGTACCTCTCGGGGAGCTGCCTGTGGGGACCGGCTGACCATACCATCGTAGGTTTTCCCATAGTGCTGCGACCGGTACATGCAACCGGTCAGCTCTGTGAGATGTATTTTGTAACCTCGTTGGTTTTTCGACCAACGTAAACCCTAAGAAACTATTCTAATTGAATCCTAATATCATGTAGGACGTTGTGATAGTACGTTTAGATCTTGCGACGTGGAGCAAGCTATCAAACGAGCGTTAGGTAAGGGAATCGGACCTAAACCCTAATAATTAATGGACAGTAAACCGTTGCTAATAACCCTGAATCTTTGGTATGATGTTTGTGCATTCTCACATGTCATCTGTTATTTTCAGTTATTATATTTGTTCATGCATATTCCATATGCTAGGATGTGATTGTTAGGCATGTGATTGTTTTCGTTAGTGTGTGGAATGGGAAGGGCCTGGGGTCTGGGATCATTCCTCACACTAGCACCTTTTTGTAGTATTCTATCTTAGCATGCTTGGTGTGGGTAGGGCATCAGGGGGAGGACGTGGTATTGTGGTCTCCGGCCTGGCCACCAGACTCTAGCTCTATCTCTATGCCATAGGAAGTTATGTTGGGATAGAGTCTACTTACGTATTGTTCTGTCTTAGTATGCTTGGTGCGGGTAGGGCATCAGGGGGAGGTCGTGGTACTGTGGTCTCTGGCCTGGCCACCACGCTTTAGCTCTATCTCTATGTCGTAGGGAGCTGTACTGGGATAGAGCCTACAGTGATAACATATAGGATTGGTTAGTTGCGAGCCCAATTTGCAAGCCTTAGCAGTAGGGGCTTATGTATTGGTATGGGTGGAGCATCAGGGGAGGTAGTGGATGCCTTACATCTATCTCTATTCCATGATGGGTGCATGTGGGTCGGCAGCGGTGTGATCTACTGTGCAATGCTACACACTCGTGTATAGGGGTGCAGTGGCCGCCAACCCTTTCTATAGCACATTGCAAACTTAAATCAGACCATAGTATAAAATGATTGTTACTCATGCATATAATATTGTTACACTGTCTGATTGTCTTACTGAGCTAAGTTGTGAGCTCACCCTTTGTATATACACTATTTTTAGATGTTGATGCCGGTTACACGGTGGACGATTATATGAACGCTTCGGTGTATGGAGGTGTTGCTGCTCTGGACGTACATGCAGGAGAGGACGAGCATGACGCTTCATGCGAGTGCCCTTTCTGCGTGTACCTTTGATTTTATTTTATTTGTTTCAGTTATTTTTAAAGTGATGTAAAGATATTTAATTTCGTTTGAAATTTAGAAAATTGAATACTTATTTAAATTTATCAATAGAATACTCAGTTCATTTATTTAAAGACTTCCGCTGTATTTATTATATTCTGATTGTGGTTATGTGCAATGGTTTGTATGAGTGGACACGGTCTTATTGAGATCTTGGTGTGAACCGTTGGTTTAGTGACGGTTCACTCACACCATTCTGGTTGGTTCAGAATTGGGGTGTGACATCTCATCCCTAGATCCTATTGACAAAAATGATAAGAGTTTAGGTCTCATCCCTAGATCCTATTAGCAAAAATGATAGTTAGGTCTCATCCCTAGATCCTATTAATAAAAATGGCAGAATTTTAGGTCTCATCCCTATATCCTATTGACAAAATTGGTAGAAATTTGATACACATTCCAAATTCAACTCTCACAAGCCTTTTGAACTATGTCGTACCTAATTTTTAAGGCAAACCCTAAAATACATAGGAAATTTAGGAGTCCCAAATACAATACAATGCTACCCATCCACCATCCATCTAGCATAAACTTCAATTTGAACAAAGAATCTAATTGAAGCACATGCATAATCCACTTCCATAAATCTTTAATCACAAAACCCATTTCAAATTACTTTTTGGACTTGATTTCTAGGATTGGAATACGTAGGCAGTTTGACATGGACATCTCAGATTCAGTCTAAGTCCAAACCATCTTTGGTTTGGTTTACTATATAGTACTGTACATTTGCTTGTTTATTTACTTCAGAACATGTTTGGCGGAATCCTAGGTTAGCAGAAATTAGCAACTTGGTTTAGGACATCCCCCATTGAACCTTAGTTATCTAGTTGACCAAATACAGTCAGAATTAAAATCTAAGGAAAGTTTAAGAGGCCGATCTTGATTGGGCATTTTGGGTGCCTAACACCTTCCCATAATCGTACCTTGAATACTTACTCGATCTCTTGCAGACCAAAGAACTGATACATTGGGTCATGAGTCAATAGAAGTCTTACCTTAAAGTGAGGCTACATTTTTAGAGGTCCTGGACCTTAATCTAGGTGGCGACTCCAACTGAACATTGATCTTCATTGATACATTTTATCCCAAGGAGGATCGTCTCTCATTGTCCTTACACTGCCGGTGATAAGCCGGAGGAAGGTGAGGATGACGTCAAGTCATCATGCCCCTCATGCCCTGGGTGACACACGTGCTATAATGGACGGGCTAAGGGTCGCGATCCCGCGAGGGTGAGCTAACTCCAAAAACCCGTCCTCAGTTGGGATTGCAGGTTGCAACTCGCCTGCATGAAGCCAGAATCGCTAGTAATCGCCGGTCAGCCATACGGCGGTGAATTCATTCTCGGGCCTTGTACACACTGCCCGTCACATTATGGGAGCTGACCATGCCCGAAGTCATTACCTTAACCGCAAGGAGGGGGATGCCGAAGGTAGGGCTAGTGGCTGGAGTGAAGTCATAACAAGGTAGCCGTACTGGAAGGTGCATGTGGGACAGTAATGGTATTTGATCTATTGGGTGGATTCACACATTCGTGTATAGGGTGCGACGGTCCCCAATCCATTTTATAGCACAGTTACAAACTTAAAACCAGACCAAAGATATGAATTTGACTTCATGCATATATTTATGCATTGCTTTGTTTTTTCACTGAGCTAGGTTGTAAGCTTACCCCACGGTACTGTTTTCTTACTAGTTTCTAATGATGCAGGTAATACCATTGAAGGCTACATGAACATGCCCACTTATGGACATGTGGTGGCTATGGAGGAGCAAGCTGTGGAGGATGAATATGACTCGTCATGCGAGTGTTTCAACTATGATTACGCTTAGTGTTTAACTTTTGTATTTGGTATTTGTAATAGTTTGTTATATTTATGTTTTGGTTACTTAGAGATGACTTGTTAAATATTTATTTATCAAGTTAGACCTCTATTGATTGTTAATAAGACTTCCACTATTTATTTTATTATCTCTGATTGTGATGTGGTATGTGTTTGGTTTGGATTGTTGCGGTCTTATGAGATCCTGGCTTGAACCATTGGTTCTTATAGCAGTTCATCATACTACTCGTTAGTCTAGAATTGGGATGTGACATGATGCCTTAGAGTGGGCACTATGACATGGTTTCTCAACTCACTCAGTATCTACCATATTGCATCTACACCAGGCAATCAGTATACCTGGCCTACATCATCATTCGCACTATGCATCGAGCTATGACGATCGGCCATAAGGGCAACCTACCCTACGGTCGTATGATCACTATCATCCTCTTCCACCTATAGGTAGACATGGTGGGTGAGAGGATACAGCAGGATACAATCCCTACAGACCTCGACTGGGAGGCCATATACAGGTTGGATATGCAGGACGTGCAGGTGAGCAACTAGGAACGGAATGCGATGGTCCGTCCACCACGTCGAGCTGCAGCCGTAGCAGAGGGTGGTAATGATGATGACGATTGAATGTACATGGATGTGGATGACATTCCCCCTCCTTCACCAGAGCACACCACTAGAGCTGGTCCTTCTCATGCTACTTCCTCAGCTGATACCTCGTGTTCACCACCGGATGATATGATGGCGCTTCTTCTAGAGATCAGAGATGGTCAGCATGCTATGGATCAGCGGGTAACTGATCTTGTTGATAGACTTCGAGAGACCCAAGTGTAGGTAGCCTGGCTCACGAGGGTGTATGCAGAGGACTATGATAGGGACCAAGAGGCACCTTGTCACACCCCAATTCTGATCCAACCAGAATGGTGTGAGTGAACCGTCATTGAACCAACGGTTCACACCAGGATCTCGAGTAGGCCGTGTCCACTCATACAAACCATTACACATAACCACAATCAGAATATAAATATAGAGCGGAAGACTTTAAAAAGAATGAACTGAGTATCTATTGATAATTTAAATAACTATCCAAATTCAAACACATAAAATAATATCCGTACATCCATTTAATCCAACCGAAAATAACTGAAAGAAATAAATAAAATCCGATCAAAGGTACACGCAGAAAGAACACTCGCATGAAGCGTCATGCTCGTCTTCTCTTGCTTGCACATCCAGAGCAGCTACACCTCCATACGTCGGAGCGTTCATGTAGTCATCTACCGTGTAACCTGCATCAGCATCTAAAAACAATGTATATACAAAGGGTGAGCTCACAACTTAGCTCAGTAAGACAATCAGACAATTTCACAATATTATGCATGAGTAACAGTCAATTTTATGCTGTGGTCTGGTTTTAAGTTTGCAATGTGCTATAGAAAGGTTTGGTGGCCCCCGCACCTCTATACACGAGTGTGTGGCACCTCATGGATCACACCCCCATTGGCCCACATGCACCCATCATGGAATAGAGATAGAGCTAAGATACCCCCGTACCTCCCCTGATACTCTACCCATACCAGTACCTAAGCCCCTACTGGCCAGGGCTCACAAACTGGGCTCGCAACTAACCAATCCTATATGTCATCAATGTATGCTCTATCCCAGCACAGCCATCTACGGCATAGAGATAGAGCTAAGGCATTCCCACACCTCCCCTGATGCCCTATCCGCAACTAACCCACTAGGATAGATACATAACGCAGGTAGACCCTATCCCAACATAACTCCCTACGGCATAGAGATAGAGCTAAAGCATCGTGGACAAGCCAGCATCGACCTCGGAGACCACAATGCCACATAACCATGGCCAGGCTAGCATCAACATCGGAGACCACCGTACCACGACCTTCCCCTGATGCCCCACCCATACCAAGCATGTTAAGACAGAATATTACAAAAGGTGCTAGTGTGAGGAGCGATCCCAGGCCCATGCCCCACTCCACACACTAACGAAAACAATCACATGCTTAACAATCACATTCTATCAATGCATGAATAGTAATAATAACTGAAATTAAAAGATGGCATGTGAATATGCACAAACATCACATCATAGATATTTAGGTGATTAACATCGACTTACTGTCCATTAATTATTAGGTTTAGGTCAGATTCCCTTACCTGACGCTCGTTCGATAACTTGCTCCACGTCGCAAGATCCAAACGATATGTCACAAAGTCCTACAATATTATTAGGATTTCGTTAGAATATTTTTCTTAGGGTTTCATGTTGGTCGGAAACCAACATGGTTACAAAATACCCTCACAGAGCTGACCGGTGGCATATACCGGTCGTAGCTCTGTGGGGAAGACTGGCGACCGGTATGGTCAGCCGGTCCCCATAGACCAGCCTCCCGAGGGATACCGGTGGCAACAGACCGGTATGTCTCCGGAAGACCATACATGGGTTTTCGACTGCCGTCGATCATCCTCCAAGGATTTCCAAGGTTTCTCCTATCCATTCTAAGTCTAAACTTGGAGTTAGAGTTATCCCCAACTCATTCAAGTCTCGTTTCGATGAATATCATCTCGAAACTCGAATCTAGGGTTTGACGGCAAATTAGGGTTTATTGGCCAATTTAGGGTTTTAGATCAATACCAACTTTGCATGGTATTGATCCACCCACACAACTAACATAGGATAAGAAGAATAGTTAAAACACTTACCGTTGACTGGCGTAGCGTGAGCTTCGTCGAACGGTGATGGCAACACCTTCTTCTTCTTCCTAGCTCCTTCCCCTTTCCAACCTCTTTCTCTTCTCTAGGATTTGTGAGAGACAATGGAAAGGATTTGAGGAGGTTTAAGGGTGTATTTATAGGCTAGAATTAGGGTTTAGTAACCCTATTAAGATTAGGAAAGTCTTAGGATTCGAAATCAGAAAAGTGGGACCCTCAGAAGTCAATTTCCGAATTTCCACACTTAGCTGCGCAGACCTGACCGGTCGATCGGTACCAAGACCGGTACCATCGACCGGTCAACATTAAATTATGATGATTCAATCGTCTTTGGTCCGATTTCATACCTGATTGTCATCCGCTCATCCCGTCTGGCCCGGTGATGATCGGAAGACCTGTTACGACACAAAACCAAGGTTTAGACTGGGTTTACGGAGTATGGGTCTTACAACTCCCCCACCCTTAAAAGAAATTTTGGCCCCGAAACTTGAACATACCTTGATCGTTGAAAAGGTTAGGGTACTCCTTCCTCATTGCGCTCTCCTCTTCCCAAGTAATTTCCTCCACATTTTGGCTTCTCCAATGCACCTTCACATAATGGGTATCCTTGGTTCGAAGTTGCTAAACTTTTCGACTTGAGAGCATCACAGGCACTACTTCGAAAGTTAAGTCTTCAGTCAAGTCTGGGGGATCAGCGGTCAAAATGTGCGATGGATCTCTGACATATTTCTTCAATAATGACACTGGAACACATTATGAACACTAGACATAGATGGTGGTAAAGCCAATTGATGCTACATTACCACGTCGGGTCAATATCTCATACGGTCCCACATACCTGGGGCAAAGCTTCCCCTTCTTACCAAACCGTTCTAGGCCTTGCACCGGCGACACCTTCAAGAATACTTTGTCACCCACTGCAAACTCCAGATCTCGACGTCGATTATCCGCATAGTTTTTTTTTTTTTTTTTTTTTTTTTTTTTTTTTTTTTTTTTTTTCTTTTTCTTTCTTTTTTTTTTTTTTTTTTTCCTCCATTTTCCTTTCTTTCCCTTCTTCCCCCCCTTTTTTTTTTGGGGGGTTTTCTTCTTTCCTTCTTTTCTTTTTTTTTTTTTTGGGGCCTCCCGAATTTTTGCCCGAAAATTTTTTGTTGTAAGCAAACTCGATAAGTGATAGCTTCTCATCCCAAGCTCCCTTGAAGTCTATTGCACAAGCTCGGAGCATATCTTCAAAAATTTAAATAGTTTGCTCTGACTGTCCGTCTGTCTGAGGGTGAAAAGCTATGCTGAACTTCAAGTTGGTTCCCATAGCTTTCTGTAATCCTTCCCAGAACTTTGATGTAAAACGGAGATCTCTGTCAGATACTATTGTCACACCCCAATTCTGCACTATTCAGAATGGTGTGATGAACCGCTAATAAACCAACGGTTCAACCAGGATCTCAAATAGGCTATCCCCACATTATCTAAACTTAGACACATCCATAATCATAATCAGAGTAAATACACAATAGCGGAAGTCTTATAATAACATGGACTGAGAACTAAAATGATATCATTAATTTAATAGCAAATTATTCTGTTTTCAACTGAGACATAAATATTTAAATACCAAATACATGTCTTAATAAATCCAACAAAGAAACCTATAAAATATCTAATCAAATACACACGAGTTGCACTCGCAAGAAGAGTCGTGTGTATCCGCTTCAGCTTCAACCTCCAAGGCTGCCCCGTTCCCGTACGCAGACGCATTCATATAGTCTTCAACGGTATAACCTGCATCATCAACTAAAAATATTCGACGTCGAGGGGTGAGCACACATCACGGCTCAGTGAGTAGCCAAAACAATGCAACAATACATATGCATGCACATCAATTTATATCTTTGGTCCGGTTTAAAGTTTGCAATATGCTATAGAAAGGTTGAGGTAGCCAAAGGTCACTAAAGTAATGGCGATACGACGATGCCAATGCACAAGACTTGAGTTAGAGATAGAGCTAAAGTGCCGAGACCCGCCAAAGGTTAACGTTTATTGACGTTCTCATCACACCTCCCCCGATACTCGCCGCATCAATCGCACATCAACCACATACATACAAGCACATGCCTATTCCTATCATCATCATCATCATCATGTTATAAACGATAAAGTAAATATGCATGAACAAGTAATAGAAATATTGGATGGCATGTCGTATGCACATTACAAACATATTCGCATAGAATCAAGCATGGCATTGGACTCAAGAAATAGAAAACAGTTTATTATTAACCAATTTAGTTTGGAGTTAAGGTTCCTCACCTTAGCTTGCTACAAGATACTTTTCCAAGCTTTAGAATCACCTTTATAATGTTATTATATTGCTAGAAGACCTAACAAAGTCGATAAAATTTAATTAAAATTAATTCCAGATTTAAAACCATTCTGTTAACTGAGGGTTGATGCTAGGGTCGATGGGTCTATCGACCCTCCCTTCCTCTTCTTGACTTCCCGAATGCTGAGGGTCGATGGTCAGAAACACCTAGGGTCGGATGGCCTATCGACCCTGGGTGCGACCCTCGGTGCACTTTGGTCCAATTTCCACTTTTAATCCATCCTTCGTGTTTGGGGTCCTATGTCTTGCTTCTACATTCCATTCAACACTCATTCCATGGTCTGAAACCATGAATCATCCTCCTAGATGGCTTTCATGCATTCTCCTAGGGTTTTCCATGAAAACCTAACCATGGATGGATGGTTTGGGTTTCTCCGAGATCACTCTCTCTCCAATAACTATCCTAAGGTCTGTAGAAACTCATGGAATTAGTATCCATACCTGAGAAGATTAATCTTTCTTTCGCAACTCTTCTCTTTTTTTTGCTAGGTTCTCTTCCTTGCCTCTCTTCTTCCTCTTTTCCTTTTCCTTCTCCTCTCTTTCTCTCAATTCAATTAGGGTTGTGAAAGGAGTGAAAGTGGCTTAGGGACGTCCTTTAAATAGGCTATAAACATCCTAAAATAAGTCCCTTTGAGATTAGGAAGGAATCCAATCGAAAATCTCGAAGTTTCCTAGTTTCTATATTCGGCAGGATCCGAGGGTCGATGGGAGGGTCGATGATCCCGTCGACCCTAGGGTCTTAAGCTGTCCGACCCTCCCTTCAAAACTGAGGGTCTGACTCTTTGTTTTGGGAGGTCCGACCCTGCTTAGCTGGGTATGCGACCCTTCCCCTAATTTAAGTGTTTTTGGGTCGATTTGATACCTGGGATCTCGATCTCCTTCACGCCCTTGGTCCATTTGACTCGACCATGATGGGTGAACCTGGTTCAAGGTGGTAAGACCGGGTTAGATTGACACGGGTCTTACAACTCCCCCCAACTTATAAAAATTTCGTCCTCGAAATTGTACATACCTCCTGAATCAAATAAGTAAGGGTATTGCTTTCTCATAGCATTTTCTTCTTCCCATGTAATTTCTTCCATGTCTCTACTTTTCCAAGTGACCTTAACATAATAGATATCTCGGTTGCGTAGACGTTGAACCTTTCGGCTGGTGATTTCTATTGGTGTTACTTCAAACGTCAAATCATCAATCAATTCTGGCAAATCCACTGTCAAGACATGCGTTGGGTCTTTGACATACTTCTTCAATAGGGAAATGTGAAATATGCCATGCACACTTGACATAGATGGTGGTAGTGCTAACTGATAAGCCACTTTTCCACGCTTAGCTAGAATTTCATATGGCCCGACATATCTTGGACTTAGTTTTCCTTCTGTCCGAACCTCTTCAATCCTCGCATAGGTGATACCTTCGTAAAATACTTTATCACCTACGGCGAACTCTAGATCTCTTCGTCGAGTGTCTGCATATTGCTTCTGACGGTTCTGAGCTGTTCTCACCCTTTCCTTGATAATGTCGACCACTCGACAAGTCTCTTCAACAAATTCCGGTCCAACAATACTACGTTCTCCAACTTCATTCCAAAACAAGGGAGTTCGACACTTCCTGCCATACAGTGCTTCATAAGGTGACATCCGTATAGTAGCCTGATAGCCTGTTATTGTAAGCAAACTCGATCAATGGTAACTTTTCATCCCATGATCCCTTGAAATCAATTACACATGCTCGTAGCATATCTTCTAGAATCTGAATTGTACGCTCTGACTGTCCATCCATCTGCCGTGGGTGGAATGCAAGATCGAACTTCAATGTTGTACCCATAGCCTTTGCAGTCCTTCCCAAAATTTGGAAGTAAATCGTGGATCTCTATCGGACACAATACTTTCTAGTACACCGTGTAACCGAACAATATTATCCACATACAGCTTCGCTAACCTTTCCAATGTATACTGAGGTCGTATCGGTATGAAGCGAGCTGTTTTAGTCAGACGATCTACAATCACCCAAACTGCGTCAACTACTCGAGGAGTCAATGGTAGTCCCGTGACGAAGTCCATAGTGATGCAGCCCCATTTCCATGCTGGTTCCGATAATGGCCGCAACAGTCCCGCGGGTCTTTGTCGCTCAGCCTTTACTTGCCGACAATTTAGGCATTGAGACACGAACTTAGCTACATCCGCTTTCATTCCCTCCACCAATATAATTTCTTCGGATCATGATACATTTTTGTAATTCCAGATGTATCGAATAGATGGTGGTATGGGCTTCTTTCATCAACGGTGTCTAATGTCCATACTTTCTGCTTTCGTGTACACATATTCTTCCTTTGTATTTCAGGACTTTCTCGTCGCCCAAGGTGAACTCGTGGTTGGTCCTACCTTTCTCAATATCTTCTTGTACTGTCCTCGATAAGGATCCGATTTGATAGCTGTCTTCACTTCGGCCCACTATATCCGGTATAATCTTCAATGCCGCGAACATATTCAAAAACCGGTGAATAAACCCTTGGTTGGCTGATTCATCCGTCGTATCTATCACATACCGCTCGTTGCCGTGATTGAATACTATTCCGTTGGTACACATTGCTGCGGCCGTGCTAACTTCTCCTTGAGATTTAATCACTATTTTCCGCTTAATGCATCCGCTTACTACGCTCGCTTTTCCCGGATGATACTGGATATCACAATCATAGTCTTTCAATAGTTCCAGCCATCTTCTTTGTCTCATATTCAACTCCTTCTGATTAAATAAATAAGTAAGACTTTTATGGTCCGACTTAATCTGGAATTTCTCTCCGTATAAGTAATGTCTCCATATCTTGACAAAGATGTACTACTCGCCGCTAGCTCCAAATCATGAGTGGGATAATTTTTCTCATGTACCTTCAACCGCCTTGACGCATAAGCAATTACTTGTTCTCCTTGCATAAGCACACATCCTAGTCCCAATCCCGATGCATCGCTGTATAAAGTAAATGTCCGTCCCGGAACGGGAATGGTCAAAATCGGGGTGGATATCAATCTGGCCTTCAATGTCTGGAAGCTCTTCTCATATTTATCCGTCCACACAAACTTTTCACCTTTCTTGGTCAAACTGGTGAGAGGTACGGCAATCCGAGAATAGTCTTCTACGAATCTCCGATAATAACCAGCTAGACCCATAAAACTTCTGATTTCCAAAACGCTCTTTGGTGCTTCCCACTTTACAATAGCCTCGATCTTGCTGGGTCCACTTTGATTCCTTCGGCGGATACTACATGGCCTAGGAATGCGACTTCACTTAGCCAAAACTCGCACTTTGAAAATTTGGCATATAGCTTCTCTTTCCTTAACCGCTGTAGGGCTGCGTTTAGGTTCTTGATATGGGTTTCCTTGTCCTTGGAGTATACCAATATATCATCAATAAATACTATAACCGAGGTATCCAACATATCGTGGAAAACTCGGTTCATAAGTTCCATGAACGTTGCCGGTGCATTAGTTAATCTGAAAGACATCCCCAAAAATTCATAATGTCCATATCTGGTCCTGAAAGCTGTCTTCGGAATATGCCCTTCTTTAATCTTCAGCGGGTGGTAGCCTGATCGAAGATCGATCTTAGAAAATACTCTTGCTCCTTGTAACTGATCGAACAAGTCATCGATCCGAGGTAGTGGATATCGATTCTTGATTGTCAGTTTGTTCAACTCCCGATAGTCGATACATAATCAAACGCTACCATCCTTCTTCTTTACGAACAACACCGGTGCCCCCCATGGAGATATACTGGGTCGAATATAACCCTTGTCCAGCAGTTCTTGTAATTGCACTTTTAATTCCTTCAGTTCAGTAGGAGCCATTCTATAAGGTGCCTTTGATACAGGTGCGGCTCCGTGTATCGGTCTATTAAAACTCTGTGGCACGGTCGGGTGGTAATCCGGGTAGTTCCTCTGGAAATACGTCAGGATAATCCCGCACGACGTCAATGTCTTCCATTCGTGGTGCTTCCTTGGTTAGGTCGACCACTGATACTAGGTACCCGACTGCTCCCTTCTCAAGGCACTTCTTAGCCTTTGAGGCTGAAAGTATGAGCTTGCGTCTCCGGGAAAGTTTGGTTCCCGAGAAACTGAACTTTGCCCCTTCCTTGTCTTTGAATGTTAGCTTCTTCTCGGTGCATAACAGATTTGCAGAATGCCGAGCTAACCAATCCATTCCTAAGATGACATCGAAGTCTACCATCTCAAGTCGTATCAATGTTGCATCTAAACCCTGTTCCCCAATGAGAACTGGACATTGTCCATAACCTTTTTCTAATTCCACTTCTAACCCCATCGGTGACCGTACAAGTAATTTGTAGTCTAATGTTTTGATGGGTAATTTTATGTTCTTTCCAAATGATACAGATATAAATGAATGAGACGCTCCGGAATCGAAGAGTACTCTGGCGGGTACGCCATTTATAGGTACAATACCTGTGATTCTTATTTACTTAGTCTACATGCTCATTCAATGTATTTATAACTATTAAAGTTTCAGTCATACCTTTGACCACATCGGGTGATGCAGCCGCATCCTCGAACGTAACAGCATATACACGTCCCTGATGGAATTGTTTCTTGGGCTTAGGGCACTCCCTTGCCATATGTCCCGACTGGTTGCAGTTAAAACACTTTGGGGCTTCAGAATTTGGCTTTGGCTGAGGTTGAGCTGGTGGGGTAGTCTTGGTTGCAGCATTAAAATTCTGAGGACGGAAAGGCATATACGTCCTGTTATTGCCTCCGTTGTAGGAGTTTCTGGCTGGCCTTTTGATGCCTTTGTTCTGAGTAAAATAACTCTCTTTCTGGCTCGATTCAATCACTCGAGCGATCTGGACAGCTTCATTATAAATCTTCTTTTCTAAGCCCAGAACATGTTCTCTTATGCTTCCTCTCAGTCCCGTGACAAACTTACGGGTTTTGGTTTCTTCCTCTTGCATACTCCGTGGTGCGAAGAAAAACAGCTCTTCATAACGCTGTTGGTACGCATCCACTGACATCTGTCCCTGATAAAGACTCAGGAACTCCTTCTCCATCGAATCTCTGAAGCTCCGTGGAAAATATTTCTCAAAGAAAGCTTCTTTATATATAGCCCAAGTCAGTAGGGCGTGCTTAGTCAATAGATAGGCCCGGGTCGATTTCCACCAATGATGTGCGTCGCCTTTGAGCATGAAGGTGGCACACAATACTTTCTCCTCTTCCCGTAATAGTCATCATCGGAAAATTTCTTTCCATCTCGTCTATCCGATGTGCTGGCCATATTGGATCAGACGGTTTGCCATTAAATTCCCCGGGCTTCATCTTCAAAAACCTCTCGACCAGTCGAGAGTGATCCATCCCGAGTTTGATATGCCCCAAACATATGGGGTGGATACCGATAATTAGCCCTGTGCTTTGCCCGAAACCTGCACTGGAATCCATGCAGCAGTTTGTTGAGGTGTCTGAAGGGCTGGGTGGTTACCTACCGGTGCCGTACTGGCTTGTCCTGTGTGCATGGGTGCAGCCTGAGTAGTTTGAAACATAATGCCCATGGCAACTTGCATTTGGGCCTGTGCGTGTTGCATATGTTGTAGCTGCTGAGCTAGGTTCATAACCACAGTTGCTAGCTCCGGTGGTGAAGGTGGCAAATTTGTAGGGTTTACCGGTTCTGGATTTCCCGGTGCATGGTTATTCTCTTGACTAGTCTCCTCCACTGGTGGTGGTGGTGGGACTGCATTTCGGCTCTGTCTGGTTACTCTTCTTCCAGACATATTTTCCTTTTAAGATGGGAGGTGCCTGAAAATCATCAAAATCAGTGAGAAATCATTTATACTTCATGTAGGCACGCTAACCGATATAAAATTCAAAATCCACAATTCATTCTATGAAAAATACTGTCTTTTCTATGTAGGGTCGATGGTGAGGGTCGATGGTATGTCCGACCCTTGGTATCCGACCCTGGGAATGACCTGTTCTTCCCGAGAGCTGAGGGTCGATGGGTATCCGACCCTCACTCCGACCCTTGATTTTCTGTCAGATTCCCAAAAGCTGAGGGTCGATGGGAGGGTCGATCCGAGGGTCGATGGTGTTAGTCGAATTGTCCGACCCTCGGACCAAAAATCAGATTTTTAAGATCCGATTCTGGGTCATTTCTCACTATTCCTCCTCCGTTTTGACTCGTCTCTACTCTCTGAGTTGCTACAGTGCCACTCTACTATTTTTGGTCGGTTTAACTCCGGGTTTCGACGTCCACGTCATCCCTACTGGTATGTCTTCCCGTTTTTACCTGTTTTTAGGTTTTCTTTTCTAGGTTTTTGCCCGTTTGACTCATATTTTTCAAATTAAACTTTTTCCAACCGTAAAAATTCGATTTTTATTGGGGCTTTTGTTATTGGTGTCTCGAGGAACGAAAGCCCTCAAAAATTTTTGAGTTTCATCGGTTGGTTATCGAGGAACTTGAAATTTTCTCTTTTTGCCCTAATTTGTCGACATTTTTGATTTTTCTTGAATTTCTTCAAATTGGACATCGTCAGTTAAAATTTCCTACTGCATGTGGGTTGTAGGATATGTTTTAACCTACGTAAGCTCTCATACCCACTTGTATGGTGAGAATTTGAGGTTTTCTGGTCAACTTACGTCACTATTAAATAAATTTTAGATTTTTATCCTACTAACTCCTTGTTTCTTTTCTCTTTCTTATTTTGCAGATACTATGGCCCGTACCAAAGTACCCAGGGTGCGTGATCCGCTTCGCTTCCGTTCGAATGAAGCCGAGGCACAGTATGCTGACTATGCCCGTAAGAAGGTTGAAGGGGGTCACATGGTGAACTTGGCTGAGCTAGCCTTGTTCAATGTAGAGGGAGCGTTTGGTGATATGGGGTGGCTCCCTGTCATCACATACGACGCGTGCACATGTCCAGACTTGGTACGCCAGTTTTATTATAATCTCTAGGTGGTGGGGAATTCCAATGATGTTGAGCACGGTCAGGAGTTGCGCATCACCAGTTACGTCAAGGGGGTGCACATTTCCTTTGATTATCGGCAGCTGGCCGATCTGTTGGGCATTCCCTATAATGGCCCCATGGTGTACTGTGTGCCGGGAGAGCCACAGTTTGTTGAGATGGAGATGAGGGCGAGATCGACAACCGTTTGCTCCGTCCCGATCGATGGCGGATGAGAGCTTGTTACTTGCGTCCAGCTCCACGGGTCTTCCGCAAGATTATCCAAGCATAATCTGATCCCGTAGAGTGGGCACTATGAGAGGGTCTCTCGCCGACACGCTTCTTGATCTACGGTATATGCACTCGGCGGCCGGGTCCGCCTACCTTACATCATCATGCGGACGATGATTAGTGCTACATTGTCCGGTCATAGGGGAAATCTACCCTATAGATGCATGATTACAGTGCTACTGACCCGTTTGGGTGTGGATCTGGTAGATGAGAAGATCTAGGAGAAGACATTCTCGTCACCTCTAGATTGCGAGGCTATCTGCAAGATGGGGCTGCGAGATGCTGAGGTTAGCGATGAGGAGAGGAACGCGATGGTGCGCCCTCACACTCGGGTCGAGATGGCTGATGCTGAGGCTGCTGCTGCTGCTGCTAGAGCTCGTGTGGATCTAGTCGACGTTGACGATCGTATGTATATGGACGTCGACTCGATACCACCGCCATCACCCACACATGCGGCTGGAGTTGGTACATCTTCTGCGGCGGCTCCTGCACCTGAGGCTGGTCCTTCCCATTCGGCTGATCCTTCACTTCCACCTTCAGCCATGATGGAGATGCTGCAGGATATCAGGGATGCTCAGCGCAGATCTGATATGAGGATGGAGGAGTTGCTAGATGCTCAGCGTATGAGGGTGGATGAGCTGTTATCGGTCCAGCGGGCGACTGATAGGAGGGTAGCCGACCTAGCAGCTAGTCTCTTGACGACCCAGACCCAAGTGGCCTGGTTGACTAGAGTCTATGCTGAGGACTATGACCGAGATCATGAGGCACCGCCTCCTCCTTCACCTCCAGCTTCTTGATTGTACCATATTTTTCTTGTACTACAGAGTAACTGTCCGGGTTGTGGACTGTACTCTGCTTTCATTATATATATATATGTTTTGTTTCTCTCTCATTGTTATGTAAACTTGTTTCTCTTCTTAGTAGATGCATTATTCTCTTTTAGATTTTGTCTCAAACATCACTGGTGCTTACAATGAGTTAATATTACTGTTTATTTTTATCCACCCAATGTGTTGAATGTATGCTAGTTCAGCGGATAAGGCCTTAGATGCTATGATACCAAGTTGCCACACCCCAATTCTGCACTATTCAGAATGGTGTGATGAACCGCTAATAAACCAACAGTTCAACCAGGATCTCAAATAGGCTATCCCCGCGTTATCTAAACTTACACACATCCATAATCATAATCAGAGTAAATACACAATAGCGGAAGTTTTATAATAACATGAACTGAGAACTAAAATGATATCATTAATTTAATAGCAAATTATTCTGTTTTCAACTGAGACATAAATATTTAAATACCAAATACATGTCTTAATAAATCCAACGAAGAAACCTATAAAATATCTAATCAAATACACACGAGTTGCACTCGCAAGAGGAGTCGTGTGTATCCACTTCAACTTCAACCTCCACGGATGCCACGTTCCCTTACGCAGACGGATTCATATAGTCTTCAACGGTATAACCTGCATCATCAACTAAAAATATTGGACGTCGAGGGGTGAGCACTCATCACGGCTCAGTGAGTAGCCAAAACAATACAACAATACATATGCATGCACATCAATTTATATCTTTGGTCTGGTTTAAAGTTTGCAGTATGCTATAGAAAGGTTGAGGTAGCCAAAGGTCGCGTTTATTGACTCCGCCTCTATACACGAGTGTGTGACGTTACCCGAAGATCACGTTTATCTCAACTCACATGCACCCAATCATGAACATTATATAACAAAGGTTACGTTTATTGCTATATACTGCCATACCAACACGTAAGCCCCTGTTGGCGAGGGCTACAAACTGGGCTCGCAACTAACCAATCCTAATGCCAAACAGTGTATCCAAGGCCTCACCCCAGCATCCCTCAGAATGTCCATAGAGATAGAGCTAAGGTCATCCGGTAGAGTCAGAGACTACAAGGACCGAGACCACCTCCCCTGATACTCTACGACATAATAGTTCTGCTAAAGTAATGGCGATACGAGGATGCCAATGCACAAGACTTGAGTTAGAGATAGAGCTAAAGTGCTGAGACCCGCCAAAGGTTAACGATTATTGACGTTCTAATCACACCTCCCCTGATACTCGATCGCATCAAGCACATCAACCACACACATACAAGCACATGCCTATTCCTATCATCATCATCATCATCATGTTATAAACGATAAAGTAAATATGCATGAACAAGTAATAGAAATATTGGATGGCATGCTGTATGCACATTTCAAACATATTCGCATAGAATCAAGCATGGCATTGGACTCAAGAAATAGAAAACAGTTTATTATTAACCAATTTAGTTTGGAGTTAAGGTTCCTCACCTTAGCTTGCTACAAGATACTTTTTCAAGCTTTAGAATCACCTTTATAATGTTATTATATTGCTAGAAGACCTAACAAAGTCGATAAAATTTAATTAAAATTAATTCCAAATTTAAAAACCATTATGTTAACTGAGGGTCGATGCTAGGGTCGGTGGGTCTATCGACCCTCCCTTCTTTCTGGACTTCCCAAATGCTGAGGGTTGATGGTCAGAAACACCTAGGGTCGGATGGCCTATCGACCCTGGGTGCGACCCTCGGTGCACTTTGGTCCAATTTCTACTTTTAATCTATCCTTCGTGTTTGGGGTCGTATGTCTTGCTTCTACATTCCATTCAACACTCATTCCATGGTCTGAAACCATGAATCATCCTCCTAGATGGCTTTCATGCCTTCTCCTAGGGTTTTCCATGAAAACCTAACCATGGATGGATGGTTTGGGTTTCTCCGAGATCACTCTCTCTCCAATAACTTCCTATGGTCTGTAGAAACTCATGGAATTAGTATCCATACCTGAGAAGATTAATCTTTCTCTGCAACTCTTCTCCTTTTTGCTCGGTTCTCTTCCTTGCCTCTCTTCTTCCTCTTTTCCTTCTCCTCTTTTTCTCTCAATTCAATTAGGGTTGTGAAAGGAGTGAAAGTGGCTTAGGGACGTCCTTTAAATAGACTAGAAACATCCTAAAATTTGTCCCTTTGAG
This sequence comes from Protea cynaroides, assembly GCA_028583415.1. Lineage (NCBI taxonomy): Eukaryota > Viridiplantae > Streptophyta > Magnoliopsida > Proteales > Proteaceae > Protea > Protea cynaroides. Next base: position 62,806,931 of record CM053271.1, read on the forward strand.
ATTAGGAAGGAATCCAATCGAAAATCTCGAAGTTTCCTAGTTTCTATATTCGGCAGGATCCGAAGGTCGATGGGAGGGTCGATGATCCCGTCGACCCTAGGGTCTTAAGCTGTCCGACCCTCCCTTCAAAACTGAGGGTCTGACTCTTTGTTTTGGGAGGTCGGACCCTACTTAGCTGGGTATGCGACCCTTCCCCTAATTTAAGTGTTTTTGGGTCGATTTGATACCTGGGATCTCGAGCTCCTTCACGCCCTTGGTCCATTTGACTCGACCATGATGGGTGAACCTGGTTCAAGGTGGTAATACCGGGTTAGACTGACACGGGTCTTACAACTCCCCCTAAATTATAAAAATTTCATCCTCGAAATTGTACATATCTTCTGAATCAAATAAGTAAGGGTATTGCTTTCTCATAGCACTTTCTTCTTCCCATGTAATTTCTTCCATGTCTCTACTTTTCCAAGTGACCTTAACATAATAGATATCTCGGTTGCGTAGACGTTGAACCTTTCGGCTGGTGATTTCTATTGGTGTTACTTCAAACATCAAATAATCAGTCAATTCTGGAAAATCCACTGTCAAGACATGCGTTGGGTCTTTGACATACTTCTTCAATAGGGAAATGTGAAATACGTCATGCACACTTGACATAGATGGTGGTAGTGTCACACCCCAATTATGATCCAACCAGAACGGTGTGGGTGAACCGTCATTGAACCAACGGTTCACACCAGGATCTCGAATAGGCCGTGTCCACCCATACAAACCATTACACATAACCACAATCAGAATATAAATATACAGCGGAAGACTTTAAATAGAATGAACTGAGTATCTATTGATAATTTAAATAAATATCCCATTATTCAAAATCAAACACATAAAATAATATCATTACATCCCTTTAATCCACTCAAAATTAACTGAAATAAATAAATAAAACAAATCAAAGGTACACGCAGAAAGGGCACTCGCATGAAGCATCATGCTCGTCCTCCCCTGCTTGTACATCCAAAGCAGCTACACCACCGTACGTCGGAGCATTCACATAGTCCTCCACAGTGTATCCTGCATCAACATCTAAAAACAATGTATATACAAAGGGTGAGTTCACAACACAGCTCAGTAAGACAATCAGACAGTTTCACAAGATTATGCATGAGTAACAATCAATTTTATGCTGTGGTCTGGTTTTAAGTTTGCAATGTGCTATAGAAAGGTTTGGTGGCCCCCGCACCTCTATACACGAGTGTGTGGCATCGCACAGTAAATCACACTACCACCAACCCACATGCACCCATCATGGAATAGAGATAGAGCTAAGGTATACCCGCACCTCCCCTGATACTCTACCCATACCAGTACCTAAGCCCCTATCGGCGGGCTGGCAAACTGGGCTCGCAACTATCCAATCCTATATGTCAACAATGTATGCTCTATCCCAGCACAGCCGTCTACGGCATAGAGATAGAGCTAGAGCGTGTAGGCCGGGCTGGAGACCACAATACCTCACCTCCCCCTGATACCCTATCCGCAACTAACCCACTAGAATAGAAACAATACGCAGGTAGACCCTATCCCAACATAACTCCCTACGGCATAGAGATAGAGCTAAAGCATCGTGGACAAGCCAGCGTCGACTCAAAATCCTCAGTACCACACAACGATGGCCGGGACAACATCAATATCGGAGACCACCGTACCACGACCTTTCCCTGATACCCCACCCGTACCAAGCATGTTAAGACAGAATACTACAAAAAGTGCCAGTGTGAAGAGCGATCCCAGGCCCATGCCGCACTCCACACACCAACGAAAACAATCACATGCCTAACAATCACATCCTATGAATGCATGAACAATAATAATAACTGAAAGTAAAGGATGGTATGTGAATATGCACAAACATCACATCATAGATATTCAATGATTAACAACGATTTACTGTCCATTAATTATTAAGTTTAGGTCAGATTTCCTTACCTGACGCTCGTTCGATAACTTGCTCCATGCCGCAAGATCCAAACGGCAAGTCACAAAGTCCTACAATATTATTAGGGTTTCATTAAAATAACATTCTTAGAGTCTCATGTTGATCGGAAACCAACAGGGTTATAAAATACCCTCACAGAGCTGACCGGTGGCATGTACCGGTCGCAGCTCTATGGGAAAGACTGGCGACCAGTATGGTCAGCCGGTCCCCACAGACAACCTCCCGAGAGGTAGCGGTCGCAACATACCAGTCGCACTATGTGCAACCGGTATAGTCGACCGGTATGTCTCCGGAAGACCATACATGGGTTCTTCGACTGCCGTCGATCATCCTCCATGGATTTTCAGGGTTTCTCCTATCCATTCTAAGTCTAAGCTTTGAGTTAGAGTTATCCCCAACTCATTCAAGTCTCGTTTCGATGAATATCATCTCAAAACGCGAATCTAGGGTTTGACGACAACTTAGGGTTTATTGGCCAATTTAGGGTTTTAGATCAATACCTACTTTGCATGGTATTGATCCACCCACACAACTACATAGGGTAAGAAGAGGGATTCAAACACTTACCGTTGACAGGCGTAACGAGAGCTTCATCAAATGGTAATGGCGGCTCCTTCTTCTTCCTCCTAGCTCCTTCTCCTTTTCCACCTCTTTCTCTTCTCTAGGGTTTGCGAGAGACAATGGAAAGGATTTAAGAAGGTTTAAGGGTGTATTTATAGGCTAGATTTAGGGTTTAGTAACCCTATTAGGATTAGGAAACTTCTAGGATTCGAAATCAGGAAAGCAGGACCCGCAGAGACCAATTTCCAAATTCCCGCACATGGCTGTGCAGGCCATACCGGTCGACCGGTACCAAGACCGGTACCATCGACCGGTATACCTAAAATCAGGTATAATTGGTCGACTTTGGTCCGATTTCGTACCTGTTTGTTATCCGCTTGCCTCGTCTGGCTCGGTGATGATCGGAAGACCTGTCACGACACCAAAACCAAGGTTTAGACCGGGTTTTCAGAGTGCGGGGCTTACAACTCCCCCACCCTTAAAAGAAATTTCGTCCCAAAATTTGCATGTAGGTACTACAACTCCCCCACCCTTAAAAGAAATTTCGGCCTCGAAATTTGAACGTACCTTGATCGTCAAAAAGGTTAGGGTACTCCTTCCTCATCGCGCTCTCTTCTTCCCAAGTAATTTCCTCCACATTTTGGCTTCTCCAATGCACCTTCACATAGTGGATATCCTTGGTTCGAAGTTGCTGAACTTTTCGACTCGAGAGCATTACAGGCACCACTTCGAAAGTTAAGTCTTCAGTCAAGTCTGGAGGATCAGCGCTCAAGATATGCGATGGATCTCTGACATACTTTTTCAGTAACGATACATGGAACAAATTATGAACGCTAGACATAGATGGTGGTAGAGCCAATTGATATGCTACATTACCACGTCGATTCAATACCTCATATGGTCCCACATACCTGGGGCATAGCTTCCCCTTTTTACCAAACAATTTCAGACCTCGCACCGGTGACACCTTCAAGAATACTTTGTCACCCACTGCAAACTCCAGATCTCGACGTCGATTATCTGCATAGTGCTTCTGTCGAACTTGAGTTGTCTTTACACTCACTTTGATTTGATCAATTACTCGACAAGTTTCTTCAACAAACTCCGGTCCTACAATTCTTCTTTCCCCCACTTCGTTCCATAACAGAGGTGTACGACACTTCCTTCCATAGAGAGCTTCATATGGGGCCATCTGAATTGTAGCCAGATAACTGTTGTTGTAAGCAAACTTGATAAGTGATAGCTTTTCATCCCAAGCTCCTTTGAAATCTAATGCACAAGCTCGGAGCATATCTTCCAAAATTTGAATAGCTCGCTCTGACTGTCCTTCCGTCTGAGGATGGAAAGCTGTACTGAACTTCAACTTGGTTCCCATAGCTTTCTGTAACCCTTCCCAGAACTTTGACGTAAAACGGGGATCTCTGTCAGATACTATACTCTCTGAAACGCCATGAAGTCTGACTATATTATCAACATATAACTTGGCCAGTTTCTCCATGGTATACTGAGGTCTGACCGCAATAAATCGAGCCGTCTTGGTGAGTCGATCTACTATAACCCAAACTGCATCCACTGACCTTGGTGTCAATGGTAGGCCAGTGACGAAATCCATAGTAATACAATCCCACATCCATGCCGGTTCTGGTAACGGCTGTAGTAAACCTGCGGGTCTTTGCCTTTCCACTTTAACTAGTTGACAATTCAGACATTGGAACACGAAATGAGCTATATCTTCTTTCATACCCCTCCACCAATATAGTCTTCTTAGATCATGGTACATCTTGGTACTTCCTGGATCTACCGAATATGGAGTGTAATGAGCTTCAGTCATAACTCGACCTCTGATATCGCAGTCTTCGCTCTCAGGTATACATAACCGTCCGCGATACTTGAGTACTTTGTCTGATTCCAAGGTAAAGTCAGGATTGCACGTACCCTTCTCTAAGTCTTCCTGCACTGTCTTGAGATATGGATCCTGTAGGATTGCTACCTTGACTTCATCAATTAGACCCGGTGAGATCTTCAATGCGGCGAACATCATAGTGAACTTATGAATCAAGCCTTGCTCAACTGGATCTTCTGCAGTTTCGATAATATGTTCTTCATCAATTTCCATTGAACTCGAGGCTGCAGCACACAATGCAGCATCTGTACTTGGTCCTGCCTCAGGTTTCGATGCCCACTTTCTGCTTAAGGCGTCAGCCACAACATTTGCTTTCCTCGGAAGGTACTGGATGTCGCAATCATAATCTTTTAACAATTCCAGCCATCTCCTCTGTCTCATATTCAGATCCTTCTGAGTGAAAAGGTAAGTTAAGCTCTTGTGATCTGACTTGATCTGAAACTTCTCACCGTACAAGTAGTGTCTCCAAGTCTTGATTGCATGTATAACCGCTGCTAGCTCCAAGTCATGCGTAGGATAGTTCTTCTCATGCTCCTTTAACTATCTTGATGCGTAAAAGATCACCTGTTCTCCTTGCATCAGAACACACCCAATACCCAACCCTGAAGCATCCGTATATAGAGTAAACGGTACGCTTGGTTCTGGGATGGTCAAGATAGGTGCAGAGACAAGTCTTGACTTCAAAGTTTGAAAGCACTTCTCGCACTCATCTGTCCATATGAATTTTTCTCCCTTCTTGGTCAATCTGGTGAGTGGAACTGCGATCCTAGAGTAATCTTCCACAAATCTTCTATAATAACCAGCCAACCAAAGGAAACTACGAATCTCTGCAACAGATTTTGGTGCTTCCCATCCTACTATAGCAGCTATCTTGCTTGGATCAACCTTGATACCGTCTTCAGATACAACATGGCCCAAGAAAGCCACTTCCTTCAGCCAAAACTCGCACTTCTTGAATTTTGCATAAAGCCTCACATCTCTCAGCCGTTGTAGGGCTGCACTCAAATGCGCTGTATGAGTCTCCATGTCCTTAGAGTAAATCAATATGTCATCAATGAATACGATGACCGAAGTGTCCAACATATCATGGAACACTTGGTTCATCAGTTCCATAAACGACGCTGGAGCATTGGTCAACCCGGAAGACATAACTAGAAACTCATAATGCCCATACCTCGTCCTGAAAGCAGTCTTCGGAATATCTCCGACCTTGATCTTCAATTGGTGATAACCCGATCGGAGATCAATCTTCGAGAAAACCTTTGCACCCTGCAGCTGATCGAACAGATCATCGATCCTAGGCAAGGGATACCGATTCTTGATCGTCAACTTGTTCAGCTCACGGTAGTCAATACATAACCGTACACTTCCATCTTTCTTCTTGACGAATAATACAGGTGCTCCCCAAGGCGATATACTAGGTCGTATGAAGCCCTTATCCAGCAATTCTTGTAATTGGGTCTTCAACTCCTTTAACTCGGTCGGGGCCATCTTGTATGGTGCTTTAGACACCGGCGCCGAACCTGGCATAAGGTCTATCACAAATTCTGTAGCCCTGTCTGGTGGTAAACCTGGAAGATCTTCTGGAAATACATCTGGAAACTCCCGAACCACATCTATATCTTCCATGTTGAGTGACTCTGCCGTGAGATCGACTATAGATACGAGATAACCCACTCCCCCTTTCTCCAAGCATCTCTTAGTTTTTAGGGCGGAGAGGATCAGCTTCCGCTTCCTAGATAGCTTAATCCCAACGAAACTATATTCCCTTCCCTCTTTGTCAGTAAGCACAAGCTTCCTTTCACCACATAAAAGGACGGCCGAATGATGGCCTAGCCAATCCATCCCCAAAATGACATCAAAGTCTACCATCTCAAGTATTACTAGGCTTGCTTCTAAGTCTCGGCCCTCAATACTTACAGTACAGGGTCCATAATACTTGGTCAAAGCCACTTCGACTCCTAGTGGAGAGCGAACTATCAAGCTTGGGTTCAATTGCTTGATTGGTAACTCCATTCGCTTCCCAAAAGAGACAGAAACAAAGGAGTGCGTGGCCCTAGAGTCAAATAATACTCTGGCGGGTAACCTAGCTACATTTACAATTCCTGAAATATATTGCCCTTAGTTCTACATGCTCATGCAACTGAAAGAATAAACCAAATAGTAAGGGATAGAGTCGTACCAGTTACCACATCAGGTGATGCGGCTGCCTCTTCAGTGGTGACCGCATAAACTCTTCCTTGCTGGGGAGCTTGCTTCTTAGGTAGAGTGCAGTTCCTTGCAACATGTCCCAGCTGCTGACAGTTATAACATTTAATATTTGGGTTGGGTCTAGTGAACTGTGGCACAGGTGGTGCCGGGTTGTTTCTCGCAGGTGCTGTAGCGGTCTGTGCCCTGTATGGGCGGAATGGTCTAGTATAACCGCCACCCGAGCTCTCACCAGCGGATCTCTTCACTCCCCTGTTATGAGCGAAGAAGCTGTCCCTCTGACAGGACTCTATCACCCTCGCAACCTGCACCGCCTCATTGTAAGTCTTCTTGTCCAGACCCAAAAGGTGCTCTCTGATGCTCCCACGTAGTCCCATGGTGAACCTACGCGTCTTGGTCTCCTCCTCCTGCATACTGACTGGTGCGAAGAAGAACAGCTCTTCGTACCTCTGCTGATAAGCATCTACGGTCGGCTGAGCCTGCTGCAGATTGAGAAACTCCCTCTCCATTTGATCTCTGAAGCTCTTCGGAAAGTATTTGCCAAATAAGGCCACTTTAAACACTTCCCAATCGACCAGGGTATACTTATTCTCTAGATATGCCCGTGTAGAATTCCACCAAGCATTTGCGTCTTCTCTCAGCATATGAGTGGCAAACAGAACCTTCTCCTCCTCAGTGCAAGTCATCAGTCGAAAGTTCTTTTTCATTTCAGAAACCCACTGTGCTGGCCACAATGGTTTCCCTGTCCTGCCTGTGAACGATGAAGGTTTCAACTTCAAGAATCTGTCCACTGACCTGCTCAGATCATGCTGTCCCTGTGTGTCTACTCCATACCATGGTGGTGGATACGGATACGCTCCCGGATACGCAGAAGGCGATGGAAACCGATGCGGTGGTGGTACGTTCTGTGCTTGGCCCCTCGACCTTGGGCTACTCTGCATCGGTTGGGTAGTATTAATTCCTCCTGACTCAGGCGTGTTTCCAGCGGGAACTGAACCTGTTGGCCTGAGCATCTTCAGTACTTCGCTCAGAAATTCCTTCTGTTGAGCCTGGATCTGATAGACCAAGTTTGTAACAATGGTCTCAGAATTCTTGTGAGGTGGGCCCGGTAATTCTGTCGGTACTTCCGGGACCTATTCCTCATCCACTTCAGGATTGGGTTCTCTAACCTGGTCTTGTTCAGCTTGCTCTTCTTCTAGGCGCATTCTGGCCTGATGACGCTTCCGACCCCTTCGACCGTTTCCACCTGCCATCTCAGACTATTTATTTGGATCTGAGAAGAAGACATAACACGTGAGAACATCAATAATAGTAGTGTTAGTCTTGAATAATGCAGGGAAAAATAGTCGAGAAGTAACATTTCAATTTACACAAATTTTAGAAATTTTTAATTAAATTTTCTGGCTCTTTGGGGCGTACCGGTCGCAACATACCGGTCGCACCCCTATGGAACAGTATGCGGCCGGTATAGTCGACCGGTCAGAATTCAATTTCTGGCCGAGACAAACCGGTCGCATGTCTAGGAGATACCGGTCGACACTCTGTATATAGTGTTGCGACCGGTATAGTCGATCGGTCAGAAAATTTTTCTGACCGAGACATGGCGGTCGCACACCTGGGGTGATACCGGTCAACCGGTATAGGCATAACCGTCGACCGGTATGCCCAAAATGGCTTTAAAATCGCGAAAAAGTGAGAAAATTCTCACTTTTTCTTTCTTCTTCCTCTCCGGTGGCGATACCTCTCTGCCCAACTGAGTTGCTACAGTCCGGCCGGTACTCTTAGAAGCTGATTTCTTCCATTCCAAGCGTGGAACATCGTCTCCAGGTAGGTCTCTTCCCTCTCTCTCATGTTTTTAGATAATTCCCATATCGTCTTTATGTAGAAATTTAGGTTTTTCTTTGTTCGAGATGTTTTAACCGTAGGAATTATTTTCCTTCGGCTTGGAAAGGGTTTAGGGACCCCCAAGAGAAAAAGCCCTCAACTAATTTGGGGTTCCACCGCAAGGTTTTGAAAAAAATCAAATTTTTACACTTTTTAACCTAGGTTTTTCAAAAATTTCGAAATTTCTTATTATGATTGCTTGTGATTGGTTTGTTGAAGAGTGTGGGGGTTATGTAAGTCCTCCTCCCCATGTTTTTGGGTGAGTTCGAGGCTTTTTCTCAAATTACTGTCGTTATGCTGCCGAAATTTCGAAAATTTCTAACTTTTATCTTGTTTTCTTTTGTTTTACAGATTCTAAATGGCTCCTAGACGCACTCTCGGGAAGCGCTCACATGGTTCTAGTTCTCGGGTTCCCTCTCCACCAGTTCCTCAGCTAGATGAGCTATGGTTTCGCTCCTTGGAAGCTCAAGCTCGGTTTTCCTGGTTTGATAATAAGAGTATTGAATCCGGGCGCCGGGTCAACGTGGAACAACTGCACCGGTTCAATGTAGAGACGGCTTTTGGCACTCTAGGTTGGTTGCCGGTTATTTCCTACACAGAGACCACACACCCTAATCTGGTCAAGCACTTTTATGCAAATTTGGAACTCGAAGGGGATGTCGAAGACCCGAACCAGTGTAGGGATCTACGCATCACCAGCTACGTCCGGGGTGTACATATTTCCTTCAACACCCACCAGTTGGCTGATCTACTTGGGGTTCCCAATGATGGAGATTTGGTGTACTGCACCCCCAAGGCGAAAGGTCACTTGACTGGTGATTTGCGTCGGGAGATAGCGCATCAGATCCTCAACCCTGGGGCTCCTATGAAGGCAGCTAGTTTGAGGCCTATACCCCGGGTCTACAGTCGCATTATCCAGCACGATATAGTGCCACAGAGCGGCCACTACAGTGAGTTGTCCCAGCTCACCCAGTACGTCACCTATTGCATCTGTACAGGGGAGCGGATATCACTTCCTTACCTCATCATCCGGACTATGCATCGAGCGGCTGTGGCTGATCGGGCCAGCAACCTTCCCTATGGCCGTCTCGTCACTTTCTTTCTTCGCCGTCTGGGCATGAGTTTCAGAGGAGAGGTAGCCGTCGAGGACACCATGACCTCCGACATCGACTGGGATGCGATACAGAGGATGCAGATGGTCGATCTGCTAGTCAGTGACGACGAGTTGGAAGCTCGCCCTCGTCCACTCGGGAGAGTAGCAGCAGCAGCAGCAGCAGCCGCGGCCAATGCGGCCTATGCGGCAGAGATGGGTGATGACGATGATGACGATATAGCTGGGGAAGCACCAGTGCCTGCCCCACAGCCTGCACCTGCACCACCACCATCTGTCCCCACAGCTGGACCATCTCAGCCTCCTCCCGACTCAGTGATGGGTATGTTTATGGAGCTCAGGGACACCCAGAGGGTCATCCTGGAGTCTCAGCGAGAGATGGGTCAGGAGTTGGGACGCCTGGCTCGTAGTCTACGGGTGACTCAGGACCAGGTGCATTGGCATAGGGTCGCATACGAGCGGGACTATGATATAGCGGACCCCATTCCTCCCAGGCCTCCTACCCCATGATTTCCCATTTACTTTTCTTTTCATATGACGGTTTATATAACAGGGTAACTTTCCGGTTTGTGGACTGTACCCTGTAGCACTATTACATTTGATACACTTTTCTATTTAATGAAAGTTCATGGTTTTTCCTAACTAGTGTATGTGTACATATTAAGTTTCATATTTAGAATAGTACATTATTCTCTTTCTTAGTCCGTCTCAGGTATCAAACAATGCTTAGGGTGTGTTTGTATTAAGATTTTTAAATTTCCTAACTCAGTTCATCGACCCAGTTAAGTGTAATATAGTCTGTAGACAGAGCCCGAGGGCTCTGATACCAAGTTGTCACACCCCAATTCTGATCCAACCAGAACAGTGTGAGTGAACCGTCATTGAACCAACGGTTCACACCAGGATCTCGAATAGGCCGTGTCCACCCATACAAACCATTACACATAACCACAATCAGAATATAAATATACAGCGGAAGACTTTAAATAGAATGAACTGAGTATCTATTGATAATTTAAATAAATATCCCATTATTCAAAATCAAACACATAAAATAATATCATTACATCCCTTTAATCCACTCGAAATTAACTAAAATAAATAAATAAAACAAATCAAAGGTACACGCAGAAAGGGCACTCGCATGAAGCATCATGCTCGTCCTCCCCTGCTTGTACATCCAAAGCAGCTACACCACCGTACGTCGGAGCGTTCACATAGTCGTCCACAGTGTATCCTACATCAACATCTAAAAACAATGTATATACAAAGGGTGAGCTCACAAGACAGCTCAGTAAGACAATCAGACAGTTTCACAAGATTATGCATGAGTAACAATCAATTTTATGCTGTGGTCTTGTTTTAAGTTTGCAATGTGCTATAGAAAGGTTTGGTGGCCCCCGCACCTCTATACACGAGTGTGTGGCATCGCACAGTAAATCACACTACCACCAACCCACATGCACCCATCATGGAATAGAGATAGAGCTAAGGTATACCCGCACCTCCCCTGATACTCTACCCATACCAATACCTAAGCCCCTCTCGGCCAGGGCTCGCAAACTAGGCTCGCAACTAACCAATCCTATATGTCAACAATGTATGCTCTATCCCAGCACAGCCGTCTACGACATAGAGATAGAGCTAGAGCGTGCAGGCCGGGCCGGAGACCACAATACCTCACCTCCCCCTGATACCCTATCCGCAACTAACCCACTAGGATAGAAACAATACGCAGGTAGACCCTATCCCAACATAACTCCCTACGGCATAGAGATAGAGCTAAAGCATCGTGGACAAGCCAGCGTCGACTCGGAATCCTCAGTACCACACAACGATGGCCGGGACAACATCAATATCGGAGACCACCGTACCACGACCTTCCCCTGATACCCCACCCGTACCAAGCATGTTAAGACAGAATACTACAAAAAGTGCCAGTGTGAAGAGCGATCCCGGCCCATGCCGCACTCCACACACCAACGGAAACAATCGCATGCCTAACAAACACATCCTATGAATGCATGAACAATAATAATAACTGAAAGTAAAGGATGGCATGTGAATATGCACAAACATCACATCATAGATATTCAATGATTAACAACGATTTACTGTCCATTAATTATTAAGTTTAGGTCAGATTCCCTTACCTGACGCTCGTTCGATAACTTGCTCCACGCCGCAAGATCCAAACGGCAAGTCACAAAGTCCTACAATATTATTAGGGTTTCATTAAAATAACATTCTTAGAGTCTCATGTTGATCGGAAACCAATAGGGTTATAAAATACCCTCACAGAGCTGACCGGTGGCATGTACCGGTCGCAGCTCTGTGGGAAAGACTGGTGACCGGTATGGTCAGCCGGTCCCCACAGACAACCTCCCAAGAGGTAGCGGTCGCAACATACCGGTCGCACTATGTGCAACCGGTATAGTCGACCGGTATGTCTCCGGAAGACCATACATGGGTTCTTCGACTGCCGTCGATCATCCCCCATTGATTTTCAGGGTTTCTCCTATCCATTCTAAGTCTAGGCTTTGAGTTAGAGTTATCCCCAACTCATTCAAGTCTCGTTTCGATGAATATCATCTCGAAACTCGAATCTAGGGTTTGACGGTAACTTAGGGTTTATTGGCCAATTTAGGGTTTTAGATCAATACCTACTTTGCATGGTATTGATCCACCCACACAACTACATAGGGTAATAAGAGGGATTCAAACACTTACAATTGACAGGCGTAGCGAGAGCTTCGTCAAACGGTAATGGTGGCTCTTTCTTCTTCCTCCTAGCTCCTTCTCCTTTTCCACCTCTTTCTCTTCTCTAGGGTTTGCGAGAGACAATGGAAAGGATTTGAGAAGGTTTAAGGGTGTATTTATAGGCTAGATTTAGGGTTTAGTAACCCTATTAGGATTAGGAAACATCTAGGATTCGAAATCGGGAAAGCGGGACCCGTAGAGACCAATTTCCAAATTCTCGCACATAGCTGTGCAGGCCATACCGGTCGACCGGTACCAAGACCGGTACCATCGACCGGTAAACATAAAATCAGGTATAATTGGTCGACTTTGGTCCGATTTTGTACCTGTTTGTTATCCGCTTGTCCCGTTTGGCTCGGTGATGATCGAAAGACCTGTCACGACACCAAAACCAAGGTTTAGACCGGGTTTTCAGAGTGCAGGTTTTACAGGTAGTGCTAACGATAAGCCACTTTTCCACGCTTAGCTAGAATTTCATATGGCCCGACATATCTTGGACTTAGTTTTCCTTTCTGTCCGAACCTCTTCAATCCTCGCATAGGCGATACCTTCAGAAATACTTTATCACCTACGGCGAACTCTAGATCTCTTCGTCGAGTGTCTGCATATTGCTTCTGACAGTTTTGAGCTGTTCTCACCCTTTCCTTGATAATGTCCACCACTCGACAAGTCTCTTTAACAAATTCCGGTCCAACAATACTACGTTCTCCAACTTCATTCCAAAACAAGGGAGTTTGACACTTCCTGCCATACAGTGCTTCATAAGGTGACATCTCTATAGTAGACTGATAGCTGTTATTGTAAGCGAACTCGATCAATGGTAACTTTTCATCCCATGATCCCTTGAAATCAATTACACATGCTCGTAGCATATCTTCTAGAATCTGAATTGTACGCTCTGACTGTCCATCTGTCTGTGGGTGGAATGCAGTACTGAACTTCAATGTTGTACCCATATCCTTTTGCAGTCCTTCCCAAAATTTGGAAGTAAATCGTGGATCTCTATCGGACACAATACTTTCAGGTACACCGTGTAACCGAACAATATTATCCACATATAGCTTCGCTAACCTTTCCAGTGTATACTGAGGTCGTATCGGTATGAAGCGAGCTCTTTTAGTCAGACGATCTACAATCACCCAAACTACGTCAACTACTCGAGGAGTCAATGGTAGTCCCGTGACGAAGCCCATAGTGATGCAGTCCCATTTCCATGCTGGTTCCGGTAATGGCTGCAACAGTCCTGCGGGTCTTTGTCGTTCAGCCTTTACTTGCTGACAATTTAGGCATTGAGACACGAACTTAGCTACATCTGCTTTCATTCCCCTCCACCAATATAATTTCTTTAGGTCATGATACATTTTTGTACTTCCAGGATGTATCGAATAGATGGGTACACATATTCTTCCTTTGTATTTCAGTACTTTCTCGTCGTCCAAGGTGAACTCAGGGTTGGTCCTACCTTTCTCAATATCTTCTTGTACTGTACTCAGATAAGGATCTGATTTGATAGCTGTCTTCACTTCGTCCACTATATCTGGTATAATCTTCAATGCCGTGAACATATTCGAAAACCGGTGAATAAACCCTTGGTTGGCTGATTCATCCGTCGTATCTATCACATATTGCTCGTTGCCGTGATTGAATACTATTCCGTTGGTACACATTGCTGCAATCGTGCTAACTTCTCCTTGAGATTTAATCACTGTTTTCTGCTTAATGCATCCGCTACTACGTTCGCTTTTCCCGGATGATACTGGATATCACAATCATAGTCTTTCAATAGTTCCAACCATCTTCTTTGTCTCATATTCAACTCCTTCTGATTAAATAAATAAGTAAGACTTTTATGGTCTGACTTAATCTAGAATTTCTCTCCGTATAAGTAATGTCTCCATATCTTGACAGCATGTACTACTGTCGCTAGCTCCAAATCATGAGTGGGATAATTTTTCTCATGTACCTTCAACTGTCTTGATGCATAAGCAATTACTTGTTCTCCTTGCATAAGCACACATCCTAGTCCCAATCCCGATGCATCAATGTATAAAGTAAATGTTTATCCTGGAACGGGAATGGTCAAAATCGGGGCGGATATCAATCTGGCCTTCAATGTCTGGAAGCTCTTCTCACATTTGTCCGTCCACACAAACTTTTCACCTTTCTTGGTCAAACTGGTGAGAGGTACGGCAATCCGAGAATAGTCTTCTACGAATCTCTGATAATAACCAACTAGATCCAGAAAACTTCTGATTTCCGAAACGCTCTTTGGTGCTTCCCACTTTACAATAGCCTTGATCTTGCTGGGGTCCACTTTGATTCCTTTGGCAGATACTACGTGGCCTAGGAATGCGACTTCACTTAGCCAAAACTCGCACTTTGAAAATTTGGCATATAGCTTCTCTTTCCTTAACCGCTGCTGCGTTTAGGTTCTTGATATGGGTTTCCTTGTCCTTGGAGTATACCAATATATCATCAATAAATACTATAACCGACGTATCCAACATATCGTGGAAAACTCGGTTCATAAGTTCCATGAACATTGTCGGTGCATTAGTTAATCCGATAGACATCACCAAAAATTCATAATGTCCATATCTGGTCCTGAAAGCTGTCTTCGGAATATCCCCTTCTTTAATCTTCAGCTGGTGGTAGCCTGATCGAAGATCGATCTTAGAAAATACTCTTGCTCCTTGTAACTGATTGAACAAGTCATCGATCCGAGGTAGGATATTGATTCTTGATTGTCAGTTTGTTCAACTCCCGATAGTCGATACATAATCGAACGCTACCATCCTTCTTCTTTTCGAACAACACCGGTGCCCCCCATGGAGATATACTGGGTCGAATATAATCCTTGTCCAGCAGTTCTTGTAATTGCACTTTTAATTCCTTCAGTTCAGTAGGAGTCATTCTATAAGGTGCCTTTGATACTGGTGCGGCTCCAGGTAACAGCTCTATTACAAACTCTGTGGCACGGTCGGGTGGTAATCCGGGTAGTTCCTCCAAAAATACGTCAGGGTAATCCCGCACGACGTCAATGTCTTCCATTCGTGGTGCTTCCTTGGTTAGGTCGACCACTGATACTAGGTACCCGACTGCTCCCTTCTCAAGGCACTTCTTAGCCTTTAAGGCTGAAAGTATGAGCTTGCGTCTCCGGGCAAGTTTGGTTCCCGAGAAACTGAACTCTGCCCCTTCCTTGTCTTTGAATGTTAGCTTCTTCTCGGCGCATAACAGATTTGCAGAATGCCGAGCTGACCAATCCATTCTTAAGATGACATCGAAGTTTGCCATCTCAAGTCATATCAATGTTGCATCTAAACTCTGTTCCCCAATGAGAACTGGACATGGTCCATAACCTTTTTTTAATTCCACTTCTAACCCCATCGGTGACCGTACAAGTAATTTGTAGTTTAATGTTTTGATGGGTAATTTTATGTTCTTTCCAAATGACACAGATATAAATGAATGAGTAGCTCCGAAATCGAAGAGTACTCTGGCGGGTACGCCATTTATAGGTACAATACCTGTGATTGATCTTTACTTAGTCGACATGCTCATTCAATGTATTTATAACTTTAAAAGTTTCAGTCATACCTGTGACCACATCAGGTGATGCGGCCGCATCCTCGAACGTAACAGCATAAACACGTCACTGATGGAATTATTTCTTGGGCTTAGGGCACTCCCTTGCCATATGTCCCGGCTGGTTGCAGTTAAAACACTTCGGGGCTTTAGAATTTGGCTTTGGCTAAGGTTGAGCTGCTAGGGTAGTCTTGGTTGCAGCATTAAAATTCTGAGGATGGAAAGGCTTATACGTCCTGTTATTGCCTCCGTTGTAGGAGTTTCCGGCTGGCCTTTTGATGCCTTTGTTCTGAGTAAAATAACTCCCTTTTTCGCTCGATTCAATCACTCGAGCGATCTGGACAGCTTCATTATAAATCTTCTTTTCTAAGCCCAGAACATGTTCTCTTATGCTTCCTCTCAGTCCCGTGACAAACCTACGGGTTTTGGTTTCTTCCTCTTGCATACTCCGTGGTGCAAAGAAAAACAGCTCTTCATAACGCTGTTGGTACGCATCCACTGACATCTGTCCCTGATAAAGACTCAGGAACTCCTTCTCCATCGAATCTCTGAAGCTCCGAGGAAAATATTTCTCAAAGAAAGCTTCTTTATATATAGCCCAAGTCAGTAGGGCGTGCTTAGTCAATAGATAGGCCCAGGTCGATTTCCACCAATGATGTGCGTCGCCTTTGAGCATGAAGGTGGCACACAATACTTTCTCCTCTTCTGTAATAGTCATCATTAGAAAATTTCTTTCCATCTCGTCTATCCAGTGTGCTGGCCATAATGGATCAGACGGTTTTCCATTAACTTCCCTGGGCTTCATCTTCAAAAACCTCTCGGCCAGTCGAGAGTGATCCATCTGAGTTTGATATGCCCCAAACATATGGGGTAGATACGATAATTAGCCTTGTCTTTGCTTCGAAACCTGCACTAGAATCTGTGCAGCAGTTTGTTGAGGTGTCTGAAGGGCTGGGTGGTTACCCACCGGTGCCGCACTGGCTTGTCCTGTGTGCATGGGTGCAGCCTGAGTAGTTTGAAACATAATGCCCATGGCAACTTGCATCTGGGCCTATTCATGTTGCATATGTTGTAGCTGCTGAGCTAGGTTCATAACCACAGTTGCTAGCTCCGGTGGTGAAGGTGGCAAATTTGTAGGGTTTACCGGTTCTGGATTTCCCGGTGCATGGTTATTCTCTTGACTAGTCTCCTCGACTGGTGGTGGTGGTGGGACTGCATTTTGGCTCTGTCTGGTTACTCTTCTTCCAGACATATTTTCCTTCTGAGATGGGTGGTGCCTGAAAATCATCAAAATCAGTAAGAAATCATTTATACTTCATGTAGGCACGCTAACCGATATAAAATTCAAAATCCTCAATTCATTTTGTGAAAAATACTGTCTTTTCTATGTAGGGTCGATGGTGAGGGTCGATGGTATGTCCGACCCTTGGTATCCGACCCTGGGAATGACCTGTTCTTCCCGAGAGCTGAGGGTCGATGGGTATCCGACCCTCACTCCGACCCTCGATTTTCTGTCAAATTCCCAAAAGCTGAGGGTCGATGGGAGGGTCGATCTGAGGGTCGATGGTGTCTGTCGAATTGTCCGACTCTCGGACCAAAAATCAGATTTTTAAGATCCGATTCTAGGTCATTTCTCACTATTCCTCCTCCGTTTTGACTCGTCTCTACTCTTTGAGTTGCTACAGTGCCACTCTACTGTTTTTGGTCGGTTTAACTCCGGGTTTCGACGTCCACGTCATCCCTACAGGTATGTCTTCCCGTTTTTACCTATTTTTAGGTTTCCTTTTCTAGGTTTTTGCCCGTTTGAATCATATTTTTCAAATTAAACTTTTTCCAACCGTAAAAATTCGATTTTTATTGGGGGCTTTTGTTATTGGTGTCTCGAGGAACGAAAGCCCTCAAAAATTTTTGAGTTTCATCGGTTGGTTATCGAGGAACTTGAAATTTTCTCTTTTTGCCCTAATTTGTCGACATTTTTGATTTTTCTTGAATTTCTTCAAATTGAACATCGTCAGTTAAAATTTCCTACTGCATGTGGGTTGTAGGATATGTTTTAACCTACGTAAATTCTCATACCCACTTGTATGGTGAGAATTTGAGGTTTTCTGGTCAACTTATGTCACTATTAAATAAATTTTTGATTTTTGTCCTACTAACTCCTTGTTTCTTTTCTTTTTCTTATTTTGCAGATACTATGGCCCGTACCAAAGTACCCAGGGTGCGTGATCTGCTTCGCTTCCGTTCGAATGAAGCCGAGGCACAGTATGCTGACTATGCTAGTAAGAAGGTTGAAGGGGGTTGCATGGTGAACTTGGCTGAGCTAGCCTTGTTCAATGTAAAGGGAGCGTTTGGTGTTATGGGGTGGCTCCCTGTCATCACATACGACGCGTGTAAATGTCCAGACTTGGTACGCCAGTTTTATTGTAATTTCTAGGTGGTGGGGAATTACAATGATGTTGAGCACGGTCAGGAGTTGCGC
This sequence comes from Protea cynaroides, assembly GCA_028583415.1. Classification (NCBI taxonomy): domain Eukaryota; kingdom Viridiplantae; phylum Streptophyta; class Magnoliopsida; order Proteales; family Proteaceae; genus Protea; species Protea cynaroides. The sequence goes on from CM053271.1 coordinate 62,825,415, forward strand.
ATCACCAGTTACGTCAAGGGGGTGCACATTTTCTTTGATTATCGGCAGCTGGCCGATCTGTTGGGCATTCCCTATGATGGCCCCATGGTGTCTTGTCGCCGGGAGAGCCACGATTTGTTGAGATGGAGATGAGGGCGAGATCGACAACCATTGCTCCGTCCCGATCGATGGCGGATGAGAGCTTGTTACTTGCGTCCAGCTCCATGGGTCTTCCGCAAGATTATCCAACATAATCTGATCCCGCAGAGGGGCACTATGAGAGGGTCTCTCGGCTGACCACGGTTCTTGATCTACGATATATGCACTCGACAGCCGGTCTGCCTACCTTACATCATCATGCGGACGATGATTAGTGCTACATTGTCTTGTCATAGGGGAAATCTACCCTATGGATGCATGATTACAGTGCTACTCGACCCGTGCGGGGGTGGATCCGGTAGATGAGAAGATCCGGGAGAAGTCCTTCTCTTCGCCTTTTAGATTGGGAGGCTATCTGCAAGATAGGGCTACGAGATGCTGAGGTTAGCGATGAGGAGAGGAACGCGATGGTGCGCCCTCACACTCGGGTCGAGATGGCTGATGCTGAGGTTGCTGCTGCTGCTAGAACTCATGTGGATCTGGTCGACGTTGACGATCGTATGTATATGGACGTCGACTCGATACCACCGCCATCACCCACACATGCGGCTGGAGTTGGTACATCTTCTGCGGCGGCTCCTACACCTAAGGCTGGTCCTTCCCATTCGGCTGATCCTTCACTTCCACCTTCAGCCATGATGGAGATGCTTGCGGGAGATCGGGGATGCTCAGCGCAGATCTAATCCGAGGATGGAGGAGTTGCTAGATGCTCGGCGTATGAGGGTGGATGAGCTGTTATCGGTCCAACGGGGCGACTGATAGGAGGGTAGCCGACCTAGCAGCTAGTCTCCAGACGACCCAGACCCAGGTGGCCTGGTTGACTAGAGTCTATGCTGAGGACTATGACCGAGATCGTGAGGCACCGCCTCCTTCTTCACCTCCAGCTTCTTGATTGTACCATATTTTTCTTGTACTACAGAGTAACTGTCCGGGTTGTGGACTGTACTCTGCTTTCATTATATATATATGTTTTGTTTCTCTCTCATTGTTATGTAAACTTGTTTCTCTTTTTAATAGATGCATTATTCTCTTTTAGAATTTGTCTCAAACATCACTGGCGCTTACAATGTTTTAATATTACTGTTTTTATTTTTATCCTATCTCAGTTCACAATTGTGTTGAATGTATGCTAGTTCAACGGACAAGGCCTGAGATGCTCTGATACCAAGTTGTCACACCCCAATTCTGTACTATTCAGAATGGTGTGATGAACCGCCAATAAACCAACGGTTCAACCAGGATCTCAAATAGGCTATCCCCGCGTTATCTAAACTTACACACATCCATAATCATAATCATAGTAAATACACAATAGCGGAAGTCTTATAATAACATGAACTGAGAACTAAAATGATATCATTAATTTAATAGCAAATTATTTTGTTTTCAACTGAGACATAAATATTTAAATACCAAATACATGTCTTAATAAATCCAATGAAGAAACCTATAAAATATCTAATCAAATACACACGAGTTGCACTCGCAAGAGGAGTCGTGTGTATCCGCTTCAGCTTCAACCTCCATGGCTGCCACGTTCCCGTACGCAGACGCATTCATATAGTCTTCAATGGTATAACCTGCATCATCAACTAAAAATATTCGATATCGAGGGGTGAGCACACATCACGGCTCAGTGAGTAGCCAAAACAATGCAAAAATACATATGCAAGCACATCAATTTATATCTTTGGTCTGGTTTAAAGTTTGCAGTATGCTATAGAAAGGTTGAGGTAGCCAAAGGTCGCGTTTATTGACTCCGCCTCTATACACGAGTGTGTGACGTTACCCGAAGATCACGTTTATCGTCAACTCACATGCACCCAATCATGAACATTATATAACAAAGGTTACGTTTATTGCTATATAGTGCCATACCAACACGTAAGCCCCTGTTGGCGAGGGCTGCAAACTGGGCTCGCAACTAACCAATCCTAATGCCAAACAGTGTATCCAAGGCCTCACCCTTGCATCCCTCAGAATGTCCACAGAGATAGAGCTAAGGCCACCCGATAGAGTCAGAGACTACAAGGACCGAGACCACCTCCCCTGATACTCTACGACATAATAGATCTGCTAAAGTAATGGCGATACGATGATGCCATTGCACAAGACTTGAGTTAGAGATAGAGCTAAAATGCTGAGACCCGCCAAAGGTTAACGTTTATTGACGTTCTCATCACACCTCCCCTGATACTCGCTCGCATCAAACACATCAACCACACACATACAAGCACATGCCTATTCCTATCATCATCATCATCATCATGTTACAAACGATAAAGTAAATATGCATGAACAAGTAATAGAAATATTGGATGCCATGCTGTATGCACATTACAAACATATTCGCATAGAATCAAGCATGGCATTGGACTCAAGAAATAGAAAACAGTTTATTATTAACTAATTTAGTTTGGAGTTAAGGTTCCTCACCTTAGCTTGCTACAAGATACTTTTCCAAGCTTTAGAATCACCTTTATAATGTTATTATATTGCTAGAAGACCTAACAAAGTCGATAAAATTTAATTAAAATTAATTCCAGATTTAAAAACCATTCTGTTAACTGAGGGTCGATGCTAGGGTCGATGCTAGGGTCAATGGGTCTATCGACCCTCCCTTCTTTCTGGACTTCCCGAATGCTAAGGGTCGATGGTCAGAAACACCTAGGGTCGGATAGCCTATCGACCCTGGGTGCGACCCTCGGTGCACTTTGGTCTAATTTCCACTTTTAATCTATCCTTCGTGTTTGGGGTCCTATGTCTTGCTTCTAGATTCCATTCAACACTCATTCCATGGTCTGAAACCATGAATCATCCTCCTAGATGGCTTTCATGCATTCTCCTAGGGTTTTCCATGAAAACCTAACCATGGATGGATGGTTTGGGTTTCTCCGAGATCACTTTCTCTCCAATAACTATCCTAAGGTCTGTAGAAAATCATGGAATTAGTATCCATACCTGAGAAGATTAATCTTTCTCTGCAACTCTTCTCCTTTTTGCTAGGTTCTCTTCCTTGCCTCTCTTCTTCCTCTTTTCCTTTTCCTCTCTTTCTCTCAATTCAATTAGGGTTGTGAAAGGAGTGAAAGTGGCTTAGGGACGTCCTTTAAATAGACTAGGAACATCCTAAAATAAGTCCCTTTGAGATTAGAAAGGAATCCAATCGAAAATCTTGAAGTTTCCTAATTTCTATTTTCGGCAGGATCCAAGGGTCGATGGGAGGGTCGATGATCTCGTCGACCCTAGGGTCTTAAGCTATTCTACCCTCCCTTCAAAACTGAGGGTCTGACTCTTTGTTTTGGGAGGTCCAACCCTGCTTAGCTGGGTATGCGACCCTTCCCCTAATTTAAGTGTTTTTGGGTCGATTTGATACCTGGGATCTCGATCTCCTTCACGCCCTTGGTCCATTTGACTCGACCATGATGGGTGAACCTGGTTCAAGGTGGGTGAACCTGGTTCAAGGTGGTAAGACCGGGTTAGAATGACACGGGTCTTACAAATATACTCTCTGGAATGCCATGAAGTCTGACTGTATTATCAACATATAACTTGGCCAGTTTCTCCATGGTATACTGAGGTCTAACCGTAATAAATCGAGCTGTCTTGGTGAGTTGGTCAACTATAACCCAAACTGCATCCACTGACCTTGGTGTCAAAGGTAAGCCAGTGACAAAATCCATGGTAATGCAATCCCACTTCCAAGCAGGTTCCGGTAATGGCTGTAGCAAACCTGCGGGTCTCTGCCTTTCCGCTTTAACTTGTTGACAATTCAGACACTGAAACACGAAACGATCTATATTTGCTTTCATACCCCTCCACCAGTATAGTCTTCTTAAATCATGGTACATTTTAGTACTTCCTGGATGTACCGAATATGGAGTGTAATGAGCCTCAGTCATAACTCGATCTCTGATATTGCAGTCTTCACTCTCAGGTATACATAACTGTCCACGATACCTGAGTACCTTGTCTGAATCCAAGATAAAGTCAGGATTGCTCGTACCCTTCTCTCTAAGTCTTCTTGCACTGTCTTGAGATGAGGATCCTGTAGGATTGCTACCTTGACTTCATCAACTAGATCCGGTGAGATCTTCAAAGCTACGATCATCATGGTGAACTTATGAATTAAGGCTTGCTCGACTGGATCTTCTGCAGTCTCTATAATATACTCTTCATCACCTTCGATTGAACTTGAAGCTGCGGCACATAATGCAGCATTTGTACTTGGTCCAGCCTCAGGTTTCGATGCCCACTTTTTGCTTAAGGCGTCGGCCACCACATTTGCTTTACCTGGATGGTACTGGATGTCACAATCATAATCTTTCAACAATTCCAGCCATCTCCTCTGTCTCATATTCAGATCCTTCTGAGTGAAAAGATAAGTTAAGCTCTTGTGATCTGACTTGATCTGAAACTTCTCACCGTACAAGTAGTGTCTCCAAGTCTTGATTGCGTGAATAACCGCTGCTAGCTCCAAGTCATGCGTATGATAGTTCTTCTCATGCTCCTTTAACTATCTTGATGTGTAAGCAATCACCTGTTCTCCTTGCATCAACACACACCCAATACCCAACCCTGAAGCATCCGTATATAAAGTAAACGGTACGCTTGGTTCTGGGATGGTCAAGATAAATGCAGAGACTAGTCTTGACTTCAAAGTCTGAAAGCACTTCTCACACTCATCTGTCCATATAAATTTCTCTCCCTTCTTAATCAATCTGGTGAGTAGAACAGCGATCCTGGAGTAATCTTCCATGAATCTTCTATAATAACCTGCCAACCTAAGGAAACTACGAATTTCCGTAATAGATTTTGGTGCTTCCCATCCTACTATAGCAGCTATCTTACTTGGATCAACCTTGATACCGTCTTCAGATACAACATGGCCCAAGAAAGCCACTTCCTTCAGCCAAAACTCGCACTTCTTGAACTTAGCATAAAGCTTCTCCTGTCTCAGCCGTTGTAGGGCTGCCCTCAAGTGTGTTGTATGAGTCTCCATGTCCTTAGAGTAGATCAATATGTCATCGATGAATACGATGACCGAAGTGTCCAACATATCGTGAAACACTCGGTTCATCAGTTCCATAAACGACGCTGGAGCATTGGTCAACCCGAAAGACATAACTAGAAACTCATAATGCCCATACCTTGTCCTGAAAGCAGTCTTCGGAATATCTCCGACCTTGATCTTCAGTTGGTGATACCCCGATCGGAGATCAATCTTCGAGAAAACCTTTGCACCCTGCAATTGATCGAACAGATCGTCGATCCTAGGCAAAGGATACCGATTCTTGATAGTCAACTTGTTCAGTTCACGGTAGTCAATGCATAGTCTTACACTTTCGTCTTTCTTCTTGACGAATAATACCAGTGCTCCCCAAGGCGATATGCTAGGTCGTATGAAACCCTTATCCTACAATTCTTGTAACTTGGTCTTCAACTCCTTTAACTCGGTAGGGGCCATCCTGTATGGTGCTTTGGACACCGGCGCCGAACCTGGCATAAGGTCTATTACAAACTCTGTAGCCCTGTCCGACGGTAGACCTGGAAGCTCCTCTGGAAATACATCTGGGAACTCTCGAACCACATCTATATCTTCCATCTTGAGTGACTCTACCGTGAGATCGACTACCGATACTAGGTACCCTACTCCCCCCTTCTCTAAGCATCTCTTAGCTTTTAAGGCGGAGAGAATCAGCTTCCGCTTCCTAGATAGCCTGATCCCAGAGAAGATATATTCCCTTCCCTTTTTGTCAGTAAGCACAAGCTTCCTTTCACCACATAAAAGGATGGCCGAATGATGGCCTAGCCAATCCATTCCCAAAATGACATCAAAGTCTGCCATCTCAAGTAGTACTAGGCTAGCTTCTAAGTCTCGGCCTTCAATACATACAGTACATGGTCTATAATATTCAGTCAAAGCCACTTCGACTCTTAGTGGAGAGTGAACTATCAAGCTTGGGTTCAAGTGCTTGATTGGTAACTCCATTCGCTTCCCAAAAGAAATAGAAACAAAGGAGTGCGTGGCCCCAGAGTCAAATAATACTCTGGCGGGTATACCAACTACATTTACAATTCCTAGAATTTTTATTATCCCTTAGTTCTATATGCGCATACACACAAATGATAAAGATAAGACAAATAGTAAGGGATAGAGTCGTACCAGTGACCACATCAGGTGATGCAGCTGCTTCTTCAGTGGTGACCGCATAAACTCTTCCTTGCTGGGGTGGTTGCTTCTTAGGTAGAGTGCAGGTCCTTGCAATATGACCCACTTGCTGGCAGTTGAAACACTTGATATTTGGGTTGTATCCGGCATTTTGTGGTACAGGTGGTGCCGCATTGTTCCTTGCAGGCACTGTAGCGGTCTGAGCCCTGTATGGGCGGAAGGGTCTATTGTTACCGCCACCCGAACTCTCACTAGCAGGTCTCTTCACTCCCCTGTTCTGAGCAAAGAAGCTGTCCCTCTGACTGGACTCTATCACCCTTGCAACCTGTACAGCCTCATTATAGATCTTCTTGTCCAGACCCAAGATGTGCTCCCTGATGCTCCCACGTAGTCCCATGCTGAACCTACGTGTCCTGGTCTCTTCTTCTTGCATACTTTCCGGTGCGAAGAAGAATAGCTCTTCGTACCTCTGCTGATAAGCATCCACGGTCGACTGAGATTGCTGTAGATTGAGGAACTCCTTCTCCATCTGATCCCTGAAACTCTTCAGGAAGTATTTCTTGAAGAAGGAAACTTTGAATGCTTCCCAATCAACCTGAGCATGCTTCGTCTCCAGATATGCCCGTGTAGAATTCCACCAAGCATTCGCATCTTCCTTCAACATATGAGTGGCAAACAGGACCTTTTCATCCTCAGAACAACTCATTAGTCAAAAATTCTTCTCCATTTCTGCAACCCATTGTGCTGGCCATAATAGTCTCCCTGCCTTACTGGTGAACGATGAAGGCTTCAACTTCAAGAATCTATCCACCGCTCTCCTCAGATCATGCTGTCCCTGAGTGTTCATTCCGTACCATGGTGGTGGATACGGGTAGGCTCCCGGGTATGCAGAAGGCGACAGAAACTGATGCGGTGGTGGTAGTGGTGGTACATTCTGAGCTTGGCCCATCGGCCTTGGGCTACCCTGCATCGGCTGTGAAGAAATTTTCTCTCCAGACTCAGGCGTACTGTCAGTGGGAACCGAACCCGATGGCCTCAGCATCTTCAGTATCTCGCTCAGGAATTCTTTCTGCTGAGCTTGCATCTGATAGACCAAGTTTGTAACAATGGTCTCAGAATTCCTGTGGGGTGGGCCAGGTAAATTTGTCGGCACTTCTGGAACCTGCTCCTCCTCCACTTCTGGACTTGGCTCTCTAACATGGTCTTGTTCAACCTGTTCTTCCTCTAGGCGCATCCTGGCCTGATGACGCTTCCGACCCCTACGGCCATTTCCTCCCACCATCTCAGAATATTCTATTTGGATGTGAGAAGAAGACATAACACGTGAGAACCACAATAATAGTAGTGTTAGTCTTGAATAATACAAGGCGAAATAGTCGAAAGGTACAATTTCAATTTGCATAATTTTTAAAATTTTAATTTTTTTTAAACTTTTCTGGTGCGTACCAGTCGCAACATACCGGTCGCACCTCTGTATACAGGGTTGCGACCGGTATAGTCGACCGGTCAGAATTAAAATTCTGACCGAGACATAGCCGTCGCATACCTGGGGAGATACCGGTCGACCGGTATAGGCAAAACTGTCGACCGGTATGCCCAAATTGGCTTTAAAATCGCGAAAAAGTGAGAATTTTCTCACTTTTTCTTTCTTCCTTCTCTCCGGTGGCGATTTTCCTCTAGGTTCCGAGTTGCTACAGTCCGACCGGTGCCTTTAGAAGCCGATTTCTTCCGTTCAAGACCTAGCACATCGTCTCCAGGTAGGTCTCTTCCCTCTCTCTCATGTTTTTACAAATTTCCCATGTCGTCTATATGTAGAAATTTAGGTTTTTCATTGATCGAGATGCTCCAACCATAGGAACTCTTTTCCTTCAGCTTGGAAAGGGTTTAGGGACCCCCAAGAGCAAAAGCCCTCAACCAATTTGGGGTTTCACCGAACGGTTTTTATAAAAAATCAAATTTTTATAACTTTTGACCTAGGTTTTCATAAAAATTTGAAATTTCTGATTTTTCTTAAATTCCTTGGAATTTCTTGTTGTAATTGCTTGTGATTGGTTTGATGAAGAGTGCGGGGGTTACGTAAGTCCTCCTCCCCATGTTTTTGGGTGAGTTTGAGGCTTTTTCCCAATTTACTGTCGTTATGCTGCTGAAATTTCGATAATTTTCTAACATTTTCATCTTGTTTTCTTTTGTTTTGTAGATTTAAAATGGCTCCCCGACGCGCTCTTGGGAAACGTCCTCACGGCTCGAGCTCACGTGCTCCCTAGCCACCAGTTCCCTAGCTTGACGAGCACTGGTTTTGTTCTGTTGAGGCACAGGCTCGATTCTCGTGGTTCGATAACAAAAGTATAGAATCCGGGCGTCGGGTTAACTTGGAACAATTGGACCGGTTCGATGTAAGAGCAGCTTTCGGCAGGCTTGGTTGGTTGCCTGTCATTTCTTACACAGATACTACCCGTCCTAATCTGGTTAAGCATTTCTTTGCTAACCTAGAGCTGCACCGAGATGTTAACGATCCCAACCAAGGTAGGGATTTACGCATCTCTAGCTATGTCCGGGGTGTTCCCATTTCCTTTAACACCCACCAACTGGCCGACCTTCTAGGGGTTCCAAACGATGGAGACCTAGTATATTGCCCTCCCAAAGTGAAGGGCTATCTGACTGAGGATCTGCGCCGAGAGATAGCGGATCAGATACTAAACCCTGGGGCTCCCATGAAGGCGGCTAGCTTGAGACCTATACCTCGGGTCTACAGTCGCATCATCCAACAGAACATCGTGCCCCAGAGCGGCCATTATAGTGAGTTATCCCAGCTCACTCAGTACATTACTTATTGGGTCTGCACTGGGGAGCGGGTTTCTCTCCCATACCTCATCATTAGGACCACGCATCAGGCAACCCTAGCCGATCAGGCCAGTAACCTTCCGTACGGTCGTCTCATTACCTTCCTGCTACATCGCCTGGGCGTGAGCATGAGAGGCGAGGTGACCATTGAGGATACTATGACCTCTGACATAGACTGGGACACCATTCAGAGGATGCAGATGGTTGATCTGCCAGTTAGCGATGACGAGTTGGAGGCTCGTCCTCGCCCACTTGGGAGGGTAGTAGCCACGGCGGGCAGCAGCCACCCCCCCCCCCCCCCGGCCAGGGCGGGGTGATGACGAGGATAGATCCGAGGGTGTACCAGCGCGGATCCAGCCTACATCTGCAGCACCACCATCTTCCTCTACAGCTGGGCTTTCTCATCCTTCCCCAGACCCGGTGTTGAGTATGTTCACTGAGATCAGGGACACCCAGAGGGTCATCCTAGAATCTCAGCGAGAGATGGGTCAGGAGTTGGGACGTCTGGCTCGCAACCTACGGGTGACTCAGGACCAGGTGCATTGGCTTAGGGTCGCTTAAGAGCGAGATTATGATATAGCGGACCCTATTCCTCCTAGGCCCCCTACCCCATGATTGTCCCTTTTATTTCTCTTTTACATATGACTGTTTATATAACAGGGTAACTGTCCGATTTGTGGACTGTACCCTCTAGCACTATTTTATCAGATACTCATTTTCTTGTATAATGAAATTTCTTTATGTCTCACCTAACTAGTGTATGTGCACATGTTAGTTTCATATTTAGAATAATACGTTATTCTCTTTCTTAATCAGTCTCAGGTATCAAACAATGCTTAGGGTGTGTTTGTATTAAGATTTTTAAATTTTTTTTCCTAACTCAATTCATCGACTTAGTTAAGTGCAATATGGTTTGTTGGACAGAGCCCGAGAGCTCTGATACCAAGTTGTCACACCCCAATTCTAATCCAACCAAAATGGTGTGAGTGAACCGTCATTGAACCAACGGTTTACACCAGGATATCGAGTAGGCCGTGTCCACTCATACAAACCATTACACATAATCACATTCAGAATATAAATATACAGCGGAAGACTTTAAATAGAATGAACTGAGTATCTATTGATAATTTAAATAAATATCCAAATTCAAACACATAAAATAATATCCATACATCCATTTAATCCAACCGAAAATAACTGAAAGAAATAAATAAAATCTGATCAAAGGTACACGCAGAAAGAACACTCGCATGAAGCGTCATGCTCGTCCTCTCCTGCTTGCACATCCAGAGCAGCTACACCTCCATACGCCAGAGCGTTCATGTAGTCATCCACCGTGTAACCTACATCAGCATCTAAAAACAATGTATATACAAAGGGTGAGCTCACAACTTAGCTCAGTAAGACAATCAGACAATTTCACAATATTATGCATGAGTAACAGTCAATTTTATGCTGTGGTCTGGTTTTAAGTTTGCAATGTGCTATAGAAAGGTTTGGTGGCCCCCGCACCTCTATACACGAGTGTGTGGCACCTCATGGATCACACCCCTATTGGCCCACATGCACCCATCATGGAATAGAGATAGAGCTAAGATACCCCCGTACCTCCCCTGATTACTCTACCCATACCAGTACCTAAGCCCCTACTGGCCAGGGCTCACAAACTGGGCTCGCAACTAACCAATCCTATATGTCATCAATGTATGCTCTCTCCCAGCACAGCTGTCTACGGCATAGAGATAGATCTAAGGCATTCCCACACCTCCCCTGATGCCCTATCCGCAACTAACCCACTAGGATAGATACATAACGCAGGTAGACCCTATCCCAACATAACTCCCTACGGCATAGAGATAGAGCTAAAGCATCGTGGACAAGCCAGCGTCGACCTCGGAGACCACAATGCCACATAACCATGGCCAAGCCAGCATCAACATCGGAGACCACCGTACCACGACCTTCCCCTGATGCCCGACCCGTACCAAGCATGTTAAGATAGAATACTACAAAAGGTGCTAGTGTGAGGAGCGATCCCAGGCCCATGCCCTACTCCACACACTAACAAAAATAATCACATGCTTAACAATCACATTCTATCAATGCATGAACAGTAATAATAACTAAAATTAAAAGATGGCATGTGAATATGCATAAACATCACATCATAGATATTCAGGTGATTAACATTGACTTACTGTTCATTAATTATTAGGTTTAGGTCAGATTCCCTTACCTGACGCTCGTTCGATAACTAGCTCCACGTCGCAAGATCCAAACAGTATGTCACAAAGTCCTAGAATATTATTAGGGTTTCATTAGAATATTTTTCTTAGGGTTTCATGTTGGTCGAAAACCAACATGGTTACAAAATACCCTCACAGAGCTGACCGGTGGCATATATCGGTCGCAGATCTGTGGGGAAGACTGGCGACCGGTATGGTCAGCCGGTCCCCACAGACCAGCCTCCTGAGGGATACCGGTGGCAACAATGGTGCGACCGGTATAATCGACCGGTATGTCTCCGGAAGACCATACATGGCTTTTCGACTGTCGTCGATCATCCTCCAAGGATTTCCAAGGTTTCTCCTATCCATTCTAAGTCTAAACTTGGAGTTAGAGTTATCCCCAACTCATTCAAGTCTCGTTTCGATGAATATCATCTCGAAACTCGAATCTAGGGTTTGACGGCAACTTAGGGTTTATTGGCCAATTTAAGGTTTTAGATCAATACCAACTTTGCATGGTATTGATCCACCCACACAACTAACATAGGATAAGAAGAATAGTTAAAACACTTATCGTTGATTGGCGTAGCGTGAGCTTCATCGAACGGTGATGGCAGCACCTTCTTCTTCTTCCTAGCTCCTTCCCCTTTCCAACCTCTTTCTCTTCTCTAGGGTTTGTGAGAGACAATGGAAAGGATTTGAAGAGGTTTAAGGGTGTATTTATAGGCTAGAATTAGGGTTTAGTAACCCTATTAAGATTAGGAAAGTCTTAGGATTCGAAATCATAAAAGTGGGACCCTCAGAAGTCAATTTCTGGATTTCCACACTTAGCTGTGCAGATTTGACCGGTCGACCGGTACCAAGACCTGTACCATCGACCGGTCAACATAAAATTATGTTGATTCAATCGTCTTTGGTCCGATTTCATACTTGATTGTCATCCCCTCGTCCCGTCTGGCCCGGTGATGATCGGAAGACCTGTTACGACACAAAACCAAGGTTTAGACCGGGTTTACGGAGTACGGGTCTTACACACCTCCTCCTCCTACTCCTCTAGCTACATGATGTTTTATTTTTTCCTTTTTACTTGTATTAAAGAGTAACTGTCTGGACAGTGGACTATACTCTGATTCAAGATGTACATCTTATTACTTTAATTTGGGTTCATATATATATATATATATATATATATATATATATATATATATATATATATACATATATGTTCTGAATTTTCTGATGCTTTTTAGTCTTGCCAAAAGCATTTAGTCAAATTACCTTATGTGCAAGGGTTTTCGGAATCCCAAAATCCGACCAAAGCTCGACCCATACAAATGAATCAAGAAACTTGCAAAAAAGAGATAAGTGATCTCTTAAACAAAAAATTAATTAGTCCTAGCAAATCTCCATGGAGTTACCTAGCTTTTTATGTCAATAAAAATGTTGAATTTGAGCGAGGAACGCCTAGGCTCGTAATTAATTACAACCCTTTAAATCAAGCCCTCCAATGGATTCGATATCTAATCCCAAACAAAAAATACCTTTTACAACGTCTTCAACAAGGCAAAGTATTCTCCAAATTTGAAATGAAATCTAGATTCTGGCAGATTCAGATTCATCCCTTTGATAGGTAGTTGGCATAATCGGATTTTGATTTGGTAAGAGATTTTGGTGGTGGTTATTTTGGAGGAGCCATTAGAACAAAAACTGTTTTGGGACCTGATTCTTGAAGGAATTCACGAGTTAGAAAATCAGGAATGGAATTTGATTCACCTTTGATGTATGCAATGTCAAAATCAAAATTTGATAGTAATGCTTGCCAATGTGCAAAAATTTGTTTTGAACATCATTTTGTAAAACTTGTTTGCCGGCACTGCAATCGACTCGAACAAGAAATTTTTTGTTGAGTAAATCACTTTGAAATTCTTGAATGCATAGAGCAATCGATAAAACCTCCTTTTTGATTGTACTATAATTTTGCTGGGCTAGATTCCACACACCGGAGGTAAATTGGACTAACTATTCTTTTTTATCAAAAACCTATTTGAGAATACCTCCATACCCTAGGTCTGAGGCCCCAAGTGAATTCCAAAATATCATGAATGACATTCTCAACCCATATAACTTTACCATTGTCTATATAGATGATGTTTTAGTTTTTTCAAAACAACATTTCAAACACCTCAAAACCTTTTTTAAGGTCATCAAAAGTAGTGGATTAGTTCTTTCCCAAAAGAAAATGAAACTCTTCCTTTCCAAAGTCTGATTTTTAGGACATTACAAAGGTCAAATTATATCAATCAAAAGATCAATCAGTTTTGCTGACAAATTCCCTGATTGAATTTATGATAAAACCCAATTGCAAAGGTTCTTAGGAAGTCTAAACTATGTTAGAGATTTCCTTCCCCAAATTGCAAAGGTTTGTATACCTTTGTATCAAAGACTCAAAAAACAACCCAAACCTTGGACCAAGGAACACACCAAGGCCATTCAAACAATCAAACAATTAGTCAAGGAAATCTCATGCCTTTACCTGGTAAATCTGGATTTACCAAAATTTATTGAAACAGTTGCCTCAGACCTAGGGTATCGAGGTATTTTCAAACAGGTTTTGGACAAAAAAGAACAGTTAGTCAAATTTGCCTCTGGTGTCTGGAATCCAGCCCAACAAAATTATAGTACAATCAAAAAAGAGATTTTATCAATTGTTCTTTGCATTCAAAAATTTCAAAGTGATTTACTCATTAAAAGATTTCTTGTTCAAGTTGATTACAGTGCCGTAAAACATGTTTTACAAAATGATGTTCAAAACATTGCATCAAAACAAAATTTTGCACATCGACAAGCATTATTATCAAATTTTGATTTCAACATTGCATACATCAAAAGTGAATCAAATTCCATTCCTAATTTCCTCACTCATGAATTCCTTCAGGAATCAAGTCCCAAAGGAATCTCTGCCATCATGGCACCTCCGAAAGAGCCTCCACTAAACTCAATCACAAAATCAAAATCAAGTTATGCCAAAATCCCCCAAACTTCCTCTTCTATTGTTTAACCAGGAACCCAGTACAACCAAATTGTAGTCCGTGGTTCTACTCAAATTGTCCCAGACACCCAAGCAACCCATTCTATCCATACCTGTCATCATGAATATTTATCCAAATTACCTTTAGTATAACTAAATCAAAATGTTCCAAGGATACGAAGTCCCATTTCTAGATTTCTTATCCACAGAGACTGGTTTTGGATCAGTATTATCATCTGGAGGATCCTCAAGTTCAGAAGATAGATCAGAGATAAATAATACTGATCCAAAACTAGTGTATATATATATATATATATATATATATATATATATATATATATATATATATATATATATATATATATATATATATATATATATATATATATATATATATATATATATATATACACACACACACATATTGTTTCACCTTTCATTATGTGCATTATTCTCTTTCTTAATTTCTGTTTCAAACAACAAGTTGCTTGTAGTGCATTTTTATTCCAACATTTAATTTCATCTTAACTTAGTTCATGAATCTTGTGGAAGTATTCAGGTTTGATGGGCAGAGCTTGAAAGCTCTGATACCAAGTTGTCACACCATAATTTTGGACTGATCAGTAGTTTGATGAACCGTCATAAGAACCAACTGTTCAACCAGGATATTGCAAAGACTGTGCCAACCATTCAAACCCAATACACCTTTCACAACATAATCAGAGATAATGAAATAATAGCGAAAGTCTTTATTAATAATGAACTCAGTGTCTAGCATGATAAAGTAATTAATTAAACTAATTATGTCACACCCCAATTCTGGTCTAACCAGAATGGTGTGATGAACCGCCAATAAATCAACGATTCACCCAGGATCTCGCATAGGTCGTACCCACCATATCAAACCAAACACACATTATATATTAATAATCAGAGGTAATAAACAAATAAGCGAAAGTTTTACATATAATGAACTAAGAGTCTAACAGTGATAAATAAGTATTTAATCCAATTATCTCCAAACCACAAGACATAAAAATAAATAATCAATTACATATCCGATGTTCAAATTATAACTAAACATAAGCAAAAACACATTGGTTGCACTCGCATGATGAATCATGCGCATCTTCTTCAGCTTCTACATCCATCGCAGCAATGTGTCCATATGTCAGCATATTCACATATTCTTCAATCGTAGGACTTGCATCATTAACTAAAAATATTCAACGTCGAAAGGGTGAACACACATCACGGCTCAGTGAGCAAACAAAATAATGCAACAAACATATGCATGCAGTCAATTCATATCTTTGGTTTGGTTTATAAGTTTACAATGTGCTACAGAAAGGTTTGGTGGCCGTCGCACCTCTATACACGAGTGTGTGAATCTGCCCAATGGATCAAACACCATTGCTGTCCCACATGTACCCACCATGGAATAGAGATAGAGCTAAAGTGTTTGGATCAAACACCGCCAACACTTCCCCTGATGCCCTACCCATATCAACACGTAAGCCCCTATTGGCGAGGGCTTGCAAACTGGGCTCGCAACTAACCAATCCTAATGCCAAACAGTGTATCCAAGGCCTCACCCCAGCATCCCTCAATACATATATAGAGATAGAGCTAAGGCCTCCCGACAGAGTCAGAGACCACATGGTCTGAGACCACCTCCCCTGATGCCCTATAACGTAATAGTTCTGCTAAGGTAATGGCGATACGACGATGCTAGTGGGCAAGATTGAGTAAAGATAGAGCTAGATTCTGGTGATGAGGTCGAAGACCACCATGCCACATCTTCCCCCTGATGCTCGATTCGCATCCAACACACCAACCACACACATACATTCACATGCCTATTCCTAGCATCATCATCATCATCATGTTATAAATATACGAATTAAATATGCATGAACAGTAATAGCAGGAGTATTGGATGACATGTGAGATGCACATTACAAGCATACACGCATAGAATCAATCATGGCATTGGACTCAATAAAAATAACAGTTTGTTATTAACCAATTAGTATAGGTCTTGTTCCCTCATTTGTTAGCTCGATGTCCTTTCAAGCCTCAAAATTCTCTTTGAATTGATTTAACAACCTAAATGTTAAATGAATTTAAGTTAGGTTCATATGTGACATGTTACAGTAGTCAAAAATTGAAACAGAGCACTGATAGGTGTCTGATTGGTCCTATGGTCTCATGCTGTATCGACCTTACTGTCTATGGTCGATACTCTATGGTCGCATATGGTGCAACCGTAGCTGCGACCATATGATTTTTGAAATCTTTTCGAATGCCTATGGTCGATCCTCTGGTCATACTGGTCATGCTATGGTCGATCGTAGCTGTGACCTTGAGATTTATAGTCACAGTCTCCATGAAATTCAAAAGTTTTTCCTGAGTTCATTCTTTTGTTCTTCAATGGGTTTTATTCTAAGGTCATCCAATGGCCATCATTAGTAATTTCTTATCAACCCTAATCATCAAATCCACTTCTTGTGGTTCTCCTTGGGATTTTCTCAAGAAAATCACATAGATCAAAATAGGTTGATATTGCCTATCCTCCATAGAAGTCTTATACTTAGAGTTTACATCTCTAGAGATTCGTTTCATACCTTTGCCTGTGATAGAGAGCCAATCTCTTCCCAACAAACTCTTCTCCTTCTCTTCCTTCTCTTTCTCTAGGGTTTATTAATGTTCTAAAAGAGTGAAAAAGGGCTGAGGGATGACCTTTATATAGAGGAAAACTCTCCATATAGAGTCCTCTTTCAATTAGAAAAGCAATCCTTTAGTTTAGGAAAGTTTCCAAAACTCGGAGCCTGATCAGGGTTCTCACGGTTGAACATACGGTCGCATAAACCATCGACCATAGGGTTAAAATCATCGACCGTGGGGTTCTGGATTTGATATTTTTGGTTCCCTTCCTAATGGTCGACCATACCTACCCAGGCAAGCGACCTTAGGTATGTTTTTAGTGTTTTTAACTCGATTCTCATACCTAGCTTGTGATCTATCTTCACACGCTCGATCCACTTGGTTAAGGAATGATGGGAAGACCTGGCACGGCATGGTTAGACCAAGTTAGTGGAGTGCAGGTCATACACTCCCCTCCTCTTATATAAATTTTGTCCTTAAAATTTGCACATACTTTCTGAGTGGAATAGGTGAGGATATTTCTTCCGCATAACATTCTCTTCTTCCCATGTAACTTCTTCTACATTTTGGCTTCTCCAAGTAACCTTAACGTAGTAAATGTTGCGGTTGCAAAGACATTGCACCTTCCAACTAGTGATCTCAAAAGGTACTACTTCAAACGTCAAATCTTCAGTCAAATCCGGTGGATCTGTTATTAACACGTGTGTTGGATCTCTGATGTACTTCTTCAGTAATGAGATATGAAATACATCATGCACACTTGACATGGATGGTGGTAGTGCTAACTGATATGCTATTTTTCCATGTCAATCTAGAACTTCATAAGGTCCAATATATCTGGGACACAATTTTCCCTTCTGTCCAAACCTTTTCAAACCACGCATAGGAGATATTTTCAGAAATACCTTATTACCTATGGTAAATTTGAGATCTCTGCATCGATTATCTGCATACTGCTTCTGACGGTTCTTAGCTATTCAAACTCTTTCCTTGATAATGTCGACTACTCGACAAGTCTCTTCAATAAACTCTGGTCCAATAATACTTCGTTCTCCAACTTCATGCCAAAACAAAGGAGTTCGACATTTTCTACCATGCAGTGCTTCATAAGGTGACATCTGTATAGTCGCTTGATAGCTATTGTTATAAGCGAACTTAATCAATGGTAATTTCTCATCCCATGATCCTTTGAAATAAATAACACAAGCTCGAAGCAAGTCTTCTAAAATCTAAATAGTACGCTCTGACTGTCCGTCTGTCTGAGGATGGAATGCAGTCTAAATTTCAATGTTATACCCATAGCCTTATGTAATCCTTCCCAAAACTTTGAGGTAAAGTGTGGGTCTCTATCGGATACAATGCTTTCAGGTACACCATGTAATCGGACAATATTATCTACATAAAGCTTAGTAAACCTCTCTAGGGTATACTGAGATCGTATAGCTATGAAACAAGCTGTCTTGGTCAAATGATCCACAATCACCCAGACTGCGTCAACTACTCGGGGAGTCAATGGTAATCTGGTGACGAAGTCCATAGTAATGCAGTCCCATTTCCATGCTAGTTCTGGTAGTGGCTGCAACAATCCTGCAGGTCTTTGCCTTTCAGCCATTACTTGTTAACAATTAAAGCTTTGATACACAAATTTAACTACATCCGCTTTCATTCCTCTCCACCAATATAGTTTCTTCAGATCATGATACATCTTCGTACTTCCAGGATGTACCAAATAAGCAGTGGTGTGAGCTTCCTTCATTAGTCTCTGTCTAATATCCAAGTCTTCATTTTCTAGAACACATATCCTTTCTCTTTTAGTACTTTTTCAATGTCCAAGGTGAACTTGGAAGTAGTACTACCTTTTTCGAGGTCTTCTTGTACCAATATCAGATAAGGGTCTGATTTAATAGCGGCTTTCACTTCGTCTAATAGATTAGGTACAATCTTCAATGTAGCAAACATGTTTGAGAATAGATGAATAAACCCTTAGTCAGTTGATTCATTCAGAATATCAATCATGAACTGCTCTTTACCGTAATTAAATACTCTCCCTGTGACACACATCGTAGCATTTGCACTAATTCTTCTTGGGATTCTATCATAGCTTTCCTGCTTAGTGCGTCAACAACTCCATTAGTTTTTCTCGGATGATACTGGATATCACAATCATAATCTTTCAATAATTCCAGCCATCTTCTTTGTCACATGTTCAAATCCTTCTAATTAAAAAGATGAGTGAGACTCTTATGATCTGATTTAATCTGAAATTTCTCTCCATACAAATAATGTCTCCATATCTTAACTGTAAGACCCGTATCAAACTAACCGGTCTTACCACCTTGTACCAGGTCTACCTATCATGGTCGAGCCAAGTTGATCAAGTGCATAAAGAAAATCACAAGACCAGGTATGAGTCTGACCCAAAAACAGTAAATGTGAGGGTAGGGTCGCATGCCTAAACAAGTAGGGTCGACCCCACCTCACAGAAGTCCAACCTATGATTTTCTAATCGTAGGGTCACATGACTAGAAAAACATAGGGACGACAGATCCTGCGACCCTATGTCTGACCCTACAATTTCAAACAGAAACCGTAAATTAGGAAACTTTCTTAATTCTAATGGGTTCTTTCCTAAACTCAATGGGAGTTATTTTGGAGGGTTTTCCTCTATAAATAGGACATCCCTTAGCCTCATTCACTCCTTTTAGAACCCTAATTGAATGTGAGAAAAGAGAAAGAGAAGGAAAAGAAGAAGAGAAGGAAAATTAAAGAAAAGGCTAAGGAAGAGGAGAATGTTTAAAGAAACCTCTGAATCTCAGCCAACTTTAGGTATGAATCTAAGTCCCTTCATAAAGTAAGAGCCTATAATAGATTAGGAAGAAGTTAGGAATAAGAAAACCCCAAATCATCCATCCATAGACAAGTTTCAAAGGAATCCATGGAAGTAATCATCATAGGCAATGGAAAGTGTGTAAAAATCATAGTTATGAGCCGTAGAACAATTTTAGAATGGACCTACAAGACCACAGGATCGACCACATGCCCTTGGAAAGTCCCAGGGAGGGTGTGGTTGCACGTAGGGTCAATTGGTAACCGACCCCACGTCCGACCCTACACCCTAGGGTCGATTGGTAACCAACTCTAGGTGCTGCCCTACCTACGACCCTATGATTTTAGCTAGTCTAAATTTGTTGGAATTAATTCTAATTAAAATCTATCGACTTGTTAGGCCTTTCTAATGATTTAAAGGTGATTCATAAAGCTTGAACGAGGATCTACACTCAATCAAAGGTAAGGGAACAAGACCTAAACTAATTGGCTAATAATAAATTATTTTCGTTTATTGAGTCCTATACCATGTATGATTCTATGATTGTGTAATTGCAATGTGCATATCACTTGTCATCTACTATTCCTGTTATTACTGTTCATGTATATTTAATTTAGTTTATTTACAACATGATGATGATGATGATGATGCTAGGAATAGGCATGTGAATGTTTATGTGTGGTTAGTGTACTTGATGCAAGTGGGGCATCAGGGGAAGTGTAATGCGGTGTGGTCCTAAGCACTTTAGCCCTATCTCTACTCAAGTGTTGTCCACTGACATCGTCATATCGCCATTACCTTAGCAGAATTATTACGTCATAGGGCATCAGGGGAGGTGGTCTCGGACCGTATAGTCTCTGACTCTGCCGGGGGCCTTAGCTCTATCTCTATGGACGTATTGAGGGATGCTAGGGTAAGGCCTTGGATACAGTGTTTGACATTAGGATTGGTTAGTTACGAGCCCAGTTTGCAAGCCCTCGCCAACAGGGGCTTACGTGTTGGTATGGGTAGAGCATCAGGGGAAGTGTGATGCGGTGCGGTCCTAAGCACTTTAGCTCTATCTCTATTCCATGGTGGGGTGGATGTGGACGACAATGGTGTTTGATCTTTTGGGTGGGCTTACACACCCTGTGTATAGAGGCGAGGCGGCCACCAAACCTTTCTATAGCACATTGCAAATTTATGAACCAGACCAAAGATATGAATTGAATGCATGCATATGTTTGTTGCATTGTTTTGTTTACTCACTGAGCCATGATGTGTGCTCACCCTTTCGACGTCGAATGCTTTTAGTTGATAATGCAGGTAGCATGATTGAAGACTATATGAATGCTCCTATGTATGGACATGCGGCGGTGATGGACGCTGAAGTTATGGTGGAGTCGCATGATTCGTCATGCAAGTGCAACTCTTGTGTTTTCGATTATAATTTTATTCAATTTATATTGACGATGTAATTGATTAAAATTTTATTTTATGTCTTAGTCAATGGAGAATAATTGGATAATTTATTATTTTATAATTGTTAGACTCTCAGTTCATTAGTATAAAGACTTCCGCTATTGTGTATTTACTCTGATTATTGTCGTGGATGTGTATGGTTTAAGCAAACGGATACAGCCTATTCGAGATCCTGGTTGAACCGTTGGTTAATTAGCGGTTCATCACACCATTCTGAATAGTACAGAAATGGGGTGTGACAACCTGGTATCAGAGCTCTCAGGCCCTGTCTATTAAACCAGTATATTTCCATAAAAGTTCATGAACTGAGTTAGGATAAAATTTAAAAGCTTTAATAAGAACATACTGTATGCACTTGTGTTGTTTGAGACAAAAATTAAGAAAGGGAATAATGCATATATAAAAAGGAGAAACAAGTTTTATATACATCAAATAAAAAGCACGTTTATACATATCCAAGGCAGAGTACAGTCCACAACCCAGATAGTTACTCTGCAGTACAAAAGAAAAAGATAAAAAGAAAATATACATCATGGAGCTAGAGGTGATGGAGGAGGAGGTGCCTCGCGATCTCTGTCGTAGTCCTCAGCATATACTCTAGTCAACCAGGCTACCTGAGTCTGGGTCGTCTGGAGACTAGCTGTCAACTCGGCCATCTGCTGATCAGATGCACGCTGAGCATCTAGAAGCTCTCCCACTCTCAGGTCCGTTACGCGCTGAGCCTCCCTGATCTCACGCAGTAATCCCATCATATCATCAGATGGTGAGTGTGAAGGACCTGCCATGTGTGAAGGAGCCCGAGATGGACCAGCTCCAGTAGAATGTACAGGTGATGGAGGAGGTATAGCGTCTATATCCATATACATGCGATCCTCATCCTCAGCATCACCCCCATCAACCCCTGCTCCGGCTACTACTACTACTGCCGCCTCAGCGTCTGCTACCTCTACCCGAGTACGAGGACGTACCAGAGCATTCCTCTCATCATCACTGACCTGAGCATCCCGCATACCCATCCTACAGATGGCCTACCAGTCCAGAACTAATGAGAAGGTCTTTTCCTGAATCCTCTCATCCACTAAATCAACACCTAGGCGGGTGAGTAGAGTAGTGATTAGATGCCCGTAGGGTAGGTTGCTTATCTGACCAGGAAGCGTAGCACGGATCATCGTCCTCAAGATAATGTAAGGTAGGCAAACAGGCTACCTAGTGCAAATGCAGTAGAGGACATACTGGGTCAACTGGGAGATCCTCTCATAGTGTCCACTCTGGGGTATCAGGTTGTGCTGGATGATCTTGTAGTACACCCGAGGCTCTGGACGTAGGTTGATTGCTTTCATCTCCCAACGATCATCTCTGATAAGCTGACTGTCAATCTCAGCACACATCTCCAAGGAAAGGAACTGGGGCTCCCTGGGAGCACAGTACACCAAAGGGCCGTCATTTGATATGCCCAGAAGATCAGCCAACTGCTGGCAATCAAAGGAAACCTCTACCCCTTTGACGTAGCTCGTGATCCTGAGCTCCCTACCCATCTCTGTGTCATTGCGATCCCCCACTACCTGGAGATTGCAATAGAACTGTCTCACCAAATCCGAACGGGTACACGTGTCATATGTAATCACAGGGAGCCAGCCCATGTCACCAAATGTCCCCTCCACGTTGAACAAGGCTAGACTAGCCAAGTCCACACAGTGACCCCCTTCTACTTTCTTGTGCTCATAGCGAGCATACTAAGCTTCGGCTTTGTTGGAATGGAAACGAACTGGGTCATGAGCCCTAGGCACCTTGGTACGAGCCATGTTATCTGCCAAAACAAAGAAAAACAAATAATAAATCAATAATGGTGAAAAACCAAAATATTTCGGCATTATAACGGCATAAATTGGTCAAAAGCCTCACTTTTCACGCATACACTTGGGCAGGAGGACTTACATAGGTTCTAAACCATCCTGCAAGGCTCATACAGTTGGAAATTTAATTTTGAAAGACTGAATTTGAAGAAATTTCAATAAATACAAAAAATCTCGAAAATTAGGTCAAAAGTGGAAATTTTCAAGTTTCTCGATAACCAATCGATGAAACTCGAATATTTTTAAGGGCTTTCGTCCATTGGGTGACCAATAGCAAAAGCCCCCAATAAAAATTAAATTTTTATGATTAGAAAAAAAATTTTAATTTAAAGAAAATGATGTAAATGGACAAAAACCTAGTTTAGAAACCTTTAAAAATGTGAAACAGTAGAGAGCATACCTAAAGAGAAGGAGTGGGAGTCACGAACGGAAGATATGATCAGTAAACAGGTAGGGGTCGATACTATAGCAACTCAGAGAAATGGGTTGAGTTGGAAGAAAGGAGAAAGAATGGGAAATGAATCCAAAATAGGGTTTAGAAACCTAATTCTGGATCGTAGGGTCGCGGAATTCGACCAAAATGTGCGACCCTACGTCAGACCCTACCATCGACCCTAGCCTCTCGGTGATCTGATAGAGAACTAGGGGTTGGACCTAGGGTCGGACAATTACCGACCCTACCATTGACCCTAGGCTCTTGGTGATCGGACCTAGGGTTGGACATATACCGACCCTACCATCGACCCTAGGCTCTCGGTAAGCTGATAGTGTTATTCAAGGTCGCATACCCTAGGGTCGCATAAGGTCCAACCCTACCATCGACCCTATGATGGAAAATATAGTATTTTGTCAAAATGATCTGATAATTTGAAATTTATTTTGATTACTTGGATTTTTGACTTGAGAACAACTTATATTGATTGCCTCACATGTGCTATGATTGTTTATAGACACTACCACCACCAGAATAGGAAATGGCTGGGCGAAGAGTGACCAGACAAAGCCGTAACCCAATTCCACCACCACCACCTGTGGAGGAAGACAGCCATGTAAATCCTGAAGCACAGGAGAATCTGAATATGGCACCACCAGTAGCTAGTGGCTAGGCAAATCCTACAAACTTGCCAGCTCCACCTACAGATTTGGCTACAGCCGTAATGAACTTAGCACAACAGCTGCAGCAAATACAGTAGGTGCAAGTCAATATGCAAGCTGCTATAGGGATGGCTTTTCCAGCTGCCCATACAACACCTATGCCAGCAGGGCAGGCCAGCACAGTATCAGGGGGAAGTAACACGGTACCCCATGCACCTCAAACACCAGTCATGCAGGCCCAAGTTCAGAATCCTGAGGTAGCTCAAGGCAGTTGCCAGTATCAACCACCTATGTATGGGGCCTATGCTCCGTATCATCTGGACCATTCCCGACTGATCGAGCATTTTCTGAAGATGAAGCCCAAAGAATATAATGGTAAGCCAGCAGATCCCTTGTGGCCAGCACACTGGATTGATGAAATGGAAAGGAATTTTATGATGATGACGGTAAATGAGGAGGAGAAAGTACTGTGTGCAACCTTCATGCTGAAAGGCGATGCATACCACTGGTGAAAGTCCACTCAGACTTATCTGTTAACTAAGCACGCCCAATTGACCTGGGCTATATATAAAAAGGCATTCTTTGAGAAGTATTTCCCTAGAAGTTTTAGAGATTCTATGGAGAGAGAGTTCCTGAGTTTATATCAAGGGAAAATGGCCGTGGATGCATACCAACAGCATTATGAGGAGCTATTTTTCTTTGCACCCGCAAGCATGCAAGAGAAAAATACTAAGACCCGAAGGTTCGTCATGGGACTCAGGGGGAGCATCCGTGAGCATGTTCTGGGCTTGGAAAAGAAAGTTTACAACGAAACAGTAAAGATTGCTCGAGTAATAGGGTCGAGCCAGAAGGAGAGCTACTTTGCTCAAAATAGGGGTATTAAAAGGCCAAATGAAAATTCATACAACGAAGGGAATACAAGGACATTCAAACCCTTCCATACTTAAGGCTTTAATGATGCAGCCAAGACTACTCTAGCAGCTCAACCGCAACAAAAGCAAAATAATGAAGGAGTAAAATGCTATAACTGCAATCAAGTGGGACATTATTCCAGAGAATGTCCTAAGCCCAGGAAGCAACTACAGCAAGGAAGAGTTTATGTAAGACCCATATCAAACTAACCGATCTTACCACCTTGTACCAGGTCTACCTATCATGGTCGAGTCACATGGACCAAGTGCGTGAAGGAAATCACTAGACCAGGTATGAAATTGACACAAAAATAGTAAATTTGAGGGTAGGGTTGCATTCCTAAATAGGTAGGCTCGACCCCACCTCAACAGAGTCTAAACCATGACTTTTCAGTCCTAGGGTCGGATGACTTGAGACCCTAGGGTCGACCGGTCCTACGACCCTAGCATTGACCCTAGGATGACAGACTGAAACCGTAATTATGAAACTTTCCCAATTTCAAGGAGATGCTTTCCTAATCTTGATGGGACTTATTTTGGGAGGTTTTTCTCTATAAATAGGACGTCCCTTAGCCTCTTTCACTCCTTTTGAAACCCTAATTGAAAGTGAGAGAAAAAAAAGAGAAGGATAAGAGAAGGAGAATTGGAGAAGAAGACAAAGGAGAAGAAATTCAGAGAAATCTCTGAATCTCAGCAACCCTAAGGTATGAATACATTCTCCATGAATTATGTAAGACCCCAGAATAGTTCATGAAGAGGGTAGGATCTAGGAGAAACCCAAATCATCCATTCATGGATAGATTCCAATGGAATCCATGGAGGAAATCATTGTAAACAAAGTAAAGTGTGTAACTTGGAGTTTTGAGCCATAGAATAATCATAGAATGAACTATAAAAGTAAGCCAAAGGATCCAAACATGAAAGAATGGGCTGTAGGATGAAAGGTCGACTCAAACTACGTATGGTAGCACGTAGGGTTGATTGGTAACTGACCCTACCAGACCACAGGATTGACCCCATGCTCTCGAGATGTCCATAGAGGCTGTGGTAGCACCTAGGATCGATGGGTAACCGACCCTTTGACCGACCCTACTGTAAGACCCGTGTCAATCAAACCCTGTCTTACCACCTTGAACCAGGTTCACCTATCATGGTCGAGTCAAATGGACCAAGGGCGTGAAGGAGATCGAGATCCTAGGTATCAAATCGACCCAAAAACACTTAAAATAGGGGAAGGGTCGCACACCCAGCTAAGCAGGGTCGGACCTCCCAAAATAGAAAGTCAGACCCTCAGTTTTGGAGGGAGGGTCGGACAATTTAAGACCCTAGGGTCGACAGGATCATCGACCCTCCCATCGACCCTCGGTTCCTGTCGAATATAGAAATTAGGAAATTTCTATATTTTTCGATTGGGATTCTTTCCAAATCTTAATGGGACTTATTTAGGATGTTCCTAGTCTATTTAAAGGATGTCCCTAAGCCACTTTCACTCCTTTCACAACCCTAATTGAATTGAGAGAAAGAGAGGAGAAGGAAAAGAGGAAGAAGAGAGGCAAGGAAGAGAACCTAGCAAAAAGGAGAAGAGTTACAGAGGAAGATTAATCTTCTCAGCTATGGATACTAATTCCATGAGTTTCTACAGACCTTAGGATAGTTATTGGAGAGAGTGTGATCTCGGAGAAACCCAAACCATCCATCCATGGTTAAGTTTTCATGGAAAACCCTAGGAGAATGCATGAAAGCCATCTAGGAGGATGATTCATGGTTTCAGATCATGGAATGAATGCTTAATGGAATGTGGAAGCAAGACATAGGACCCCAAACACGAAGAATGGATTAAAAAGTGGAAATTGGACCAAAGTGCACCAAGGGTCGCACCGAGGGTCGATGACCATCCGACCCTAGGTGTTTCTGACCATCGACCCTCAGTATTCGGGAAGTCCAGAAAGAGGGGAGGGTTGATAGACCCATCGATCCTAGCATCGACCCTACCATCGACCCTCAGTTAACAGAATGGTTTTTAAATTTAGAGTTTATTCTAATTAATTCAATCGACTTTGTTAGGTTTGCTAGCAATATAATAACGTTATAACGGTGATACTAAAGCTTGGAAAAGTATCTATTAACAAGCTAAGGTGAGGAACCTTAACCCCAAACTAAATTGCTTTATAATAAACTGTTTTCTATTTCTTGAGTCCTATGCCATGTTTGATTCCATGCGAATATGTTTGTAATGTGCATACAGCATGCCATCCAATATTTCTATTAATTGTTCATGCATATTTATTTTATTGTTTATAACATGATGATGATGATGATGATAGGAATAGGCATGTGATTGTATGTGTGTGGTTGATGTGCTTGATGCGAGCGAGTATCAGGGGAGGTGTGATGAGGACGTCAATAAACGTTAACCTTTGGCGGGTCTCAGCACTTTAGCTCTATCTCTAACTCAAGTCTTGTGCATTGGCATCGTCGTATCGCCATTACTTTAGTAGAACTATTATGTCGTAGAGTATCAGGGGAGGTGGTCTCGGTCCTTGTAGTCTCTGACTCTACCGGGGGGCCTTAGCTCTATCTCTATGGACATTCTGGGGGATGCTGGGGTGAGGCCTTGGATACACTGTTTGGCATTAGGATTGGTTAGTTGCGAGCCCAGTTTGCAGCCCTCGCCAATAGGGGCTTACGTGTTGGTATGGCAATATATAGCAATAAACGTTAACCTTTGTTATGTAATGTTCATGGTTGGGTGCATGTGAGTTGACGATAAACGTGATCTTCGGGTAGCGTCACAAACTCGTGTATAGAGGCAGAGTCAATAAACGCGACCTTTGGCTACCTAAACCTTTCTATTGCATACTGTAAACTTTAAAACCGGACCAACGATATAAATTGACTTTTTGCATGCATATGTATTGTTGCATTGTTTTGGCTACTCACTGAGCCGTGATGTGTGCTCACCCCTCGACGTCGAATATTTTTAGTTGATGATGCAGGTTATACCGTTGAAGAATATATGAATGCGTCTGCATATGGAAACGTGGCAGCTATGGAATCTGGAGCTGAAGATGATACACACGACTCCTCTTGCGAGTGCAACTCGTGTGTATTTGATTAGATATTTTATAGGTTTCTTTTATTGCATTTGATAAAGACATGTATTTGATATTTAAATATTTATGTCTCAGTTGGAAACAGAATAATTTGCTATTAAATTATTGATATCATCTTAGTTCTCAGTTCATTTATTTATAAGATTTCCGCTATTGTGTATTTACTCTGATTATGATTGTGGATGCGTGTAAGTTTGGATAATGCGGGGATAGCCTATTTGAGATCCTGGTTGAACCGTTGGTTTATTAGTGGTTCATCACACCATTCTGAATAGTGCAGAATTGGGGTGTGACAACTTGGTATCAGAGCTTCTCAGGCCTTGCCCGCCAAACTGACACCCATTCAAGACCATTGTGAACTGAGATAGGATAAATTAAAAGCTTTAATACAAACACATTGTAAGCACCAGTAATGATTGAGACCAAATTTAAAAAGAGAATAATGCATCTATTAGAGGGGAAAACAAGTTACATACATTGAGTGAGAGAAACAAAATGTATATATATATAACTAAAGCAGAGTACAGTCCACAACCCGGACAGTTACTCTATAGTACAAGAAAAATAAAGTACAATCAAGAAGCTGGAGGCGAAGGAGGAGGCGGGGCCTCAAGATCTCGGTCATAGTCCTCAGCATAGACTCTTGTTAACCAGGCTATCTGAGTCTGGGTCGTCTGTAGACTAGCTGTGAGACCGGCTATCCTCTGATCAGTCGCACGCTGCACCTCTAGGAGCTCTCCCATCCGCGCGTCTGATGCATGCTGAGAAGCCAACAGCTCATCCATCCTCAGATCAGATCTGTGCTGAGCATCCCTGATCTCCTGTAGCATCTCCATCATGGCTGAAGGTGGAAGTGAAGGATCAGACGAATGGGAAGGACCAGCCTCAGGTGCAGGAGCCGCCGCAAAAGAAGTACCAACTCCAGCCGCATGTGTAGGTGAAGGCGGTGGTATCGAGTCGACGTCCATATACATACGATCGTCATCGTCGACCGGATCCACACGAGCTCTAGCAGCAGCAGCCTCAGCATCAGCCATCTCGACCCGAGTGTGAGGGCGCACCATCGCGTTCCTCTCCTCATCGCTAACCTCAGCATCTCGCAGCCCCATCTTGCAGATAGCCTCCCAATCTAGATGCTACGAGAAGGTCTTCTCCTGGATCTTCTCATCTACCAGATCCACCCCCAGACGGGTCAGTAGCACTGTAATCATGCGTCCATAGGGTAGATTTCCCCTATGATCGGACAATGTAGCACTAATCATCGTCCGCATGATGATGTAAGGTAGGCAGACCGGCTGTCGAGTGCATATACTGTAGATCAAGAACTGTGTCAGCTGAGAGACCCTCTCATAGTGCCCACTCTGCGGGATCAAATTATGCTGAATAATCTTGCAGAAGACCCGTAGAGCTGGACGCAAGTAGCAAGCTCTCATCTGCCATCTATTGGGACGAAGCAACTGGTTGTCGATCTCTGCCCTCATCTCCATCTCAACAAACTATGGCTCTCCTGGCGCACAATACACCATGGGGCCATCATAGGGAATGCCCAACAGATCGGCCAGCTGCCGATAATCAAAGGAGATGTGCACCCCCTTGACGTAACTGGTGATGCGCAACTCCTGATCGTGCTCAACATCATTGTAATTCCCCACCACATGGAGATTACAATAGAACTGGCGTACCAAGTCTGGACAGGTGCACGCGTCATATGTGATGACAGGGAGCCAACCCATATCACCAAACGCTCCCTCTACATTGAACAAGGCTAGCTCAGCCAAGTTTACCATGCGACCCCCTTCAACCTTCTTACGGGCATAGTCAGCATACTGTGCCTCGGCTTCATTCGAACGGAAGCGAAGCGGATCACGCACTCTGGGTATTTTGGTACGAGCCATGGTATCTGCAGAATAAGAAAGAAAAAAGAAGAGGAAACAAGGAGTTAGCAGGGTAAAAATCCAAAATTTGAGGTAATAACGATGTAAGTTGACCATAAAGCCCATTCCTCACCATACAAGTGGGCATAAGGACTTACGTAGGTTAAAACATATCCTACAATCCACCTACAGTAGGAAATTTTAACTGACGATGTCCAATTTGAAGAAAATCAAGAAAAATAAAATTTTGACAAATTAGGGCAAAAAGAGAAAATTTTAAGTTCCTCGATAACCAACCGATGAAACTCGAAAATTTTTGAGGGCTTTCGTACCTCGAGACACCAATAACAAAAGCCCCCAAAAAAAATTGAATTTTTACGATTGGAAAAGGTTTAATTTGGAAAATACAAGTTAAATGTGCAAAAACCTAGAAAGGAAAACCTAAAAAACAGGTGAAAATGAGTGGACAAACCTGTAGGGATGATGAGGACGTCGAAACCCGGAGTTAAACCGACCAAAAACAGTGGAGTAGCACTGTAGCAACTCAGAGAGTAGAGACGAGTCGAAACGGAGGAGGAATAGTGAGAAATGACCCATAATCGGATCTTAAAAATCAGATTTTTGGTTCGAGGGTCGGACAATTCGACTGACACCATCGACCCTCGGATCGACCCTCCCATCGACCCTCAGCTCTCGAGAATCTAACAGAAAATCGAGGGTCGTACTGAGGGTCAGATACCCATCGACCCTCAGCTATCGGGAAGAATAGGTCATTCCCAGGGTCGGATACCAAGGGTCGGACATACAATCGACCCTCACCATCGACCCTACATAGAAAAGACAGTATTTTTCACAGAATGAATTGAGGATTTTAAATTTTATATCGGTTAGCATGCCTACATTAAGTATAAATGATTTCTCACTGATTTTGATGATTTTCAGGCACCACCCATCTCAAAAAAGAATTATGTCCGGACGTAGAGTGACCCGACAGACCCAAAACACAGTCCCACCACCACCACCCGTGGAGGAGACTAGTCAAGAGAATAACCATGCACTGGGAAATCCAGAACCGGTAAACCCTACAAATTTGCCACCTCCACCACCCGAGCTAGCAACAGTGGTGATGAATCTGGCACAGCAGCTGCAGCAGATGCAACACGCGCAGGCTCAGATGCAGGTTGCCATAGGAATTATGTTCCAAGCCACTCAGGCTGCACCCATGCACACCGGATAGGCTAGTGCCGCACTAGTAGGTAACCACCCAGCCCCTCAGACACCTCAATAACCGGCTGCACTGATTCCAGGGCAGGTACCGGAAGCAGCTCAAGGAAATCATCAGTATCCACCTTATATGTTTGGGGCAAACCCCCAGAATCAGATGGACCACTCCCGACTAGTGGAGAGATTTTTGAAGATGAAACCCAGAGAATTCAACGGTAAGCCGTCTGATCCATTGTGGCCAGCACACTGGTTAGACGAAATGGAGAGAAACTTTCTCATGATGACTATTACAGAGGAAGAGAAAGTACTATATGCCACCTTCATGCTCAAGGGCCACGCACACCATTGGTGGAAATCCACGAAGACATATTTACTGACCAAGCACGCCCTACTGACATGGGCTATATATAAAGAAGCATTCTTTGAGAAATATTTTCCACGGAGCTTCAGAGATTCGATGGAGAAGGAATTTCTGAGTCTTTATCAGGGACAGATGTCAGTGGATGCGTACCAACAGTGTTATGAAGAGCTGTTTTTCTTCGCACCACTGAGTATGCAAGAAGAAGGAACCAAAACCCGTAGGTTCGTCACGGGACTGAGAGGAAGCATCAGAGAACATGTTCTGGGCTTAGAGAAGACAATATATAATGAAGTAGTCCAGATTGCTCGAGTGATTGAATCGAGCCAGAAGGAGAGTTATCTGAACCAGAACAGAGGCATCAAGAGGCCAGCCGGAAACTCCTACAACGGAGGAAATGCCAGGACGTATAAGCCTTTCCGTCCTCAAAACTTTACTACTGCACCCAAGACCACTTCAGCAGTGCAACCTCAGTCAAAGTCAAATTTTGATGTTCTGAAGTGTTTTAACTGCAACCAACCCAGACATATGGCAAGGGAGTGCCCAAAGCCCAAGAAGCAGTTACATCAGGGACGGGTATATGCTGTTACATCCGAGGATGCGGCCGCATCACCCGATGTGGTCACAGGTATGACTGAAACTTTTAAAGTTATAATTACATTGAATGAGCATGTAGACTAAGTAAAGATAAATCACAGGTATTGTACCTATAAATGGCGTACCCGCCAGAGTACTCTTCGATTCCGGAGCTACTCATTCATTTATATCTGTGTCATTTGGAAAGAAGACCAAATTACCCATCAAAACATTAGACTACAAAATACTTGTACGGTCACCGATGGGGTTAGAAGTGGAACTAGAGAAAGGTTATGGACCATGTCCAGTTCTCATTGGAGAGAAGACTTTCGATGCAACCTTGATACAACTTGAGATGGCAGACTTTGATGTCATCTTGGGAATGGACTGGTTAGCTCGGCATTCTACAAATTTATTATGCGCCGAAAAGAAGCTAACATTCAAAGACAAGGAAGGGACAGAATTCAGTTTCTCGGGAACTAAACTTCCCCGGAGACGCAAGCTCATACTCTCAGCATTAAAGGCTAAGAAGTGCCTTGAGAAGGGAGCAGTCGGGTATCTAGTATCAGTGGTCGACCTAACCAAGGAAGCACCATGAATGGAAGACATTGATGTCGTGCGGGATTATCCTGATGTATTTCCAGAGGAACTACCCGGATTACCACCCGACCGTGCCACGGAGTTTGTAATAGACCTGATACCTGGAGCCGCACCCGTATCAAAAGCACCTTACAGGATGGCTCCTACGGAACTGAAGAAACTAAAGGTGCAACTACAAGAATTGCTGGACAAGGGTTATATTCGACCCAGTATATCTCCATGGGGTGCACCGGTGTTGTTCGTAAAGAAGAAGGATGGTAGCGTTCGATTATGCATCGACTATCGGGAGTTGAATAAACTGACAATCAAGAATCGATATCCACTACCTCGGATCGATGACTTGTTCGATCAGTTACAAGGAGCGAAAGTATTTTCTAAGATCGATCTTCGATCGGGCTATCATCAGTTGAAGATTAAAGATGGTGATATTCCGAAGACAGCTTTCAGGACACCGACATTATGAATTTTTGGTTATGTCTTTCGGATTAACTAATGCACCGGCAACGTTCATGGAACTTATGAACCGAGTCTTCCACGATATGTTGGATACGTCGGTTATAGTATTTATTGATGACATATTGGTATACTCCAAGGACAAGGAAACCCATATCAAGAACCTAAATGCAGCCCTACAGCGTTTAAGGAAAGAGAAGCTATATGCCAAATTTTCAAAGTGCGAGTTTTGGCTAAGTGAAGTCGCATTCCTAGGCCATGTAGTATCCGCTGAAGGAATCAGAGTGGATCCCAGCAAGATCGAGGCTATAGTAAAGTGGGAAGCACCAAAGAGCGTTTTGAAAATCAAAAGTTTTCTGGGTCTAGCTGGTTATTATCGGAGATTCGTAGAAGACTATTCTCGGATTGCCGTGCCTCTCACCAGTTTGACTAAGAAAGGTGAAAAGTTTCTGTGGACTGACAAATGTGAGAAGAGCTTCCAGACATTGAAGGCCAGATTGATATCCGCCCCGATTTTGACCATTCCCGTTCCAGGACAGACATTTACTTTATACACTGATGCATCGGGACTGGGACTGGGATGTGTGCTTATGCAAGGAGAGCAAGTAATTGCTTATGCTTCAAGACAGTTGAAGGTACATGAGAAAAATTATCCCACTCATGATTTGGAGCTAGCGGCAGTAGTACATGCTGTCAAGATATGGAGACATTACCTATACGGAGAGAAATTTCAGATTAAGTCGGACCATAAAAGTCTTACTTATTTATTTAATCAGAAGGAGTTGAATATGAGACAACGAAGATGGCTAGAATTATTGAAAGACTATGATTGTGATATCCAGTATCATCCGGGAAAGGCGAACGTGGTAGCAGATGCATTGAGCAGAAAAGCAATGATCAAATCTCAAGGAGAAGTCAGCACGACTACAGCAATGTGTACTACCAGAATGGTATTCAATCACGACAACGAGCAGTATGCGATAGATACAATGGATGAATCAGCTAACCAAGGGTTTATTCATCAGTTTTCAAATATGTTCGCGGCGTTGAAAATTATACCGGATATAGTGGACGAAGTGAAGACAGCTATCAAAGCAGATCCTTATCTGAGAACAGTACAAGAAGATATTGAGAAAGGTAGGACTAACCCTGAGTTCACCTTGGATGACGAGAAAGTACTGAAATATAAAGGAAGAATATGTATACCTGAAACAGAAAGTACGGACATTAGACACCGACTGATGAAAGAAGCCCATACCACCATCTATTCGATACATCCTGGAAGTACAAAATTGTATCATGATCTGAAGAAATTATATTGGTGGAGGGGAATGAAAGCAGATGTAGCTAAGTTCGTGTCTCAATGCCTAAATTGTTAGAAAGTAAAGGCTGAACGACAAAGACCCGCAGGATTGTTACAGCCATTATCGAAACCAGCATGGAAATGGGACTGCATCACTATGGACTTCATCTCGGGACTACCATTGACTCCTCGAGTAGTTGACGCAGTTTGGGTGATTGTAGATCGTCTGACTAAAACAGCTCGCTTCATACCGATACGACCTCAGTATACACTAGAAAGGTTAGCGAAGCTGTATGTGGATAATATTGTTCGGTTACACGGTGTACCAGAAAGTATTGTGTCCGATAGAGATCCACGATTTACTTCCAAATTTTGGGAAGGACTGCAAAAGGCTATGGGTACAACATTGAAGTTCAGTACTGCATTCCACCCACAGACAGATGGACAGTCAGAACGTACAATTCAGATTCTAGAGGATATGCTACGAGCATGTGTAATTGATTTCAAAGGATCATGGGATGAAAAGTTACCATTGATCGAGTTCGCTTACAATAACAGTTATCAGGCTACCATACAGATGTCACCTTATGAAGCATTGTATGGCAGGAAGTGTCGAACTCCCTTGTTTTGGAATGAAGTTGGAGAACGTAGCATTGTTGGACCGGAATTTGTTGAAGAGACTTTTCGAGTGGTCGACATTATCAAGGAAAGGGTGAGAACAGCTCAGAACCGTCAGAAGCAATATGCAGACACTCGACGAAGAGATCTAGAGTTCCCCGTAGATGATAAAGTATTTCTGAAGGTATCGCCTATGCGAGGAGTGAAGAGGTTCGGACAGAAAGGAAAACTATGTCCAAGATATGCCGGGCCATACGAAATTCTAGCTAAGCATGGAAAAGTGGCTTATCAGTTAGCACTACCACCATCTATGTCAAGTGTGCATGACGTATTTCACATTTCCCTATTGAAGAAGTATGTCAAAGACCCAACACATGTCTTGACAGTGGATTTGCCAGAATTGACTGATGATTTGACGTTTGAAGTAACACCAATAGAAATCACCAGCCGAAAGGTTCAACGTCTACGCAACTGAGATATCTATTATGTTAAGGTCACTTGGAAAAGTAGAGACGTGGAAGAAATTACATGGGAAGAAGAAAATGATATGAGAAAGCAATACCCTTACTTATTTGATTCAGAAGGTATGTATAATTTCGAGGACGAAATTTTTTATAAGTTGGGGGGAGTTGTAAGACCCATGTTAATCTAACCCGGTCTTACCACCTTGAACCAGGTGCACCTATCATGGTCGAGTCAAATGGACCAAGGGCGTAAAGGAGATCGAGATCCCAGGTAACAAATCGACCCAAAAACACTTAAAATAGGGGAAGGGTCACACACCCAGCTAAGCAGGGTCGGACCTCCCAAAACAGAAAGTCAGACCCTCAGTTTTAGAGGGAGGGTTAGACAGTATAAGACCCTAGGGTCGACGGGATCATCGACCCTCCCATCGACCCTCGGTTGGAGAGGAAGATTAATCTTCTCAGGTATGGATACATTTTTCGATTGGGATTCTTTCCAAATCTTAATGGGACTTATTTAGGAAGTTCCTAGTCTATTTAAAGGACGTCCCTAAGCCACTTTCACTCCTTTCACAACCCTAATTGAATTGAGAGAAAGAGAGGAGAAGGAAAAGAGGAAGAAGAGAGGCAAGGAAGAGAACCTAGCAAAAAGGAGAAGAGTTGGAGAGGAAGATTAATCTTCTCAGGTATGGATACTAATTCCATGAGTTTCTATAGATCATAGGATAGTTATTGCTGAAAGAGTGATCTCGGAGAAACCCAAACCATCCATCCATGGTTAAGTTTTCATGGAAAACCCTAGAAGAATGCATGAAAGCCATCTAGGAGGATGATTCATGGTTTCAGACCATGGAATGAATGCTTAATGGAATGTGGAAGCAAGCCATAGGACCCCAAACACGAAGAATGGATTAAAAAGTAGAAATTGGACCAAAGTGCACCAAGGGTCGCACCCAGGGTCGATGACCATCCGACCCTAGGTGTTTCTGACCATCGACCCTCAGCATTCGGGAAATCCAAAAGAGGGGAGGGTCGATAGACCCATCGACCCTAGCATCGACCCTAGCATCGACCCTTAGTTAACAGAATGGTTTTTAAATTCAGAGGTAATTCTAATTAATTCTATCGACTTTGTTAGGTTTGCTACCAATATAATAAAGTTATAACGGTGATACTAAAGCTTAGAAAAGTATCTATTAGCAAGCTAAGGTGAGGAACCTTAACCCCAAACTAAATTGGTTAATAATAAACTATTTTCTATTTCTTGAGTCCTATGCCATGTTTGATTCTGTGCGAATATGTTTGTAATGTGCATACAGCATGCCATCCAATATTTCTATTAATTGTTCATGCATATTTATTTTATTGTTTATAACATGATGATGATGATGATGATAGGAATAGGCATGTGCTTGTATGTGTGTGGTTGATGTGCTTGATGCGAGCGAGTATCAGGGGAGGTGTGATGAGGACGTCAATAAACGTTAACCTTTCGCGGGTCTTAGCACTTTAGCTCTATCTCTAACTCAAGTCTTGTGCATTGGCATCGTCGTATCGCCATTACTTTAGCAGAACTATTATGTCGTAGAGTATCAGGGGAGGTGGTCTCGGTCCTTGTAGTCTCTGACTCTACCGGGGGGCCTTAGCTCTATATCTATGGACATTCTGAGCGATGCTGGGGTGAGGCCTTGGATACACTGTTTGGCATTAGGATTGGTTAGTTGCGAGCCCAGTTTGCAGCCTTCACCAATAGGGGCTTACGTGTTGGTATGGCAATATATAACAATAAACGTTAACCTTTGTTATATAATGTTCATGGTTGGGTGCATGTGATTTGACGATAAACGTGATCTTCGGGTAACGTCACACACTCGTGTATAGAGGCGGAGTCAATAAACAATACCTTTGGCTACCTAAACCTTTCTATTGCATACTGCAAACTTTAAAACCGGACCAAAGATATAAATTGACTTTTTACATGCATATGTATTGTTGCATTGTTTTGGCTACTCACAGAGCCGTGATGTGTGCTCACCCCTCGACATCGAATATTTTTAATTGATGATGCAGGTTATACCGTAGAAGAATATATGAATGCGTATGCGTATGGAAACGTGGCAGCTATGGAATCTGGAGCGGAAGATGATACACACGACTCCTCTTGCGAGTGCAACTCGTGTGTATTTGATTAGATATTTTATAGGTTTCTTTTATTGCATTTGATAAAGACTTGTATTTGATATTTAAATATTTATGTCTCAGTTGGAAACAGAATAATTTGCTATTAAATTATTGATATCATCTTAGTTCTCAGTTCATTTATTTATAAGATTTCTGCTATTGTGTATTTACTCTGATTATGATTGTGGATGTGTGTATGTTTGGATAACGCGGGGATATCCTATTTGAGATCCTGGTTGAACCGTTGGTTTATTAACGGTTCATCACATCATTCTGAATAGTGCAGAATTGGGGTGTGACACCTACACCCTGGGGTCTCAGAAAACTGCTACCCTACCTGCGACCCAACCTGCGACCCTAGCTATACAACAAGCTTAAAATTATTGGAATTAATTCTAATTAATATCTATCAACTTGTTAGGTTCTCCTAGTGATATAAAAGTGAGTCTTAAAGCTTTAAAGAGGATCTACACTCAATCAAAGGTGAGGGAACAAGACCTAAACTAATTGGCTAATAATAAACTATTTTCGTTTATTGAGTCCAATACCATGTATGATTCTATGATTGTATGATTGTAATGTGCATATCACATGTCATCTACTATTCCTGTTATTACTGTTCATGCATATTTAATTCAGTTTATTTATAACATGATGATGATGATGATGCTAGGAACAGGCATGTGAATGTTTGTGTGTGGTTAGTGTACTTGATGCGAGTGGGGCATCAGTGGAAGTGTGATGCGGTGCGGTCCAAAGCACTTTAGCCCTATCTCTACTCAAGTCTTGTCCACTAGAATCGTCGTATCGCCATTACCTTAGCAAAACTACTACGTCGTAGGGCATTAGGGGAGGTGGTCTCGGACCGTGTAGTCTCTGACTCTACCGGGGGGCCTTAGCTCTATCTCTATGGACGTATTGAGGGATCCTAGGGTGAGGCCTTGGATACACTGTTTAACATTAGGATTGGTTAGTAGCGAGCTTAGTTTGCAAGCCCTCGCCAACAGGGGCTTACGTGTTGGTATGGGTAGAGCATCAGGGGAAGTGTGATGCAATGCGGTCCTAAGCACTTTAGCTCTATCTCTATTCCATGGGGGGGTGGATGTGGATGACAATGGTGTTTGATCCATTGGGTGGGCTTACAAACCCTGTGTATAGAGGCGAGGCGGCCACCGAACCTTTCTATAGCACATTGCAAACTTATATACCAGACCAAAGATTTGAATTGAATGCATGCATATGTTTGTTGCATTATTTTGTTTGCTCACTGAGCAGTGATGTGTGCTCACCCTTTTCGAATTCAAATATCTTAGTTGATTATGCAGGTATGACCGTGGAAGATTATATGAGTGCTCCCGCATTCGGGCATGTTGCGGCGATGGACGCAGAAGATATAATGGAGACGCATGATTCGTCATGCGAATGCAACTCGTGCGTTTTCGATTAGATTTTATTTGGATTATTGAATAAATGTAATTGATTATTTTATTTACTTATGTCTCAGTCAATGACAGATAATTGATATTTTTTATGATTATCACATTTAAATTCTCAGTTTATTTAATATTTAAGACTTCCACTATTGTGTATTTACTCTGATTATGGTTGTGGATGTGTATGGTTTAAGCAAACGAACACAGCCTATTTGAGATCCTGGTTGAACCGTTGGTTTATTTGCGGTTCATCACACAATTCTGAACAGTACGGAATTGGGGTGTAACAGTTTATGATGTTACATCTGAGGATGCTGCCGCATCGCCTGATGTGGTCACAGGTATGACCTGAACCTTTCATTTTGTGTTACATTGTGTGAGAATGTAGACTAAATTAAAATAAATCACAGGTATCGTACCTATTAATGGCATACCCCGCTTGAGTACTCTTTGATTCTGGAGCTACTCATTCTTTTGTATCTATGTCATTTGGAAAGAAGCTGAATCTACCCCTCAAATCTTCAGACTACAAACTGCTCGTACGATCGCCTATGGGATTAGAAGTGGAATTAGAAAAGGGTTATGGACCATGTCCAGTTCTTATCAACGAGAAGACTTTGGATGCAACCTTGATTTAACTTGAGATGGTAAACTTTGACGTCATCTTGGGAATGGACTGGTTAACTCGGCATTCTGCCAACCTATTATGTGCAGAAAAGAAGCTGACATTTAAAGACACGGAAGGAGCAGAGTTTAGTTTTGCGGGAACCAAACTTCCCCGTAAACGAAACTCATCCTCTCTGCATTAAAGGCTAGGAAATGCCTCGAGAAAAGAGGAGTTGGGTATTTAGTATCAGTGGTCGACCTCACCAAGGAAACACCACGAATGGAAGATATTGATGTTGTACGTGACTTTCCAAATGTATTTCCTAAAGAACTACCAGGACTACCACCCGATCGAGCGACAGAGTTCGTTATAGACCTGATACCCAGAGCCGCACCAGTATCTAAAGAACCCTATCGAATGGCTCCTACTGAACTGAAGGAATTGAAGGTACAGTTACAAGAATTATTGGACAAGGGTTACATCAGACCCAGCATATCACCATGGGGAGCGCTAGAAATTATTTGTAAAGAAGAAGGACGGTAGTGTTCGACTGTGTATAGACTACCAGGAACTGAATAAGCTGACAATCAAGAATCGGTACCCATTGCCTTGGATCGATGACTTGTTCGATCAGTTGCAAGGTGCCAAGGTGTTCTCCAAGATCGATCTTCGGTCAGGATACCATCAATTGAAGATTAAGGACGGTGATATTCCAAAGACATCATTCAGAACTATATATGGACATTATGAATTTTTAGTCATGTCTTATGGATTGACTAACGCACCCGCAACCTTTATGGAACTCATGAATCGAGTATTCCATGATATGTTGGATACGTCAGTCATTGTGTTTATTGATGATATATTGGTCTACTACAAGGATAAGGAAACTCATATCATGAATCTAAGAGCCGCTCTGCAGCTGTCACACCCCAATTTTGGTCTAACCAGAATGGTGTGATAAACTGCTAAATAACCAACGTTTCAACCAGGATCTCAAATAGGCTATCCCCGCGTTATCCAAACTTACACACATCCATAATCATAATCAGAGTAAATACACAATAGCGGAAGTCTTATAATAAGATGAACTGAGAAACTAAGATGATATTAATAATTTAATAGCAAATTATTCTGTATTCAACTGAGACATAAATATTAAATATCAAATACATGTCTGAATAAATCCAATAAAGAAACCTATAAAATATCTAATCAAATACACACGAGTTGCACTCGCAAGAGGAGTCGTGTGTATCTACTTCAGCTTCAACTTCCATCGCCGCTACATTCCCGTACGCAGACGCATTCATATAGTCTTCAACGGTATAACCTGCATCATCAA
The DNA here is from genome assembly GCA_028583415.1 of Protea cynaroides. Taxonomy (NCBI): domain Eukaryota; kingdom Viridiplantae; phylum Streptophyta; class Magnoliopsida; order Proteales; family Proteaceae; genus Protea; species Protea cynaroides. The sequence continues at coordinate 62,866,785 of CM053271.1, forward strand.
CTAAAAATATTCGACGTCGAGGGGTGAGCACACATCACGGCTCAGTGAGTAGCCAAAACAATGCAACAATACATATGCATGCAAATCAATTTATATCTTTGGTCCGGTTTAAAGTTTACAGTATGCAATAGAAAGGTTTAAGTAGCCAAAGGTCGCGTTTATTGACTCCGCCTCTATACACGAGTGTGTGACGTTACCCGAAGATCATGTTTATCGTCAACTCACATGCACCCAATCATGAACATTATATAACAAAGGTTACGTTTATTGCTATATAGTGCCATACCAACACGTAAGCCCCTGTTAGTGAGGGCTGCAAACTGGGCTCGCAACTAACCAACCCTAATGCCAAAAAGTGCATCCAAGGTCTCACCCCAGCATCCCTCAGAATGTCCATAGAGATAGAGCTAAGGCCCCCCGGTAGAGTCAGAGACTACAAGGACCGAGACCACCTCCCCTGATACTCTACGACATAATAGTTCTACTAAAGTAATGGCGATAAGACGATGCTAATGCACAAGACTTGAGTTAGAGATAGAGCTAAAGTGCTGAGACCCGCCAAAGGTTAACGTTTATTGACGTTCTCATCACACCTCCCCTGATACTCGCTCTCATCAAGTACACCAACCACACACATACAAGCACATGCCTATTCCTATCATCATCATCATCATCATGTTATAAACAATAAAGTAAATATGCATGAACAAGTAATAGAAATATTGGATGGCATGCTGTATGCACATTACAAACATATTCGCATAGAATCATGTATAGCATATGACTCAAGAAATGAAAAATAGTTTATTATTAACCAATTTAGTTTGGAGTTAAGGTTCCTCACCTTAGCTTGCTATAAGATACTTCTCCAAGCTTTAGAATCACCTTTACAGTGTTATTATATTGCTAGAAGACCTAACAAAGTCGATAGAATTTAATTAGAATTTATTCGAAATTAAAAACTACTCTGTTAACTGAGGGTCGGAGGTAGGGTCGGAGTCAGGATCGACCCTGGGTGCGACCCTCCCTTAACTCTGAACTTCCCGAACACTGAGGGTCGATGGTCAAGAACACCTAGGGTCGGATGGTCATCGACCCTCTGTGCGACCCTCTGTGCACTTTGGTCCAATTTCCACTTTTTAGTCCATTCTTCATGTTTGGGGTCCTATGGCTTGCTTCTACATTCCATTCAACATTCATTCCATGGTCTGAAACCATGAGTCATCCACCTAGATAGCTTTCATGCATTCTCCTAGGGTTTTCCATGAAAACCTAAGCATGGATTGATGGTTTGGGTTTCTCCGAGATCACACTCTCTCCAATAACTATCCTAAGGTCTGTAGAAACTCATGGAATTAGTATCCATACCTGAGAAGATTACTCCTTCTCTGAAATTCTTCTCCTTTTTGCTAAGTCCTTCTTGCTTGCCTCTCTTCTTCCGCTTTTCCTTCTCCTCTATTTTTCTCAATTTAATTAGAGTTGTGAAAGGAGTGAAAGTGGCTTAGGGCCGTCCTTTAAATAGACTAGGAACATCCTAAATTAAGTCCCTTTGAGATTAGGAAAGAATCCAATCAAAAATCTAGAAATTTCCTAATTTCTATTTTCTGCGATAACCGAGGGTCGATGGGAGGGTCGATGATCCCGTCGACCCTAGGGTATAAGTTGTCCGACCCTCCCTTCAAAATTGAGGGTCTGAATTTCTGTTTTGGGAGGTCCGACCCTGCTTAGCTGGGTATGCGACCCTTCCCTCTTTTTAAGTGTTTCTGGGTCGATTTGATACCTGGGATCTCGATCTCCTTCATGCCCTCGGTCCACTTGACTCGACCATGATGGGTAAAACCTGGTTCAAGGTGGTAAGACCGGGTTAGATTGACACGGGTCTTACAACTCCCCCCAACTTATAAAAATTTTGTCCTCGAAATTATACATACCTTCTTAATCAAATAAGTAAGGGTATTGCTTTCTCATAGCATTTTCTTCTTCCCATGTAATTTCTTCCATGTCTCTACTTTTCCATATGACCTTAACATAGTAGATATCTCTATTGCGTAGACGTTGAACCTTTCGACTAGTGATTTCTGTTGGTGTTACTTCAAATGTCAAATCATCAGTCAATTCTGGCAAATCCACTGTCAAAACATCCATTGGGTCCTTGACATACTTCTTCAATAGAGAAATGTGAAATACTTCATGTACACTTGACATAGATGGTGGTAGTGCTAACTGATAATCTACTTTTCCACGCTTAGCTAGAATTTCATACGACCCGACATATCTTGGACTTAGCTTCCCTTTCTGTCCGAACCTCTTCAATCCTCGCATAGGCGATACTTTCAAAAATACTTTATCACCTACGGCGAACTCCAGATCTCTTCGTCGAGTATCTGCATATTGCTTCTGACGGTTCTGAGCTGTTCTCACTCTTTCCTTGATGATGTCGACCACTCGACAAGTCTCTTCAACAAATTCTGGTCCAACAATACTACGTTCTCCAACTTCATTCCAAAACAAGGTAGTTCAACACTCTCGGCCATACAGTGCTTCATATGGTGACATCTGTATTGTGGCCTGATAGCTGTTATTATAAGCGAACTCGATCAATGGTAACTTTTCATCCCATGATCCTTTAAAATCAATCACACATGCTCGTAGCAGATCTTCTAGAATCTGGATTGTACGCTCTGATTGTCCGTCTGTCTGTGGGTGGAATGCAGTACTGAACTTTAATGTTGTACCCATAGCCTTTTGCAGTCCTTCCCAAAATTTAGAAGTAAATCGTGGATCTCTATCAGACACAATTCTTTCTGGTACACTGTGTAACCGAACAATATTATCCACATACAGCTTTGCTAACCTTTCTAGTGTATATTGAGGTCGTATAGGTATGAAGCGAGCTATTTTAGTCAGACGGTCCACAATCACCCAAACTGCGTCAACTACTCGAGGAGTCAATGGTAGTCCCGTGATGAAGTCCATATTGATACAGTCCCATTTCCATGCTGGTTATGGTAATGGCTGTAACAGTCCTGCGGGTCTTTATCGTTCAGCCTTTACTTTCTGACAATTTAGGCATTGAGACACGAACTTGGCTACATCTGCTTTCATTCCCCTCCACCAATATAGTTTCTTTAGATCATGATACATTTTTGTACTTCCAGGATGTATCGAATAGATGGTGGTTTGGGCTTCTTTCATCAGTCGTTGTCTAATGTCCATACTTTCTGTTTCAGGTCCACATATTCTTCCTTTGTATTTCAGTACTTTCTCGTCATCCAAGGTGAACTCAAGGTTAGTCCTACCTTTCTCAATATCTTCTTGTACTGTTCTCAAATAAGGATCTGCTTTGATGGCTGTCTTCACTTCATCCACTATATCCGGTATAATCTTCAATGCCGCGAACATATTCAAAAACCGATGAATAAACCCTTGGTTGGCTGATTCATCCGTTGTATCTATCACATACTGCTCGTTGCCGTGATTGAACACCATTCCGTTGGTACACATTGCTACAGTCGTGCTAACTTCTCCTTGAGATTTTATCATTGCTTTTTTGCTCAATGCATCCGCTACCACGTTCGCTTTTCCCGAATGATACTGGATATCACAATCATAGTCTTTCAATAGTTCCAGCCATCTCCTTTGTCTCATATTCAACTCCTTCTGATTAAATAAATAAGTAAGACTTTTATGGTCTGACTTAATCTGAAATTTCTCCCCGTATAGGTAATGTCTCGATATCTTGACTGCATGTACTACTGCCGTTAGCTCCAGATCATGAGTGGGATAATTTTTCTCATGTACCTTTAACTGTCTTGAAGCATAAGCAATCACTTTCTCTCCTTGCATAAGCACACATCCCAATCCCAGTCCCGACGCATCAGTGTATAAGGTAAACGTCTGTCCTGGAATAGGAATAGTCAAAATTGGGGCAGATATCAATCTGGTCTTCAGTGTTTGGAAACTCTTCTCACATTTATCGATCCATACAAACTTTTCACCTTTCTTAGTCAAACTGGTGAGAGGTACGGTAATCCGAGAATAGTCTTCTACAAATCTCCGATAATAACCAGCTAGACCCAGAAAACTTCTGACTTTTGAAACGGTCTTTGGTGCTTCCCACTTTACAATAGCCTCGATCTTGCTGGGGTCCACTTTGATTCCTTCAGCGGATACTACATGGCCTAGGAAGGTGAATTCACTTCGCCAAAACTCACACTTTGAAAATTTGGCATATAGCTTCTCTTTTCTTAAACACTGTAGGGCTGCGTTTAGGTTCTTGATTTGGGTTTCCTTGTCCTTGGAGTATACCAATATATCATCAATAAATACTATAACCGACGTATCCAACATATCGTGGAAAACTCGGTTCATAAGTTCCATGAACGTTGTCGGTGCATTAGTTAATCCGAAAGATTGTAATCATAATTGAAAACTCATAATTGGCCTATCCTGATTCTAAAAACTATCTTCGAGATATCGCTATCCAAATTCTTCAGCTGATGATATCTTGATCGAAGATCAATCTTAGAAAATACCTTTGCTCCTTGCAACTATTTAAACAAGTCATCGATCTGAGGTAGTAGATATCAATTCTTGATCTTGAACTTGTTTAGTTCCCGGTAGTCTATGCGCAGACAACACTACCATCATTCTTCTTCATGAATTGCATTGGCACTTTCCATGATGCAATACTTAGCCAATTAGAACCCTTGTCTAATAACTGTTGTAGTTGAGTCTCCATTTCTTCAACTCCATAGGAACTACTCTATAAGTGCCTTTGACACAAGTATCGTCCTTGGTAACAAGTCAATGACGAACTCGGTCATATGATCAGATGGTAACCCAAGTAACTCTCCTGGAAATACGTTAGGAAATTTATGCATCACATCAATATCTTCCATCCGTGGTGCTTCTTTGGTAACATATACCACAGATACCATATATCCAACTTCTTTCTCTTCAAAGCATCTCTTTGCCTTTAGCATAGAGAGGATCAGCTTTCACTTCATGAGCAACTTACTTCCAATTATATGTCATCTCCATTCTCGAATGATAACCTCTTCTATGCACATAATCACTTGTAGAGTGTTGAGACAACCAGTCTATCCCCAAGATGACGTCAAAGTCTGTCATCTCAAGTCTAATTAGGTTGCATCCAAATTCCCTCCATCCATACTATTCAAAATAGATTCTCCATTACTTCCTCTGATGGTTCTTGGTTATAGAACCTACTTGAATTCAATCATCTTTCTTCCAATAATTCCATTATCACTAAACATCTTTATCAACAATGGTCAGGGAGTGTATAAATCAGAATGTTCATCCACAAGTAATCCACTTCCTTCTTTCAAATTTAGTATATTGACAACCACTTGCTTTATCCAGTGTACTTGGGTTTAATGGATCAGGAGTAACTCTGTGGTAATCCAACCGGCATCACAAGATCATTAAGTTGCACGGTGGTCCAAATACATGCAATAGAGGTTTTACAATTCTTAACCTCATGGTTACCGGTTCTATCGTATATATACTGCCATTGGTCAAGGCACTACAAGAGTAAATCTGGAGAAGCTTTCATACATCAGTAACTCAGGTATAAATCTGGAGAAAGATTTCGTACATCAATAAATCAGGTATAAATCAGAAGATGTACGCTCAACACGATTAAACATTTAATTCATTCAGTTTACATCTCTGTTCATGTGGTTGATCATGAGAGTGGTTCATATTGGCATAATCAGGACTAATACTAAAGAAACAATATCTATAACTCCACTTGACAGGTTAAATCAACAAGGTATCCTATCAAGACACGAGAATTTAAAATCTGGTATGTGCATCCTCTATAATCATAAGAGTAAATCAATAATGCACCGAATCCTATATGAACATGTCCAGTTATATGGCCACAATTAGATTTGATCCTCTACTGAAAACGTTTAAGGCTTCATCTTCAGAAAATATTCCTCAATCCTTGGTTGGATCATTGCAACTATCCCATACATCGGTGGTTGATCAGGTTAACCACCTTGATACACTGCTTGTTGCGCACCAAACTTCTATACTGGGGTGCGCATTACTGCAACTTGCTGTATGGTCGGCACTATATTATAGCTAACATATGTTGGGATACAGTGATGCTACCAATTGGTACCGTACTTGGTCATGTCTTTCGGATTTAGCCCGAGACCTTTTTCTACCGGGGTTTTGGGCATTACTAGCCATTTTCGTTCTTCTTCTATCCTACCTCGAGGTTCACATCTTGTGAGTACCAACTCGGTATTTCAAATTTTTCTGCTTTACAGAAGCTCCCTTCTTGCTACTATACTATATCCTGGTATACTTGGATAACTACCCAACTTTATAGATAATATCCTATATTGTTTGCTTATTAGGATACATTTTCAGTCTTCTCTTTCTGTGTGAGTATATATATATGGTTCCACCTTTTATATGCACATTATTGTCCTGTTTAGGTTCTGTCTCAACCATCACTTGTGCTTATAGTGTGTTAATATTATAGTTTTTACTTTTATCCTATCTCAGTTCACAATGGTCTTGAATGTGTGTTAGTTCGCGGGCAAGGCCTGAGATGCTCTGATACCAAGTTGTCACACACCAATTTTGGTCTAACCAGAATGGTGTGATGAACCGCTAAATAACCAACGGTTCAACCAGGATCTCAAATAGGCTATCCCCGCGTTATCCAAACTTACACACATCCGTAATCATAATCAGAGTAAATACACAATAGCGGAAGTCTTATAATAAGATGAACTGAGAAACTAAGATGATATTAATAATTTAATAGCAAATTATTCTGTATTCAACTGAGACATAAATATTAAATAACAAGTACATGTCTGAATAAATTCAATAAATAAACTTATAAAATATCTACTCAAATAAACACGAGTTACACTCGCAAGAGGAGTCGTGTGTATCCAGTTCAGCTTCAACTTCCATCGCCGCTACGTTCCCGTACGTAGACGCATTCATATAGTCTTCAACGGTATAACCTGCATCATCAACTAAAAATATTCAACATCGAGGGGTGAGCACACATCATGGCTCAGTGAGTAGCCAAAACAATGCAACAATACATATGCATGCAACAAGTAATAGAAATATTGGATGGCATGCTGTATGCACATTACAATCATATTCGCATAGAATCAAGCATAGCATAGGACTTAAAAATAGAAAACAGTTTATTATTAACCAATTTAGTTTGGAGTTAAGGTTCCTCACCTTAGCTTGCTAAAAGATACTTTTCCAAGCTTTAAAATCACCTTTATACTGTTATTATATTGCTAGAAGACCTAACAAAGTCAATAGAATTTAATTAGAATTAATTCAGAATTTAAAAACCATTCTGTCAACTGAGGGTCGATGCTAAGGTCGATGCTAGGGTCGATGGGTCTATCGACCCTCCCCTCTTTCTGGACTTCCCGAATGCTGAGGGTCGATGGTCATAAACACCTAGGGTCGGATGGCCTATCGACCCTGGGTGTGACCCTCGGTGCACTTTGGTCCAATTCCCACTTTTAAATCCATTCTTCGTGTTTGGGGTCCTATGGCTTGCTTCCTACATTCATTCAATATTCATTCCATGGTCTAGAACCATGTATAATCCATCTAAATAGTTTTCATGCATCCTCCTATGGTTTTCCATGAAAACCTAACCATAGCTTAATGGTTTGGGTTTCTCCGAGATCACATTCTTATTAATTACTACCCTAAGGTCTGTAGAAACTCATAGAATTAGTATCCATACCTGAGAAGGTTAATCTTTCTCTGAAACTCTTCTCTTTTCGCTTAATTTCTCTTCCATCCCTTTCTTCTTCCTCTTTCCTTCCCCTCTCTTTCTCTCAATTCGATTAGGGTTGTGAAAGGAGTGAAAGTGGCTTAGGGACGTCCTTTAAATAAACTAGGAACATCCTAAATAAGTCCCATTGAGATTTGGAAAGAATCCCAATCAAAAAATATAGAAATTTCCTAATTTCTATATTCGGCAGAAACCGAGGGTCGATGGAGGGTCGATGATCCCGTCGACCCTAGGGTCTTAAGCTGTCCGACCCTCCCTTCAAAACCGTGGGTCTGACTTTCTGTTTTGGGAGGTCCGACCCTGCTTAGCTGGGTGTGCGACCCTCACTAATTTTAAATGTTTTTGGGTCGATTTTATACCTGGGATCTCGATCTCCTTCACGCCCTTGGTCCATTTGACTCGACCATGATGGGTAAACCTGGTTCATGGTGGTAAGACCGGGTTAGAATGACACGGGTCTTACAACTCCCCCCAACTTATAAAAAATTTCGTCCTCGAAATTGTACGTACCTTCTGAATCAAATAAGTGTGGGTATTGTTTCCGCATAGCATTTTCTTCTTCCCATGTAATTTTTTCCATGTCTCTACTTTTCCATATGACCTTAACATAGTAGATATCTCTGTTGCATAGACGTTGAACCTTTCGACTGGTGATTTCTGTTGGTGTTACTTCGAATGTCAAATCATCAGTCAATTCCGGCAAATCTACTGTCAAGACATGCGTTGGGTCTTTGACATACTTCTTCAATAGGGAAATGTGAAATACGTCATGCACACTTGACATAGATAGTGGTAGTGCTAACTGATAAGCCACTTTTCCATGCTTAGCTAGAATTTCATATGGTCCGACATATCTTGGACTTAGTTTTCCTTTCTGTCCGAACCTCTTCAATCCTTGCATAGGCGATACCTTCAGAAATACTTTATCACCTACGGCGAACTCTAGATCCCTTCGTCGAGTATCTGCATATTGCTTCTGACGGTTCTGAGCTGTTCTTACTCTTTCCTTGATGATGCCGACCACTCGACAAGTCTCTTCAACAAATTCCGGTCCAACAATACTACGTTCTCCAACTTCATTCCAAAACAAGGGAGTTCGACACTTCCCGCCATACGATGCTTCATAAGGTGACATCTGTATAGTAGCCTGATAGCTGTTATTGTAAGCGAACTCGATCAATGGTAACTTTTCGTCCCATGATCCTTTGAAATCAATCACACATGCTCGTAGCATATCTTCTAGAATCTAGATTGTACATTCTAACTGTCCATCTGTCTGTGGGTGGAATGCAGTACAAAACTTCAATGTCGTACCCATAGCCTTTTGCAGTCCTTCCCAAAATTTGGAAGTAAATCGTGGATCTCTATTGGACACAATGCTTTCTGGAACACAATGTAACCGAACAATATTATCCACATACAACTTTGCTAACCTTTCTAGTGTATATTGGGGGTCGTATCGGTATGAAGCGAGCTGTTTTAGTCGAGCGGTCCACAATCACCCAAACTGCGTCAACTACTCGAGGAGTCAATGGTAGTCTCGTGGCGAAGTCCATAGTGATGCAGTCCCATTTCCATGCTTGGTTCTAGTAATGGTTGTAACGATCCTGCGGGTCTTTGTCGTTCAGATTTTACTTTCTGACAATTTAGGTATTGAGACACGAACTTAGCTACATCTGCTTTCATTCCCCTCCACCAATATAATTTCTTCAGATCATGATACATTTTTGTACTTCGAGGATGTATCGAATAGATAGTGGTATGGGCTTCTTTCATCAGTCGGTGTCTAATGTCTATACTTTCGTTTCGGTACACATATTCTCCCTTTATATTTCAGTACCTTCTCGTCATCCAAGGTGAACTTCGGGGTTGGTCCTACCTTTCTCAATATCTTCTTGTCTTGTTCTCGAGATAAGGATCTGATTTGATAACTGCCTTCACTTCGTCCACTATATCCGGTATAATCTTCAATGCCGCGAACATATTCGAGAACCGATGAATAAACCCTTGGTTGGCTGATTCATCCGTTGTATCTATCACATCTTGCTCGTTGCCGTGATTGAACACCATTCCGTTGGTACACATTACTGCAGTCGTGCTAACTTCTCCTTGAGATTTTATCATTGCTTTTCTGCTCAATGCATCCACTACCACGTTCGCTTTTTCCGGATGATACTGGATATCATAATCATAGTCTTTCAATAGTTCCAGCGATCTCCTTTGTCTCATATTCAACTCCTTCTCATTAAATAGATAAGTAAGACTTTTATGGTCCAACTTAATCTGAAATTTCTCCCCGTATAGGTAATGTCTCCATATCTTGACCGCATGTACTACTGCCGCTAGCTCCAGATCATGAGTGGGATAATTTTTCTCATGTACCTTTAACAGTCTTGAAGCATAAGCAATCACTTGCTCTCCTTGCATGAGCACACATCCTAATCCCAATCCCGATGCATCGGTGTATAAAGTAAATGTCCGTCTCGGAACGGGAATGGTCAAAATCGGGCGGATATCAATCTGGCCTTCAATGTCTGGAAGCTCTTCTCACATTTTTCGGTCCACACAAACTTCTCTCCTTTCTTAGTCAAGCTGGTGAGAGGTACGGCAATCCGAGAATAGTCTTCTACGAATCTCCAATAATAACCAGCTAGACCCAGAAAACTTTTAATTTCTGAAACGCTCTTTGGTGCTTCCCACTTCACAATAGCCTCGATTTTGCTAGGGTCCATTTTGATTCCTTCAGCGGATACCACATGGCCTAGGAATGCGAATTCACTTAGCCAAAATTCACACTTAGAAAATTTGGCATATAGCTTCTCTTTCCTTAAACGCTGTAGGGCTGCGTTTAGGTTTTTGATATGGGTTTCCTTATCCTTGGAATATACCAATATGTCGTCAATAAATACTATAACCGACATATCCAACATATCGTGGAAAACTCGGTTCATAAGTTCCATGAACGTTGCCGGTGCATTAGTTAATCCGAATGACATAACCAAAAATTCATAATGTCCATATCTGGTCCTGAATCGGTCTTTGGAATATCACCTTCTTTAATCTTCAGCTGATGATAGCCCAATCGAAGATCGATCTTAGAAAATACTTTTGCTCCTTGTAACTGATCGAACAAGTCATCGATCCTGGGTAGTGGATATCGATTCTTGATTGTCAGTTTGTTCACCTCCCGATAGTCGATACACAATCGAACGCTACCATCCTTCTTTTCACGAACGAGTCCGGTGCCCCCCATGGAGATATCTTGGGTCGAATATAACCCCTTGTCTAGCAGTTCTTGTAGTTGTACTTTTAATTCCTTCAGTTCAGTAGGAGCCATTCTATAAGGTGCTTTTGATACGGGTGCGGCTGCAGGTATCAGGTCTATTACAAACTCCGTAGCACGGTCGGGTGGTAATCCGGGTAGTTCCTCCGAAAATACGTCAGGGTAATCCCGAACAACGTCAATGTCTTCCATTAGTGGTACTTCCTTGGCTAGGTCGACCACTGATACTAGATACCCGACTGCTCCCTTCTCAAGACACTTCTTAGCCTTTGATGCTGAAAGTATGAGCTTGCGTCTCGGGGAAGTTTGGTTCCCGAGAAACTGAATTCTGCCCCTTCTTTGTCTTTGAATGTTAGCTTCTTTTCGGCGCATAACAAATTTGCAGAATGCCGAGCTAACCAGTCCATTCCCAAGATGACATCAAAGTCTGCCATCTCAAGTTGTATCAAGGTTGCATCTAAGGTCTGCTCTCCAATGAGAACTGGACATGGTCCATAACCCTTTTCTAGTTCCACTTCTAACCCCATCAGTGACCGTACAAGTAATTTGTAGTCCAATGTTTTGATGGGTAATTTTGTCATCTTTCCAAATGACACAGATATAAATGAATGAGTAGCTCTGGAATCGAAGATTACTCTGGCGGGTACGCCATTTATAGGTACCATACCAGTGATTTATCTTTACTTAGTCTACATGCTCATTCAATGTAATTATAACTTTAAAAGTTTCAGTCACCTGTGACCACATCGGGTGATGCGGCCGCATCCTCGGATGTAACAAAGATATACCCGTCCCCGATGTAACTGCTTCTTGGGCTTTGGGCACTCCCTTGCCATATGTCGGGTTGGTTGCAATTAAAACACTTCGGAACTTCAGAATTTGACTTTGGCTGAGGTTGCCTTTGCTGAAGTGGTCTTGGAGTGCGATAGTAAAGTTCCGAGGATGGAAAGGCTTATACGTCCCGGCATTTCCTCCGTTTTAGGAGTTTCCGGCTGATCTCTTGATGCCTCTGTTCCGGTTCGGATAACTCTCCTTCCGGCTCGATTCAATCACTCGAGCAATCTGGACGGCTTCATTATATATTGTCTTTTCTAATCCCGAACATGTTCCCGATGCTTCCTCTCGGTCCCGTGACAAACCTACGGGTTTTAGTTTCTTCTTCTTGCATACTCGGTGGTGCGAAGAAAAACAGCTCTTCATAACGCTGTTGAGTGCGCATCCACCGACATCCGTCCCCGATAAAGACTCGGGAACTCCTTCTCCATCGAATCTACGAAGCTTCGTGGAAAATATTTCTCAAAGAAAGCTTCTTTATATATATCCCAAGTCGGTAGGGCGTGCTTAGTCAATAGATAGGCCCCCGGTCGATTTCCACCAATGATGTGCGTCGTTTTTTGAGCATGAAGGTGGCACACAATACTTTCTCCTCTTCGATAATAGTCATCATAAGATGATTTCTTTCCATCTCGTCTATCCAGTGTGCTGGCCATAATGGATCAGAGGGTTTGCCATTAAATTCCCTGGGCTTCATCTTCAAAAACCCTGGGCTTCACTCTCGACCAGTCGAGAGTGATCCATCTGGTTTTGATATGCCCCAAACATATGGGGTGGATACTGATAATTAGCCAGCTGCGCGTGTTGCATCTGCTGCAGCCGCTGTGCCGATTCATCACCACCTGTTGCTAGCTACGGTGGTGGAGGTGGCAAGTTTGTAGGGTTTACCGGGTTTTGGATTTTCCGGTACATGGTTATTCTCTTGACTAGTCTCCTCCACGGGTGGTGGTGGTGGGACTGTGTTTCGGGTCTATCGGGTCACTCTACGTCCGGACATATTTCCTTCCGAGATGGGTAGTGCCCGAAAATCACCAAAATCGGTGAGAAATCATTTATACTTCATGTAGGCACGCTAACCGATATAAAATTCAAAATCCTCAATTCATTACGTAAAAAAATACTGTCTTTTCTATGTAGGGTCGATGGTGAGGGTCGATGGTATGTCCGACCCTTGGTATCCGACCCCGGGAATGACCTTGTTCTTCCCGAGAGCCGAGGGTCGATGCGAGGGTTGATGGGTATCCGACCCTCGGTTTGACCCTCGATTTTCTATCGATTCTCGAGAGCCGAGGGTCGATTGGAGGGTCGATCCGGGGTCGATGGTGTCGATCGAATTGTCCGACCCTCGGACCAAAAATCAGATTTTTAAGATCCAATTTTGGGTCATTTCTCACTATTCCTCCTCCGTTTCGACTCGTCTCTACTCTCTGAGTTGCTACAGTGCCACTCTACTGTTTTTGGTCGGTTTAACTCCGGGTTTCGACTTCCACGTCATCCCTACAGGTATGTCTTCCCGTTTTTACCTGTTTTTAGGTTTTCTTTTCTAGGTTTTTGCCTGTTTAACTCCTATTTTTCAAATTAAAATTTTTCCAACCGTAAAAATTTGATTTTTGTTGGGGGCTTTTATTATTGGTGTCTCGAGGAACGAAAGCCCTCAAAAATTTCTGAGTTTCATCGGTTGGTCATCGAGAAACTTGAAATTTTCTCTTTTTGCCCTAATTTTTTGACATTTTTGATTTTTCTTAAATTTCTTCAAATTGGACATCGTCAGTTAAAATTTCCTACTGCATGTGGGTTGTAGGATATGTTTTAACCTACGTAAGTTCTTATTCCCACTAGTATGGCGAAAAATGGGGCTTTATGGTCAACTTACATCGTTATTAAATCAAATTTCGGATTTTTATCCTATTAACTCCTTGTTTCCTTCCTCTTTCTTATTTTGCAGATACTATGGCTCGTACCAAAGTACCCAGGGTATGTGATCCACTTCGCTTCCGTTCGAATGAAGCCGAGGCACAGTATGCTGACTATGCCCGTAAGAAGGTTAAAGGGGGTCGCATGGTGAACTTGGCTGACCTAGCCTTGTTCAATGTAGAGGGAGCGTTTGGTGATATGGGGTGGCTCCCTGTCATCACATACGACGCGTGCACATGTCCAGACTTGGTACGCCAGTTCTATTGTAATTTCCAGGTGGTGGGGAATTACAACGATGTTGAGCACGGTCGGGAGTTGCGCATCACCGGTTATGTCAAGGGGGGTGCACATTTCTTTTGATTATTGGCAACCGGCCGATCTGTTGGGCATTCCCTATGATGGCCCTATGGTGTCTTGTGCGCCGGGAGAGCCACGGTTTGTTGAGATGGAGATGAGGGCGAGAGATCGACAACCGGTTGCTCCATCCCGATAGATGGCGGATGAGAGCTTGCTACTTGCGTCCAGCTCCACGGGTCTTCGCAAGATTATTCAGCATAATCTGATCCCGCAGAGTGGGCACTATGAGAGGGTGTCTCGGCTGACCCGAGTTCTTGATCTACGGCATCCGCACTCGTCGCCCGGTCTGCGCCTTCCTTACATCATCATGCGGGCGATGATTAGTGCCACATTGTCCGGTCATAGGGGTAATCTACCCTATGGACGCATGATTACGATGTTCCTGACCCGTGCGGGGTGGATCCGGTAGATGAGAAAATCCAGGAGAAGACCTTCTCGTCGCCTCTAGATTGGGAGGCTATCTGCAAGATGGGTCTGCGAGATGCTGAGGTTAGCGATGAGGAGAGGAATGCGATGGTGCGCCCTCACACTCGTATCGAGATAGTTGATGTTGAGGCTGCTGCAGCTGCTGCTAGAGCTCGTGGGGACCCGATCGACGATGATGATCGCATGTATATGGATGTCGACGCGATACCCCCGCCATCACCCACACAGGCAGATGGAGTTGGTACATCTTCCTGCGGCGGCTCCTGCACCCGAGGCCGGTCCTTCTCATAAGGCTGGTCCTTCGCATCCACCTTCTGATATGATGGAGATATTGCATGAGCTCAGGGGTGCTCAGCGCAGGTCTGATTTGAGGATGGATGAGCTGTTGGCTGCTCAGCACGCATCGACGCGCGGATGGGAGAGCTCCTAGAGGTGCGGCGTGCGGCCCGATCGGAGGATAGTCGGTCCCACGGCTAGTCTACGAGACGACCCGGACCCGGATAGCCTGGTTGACTAGAGTCTATGCTGAGGACTACGACGAGAGATCGGGAGGCACCGCCTCCTCCTTTGCCTCCAGCTTCCTGAGTGTACTTTTATTTTTCCTTGTACTACAGAGTAACTGTCCGGGTTGTGGACTGTACTCTGCTTTAGCGATGTATATACGTTTTGTTTCTCCCACTCATTGTATGTAACTTGTTTTCCCTTTAATAGATGCATTATTCTCTTTTTAATTTGGTTTCAATCATCACTTGTTCTTACAGTGTGTTTGTATTAAAGCTTTTAATTTATCCTATCTCAGTTCACAATGGTCTTGAATGTGTGTCAGTTCGGCGGGCAAGGCATGAGATGCTCTAATACCAAGTTGTCACACCCCAATTTTAGTCTAACCAGAATGGTGTGATGAACCGCTAACAAACCAACGGTTCAACCAGGATCTCTAATAGGCTATCCTCGCGTTATCCAAACTTTCACACATCCATAATCATAATCAGAGTAATACACACTAGCGGAAAATTTATAATAAAATGAACTGAGCAACTAAGATGATATCATTAATTTAATAGCAAATTACTCTGTTTTCAACTGAGACATCAATATTTAAATACCAAATACATGTCTTTATAAATCCAATGAAAGAAACCTATAAAAATATCTAATCAAATACACACGAGTTGCACTCGCAAGAGGAGTCGTGTGTATCATCTTCAGCTCCAGCGTTCATTGCTGCTATATTCCCGTACGCAGACGCATTCATATAATCTTCAACTGTGTAACTTGCATCATCAACTAAAAATATTCGACGTCGAGGGGTGAGCACACAACACGGCTCAGTGAGTAGTCAAAACAATGCAACACTACATATGCATGCACATCAATTTATATCTTTGGTCTGGTTTGAAGTTTGCAATATGCAATAGAAAGGTTGAGGGAGCCAAAGGTCGCGTTTATTGACTCCGCCTCTATACACGAGTGTGTGACGTTACCCGAAGATCATGTTTATCGTCAACTCACATGCACCCAATCATGAACAATATATAACAAAGGTTACATTTATTGCTATATAGTGCCATGCCAACACGTAAGCCCCTATTGGCGAGGGCTGCAAACTGGGCTCGCAACTAACCAATCCTAATGCCAAACACTGTATCCAAGGCCTCACCCCAGCATCCCTCAGAACGTCCATAGAGATAGAGCTAAGGCCCCCCGGTAGAGTCAGAGACTACAAGGACCGAGGCCACCTCCCCTGATACTCTACGACATAATAGTTATGCTAAAGTAATGGCGATACGACGATGCCAATGCACAAGACTTCAGTTGGAGATAGAGCTAAAGTGCTGAGACCCGCCAAAGGTTAACGTTTATTGACGTTCTCATCACACCCCCCCTGATACTCGCTCGCATCAAGCACATCAACCACAAACATACAAGCACATGCCTATTCCTATCATCATCATCATCATCATGTTATAAACAACAAAGTAAATATGCATGAACAAGTAATAGAAATATTGGATGGCATGCTGTATGCACATTACAATCATATTCGCATAGAATCAATCATAGCATAGGACTCAAAAATAGAAAACAGTTTATTATTAACCAATTTAGTTTGGAGTTAAGGTTCCTCACCTTAGCTTGCTAAAAGATACTTTTCCAAGCTTTAAAATCACCTTTATACTGTTATTATATTGCTAGAAGACCTAACAAAGTCGATAGAATTTAATTCAAATTAATTCAGAATTTAAAACATTATGTCAACTGAGGGTCGATGGACCCTCCCCTCTTTCTGGACTTCCCAAATGCTGAGGGTCGATGGTCATAAACACCTAGGGTCGGATGGCCTATCGACCCTGGGTGTGACCCTCGGTGCACTCTGGTCCAATTCCCACTTTTAAATCCATTCTTCGTGTTTAGGGTCCTATGGCTTGCTTCCTACATTCATTCAACATTCATTCCATGGTCTAGAACCATGTATAATCCATCTAAATAGTTTTCATGCATCCTCCTATGGTTTTACATGAAAACCTAACCATAGCTTAATGGTTTGGGTTTCTCCGAGATCACATTCTTATTAATTACTACCCTAAGGTCTGTAAAAACTCATAGAATTAGTATCCATACCTGAGAAGGTTAATCTTTCTTTGAAACTCTTCTTTTTTGGCTTAATTTCTTTTCTTTCCCTTTCTTCTTCCTCTTTCCTTCTCATCTCTTTCTCTCAATTCGATTAGGGTTGTGAAAGGAGTGAAAGTGGCTTAGGGACGTCCTTTAAATAGACTAAGAACATCCTAATTAAGTCCCATTGAGATTTGGAAAGAATCCCAATCGAAAAATATAGAAATTTCCTAATTTCTTTATTCGGCAGAAACCAAGGGTCGATGATCCCGTCGACCCTAGGGTCTTAAGCTGTCTGACCCTCCCTTCAAAACCGAGGGTTTGACTTTCTGTTTTGGGAGGTACGACCCTGCTTAGCTAGGTGTGCGACCCTCCCCTAATTTTAAATGTTTTTGGGTCGATTTTATACCTGGGATCTCGATCTCCTTCACGCCCTTGGTCCATTTGACTCGACAATGATGGGTAAACCTGGTTCAAGGTGGTAAGACCGGGTTAGATTGACACGGGTCTTACAACTCCCTAAGAGATACACCTTACTTCCTGAGAGAGACACATATTTTCCTCCCTGAGAGTACATACCTTACTCCCTGAGAGACACACCTTACTACCTGAGGGCACACATATTTTCCTCCCTGTGAGTACTTACATGCCTTACTCCTTAAGAGTAACAACTTAGTCCCTGAGATTATCCATCTTCCGACCTATATGGGTCAAACCATCCACAACGAACTACGTTGTACCTAATTTTTAGGACCTCTAGAATATGTAGGCAACTTGGAGGATTCTCCAAGTACGGTACTACATCTTAGTATCCTTAGGTCATCTATATCCATTATCCATATCCACTTCAATCCACATAGGATATCTTCATTCATCAAGCATAAACTTCAACTTGAACAATTGAATCTAATAAAGCTGAAGGATAAATTACATCCATAAGCTTTAAGAACAATCTATTTCAAACTACGTTATGGACTTGATTTTCAGGATGGAATACTTAGGCAATTTGGGATGGATGTCTCAGATTCAGTTCATCATTGAACCATCTTTGATTCGGGTCATTGTATATAACTTTTGTTTATTTATTTTCAGAACATGTTTGTCTAAACCCTAGGTTAAAAAAACTTAGCAACTTGGTATAGAATCCCCCATGAGCCCTAGTCATCATCTATTGACTGTGAACAGTCAGAACCATAGAGTCTAAGGAAAGTAGAATTATATAGGATTAATTTTTAGATCAGACAGCTTTGGGTGCCTAACAGCTTCCCCAGATATATCTTGAAAGCTTACCCGTTCTTTGATAGGCCAAAGCCGATATATATTGGGTCATGAGTTAATAGAAGTCTTATCCTATAATGAAACTACATTTTGAGGTGCTAGGCCTTAATCTAGGTACGACTCTAAATCATTACCGTCCATCAGCATGGGTAGATAAGATCAAAAGTAAAAGCCGATGATTTACTTTTTCTTAGGAACACCATTTGTCCTCATAACTGGTAAATATGAAACCAAATTATTGTTGTTTGCTAAATAACCAAAAAGCATAATGTGCTAGGAAAATATTAGAGATTAATATAACCAAGAAAACCATGTGAATAAAATGTACTTGCATAATGGTGATATAAGAAAAAACTTCAAAAAAAGGAGTAATAAATTGTTCATGTTGTGTATGGTTCACAAGTGAAACCGGTACTCAGTGCACAAGTATCAAAAAATTAATGAAAAGTTGAATATCTCTATTGCATGTCTGACGGTGGAGGTATAGACTCGCGAACCCATTGCAAAGTCTGCACCTGTGTTGTACCTGACGTGGACACCTCACTAATACCCTCAGAAGGCAACAGGTTTGCTCTCACCAATGCCGCCTGTATGATATCAAGGCGAATGGAGAAGAAGGTCTAGGCATGTCGTATCTGCTTGATCTGGTTCTCTACGGTATGTGGATGCTCTCTCTGGTCAGCCTGTACACCACGAATCTCTGTTAGGACATCGTCTAATGTAGTGTGAGCCCATGCAGGACATGTAAGGAGATCTCCAACCTCTCTTTATTCCTCTATTGGTACATCCTCACCCTTTCTATCCTCAGCTTCCTCTGCTGGATCTACTGTAGGAGCCTCTCACCGTCTAAGGGGGGGAGGTTCTAGCCTCTAACTCATCGTCTAACAGGACCACCTGTCTTAGTTGCATCTTGATAATGGTATACCAGCAGAAGTCAGGAGCCACTAACTCATCGAAGGCATCCGCCTCATGCACGTCAATGCTCAAGAGTGTGAAGAGGTGCATGAGTAACCTTCCATAAGGCAGACGAGATGGACCGGTATTCTTTGCAGCCATGATCATAACCAGCATCAGAATGTAAGGCAAGCAGACACATCTAAGCCCTGTGCTGTGGGCTCAACAGCTCTCCTAGGACCCATGTCACATGAAAGGAGAGAAAGGAATAACCTTGAGTTAGTTAAGGTTGACAAAATAAAAGAATTATATAAGTGGACCAATATGATAAGGGAATTTAGAGGCCTAGTTATGAATGAGCATGAAACCAATAAATGCTCCTTATAATAGATGCATGGGGAGTCTGATGATCAATGCAAGAAAATCACTAACAACCCTAGTTGATTTTATAAATTGGGGGTAAAAGGAATGAAGCTATTTAGATGGGGTGAGATACAATGCAAAGTGAAATGCTAGTCATGATGGCTAGGGTGAGTGATTTGTTGTCACACAATGTGGGAGTAGTACTGTTCTAAGCACTCTAGGGTATTGCCACCATGAACTAGGTCTTGAACAAACCTAATGGTCCAGCTCAAATGTGCCCAATATTTGACATTAAAGATGGTCAAGTTTAAGATTATACCACTGCATAAGAATTATGAATAATCCATTAATGATGTCAAAGTTATACCCAAAGGAAAGCCAACCAGATGAGCATTCCAGACGGCCACCGACATTGCTGGATTTCTTGACAAGGGAATCGCTTGGGATTAATTGATTGTATGCACCTGACCATTATATGACCAGCAACAAGGGGACAATTGAAATGCATAAAATGCCCAACACTAGTACATGAGTGAAACCATCGGTGACTGACTATGCACTAGGTCGATATGGTGATAATCACCAAGGTACAAAGAACGATATAGACCTGCGGTAGTAATGAGTGCACAAAAGGGGCTCTAACTACTCATTGGGAAGGCCAAGGTCATGCCAAATTACTAGCCCAAAGAATGGGCAGTAGTGTCAATTCAGCCAGCACTTGAGCCTACCCAAGCCAATGTGTTGGCCAGCCTTGCTAACCATTATATCTAGGCCAAGAATGAATTGGGACCCAATTAAGGGAGTAAATTCCCCAGTAATGTGAAGGCAAGGTCGAGTTTCTTTTTTTTTTGGGTAGGTAGAGTCCCAAGGAGAATTGAGAATTGAACTCATGTCCTCTTCATTCTTCATTTTGAGGTGTGAGACTTTTGCCAACCGAGCTATCCCCTTAGGGTCAAGGCAAGGTCAAGTTGTCACACCTCAATTCTGGTCTAACCAGAATGGTGTGATGAACAGCCAATAAACCAACGGTTCACCCAGGATCTCATATAGGTCATACCCACCATATCAAACCACGTACACATTCTACATTAATAATCAGAGGTAATAAACAAATAAGCAGAAGTCTTACAGATAATGTACTGAGAATCTAACAGTGATAAATAAGTACTTAATCCAATTATCTCCAAACCACAAGACATAAAATTAAATAATCAATTTCATATCTGATGTTCAAATTATAACTAAACTTAAGCAAAAACACATTGCTTGCACTCGCATGATGAATCATGCGCATCTTCTTCAGCTTCTACGTCCATCGCAGCAACGTGTCCATACGTAGGCGCATTCATATATTCTTCAACAGTGGACCTGCATCATCAACGAAAATATTTGACGTCGAAAGGGTGAGCACACATCACGGCTGAGTGAGAAAACAAAACAATGCAACAAACATATGCATGAATTCAATTCATATCTTTGGACTGGTTTTTAAGTTTGCAATATGTTATAGAAAGGTTTGGTGGCCGCCGCACCTCTATACACGAGTGTGTGAATCTGCCCAATGGATCAAACACCATTGCCGTCCCACATGCACCCACCATGAATTAGAGATAGAGCTAAAGTGTCCGAATCAAACACCACCAACACTTCCCCTGATGCCCTACCCATACCAACACGTAAGCCCCTATTGATGAGGGCTCGCAAACTAGGTTCACAACTAACTAGTCCTAATTCCAAATAGTGTATCCAAGGCCTCACCCCAGCATCCCTCAATACGTCCATAGAGATAGAGCTAAGGCCCCTCGGCAGAGTCAGAGACCACATTGTCCGAGACCACCTCCCTTGATGCTCTACGACGTAATAGTTCTGGTAAGGTAATGGCGATATGAAGATGTTAGTGGGCAAGACTTGAGTAGAGATAGAGCTAGAGTCTGGTGATGAGGTCGAAGACCACCATGCCACGTCCTCCCCCTGATGCTCCACTCGCATCCAACACACCAACCACACACAAACATTCACATGCCTATTCCTAGCATCATCATCATCATCATCATCATCGACCATGGGCTTCTCATTTAGTTGGCCGTTCATGCCCACTACTAGATGACATGATGGGGCTATTACGTGAGATTCGAGAGGCTCAATGCGTGACTGATTGGAGAGTAGGAGAGCTTCTAGATGTCCAGTGCTCTATAGACCAGCGGATTACGGATCTGACAGCTAGTCTCTGAACGACTCAGACTCAGGTGGCCTGGCTAGCGAGAGTATATGCTGAGGACTACGATTGAGATTGTGAGGCACCTCCTCCTCCAGCACCTCCAGCTCCATGATATCATTTATTTGTTTTTCCCTTTTATACTACAGAGTAACGGTCCGGATTGTGGACTATACTCTGATTTTGGATCTTCGTTTGTCTTATTCCCATTTAGATATATATATATAAAATTAGTTTCCCCTTTACATAATTGCATTATTCTCTTTCTTAGTTTATGTCTCATACAACATAGGTGTTTATAGTGTGTTCTTATTACAACTTTTAAATGTTATCCTAACATAGTTCATGACTCATGTGGAAGTAGTTAGGTCAATGGGTAGAACCTGAGAAGCTCTGATTCCAAGTTGTCATACAATAATTCTGGTCTAACCAGAATGGTATGATGAATCGCCAATAAACCAACGGTTCACCAAAGATCTTGTATAGGTTGTACCCATCATATCAAACTACACACACATTCCAGATTAATAATCAGAGGTAATAAACAAATAAGTGGAAGTCTTACAGGTAATGTACTGAGAATTTAACAGTGATAAATAAGTATTTAATCCAACTATCTCCAGACCACAAGACATAAAAATAAATAATCAATTACATATCTGATGTTCAAATTATAACTAAACTTAAGCAAAAATTCATTGGTTGCACTCGCATGATGAATCATGCACATCTCCTTCAGCTTCTACATCCATTGCAGCAACGTCTCCATACATAGGCGCATTCATATATTCTTCAACAGTAGGACCTGCTTCATCAACTAAAAATATTCGACGTCAAAAGGTTGAGCACACATCACGGCTCAGTGAACAAACAAAACAATGCAACAAACATATGCATGAATTCAATTCATATCTTTGGTCTGGTTTTTAAGTTTTCAATATGCTATAGAAAGGTTTGGTGGCCGCCGCACCTCTATACACGAGTGTGTGAATCCGTCTAATGGATCAAACACCATTGCCATCCCACATGCACCCACCATGAAATAGAGATAGAGCAAAAGTGTCTGGATCAAACATCGCCTATACTTCCCCTGATGCCCTACCCATACCAACACGTAAGCCCCTATTGACGTGGGGTTGTAAATTGGACTCGTAACTAACCAATCCTAATGCCAAATAGTATATCCAAGGCCTCACCCCAGCATCCCTCAATACATCCATAGAGATAAAGCTAAGGCCCCCCGGCAGAGTCAGAGACCACATGGTCCGAGACCACCTCCCCTGATGCCCTACGAAGTAATAGTTCAGCTAAGGTAATGGCGATACCAAGATGTAAGTGGGCAAGACTTATGTCTGGTGATGAGGTCAAAGACCACCATGCCATGTCCTCCCCCTGATGCTCCACTCGCATCCAATACACCAACCACACACATACATTCACATGCCTATTCCTACCATCATCATCATCATCTTGTTATAAATAAATGGAATTAAAAATGCATGAACAGTAATAACAGGCATATTGGATGACATGTGAGATGCACATTACAAGCATACAAGCATAGAATCAATCATGGCATTCGACTCAATAAAAATAAATAGTTTGTTATTAACCAATTAGTTTAGGTCTTGTTTCCTCACCTGTTAGCAATACTCGATCTCCCTCCAAGCCTTGAAATTCTCTTCGAATTGATTTAACAATCTAAAAGTTATATGAATTTAAGTTAGGGTTCATATGTGACATGTTATAGTAGTCAAAAATCAAAACAGAACACTGATAGGTGTCTGATTGGTCCTATGGTCTCATGTTGTATTGACCTGACTGTCTACGATCGATACCCTATGGTCGCATATGGTGCGATCGTAGCTGCTACCATATGATTTCTGAAATCTTCTCGGAAGCCTATGGTCGATCCTCTAGTCATACTGGTTATGCTATGGTCGATCGTAGCTGCGACCTTGAGATTTTTGGTCACAGTCTACATGCAATTCGAGTTCTTCCTCGGTCAATTCTTCTGTTCTTCAATGGGGTTTATTCTAAGGTCATCCTATGGCCATCATTAGTAATTTCTTATCAATCCTAATCATCAAATTCACTCCTTATGATTCTCCTTGGGATTTTCTCAAGGAAATCACATAGATCATAATAGGTTGATATTGTCTATCTTCCATAGAAGTCTTATACTTAGAGTTTACATCACCAGAGATTTGTTTCATACATTTGCCTATGATAGAGAGCCAATCTCTTCTCAGCAAATTCTTTTGCTTAGCTTTTTATTCTTTTCCTTCTCTTCCTTCTCTTCTTTATCTTTCTCTAGGGTTCACTAATGTTCTAAATGAGTGAAAAAGGACTGAGGAACATCCTTTATATAGAGGAAAACTCTCCTTATGGAGTCCTCTTTCAATTAGGAAAGCAATCCCTTAGTTTAGGAAAGTTTCCAAAACTCAGAGTCTGATCTGATTCTCACGGTCAATCATACGGTCACATAAACCGTCGATCGTAGAGTCGAAATCATCGACCGTGGGGTTCTGGATTTGAGATTTTTGTTCCCTTTCTTACGGTCTACCATACCTACCCAGGTATGCGACCTTAGGTATATTTTTAGTGTTTTTAACTCGATTCTCATACCTGGTTTGTGATCTATCTTCACATGCTAGGTCCACTTGGTCCATGAATGATGGAAAGACCAGGCACGACACAGTTAGACCAAGTTAGTGGAGTGCGGATCTTACAACTCCCCCCCTCTTATATAAATTTCATCCTCAAAATTTGTACTCCAAGTCGAATTGGTGAGGATATTGCTTTCGCATAGCGTTCTTTTCTTCCCCTGTAATTTCTTTTACATTTTGGTTTCTCCAAGTAACCTTAACATAGTAAATGTCACGGTTGTGAAGACGTTGCACCTTTCGGCTAGTGATCTCAAAAGGTACTACTTCGAACGTCAAATCTTTAGTCAAATCTGGTGGATCCATTGTTAACATGTATGTTGGATATTTGACGTACTTCTTCAATTGTGAGACAGGAATACATCATGTACACTAGACATTGATGGTGGTAGTGCTAATTGATATGTTACTTTTCCATGTCTATCTAGAACTTCATAAGGTCCAATATATCTAGGACACATCTTTCCCTTCTGTCCAAACCTTTTCAACCCATGCATAGGAGATATTTTCAGAAATACCTTATCAACTATGGTGAATTCGAGATCTCTGCGTCGATTATCTACATATTGCTTCTGACGGTTTTGAGCTATTCGGACTCTTTCCTTGATAATGTTGACTACTCGAAAAGTCTCTTCAACAAACTCTGATCCAATAATACTCCGTTCTCTAAATTTATTCTAAAATAACGGAGTTCGACATTTCCTACTATACAGTGCTTTATAGGGTGACATCTGTATAGTCGCTTGATAGCTGTTGTTATAAGCGAACTCAATCAATGGTAATTTCTCATCCCATGATCCTTTGAAATCAATGACACAAGCTCGAAGCCTGTCTTCTAAAATCTGAATAGTATGCTCTGACTGTCCGTCTGTTTGAGGATGGAATGCAGTACTAAACTTCAATGTTGTACCCATAGCCTTCTATAATCCTTCACAAAACTTGAAGGTAAAGCGCAGGTCTCATTCAGACACAATGCTTTCAAGTACACCATGTAATCGGACAATATTATCTACATAAAGCTTAGCTAACCTCTCTAGGGTATACTGAGGTCGTATGGCTATGAAAAGAGCTGTATTGGTTAAATGATCCACAATCACCCAGATCGCGTCAACTGCTCGGGGAGTCAATGGTAACCCGATGACGAAGTCCATAGTGATGTAGTCCCATTTCCATGCTGGTTCTGGTAGTGGCTGCAATAATCCTATAGGTCTTTGCCTTTCAACCTTTACCTACTGACAATTCAAGCATTGAGACACAAATTTAGCTACATCCGCTTTCATTCCTCTCCACCAATATAGTTTCTTCAGATTGTAATACATCTTCGTGCTTCTAGGGTGTACCGAATAAGTAGTGGTTTGAGCTTCCTTCATTAGTATTTGTCTAATATCCAAGTCTTTATTTTTAGGAACACATACTCTTCCTTTGTATCTTAGTACCATTTCAACGTCTAAGGTGAACTCAGGAGTAGTCCTACCTTTTTCAAGGTCTTCTTACACCGTTCTCAGATGAGGGTCTGATTTAATAGATGCTTTCACTTTGTCTAATAGATCAGGTACAATATTCAATATAGAAAATATGATTGAGAATAGATGAATAAACCCTTGGTCAGTTGATTCATTTGGAATATCAATCACGAATTGCTCTTTATCGTAATTAAATACTCTCCCTGTGACACACGCCACAGCATTTGCACTAACTTCTTCTTTGGATTCTGTCATTGCTTTCCTGCTTAGTGCATCAACAACTACATTAGCTTTTCCTAGATGATACTAGATATCACAATCATAATCCTTCAATAATTTTAGCCATCTTCTTTGTCTCATGTTCAACTCTTTCTGATTAAAAAGATGAGTGAGACTCTTATGATTTGATTTAATCTGAAATATCACTCCGTACAAATAATGTCTCCATATCTTAACAGCATGTACTACTGCTGCTAATTCTAAGTCATGAGTGGGATAATTCTTCTCATGTTTCTTCAGTTGTCTTGAGGCATACGCAATTACTTGTTCTCCTTGCATAAGCACACATACTAAACCTAACCTAGACGCATCGGTGTACAAGGTAAATGATTGTCCTGGGATCAAAATAGTCAAGATGGGAGCTGATATCAATCTAGCCTTCAATGTTTGAAAACACTCTTTACATTTATCGGTCCAAACAAACTTTTCTCCTTTCTTTGTCAGACTGGTGAGAGTTATAGCGATTCTAGAGTAATCTTCCACGAATCGTCAATAATAACCAGCTAAACCTAAGAAACTTCTAATTTCTGCAACATTCTTAGGGGCTTCCCATTTGACAATGGCTTCAATCTTTCTAGGATCCACTTTAATTCCTTCAGCGGATACAACATGGCCTAAGAAAGAGACTTCATTTAGCCAGAACTCACAATTTGTAAATTTTACGTAAAGTTTCTCTTTTCTTAGTCGCTGCAAAGCTACTCTTAGATTTGTGATAAGAGTTTCTTTATCCTTGGAGTAGACTAGTATGTCGGTAATAAATACAATGACTGACGTATCCAACATATCATGGAATACCCGATTCATGAGTTCCATAAAAGTTACGGGTGCATTAGTCAATCCAAAAGACATGACTAAAAATTCATAATGTCCATATCTCGTTCTGAATGCTGTCTTCGAAATATCACCTTCCTTAATCTTCAACTGATGGTATCCTGATCGAAGATTAATTTTGGAGAATACTTTGGCACCTTGCAACTGATCGAACAAGTCATCAATTCAAGGCACTGGGTACCGATTCATGATTGTAAGCTTATTCAATTATTAATAATCTATACACAGTTGAATACTACCGTCCTTCTTTTTTATGAAAAATACTGGTGCTCCCCATGGTGATATGCTGGGTCTGATATATCCCTTGTTCAGTAATTCCTATAATTGTACCTTCAATTCAGTAGGAGCCATTCGATAAGGTGCTTTCGATACTGGTGTGGCTCCGGGTATAAGATCTATAACGAACTCTATTGCTCGGTTGGGTGGTAGTCGTGGTAATTCTTCAGGAAATACATCAAAAAATTCATGCACAACTTCAATATCCTCCATTCATGGTACTGCCTTGGTGAGGTCGATCACGGATACTAGATACCCATTGCTCCTTTCTCGAGACATTTTTTAGCCTTCAATGCAGAGAGAATGAGTTTTCGTTTACGGGGAAGTTTGGTTCCCGCAAAACTAAACTCTGCTCCTTCCATGTCTTTAAATGTCAGTTTCTTTTCTACACATAATAGGTTTGCAGAGTGCCGAGCTAACCAATCCATTCCCAAGATAACATCAAAGTCTGCCATCTAGAGTTCTATTAAGGCTGCATCCAAAATCTCTCGTCGATAAGAACTGGACATGGTCCATAACCTTTGTCTAGTTCCTTCTAATCCCATAGGTGATTGTACAAGTTGTTTGTAGTCTAAAGGTCTGAGGGATAGATTTAACTTCTATCCAAATGACACAGATATAAAAGAATGAGTAGCTCCAGAGTCAAAGAATACTCTTGTAAGACCCGTGTCAATCTAACCCGGTCTTACCACCTTGAACCAGGTTCACCTATCATGGTCGAGTCAAATGGACCAAGGGCGTGAAGGAGATCAAGATCCCAGGTATCAAATCGACCCAAAAACACTTAAAATAGGGGAAGGGTCGCACACCCAGCTAAGCAGGGTCGGACCTCCCAAAACAGAAAGTCAGACCCTCAGTTTTGGAGGGAGGGTCAGACAGTTTAAGACCCTAGGGTCGACGGGATCATCGACCCTCCCATCGACCCTCGGTTCCTGCCGAATATAGAAATTAGGAAATTTCTATATTTTTCGATTGGGATTCTTTCCAAATCTCAGAGGAACTTATTTAGGATGTTCCTAGTCTATTTAAAGGATGTCCCTAAGCCACTTTCACTCCTTTTACAACCCTAATTGAATTGAGAGAAAGAGAGGAGAAGGAAAAGAGGAAGAAGAGAGGCAAGCAAGAGAACTTAGCAAAAAGGAGAAGAATTTCAGAGAAGATTAATCTTCTCAGGTATGGATACTAATTCCATGAGTTTCTACAGACCTTAGGATAGTTATTGGAGAGAGAGTAATCTCGGAGAAACCCAAACCATCCATCCATGGTTAAGTTTTCATGGAAAACCCTAGGAGAATGCATGAAAGCCATCTAGGAGGATGATTCATGGTTTCAGACCATGGAATGAATGCTTAATGGAATGTGGAAGCAAGCCATAGGACCCCAAACATGAAGAATGGATTAAAAAGTGGAAATTGGACCAAAGTGCACCAAGGGTCGCACCCAGGGTCGATGACCATCCGACCCTAGGTGTTTCTGACCATCGACCTTAGCATTGACCCTCAGTTAACAGAATGGTTTTTAAATTCAGAGTTAATTCTAATTAATTCTATCGACTTTGTTAGGTTTGCTAGCAATATAATAACGTTATAATGGTGATACTAAAGCTTGGAAAAGTATCTATTAGCAAGCTAAGGTGAGGAACCTTAACCCCAAACTAAATTTGTTAATAATAAACTGTTTTCTATTTCTTGAGTCCTGTGCCATGTTTGATTCTGTGCGAATATGTTTGTAATGTGCATACAACATGCCATCCAATATTTCTATTAATTGTTCATGCATATTTATTTTATTGTTTATAACATGATGATGATGATGATGATAGGAATAGGCATGTGCTTGTATGTGTGTGGTTGATGTGCTTGATGCGAGCGAGTATCAGGGGAGGTGTGATGAGGATGTCAATAAACGTTAACCTTTTGCGGGTCTCAGCACTTTAGCTCTATCTCTAACCCAAGTCTTGTGCATTGGCATCGTCGTATCGCCATTACTTTAGCAGAACTATTATGTCGTAGAGTATCAAGGGAGGTGGTCTCGGTCCTTGTAGTCTTTGACTCTACCGGGGGGCCTTAGCTCTATCTCTATGGACATTCTGAGGGATGCTGGGGTGAGGCCTTGGATACACTGTTTGGCATTAGGATTGGTTAGTTGCGAGCCCAGTTTGCAGCCCTCGCCAATAGGGGCTTACGTGTTGGTATGGCAATATATAGCAATAAACGTTAACCTTTGTTATATAATGTTCATGGTTGGGTGCATGTGAGTTGATGATAAACGTGATTTTTGGGTAATGTCACACACTCGTGTATAGAGGCAGAGTCAATAAACGTGACCTTTGGCTACCTAAACCTTTCTATTGCATACTAAAAACTTTAAAACCGGACCACAGATATAAATTGACTTTTTGCATGCATATGTATTGTTGCATTGTTTTGGCTACTCACTGAGCCGTGATGTGTGCTCACCCCTCGACGTCGAATATTTTTAGTTGATGATGCCAGTTATACCATGGAAGAATATATGAATGCGTCTGCGTATGGAAACGTGGCAGCTATGGAATCTGGAGCTGAAGATGATACACACGACTCCTCTTGCGAGTGCAACTCGTGTGTATTTGATTAAATATTTTATAAGTTTCTTTTATTGCATTTGATAAAGACTTGTATTTGATATTTAAATATTTATGTCTCAGTTGGAAACAGAATAATTTGCTATTAAATTATTGATATCATCTTAGTTCTCAGTTTATTTATTTATAAGATTTCCGCTATTGTGTATTTACTCTGATTATGATTGTGGATGCGTGTAAGTTTGGATAACGCGGGGATAGCCTATTTGAGAACCTGGTTGAACCGTTGGTTTATTAGCGGTTCATCACATCATTCTGAATAGTACAGAATTGGGGTGTGACAACTTGGTATCAGAGCTTCTCAGGCCTTGCCCGCCAAACTGACACCCATTCAAGACCATTGTGAACTGAGATAGGATAACTTAAAAGCTTTAATACAAACACATTGTAAGCACCAATGATGATTGAGACCAAATTTAAAAAGAGAATAATGCATCTATTAGAGGGGAAAATAAGTTACATACAATGAGTGAGAAAAACAAAATGTATATATATAACTAAAGCAGAGTACAGTCCACAACGCGGACAGTTACTCTTTAGTACAAGAAAAATAAAGTACAATCAAGAAGCTGAAGGCGAAGGAGGAGGCGGGGCCTCACGATCTCGGTCATAGTCCTCAGCATAGACTCTAGTCAGGCTATCTGAGTCTGGGTCGTCTGTAGACTAGCTGTGAGACCGGCTATCCTCTGATCAGTCGCACGCTGCATGTAAGAACCATGTTCTAAAACCGGGTCTAAACCATGGTTTTATGTGATGACAGGTGTTCCAATTATAACTGGACTAGAGGGCGAAGCCGAGGACGAAATGTAAGACCCGTGTCAAACTAATCCGGTCTTACCACCTTGAACCAGGTTCACCCATCATGGTCGAGGCAATTGAACCAAGGGCGTGAAGGAGAGCGAGATCCCAGGTATCAAATCGACCCAAAAATACTTAAAATAGAGCAAGGGTCGCATACCCAGCTAAACAGGGTCGACCCTCTCAAATTAGAAACTCAGACCCTGAAAAATGGACAGAGGGTCGGACAGTGTCAAACCACAGGGTCGACGGGATCATCGACCATCTAATCGACCCTCACTTACTGCCGAGTCTGAAATTAGGAAATTTCCTAATTTTCGATTGGGATTCTTTCTAAATCTCAATGGGACTATTATAGGACATTCCTACTCTATTTAAAGGACGTCCCTAAGCCACTTTCACTCCTTTCACAACCCTAATTGAATTGAGAGAAAGAGAGAAGAAAGAAAAGAGGAAGAAAAGAGGCAAGGAAAAAGACTTAGAAAAAAGGAGAAGAATTTCCAGAGAAAAGTAATCTTCTCAGGTATGGATACTAATTCCATGAGTTTCTACAGACCTTAGGTTAGATATGGTTGAGTGTAGGATTTCGGAGAAACCCAAACCATCCATCCATGGTTAGGTTTTCATGGAAAACCTAGGATAATGCATGAAAGCCTAGGATAATGCATCTAGGAGGATGAATCATGGTTTTAGACCATGGAATGAATGTTTAATGGAATGTGGAAGCAAGCCATAGGACCCCAAACATGAAGAATGAACTAAAAACTGAAAGTTGGACCTGATTGCACAGAGGGTCCCACACAGGGTCGATAGACCCATCGACCCTATGTACCCTTACCATCGACCCTCAGCATTCGGGAAGTTCAGACAGAGGACAGGGTCGATAGACCCATCGACCCTATGCATTCTGAGCATCGACCCTCTGACCGACCCTCAGTTAACAACATGGTTTTTAAATTGGAAATTAATTCAAATTAAATTCTATCGACTTTGTTAGGTCTTTTAGCAATATAATAACAATATAAACGTGATTCTAAAGCTTGGAGAGGATCCAATAACAAGAAAAGGTGAGGAACCTTAACACCAAACTAAATTGGTTAATAAGAAACTATTTTCTATTTCTTGAGTCCTATGCTATGCTTGATCCTATGCGAATATGTTTGTAATGTGCATACAGCATGCCATCCAATATTTTTATTATTTGTTTATGCATATTTACTTTATTATTTATAACATGATGATGTTGATGATGATAGGAATAGGCATGTGCTTGTATGTGTGTGGTTGATGTGCTTGATGCGAGCGAGTATCAGGGGAGGTGTGATGAGGACGTCAATAAACGTAATCTTTGGCGGGTCTCAGCACTTTAGCTCTATCTCTAACTCAAGTCTTGTGCATTGGCATCGTCGTATCGCCATTACTTTAGCAGAACTATTATGTCGTAGAGTATCAGGGGAGGTGGTCTTGGTCCTTGTAGTCTCTGACTCTACCGGGGGGCCTTAGCTCTATCTCTATGGGCATTCTATGGGATGCTGGGGTGAGGCCTTGGATACACTATTTGGCATTAGGATTGGTTAGTTGCGAGCCCAGTTTGCAGCCCTCGCCAATAGGGACTTACGTGTTGGTATGGCACTATATAGCAATAAACGTAACCTTTGTTATATAATGTTCATGATTGGGTGCATGTGAGTTGACAATAAATGTGATCTTCGGGTAACGTCACACACTCGTGTATAGAGGCGGAGTCAATAAACGCGACCTTTGGCTACCTCAACCTTTCTATAGCATACTGCAAACTTTAAACCGGACCAAAGATATAAATTGACTTTTTGCATGCATATGTAATGTTGCATTGTTTTGGCTACTCACTGAGCCGTGTTGTGTGCTCACCCCTCGACGTCGAATATTTTTAGTTGATGATGCAGGTTACACAGTTGAAGATTACATGAATGCACCTATGTACGAGAACGTAGCAGCAATGGACGCTGGAGCTGAAGATGATACACATGACTCCTCTTGCGAGTGCAACTCGTGTGTATTCGATTAGATGTTTTTATAGGTTTCTTTAATTCGATTTATAAGACATGTATTTGGTACTTAAATATTTATGTCTCAGTTAAACACAGAATAATTTGCTATTATTTATGGATATCATTTTAGTTCTCAGTTCATTTATTTATAAGACTTCCGCTATTGTGTATTTACTCTGATTATGATATTGAGTGTGTGGAGGTTTAGGTAACGCGGGGATAGCCTATTTGAGATCCTGGTTGAACCGTTGGTTATTTAGCGGTTCATCACATCATTCTGAATAGACCAGAATTGGGGTGTGACAACTTGGTATCAGAGCATCTCAGGCCTTGCCCGTTGAACTATCATACATTCACAGCAATAGTGAACTGAGATAGGATAAAATAAAAACAGTAATATTAACACATTATAAGCACAAGTGATGTTGAGACCGAATTTAAAAAGAGAATAATACATCTATTAAAAGGAGAAACAAGTTGACATACAGTGAGAACAAAACAAAGTGTAAATATATATCTAAAGCACAGTACAGTCCACAACCCGGACAGTTACTCTGTGGTACAAGAAAGAAAAATAAAAGTACAATCAGGAAGTTGGAGGCGAAGGAGGAGGCGGTGCCTCACGGTCTCTGTCGTAGTCCTCAGCGTAGACTCTAGTCAACCAGGCTATCTGAGTCTAGGTCATCTGTAGACTAGCTGTGAGACCGGCTATCCTCTGATCAGTCGCACGCTGCTCCTCTAGGAGCTCTCCGATCCAAGCGTCTGATGCGTGCTGAGCAGCCAACAGCTCATCTATCCTCAAATCAGATCTGCACTGAGCATCCCTGAGCTCACGCAATATCTCCATCATATCAGAAGGTGGATGCGAAGGACCAGCCTCATGAGAAGGACCGGTCTCCGGTGCAGGAGCCACCGCAGTAGAAGTACCAACTCCATCCGCCTGTGTGGGTGATGGCAGGGGTATCGCATCGACGTCCATATACATACGATCATCATCGTCGATGGGATCCACCTGAGCTCTAGCAGCAGCAGCAGCAGTCTCAGCATCAGCCACCTCAACCCGAGTGTGAGGGCGCACCATCGTGTTCCTCTCATCATTGCTAACCTGAGCATCTCGAAGTCCCATCTTGCATATAGCCTCCCAATCTAGAGGCGACGAGAAGGTCTTCTCCTGAATCTTCTCATCTACCAGGTTAACCCCCAGACGAATCAGCAAAGTGGTAATCATACGTCCATAGGGTAGATTTCCCCTATGACCGGACAATGTAGCACTGATCATCGTCCACATGATGATGTAAGGAAGACAGACGGGCTGATGAGTGCATATACTGTAGATCAAAAACTGGGTCAACTGAGACACCCTCTCATAATGCCCACTCTGCGGGATCAGGTTATCTTTGAATGATCCTCTGAGAACACCCGTGGAGCCGGACGCAAGTAGCACGCCCTCATCTGCCAGCGATCGGGCTGTAGTAACTGACTATCAATCTCGGCCCGCAACACGTCTCAATAAAGTCGTGCTCACCAGGTGCACAGTACACCATAGGACCTTCATAAGGAATGCCCAACAGGTCGGCCAGCTGCCGATAATCAAAGGAAATCTGCACCCCTTTGACGTAGCTAGTGATGCGCAACTCCTGACCAAGCTCCACATCGTTCTGGTTTCCCACAATCTGCAGGTTGCAATAGAACTGGCGCACTAACTCTGGACGTGTGCACTCATCGTATGTGATGACAGGGAGCCACCCCATATCACCAAAAGCTCTCTCTACGTTGAACAAGGCTAGCTCAGCCAAGTTCACCATACGACCCCCTTCCACCTTTTTGCCTGAGTAATAGGCATACTGTGCCTCGGCTTCATTGGAGCGGAAGCGAAGCGGATCACGAACCCTGGGCACTTTGGTACGAACCATAGTATCTGCAGATAAGAAAGAAAAAGGAAAACAAGGAGTTAATAGGATAAAAATTTAAAAATCAGGCATTATAACGACGTAAGTTGGTCAAAAGCATCACTTTTCACCCATACAAGTGGGCAGGAGGACTTACGTAAGTTCCAACACATCATACAACAGTTAAACAGAAGGAAATTCTAACGGACAAGGTCCAATTTGAAGGAATTGCAAGAAATCGAAAAATTTCGACAAATTAGGGCAAAAAGAGAAAAATTTAAGTTTCTCGATAACCAACCGATGAAACTCAAAAATTTTTGAGGGCTTTCGTTCCTCAAGACACCAACAACAAAATCCCCCAATAAAAATCGAATTTTTACGGTTGGAAAAAGTTTAATTTGAAAAATACAAGTTAAATGAGCAAAAACCTAGAAATAAAAACCTAAAAACAGGTAAAGTTGGGAAAGTATACCTGTAGAGGTGATGTGGATGTCGAAACTCGGACTAAGAATGATCCACAACAGTGAAGTAGCACTGTAGCAACTCGGAGAGAAGAGACTAGTCGAAACAGGAGGGAAATAATAGAAAATGACCCAAATTTGGACTTTAAAAATCTGATTTTTGGTCAGAGGGTCGGACAACTCTCGGGAATCTGACAGAAACTACAGGGTCGGACATTAAGGGTCAGACATACCATCGACCCTCACCATCGACCCTGTACAGAAAAGACAGTATATTTTTTATAAAATGAGCTCGAATTGGAATTGATTATTGGTTAACGTGCCTACATGACATATACATGATTTTTCACCTATTTTGATAATTTTCAGGCACCACCAAACATCAAAAAGAATTATGTCGGGACGTAGAGTTACCCGACAGACTCGAAACACAGTCCCACCACCACCACCGGCGGATGAGACTAATCAAGAGAACAATTATGCACAGGGTAATCCTGAACCGGCAAACCCTACAAATTTGCCACCACCACCACCAGAGCTAACAACAGTGGTGATGAATCTGGCACAACAACTACAGCAAATGCAACACACACAAGCTCAAATGCAGGTTGCAATGGGAGTTATGTTTCAAGTCACTCAGGCTGCAACCATGCACACTGAGCAAGCTAGTGCAGCACCAGTGGGTAATCACCCAGCTCAACAGACACCTCAACAATCGGCTGCACCAATTCCAGTGCAAGTCCCAGAAGCAGCCCAAGGGAACTACCAGTATCCACCCTATGTGTTTGGGGCAAACCCCCAAAACCAACTGGATCACTCCCAACTAGTAGAGAGATTTTTGAAGATGAAACCTAAGGAATTCAACAGTAAACCGTCTGATCCGTTGTGGCCAGCACACTGGATAGACGAGATGGAGAGAAATTTCCTTATGATGACTATTTCAGAAGAAGAGAAAGTATTATGCGCCACCTTCATGCTCAAAGGCGATGCACACCATTGGTGAAAATCCACAAAAACATACTTATTGACCAGACATGCCCTACTAACATGGGCTATATATAAAGAAGCGTTCTTCGAGAAATATTTCCCACGAAGCTTCAGAGACTCAATGGAGAAAGAGTTCTTGAGTTTGTACCAGGGACAGATGACCGTAGACGCATATTAACAGCGCTACAAAGAACTATTTTTCTTCGCACCGGCAAGTATGCAAGAAGAAGATACAAAAACCCATAGGTTCGTCGCGGGACTAAGAGGAAGCATAAGAGAAAATGTTCTGGGCTTAGAGAAGAAGATTTACAACGAAACTGTCCAGATCGCTCGAGTAATTGAATCGAGCCAGAAGGAGAGCTATTTCTCCCAGAACCGAGGAATCAAGAGACCAGCCGGAAACACCTACAATGGAGGCAATAATAGGACGTATAAACCTTTTCGTCCTCAGAATTTGGCTACTCCATCGAAGCCTACTTAAGCAGCTCAACCACAGCCAAAGTCAAATTTTGAAGTCCCGAAGTGCTTTAACTACAACCAACCAGGGCATATGGCAAGAGAGTGCCCAAAACCCAAGAAGCAGTTACATCAAGGACGGGTATATCTTTGTTACATCGAAGATGCTGCCGCATCGCCCGATGTGGTCACTGTGATGACCAAAACTTTTAAGACTTTAATTACATTGATTGAGCATGTAGACTAAGTAAAAACGAATCACAGGTATCGTACCTATCAATGGCATACCCGCCAGAGTACTCTTTGATTCAGGAGCTACTCATTCATTTATATCTGTGTCGTTTGGAAAGAAGACCAAATTTCCCATCAAAACATTAGACTACAAATTACTTATACGGTCACCGATGGGATTAGAAGTGGAATTAGAGAAAGGTTATGGACCATGTCCAGTTCTCATTGGAGAGCAGACTTTGGATGGAACCTTGATACAACTTGAGATGGCAGACTTTGACATCATCTTGGGAATGGACTGGTTAGCTCGGCATTCTGTAAATCTGTTATGCGCCAAAAAGAGGCTAACATTTAAAGATAAAGAAGGAGTAGAATTCAGTTTCTCGGGAACCAAACTTCCCAGGAGACGAAAGCTCATACTCTCAGCATTTAAGGCTAAGAAGTGCCTTGAGAAAGGGGCGGTCGGATATCTAGTATCAGTGGTCGACCTAACCAAGGACGTGCCACGAATGGAAGATATTGATGTCGTGCGAGATTTTCCCGATGTATTTCCGAAAGGAACTACCCGGATTACCACCCGACCGAGCCACAGAGTTCGTAATAGACCTTCTACCCGGAGCCGCACCCGTATCAAAAGCACCTTATAGGATGGCTCCTACTGAACTGAAGGAATTAAAAGTGCAATTACAAGAACTGCTGGATAAGGGTTATATTAGACCCAGTATATCTCCATGGGGAGCACCGGTGTTGTTCGTAAAGAAGAAGGATGGTAGCGTTCGATTATGTATCGACTATCGAGAGTTGAATAAATTGACCATCAAGAATCGATACCCACTACCTAGGATCGATGACTTGTTCGATCAGTTACAGGGAGCAAAAGTATTTTCAAAGATCGATCTTCGATCGGGCTATCATCAGCTGAAGAATAAAGAAGGTGACATTCCGAAGACAGCTTTCAGGACAAGATACGGACATTATGAATTCTTAGTAATGTCATTCGGATTAACTAATGCACCGGCAACGTTCATGGAACTTATGAACCGAGTTTTCCACGATATGCTGGATACGTCGGTTATAGTATTTATTGATGACATATTGGTATACTCCAAGGACAAGGAAACCCATGTCAAGAACCTAAACGCAGCCCTACAGTGTTTAAGGAAAGAGAAGTTATACGCCAAATTTTCAAAGTGTGAGTTTTGGCTAAGTGAAGTCGCCTTTCTAGGCCAGGTAGTATCCGCTGAAGGAATCAAAGTGGACCCCAGTAAGATCGAGGCTATCGTAAAGTGGGAAGCACCAAAGAGCGTTTCAGAAATTAGAAGTTTTCTAGGTCTAGCTGCTTATTATCGGAGATTCGTAGAAGACTATTCTCGGATTGCCGTACCTCTTACCAGTTTGACCAAGAAAGGAGAAAAATTTGTATGGACGGATAAGTGTGAAAAGAGTTTTCAAACACTGAAGACCAGATTGATATCCGCTCCGATTTTGACTATTCCGATCCCAGGACAGACATTTACCTTATACACCGATGCGTCGGGATTGGGATTAGGATGTGTGCTTATGCAAGGAGAGCAAGTGATTGCCTATGCCTCGAGACAATTGAAGGTACATGAGAAAAATTACCCCACTCATGATTTGGAGTTAGCGGCAGTAGTACATGCTGTCAAGATATGGAAACACTACCTATACGGAGAGAAATTCCATATTAAGTCGGACCATAAAAGTCTTACTTATTTATTTAATCAGAAGGAGTTGAATATGAGACAAAGAAGATGGCTGGAACTATTGAAAGACTATGATTGTGATATCCAGTATCATCCAGGAAAAGCGAACGTAGTAGCAGATGCATTGAGCAGAAAAGCAATGACAAAATCTCAAGGAGAAGTTAGCATGACTGCGGCAATGTGCACTACCGGAATGGTATTCAATCACGGCAACGAGCAGTATGTGATAGATACAACGGATGAATCAGCTAACCAAGGGTTTATTCATCGGTTTTCGAATATGTTCGCGGCATTGAAGATTATACCGGATATAATGGATGAAGTGAAGACAGCTATCCAAGCAGATCTGAGAACAGTACAAGAGGACATTGAGAAAGGTAAGACTAACCCTGAGTTCACCTTGGATGAAGAAAAATTGTTGAAATACAAAGGAAGAATATGTGTACCCGAAATAGAAAGTGTGGACATTAGACACCGACTGATGAAAGAAGCTCATACCACCATCTATTCGATACATCTTGGAAGTATAAAAAATGTATCATGATCTAAAGAAACTATATTGGTGGAGGGGAATGAAAGCAGATGTAGCTAAGTTCATGTCTCAATGCCTAAATTGTCAGAAAGTAAAGGCTGAACGACAATGACCCGCAGGACTGTTACAGCCGTTACCGGAACCAGCATGGAAATGGAACTGCATCACTATGGACTTTGTCACAGGACTACCATTGACTCCTCGAGTAGTTGACGCAGTTTGGGTGATTGTAGACCGTCTGACAAAAACAGCTCGTTTCATAACTATACGACCTCAGTATACACTAGAAAGGTTAGCGAAGCTGTATGTGGATAATATTGCTCGCTTACACGGTGTACCAGAAAGCATTGTGTCTGATAGAGATCCCCGATTTACTTCCAAGTTTTGGGAAGGACTACAAAAGGCTATGGGTACAACATTAAAGTTCAGTACGGCATTCCATCCACAGACAGATGGACAGTCGGAGCGTACAATTCAGATTCTAGAAGATATGCTACGAGCATGTGTAATTGATTTCAAGGGATCATGGGATGAAAAATTACCATTGATCGAGTTCGCTTATAATAATAGCTATCAGGCTACTATACAGATGTCACCTTATGAAGCACTGTATGGAAGAAAGTGTCGAACTCCTTTGTTTTGGAATGAAGTTGGAGAACGTAGTATTATTGGACCAGAATTTGTTGAAGAAACTTGTCGAGTGGTCGACATTATCAAGGAAAGAGTAAGAACAGCTCAGAACTGTCAGAAGCAATACGCAGATACTCGATGAAGAGATCTAGAGTTCGTCGTAGGTGATAAAGTATTTTTGAAGGTATCGCCTATGCGAGGATTGAAAAGGTTTGGACAAAAAGGAAAACTAAGTCCAAGATATGTCGGGCCATATGAAATTCTGGCTAAGCGTGGAAAAGTAGCTTATCAGTTAGCACTACCACCATCTATGTCAAGCATGCATGACGTATTTCACATTTTCTTATTGAAGAAATATGTCAAAGACCCAACGCATGTTTTGACAGTGGATTAACAGAATTGACCGATGATTTGACATTTGAAGTAACACCAACGGAAGTCACTAGTCGAAAGGTTCAACGTCTACGCAACAGAGATATCTACTATGTTAAGGTCACATGGAAAAGTAACGACATGGAAGAAGTTACATGGGAAGAAGAAAATGCTAGGCGGAAGCAATACCCTCACTTATTTGATTCAGAAGGTACGTCCAATTTCGAGGACGAAATTTTTATAAGTTGGGGGGAGTTGTAAGACCCCTGTCAAACTAACCCGATCTTACCACCTTGAACCAGGTTCACCCATCATGGTCGAGGCAAATGAACCAAGGGCGTGAAGGAGAGCGAGATCCCAGGTATCAAATCGACCCAAAAACACTTAAAATAGAGCAAGGGTTGCATACCCAGCTAAACAGGGTCGACCCTCTCAAATTAGAAACTCAGACCCTGAAAAATGGACAGAGGGTCGGACAGTGTCAGACCACAGGGTCGACGGGATCATCGACCCTCTAATCGACTTTCACTTACTGCCGAGTCTGAAATTAGGAAATTTCCTAATTTTCGATTGGGATTCTTTCCAAATCTCAATGGGACTATTATAGGACATTCCTACTCTATTTAAAGGACGTCCCTAAGCCACTTACACTCCTTTCACAACCCTAATTGAATTGAGAGAAAGAGAGAAGAAGGAAAAGAGGAAGAAAAGAGGCAAGGAAGAAGACTTAGCAAAAAGGAGAAGAATTTCCAGAGAAAAGTAATCTTCTCAGGTATGGATACTAATTTCATGAGTTTCTACAGACCTTAGGTTAGATATGGTTGAGTGTAGGATTTCAGAGAAACCCAAACCATCCATCCATGGTTAGGTTTTCATGGAAAACCTAGGATAATGCATGAAAGCCATCTAGGAGGATGAATCATGGTTTCAGAACATGGAATGAATGTTTAATGGAATGTGGAAGCAAGCCATAGGACCCCAAACATGAAGAATGAACTAAAAACTGGAAGTTGGACCTGATTGCACAGAGGGTCGCACACAGGGTCGATAGACCCATCGACCCTATGCACCCTGACCATCGACTCTCAGCATTCGGGAAGTTCAGACAGAGGACAGGGTCGATAGACCCATCGGCCCTATGCATTCTGAGCATCGACCCTCTGATCGACCCTCAGTTAACAGCATGCTTTTTAAATTGGAAATTAATTCTAATTAAATTCTATCAACTTTGTTAGGTTTTTTAGCAATATAATAACAATATAAAGGTGATTCTAAAGCTTGGAAGAGGATCCAATAACAAGAAAAGGTGAGGAACCTTGACACCAAACTAAATTGGTTAATAAGAAACTGTTTTCTATTTCTTGAGTCCTATGCTATGCTTGATCCTATGTGAATATGTTTGTAATGTGCATACAACATGTCATCCAATATTTCAATTATTTGTTCATGCATATTTACTTTATTGTTTATAACATGATGATGTTGATGATGATAGGAATAGGCATGTGCTTGTATGTGTGTGGTTGATGTGCTTGATGCGAGCGAGTATGAGGGGAGGTGTGATGAGGACGTCAATAAACGTAACCTTTGGCGGGTTTCAACACTTTAGCTTTATCTCTAACTCAAGTCTTGTGCATTGGCATCGTCGTATCGCCATTACTTTAGCAGAACTATTATGTCGTAGAGTATGAGGGGAGGTAGTCTCGGTCCTTGTAGTCTCTGACTCTACCGGGGGGCCTTAGCTCTATCTCTATGGGCATTCTGAGGGATGCTGGGGTGAGGCCTTGGATACACCGTTTGGCATTAGGATTGGTTAGTTGTGAGCCCAGTTTGCAGCCCTCACCAATAGGGGCTTACGTGTTGGTATGGCACTATATAGCTATAAACATAACCTTTGTTATATAATGTTCATGATTGGGTGCATGTGAGTTGACGATAAACGTGATCTTCGGGTAACGTCACACACTCGTGTATAGAGGCGGAGTTAATAAACGCGACCTTTGGCTACCTCAACCTTTCTATAGCATACTGTAAACTTTAAACCGGACCAAAGATATAAATTGACTTTTTGCATGCATATGTAATGTTGCACTTTTTTGGCTACTCACTGAGCCGTGTTGTGTGCTCACCCCTCGACGTCGAATATTTTTAGTTGATGATGCAGGTTACACAGTTGAAGATTACATGAATGCACCTATGTACGGGAACGTAGCAGCAATGGACGCTGGAGCTGAAGATGATACATACGACTCCTCTTGCAAGTGCAACTCGTGTGTATTCGATTAGATGTTTTTATAGGTTTCTTTAATTCGATTTATAAGACATGTATTTGGTACTTAAATATTTATGTCTTAGTTAAACACAGAATAATTTGCTATTATTTATGGATATCATTTTAGTTCTCAGTTCATTTATTTATAAGACTTCCGCTATTGTGTATTTACTCTGATTATGATATTGAGTGTGTGGAGGTTCAGGTAACGCGGGGATAGCCTATTTGAGATCCTAGTTGAACCGTTGGTTATTTAGCGGTTCATCACATCATTCTGAATAGACCAGAATTGGGGTGTGACACGAACCACTCAAAGTCAGGTAAGAAAAACTGTAAAAATGCCTAAAAACTCAAACCGGTCTCACTATACCGGTTGCAGTATAGTGCAACCGGTATGTGCCACCGGTATGGGCATATAATGCCCATAATGCCATACCGGCTTCACCATACCGGTTGCACTATGGTGCAACCGGTATGTGCCACCGGTATGGTATACCGGTTAGAACTATACCGGTTTGAGTGAGTCTGGGGTCTCCAACCGGTATGTCCAACCGGTATGCCTGACTCCGGCTCTGTCTCTCATAATGGAAACTTGGAAAATTTCCATTCTGAGGGAAAACCTTCCATGGGTGGTCTCCCTCTATTAATAGAGAAGGAAACACTCCATTGGTCCTTCTCAAACACTCTCGCCGTCTGGAGAAGAACTGAGAAGGAGCAAGGAGGAGGCAGCCGCCCAGGAAGGAGGAGCACACCGCCAACCGACAACCACAGCCGGTAAGTGCTCCATATTGTATTGTTGTTTAGAGAACAGATCGGAGCCGCGAAGCGGCACAACGATCCAAAAGGATAAAAATTTCCATGGTTCTTCCTCATTCGAACCTAAAGCCACTAGAGATACAAAGGTTTAGAGTTTTCATTTGATACGGCATTATAGCCGAGATCTGAAGACACTAGAGGGCTTGGAACTTAGGAAAAAGGTAGGGGAAACCCTATAGAGACCTAACGGTTAGCCGAAAAGGAGGGGAGATCCGAGATCTCGCTCTCGGATCCAAACCGCAGGGTATACCGGATGGACTATGAGTCCAGCGGTATGGCCTTGCGGTATATATACCGCAGGCACATACAGGTCTCACTCAGTGAGAT
The DNA here is from genome assembly GCA_028583415.1 of Protea cynaroides. Taxonomy (NCBI): domain Eukaryota; kingdom Viridiplantae; phylum Streptophyta; class Magnoliopsida; order Proteales; family Proteaceae; genus Protea; species Protea cynaroides. Next base: position 62,910,453 of record CM053271.1, read on the forward strand.
CTGAGTGAGACCGGTATGTGCACATACCAGTTGCAGTATGTGCAACCGGTGTGGTGCAGTCGGTATACATACCGGTTGCACCATACCGGTCTCACTAGACTGAGACCGGTATGTGCAGCTGGTATGGGTTTCCGAGCCTGGTTTGCTTGGCCAAACCTGGTTCCGACCCCTGAAACTCTAATGAATGAATTCTAACCTAAAGATATGATTATGTAGGACCTGTAGACACTGTGAGTAAGCTCTCTGACGCAGAATGGGATCAGTATCACGCGTCAGGTAAGGAACAAGACCCCAAACCTAAATAACTAATCAACAGTAAACCTCTGTGATATATTTTTGTATTTGTAAATACATATTGTTTGATGTCTGTGCATTTCACATGCCATGTAGCTGCTTTCTTTTATCGTATTATAATCATGCATTTCATATGCTAGGGTTGTTGTATGTTTAGGCATGTGTATGTTTTCGTTAGTGTGTGGAATGTGAAGGGGATGTGCCCTGGATATATCTACAGCTAACACTTTTCTCGTATCGCCTTTTACCTTAGCAAACTCAGTGTGAATAGGGTATCAGGGGGAGGACGTGGGATTGTGGTTCTTCCTGCCCACCAGACTCGAGCCCTATCTCTATGTTGTAGGGGGGTTATGCTGGGGTAGGGTTATATAGTCTTTACCTTAGCAGACTTGGTGCGAATAGGGTGTCAGGGGGAGGACGTGGGATTGTGGTTCTTCCTGCCCGCCAGACGCGAGCCCTATCTCTATGTCGCAAGGAGCCGTGTTGGGGTAAGGCTAATGATATTGTATTGACATCTAGGACTGGTTAGAAACGGAACCCACTTGCAAGCCCTTGCCAATAGGGGTTTAGGTATTGGTACGGTATGGGGTATCAGGGGGAGGACGTGGGATTGTGGTTCTTCCTGCCCGCCAGACTCGAGTCCTATCTCCATACCGGAGTGAGTGATGTGGGGCAACAACAGTAGTGTGGTAGGTGCCTGACTGTTGGGTGTGCTCACACTCTCGTGCATGGAGGTGCGGTGGCCGCCAAACCTTACCATAGCATATTTGCAAGTTATACGTGGCCCAAAATGTAATTTTATCTCATGCATATTGTACTGTTGCATTGGTCTTGTACTTACTGAGCTAAGTTGTGAGCTCACCCAAATATATATATTTCATTTCAGATCTTGATGCAGGGTATACGGTGGAGGACTTCATGACTGCTCCAGCTTACAGCACAGTGGCTGCACTGGACTCTCAGTCAGTGGAGGACGAGCATGATGCGTCATGCGAGTGCTCGTTCTGTGTCTTTTCTCAGTGATAGGTTTATTTTCAGTTAAAGCTTTGTAATAATTACTATTTAAATTTTGATGGATGATGGAATAAGTTGGAAATTTATTTAAATTACAATTTAGATCTCGGCTCATTATTTATTTCCGCTGCTATGTATTATATCTCTGATTTTGTTAGAATGCTTAAGAATGATTGGTTGACACGGTCTATTGAGATCCTGGTGTGAACCGTGGTTTAGAGCCAGTTCACTCACACTTCTGGTTCAGCCGGAATTGGGGTGTGACAACTTGGTATCAGAGCCCTAGGCTCTGTCCAGCTAATCATTCTGCATCTAACTGTGTCCAATGAGCTGAGTTAGGAAAATCAAAAACTTTAATAAGAACACACCATAAGCTTGTTTGATGCCTGAGACTTAAGAAAGATGCATAATGTACTATTAATGAAAGAAAAATTATAAACACTAAAGAATTTAAAGGAAACAACTTAATCATTTCATAAAATTTTATTTAATTACAAGTGAGCAACAGAGTGCAGTCCACAAGTCGGACAGTTACTCTAGAAACAAAATAAAATACATGAAAATAAAAATAAAAACTATATCTGCCTAAGGTGGTGTAGCAGGCCTGGATGGTACCGGGTCTGCAATATCATAGTCTCGCTCGTACACCTCTCTGAGCCAATGAACCTGGTCTTGTGTGACCCGTAGGCTACGAGCTAAACGCCCCAACTTCTGACCCATCTCATGCTGAGAATCCATGAGTCCTCTCTGGGTATCAAGAATGCCCCTCTGGGTATCAAGAATGTTCCTCTGGGTATCAAGGATGACTCTCTGGGTATCTCTGATCGCCGAAAACATGCTCGACACAGAGTCTGAAGGGGGACGAGATGGTCCAGCAACTGAAGAAGGCCTGGATGACCTAGTAACTGGAGAAGGCCTAGATGGTCCAGCCATTGGAGAAGGCCTAGATGGTCTAGCCACTGGAAAAGGCCTAGAAGGTCCTGCAACTGGAGAATGCGAGGGTGTATGTGCTGGGATGTCCTCCATGTGCGTATCCCCATCATCTCCCCTCTCAGCTGCCTCTGCTGCTGCAGCTGCTGCTACTGCTAGGGCTGCATGGTTCCTGGGTAGGTGGGGACGAGCCTGTAACTCCTCGTCACTGAGCTCTAGATCATCCATCTGCATCTTATAGATGGCCTCGGCATCTATATCAGAACACATAGTGAGCTCTCCAGCCACCTCACCCTGCATATCCACTCCCAAACGCTATAGCAAAGCTGTGATCAACCTACCATATGGGAGATTGCCCGACACATTAGGCATGGCTGCGAAGATCATAATCCGCATAATCAAATAAGGCAAACAAAACCGTTGGCGAGTATCCACACAATAGGTGAGGTACTGCGTCAACTGGGATAACTCGCCATAATGTCCACTCTGGGGAACAATGTTATACTGAATAATCCGGCAGAAAAGGCGAGGTTGAGGACGTAGGTTGGAAGCTAGCATAACTCTACCAGGCAACAAGATCTGTGCGGCAATGGCTAACCGCAAGTCCTCAGTGAGATACCCTTTGGCTCTGGGCGGACAATAAATGAGTTCCCCGTCATCAGGAATCTCTATAAGGGCAGCTAACTTGGCGACGTTAAATGAAATCATCACCCCTTTCACATAGCTGGTGATGCAAAGATCTCTAGCGTGCTCCCAATCATCTAACTCACCCTCCACCTCCAGGTTGGTGTAGAATAACTTTACCAGGTTGGGATGTGTAGTCTCCCTAAACTGAATAAGGGGTAACCAACCCACGATCCCAAAAGCAGACTCCACATCGAAGCGGTGAAGATGCTCCAAGTTGACAAAACGGCCTGCTTCAATGCGCTTGGCCCGAAACCAATCAAGGCGTGAAGCTGCCGCCTCTGACCGGAAATACCTCTCATCATATAAGACTAGAGGGGATGTGGCCTGTGCATACCAGGCATATATGAGCGTTTCCCTGCTCCACGACGGCCAGACATTGTGTATCTGTTAAGCAAGAAACCATAAGTCAGTTAGAGACAAATATATAAACAAGATGAAAAACCCTAACAACATATCGAATATGAATGAAACAATCTATGGAGGTGGTACAAGGCTAATATAGGTTAAACAAGTTCGTAAAAATAATGAAATAAAGGTATAATCACCAAACATTGTCAAAATCTCGAAAAAACCTAGAAACCTAGGTTAAAAAGTTGAAATTTTTAGGTTTTCAGTAAAACAATCGATAAAACTCCATATTTGTTTAGGGGTTTTACCCAAATAGGCCCCTAAAACATTTCTCAAGCAAAGAAAGAAGTTTTCTATGGCTAAAAACTTCCAAATCAAGAAAAGCCTAGATTTTGGTATAAAAGACAATGAAAAATTTCTAGAAAGAGAGAAGAGAAGGAGGAGCTTACCTGAGAGACGAGATTGTCACACTAGAATCAAGTAGAAACAATCTTTTAGACTCCGGATACACTGTAGAGACTTGGAGACTCGGAGAGAAATCGCCACCGGAGTGAACTCAAAAGAAAAGAAATGAAAAATAAACCAAAAATCACGATTTTATAGCATTTTTGGCTATACCGGTCGCACATATGGGCTGAATAGTGTGACCGGTACCTCCCTACGGTATGGTGCGACCGGTACCTACCACAGGGTATACCGGTTGCACATAGAAATGGGGAGTGCGACCGGTATCTCCCCTGCGGTATAGTGCAACCGGTACCAACCGCAGGGTATACCGGTTGCACATAGTTATGGGGTGTGCAACCGGTATCCCCTCTGCGGTATGGTCCAACCGGTATGGCTGTACCTGAACAGCCATACCGGTCTCACTCCAGGAGAGACCGGTACCGCCATTGGAACCCTACAGAGAGAGGTGATGCAAAACCATCCCGATAAATTGTCGGAACTCGATTGCCAAACCTCACGCTTGCATTATAAGACATTGTTCATATGGGAAATTTTGACAGAATAACTGGAAATTTTGTTTATAAAATTTTCTTTCTTTTCTTTCCTGTTAATGAATCCCTAAGCTGCATATATTGAAGCTAAATTATTGGAATGATTTTCTAAGATTTTCTATGTGTTTCAATGTATTCAGATATCGTACAGGAAAAGTAAATTTCTTCAATGGTAGGAGGAAATGGACGTAGAGTTCATCGCCGGCGCCGTCACTCAAGGGCGCCTACCATGGATAGAAGTTCAGGGACAGAAAACTCAGAAGAAAATGCCGAGAGGGTGAGAGGGGAAGAACTCAACCCCCTAAATGACACTGAAGATATGGTAAAGGAAAATGAAGAAGGTCCATCACAGGGACAACCTTCTTCTAGCTCTGAGACAATGATGGCAAATTTGGTCACTAATATGCAGGCCCAGCAGAAGAAGTTTTTCGAGGAAATGCTAAAAATGTTTAGGCCACCTGGGCCTGTGGCGACACCTACATACATGCCATCCACAAATGTTGAGAATGTACAAGCAGCACCAGTTGGAGTTAGCATAGCTAATGAAGTACCACCACAACTAGATCAACCCAACACAATACCCCAACCAGTTACAGGGATGCCAGTTCACAACCAATATCAGGGGGGGTATCAGTATCAAAATCAGGGTGCATACTATGGTGGGTATCAGGGAGGAAATCAGGGAGGCTACCCATATCAGCCACAATGGAATGGACAGGCACCATATGGGCAGGTCCCTTATGCTCAGAGTAGCCTATCCAGGGCCGTGGATGGATTCTTGAAGCTCAAACCACCTACCTTTACAGGAAAATCAGGAAAAACACTGTGGCCAGCACAGTGGATAGCTAAAATGGAGAAAAAATTTCGGCTACTGGATTGTCAGGATGGAGACAAAGTGTTATATGCCACCCATATGCTGAAAGAAGAGGCCAATGGGTGGTGGAGCTCTACCAAGTCGTACCTGGAAACCAAGCATCAAATTATCACTTGGCCCATATTCAAGGAAGCATTCTTTGACAAATACTTCCCCAGGAGTTTTCGTGATCAGATGGAAAGAGAATACCTTAACCTACAACAGTCACAGATGACAGTGGAAGCCTATCAGCAGAGGTATGAGGAGTTATCCTTCTTTGCCCCGACCAGTATGCAGGAGGAGGCAACAAAGACTCATCAATTTATCATGGGTCTTCGGGGTGCTATCCGAGAACATGTATTGGGCTGGGGAATGAACATCTACAATGAAGCGGTACAGGTGGCGCGGGTCATTGAGTCAAGTCAGAGGGAAAGTTTCCTTTCACAAAATGGGGTCTGAATAGACCTAATCCTGAGATCCAAGGTGGAAGAAATAGTAGGCCATACCGACCATTCAGGCCACCAACTAGCACCGTGCCTCCCAGACCGGCTCTTGCAATGCAACCACAGGCCACAGGGCTTAACCCTAATGTAAAATGCTTCAATTGCCAATAGGTGGGGCATTATGCCAGAACATGCCCACAACCAAAGAGAGAGCAACAGCAAGGCAAGGTGTATGCTGTTACCATAGAAGAGGCAGCCGCATCACCAGATGTGGTTACATGTATGATTTTGTACTTGTTCCTTAAATTGTTGCATTAAATTGTTTATGCATTTGAAACTAAGGGAGAATTTGAACTAAAACCTCAGGTACAGTAATTATAGCAGGGGTACCCGCAAGAGTCCTATTTGACTCCAGTGCAACCCATTCTTTTGTATCCATGTCATTCGAAAAAGGATTAGGTCAACCCATCAAGACTCTACAACCAAGTCTGTTAGTTCGGTCTCCCATGGGAATGGAGGTGGTATTAGCAGAATATTATGGTCCTTGTGCAGTGCATATTGAAGGATGAGAATTGGAAGCCAATCTAGTCCAGCTGGAGATGTCAGATTTTGACGTGATTCTGGGAATGGACTGGTTATCTCAACATTCGGCGAACCTGCTATGTGCAGAGAAGAAGTTGATATTCAAAGACAATGAAAGAATTGAGTTTAACTTTAAAGGGGCTAAGTTGACCCGGAAAAGAAAGCTCATACTCTCAGCCTTAAAAGCAAAGAAGTGCCTAGAGAAAGGAGGAATAGGATACCTTGTGTCAGTGGTGGATGTGACCACTGACCTACCAAAAATGGAAGACATCGATGTAGTATGGGAATTTCCTGATGTTTTTCCAGAAGACCTACCCGGGTTGCCACCAGACAGGGCTACTGAGTTTGTGATAGACCTACTACCAGGGGTAGCACCGGTGTCTAAAGCACCGTACAGGATGGCTCCTACCGAGTTGAAAGAATTAAAAACTCAGCTGCAGGAACTGCTAGACAAGGGATTTATAAAGCCTAATATCTCACCTTGGGGAGCACCTGTGCTCTTTGTCAAGAAAATGGATGGTAGCGTACGTCTCTGTATGGACTATCGTGAATTGAACAAGCTTACTATCAAGAACAGGTACCCACTACGGAGGATAGATGATTTGTTCGATCAATTACAAGGTTCAAGTGTATTCTCAAAGATTGATATGTGATCAGGATATCATCAGCTCAAGATTAAGGAAGCAGATATCCCCAAAACAGCTTTCAGAACGCGTTATGGACACTATGAATTCCTAGTGATGTCATTTGGGTTGACTAATGCACCTGCGTCCTTCATGGAGTTAATGAACTGTGTATTCCATGACATGCTGGATACGTCGGTTGTCGTGTTTATCGATGATATCTTAGTATACTCTAAGGACCAGGAGACGCATGCAGTGCATATAAGAGCAGCATTACAAAGACTGAGAAGAGAGAAGCTTTATGCAAAATTCAAGAAATGTGAATTTCGGTTAAAGGAAGTGGCCTTCCTTGGTCACGTGGTGTCTGCTGAAGGAATCAAGGTAGATCCCAGTAAAATCTCAGCCATCGTAGGATGGGAGGCGCCGAAGACTGTGGCTGAAATTCGTAGTTTCCTGGGCTTGGCTGGATACTACAGAAGGTTTGTGGAGAACTATTCCAAGATTTCCGTTCCACTAACAAGATTGACCAAAAAGGGGGAGAAGTTCATATGGACTGACAAATGTGAGAGATGCTTCCAGACGTTGAAGTCAAGACTGGTATCAGCACCTGTATTGACTATTCCAGCCCCAGACCACCCATTTACACTATATACAGATGCTTCAGGTTTAGGACTGGGTTGTGTGTTGATGCAAGGAGAGCAGGTGATAGCTTATGCCTCAAGACAGCTGAAAGAGCATGAGAAGAACTACCCTACACATGACCTAGAATTGGCAGCGGTCATTCATGCTATCAAGACTTGGCGACACTATCTGTATGGTGAGAAGTTTCAGATTAAGTCTGACCACAAGAGCCTGACATATCTGTTCACTCAGAAAGAACTGAACATGAGGCAGAGGAGGTGGCTCGAATTACTCAAGGACTACGACTGTGACATTCAGTATCACCCTGGTAAAGCTAACATAGTAGCTGATGCACTGAGCAGGAAATGGGCATCGAACCCTGAAGCAGGACCAAGTACTAATGCAGCGTTGGGTGCTGCTGTTTCTGGTTCATCAGAGGACGAAGAACAACACCTAATAGAGTCAGCAGATGATCCTATTGAGCAAGGGTTCATACACCAGTTCACCTTAATGTTTGCAGCGTTGAAAATTTTGCCCGATCTGAAGGACGAAATAAAGGCAGCAGTCTTACAAGACCCATACCTCAGGACAGTTCAAGAGGATTTGGAAAAGGGTCGAGCCAATCCTGATTTTACTGTTGATGCAGACAAGATACTCAGATACCGTGGACGTATGTGCATACCTGAGGATGAAGAGCTGGAAATTCGAAATTGGATTATGTTGGAGGCTCACTCCACCCCATATTCGGTATGCCCTGGAAGTACTAAAATGTACCATGACTTGAAAAGGTTGTACTGGTGGAGGGGTATAAAAGCTGATGTGGCCCGACATGTGTTTCAATGTTTAAACTGTCAACAAGTCAAAGCGGAAAGACAACGGCCTGTAGGATTACTACAACCATTACCCGAGCCAGCATGGAATTGGGATTGCATAACCATGGATTTCGTCACTAGATTACCTATGACTCCGAGGTCGGTAAATGCAGTATGGGTAATTGTAGATCGTCTCACCAAGACAGCCAGATTTATCCCTATCAGACCACAATATACTATGGACAGGTTGGCAAGGCTGTACGTGGACAATATAGTGAGACTCCATGGGGTTCCAGAGAGTATTGTGTCTGATCGAGATCCACGCTTTACATCTAAGTTCTGGGAAGGACTTCAGAAGGCAATGGGGACGAAACTAAAGTTTAGCACAGCTTTCCACCCTCAAACTGATGGTCAGTCGGAGAGGACCATTCAGATTCTAGAAGACATGCTTCGGGCATGTGCTATCGACTTCAAGGGGGCTTGGGATGAGAAGCTTTCACTCATTGAATTTTCCTACAACAACAGTTACCAGTCTACGATCCAGATGGCCCCATATGAGGCCTTATATGGCAAGAAATGTCGAACACCTTTATTATGGGACGAAGTTGGAGAAAGACGGATCGTAGGACCAGAATTTGTGGAAGAAACCTGTAAGGCAGTAGATCTAATCAAGAACCGAGTAAAGACAGCTCAAGTGCGTCAGAAGCACTATGCTGACAACAGACGACGGGATATTGAATTTATGGTTGGTGACAAGGTGTTCTTGAAGGTGTCACCAGTAAGAGGCTTGAAGCGGTTTGGCAGAAAAGGAAAATTGTGTCCTAGATATGTGGGACCATATGAAATCCTGTCCCGATGCGGCAAAGTAGCCTATCAACTTGCATTGCCACCAGCTATGTCTAGTGTCCACGATGTCTTTCACGTGTCCTTACTGAAGAAATACGTGAGAGACCCCTCACACATTCTTGTTGCAGACCCCCCAGATTTGACAGAAGACTTAACCTTCGAGGTGGTGCCAATCTAGCTCATTAGTAAAAAGGTACAACAACTTCGAAGGCGAGTTATCCATTATGTCAAGGTAGTTTGGAAAAGTCAGGACGTAGAAGAAATTACTTGGGAAGAGGAGGATGCCATGCGACAAGAGTATCCCCATCTTTTCGACTCTGAAGGTATGTACAATTTCGGGGACGAAATTCTTTTAAGGGTGGGGGAATTGTGAGACCTACATGCAAATTTTGGGGACGAAATTTCTTTTAAGGGTGGTAGAGTTGTAAGAACCATGTGCTAAAACCGGGTCTAAACCATGGTTTTATGTGATGACAGGTGTTCCAATTATAACCGGACCGGAGGGCGAAGCCGGGTGACGAACCACTCAAAGTCAGGTAAGAAAAACTATAAAAATGCCTAAAAACTCATACCGGTCTCACTATACCGGTTGCAGTATAGTGTAACCGGTGTGTGGCAACGGTTGGGCATATAATGCCCATAATGCCATACCGGCTTCACCATACTGGTTGCACTATGGTGCAACCGGTATGTGCCACCGGTATGGTATACCGGTTGGAACTATACCAGTTTGAGTGAGTCTGGGGTCTCCAACCGGAATGTCCAACCGGTACGCCTGACTCCGGCTCTGTCTCTCAGAATGGAAACTTGGAAAATTTTCATTCTGAGGGAAAACCTTCCATGGGTGGTCTCCCTTTATTAATAGAGAAGGAGACACTCCATTTCTCCTTCTCAAACACTCTCGCCGTCTGGAGAAGAACTGAGAAGGAGCAAGGAGGAGGCAGCCGCCTAGGAAGGAAGAGCACACCGCCCACCGACAACCACAGCCCGTAAGTGCTCCATATTGTATTGTTGTTTAGAGAACAGATCGGAGCCGCGAAGCGGCACAACGATCCAAAAGGATAAAAATTTCCATGGTTCTTCCTCATTCGAACCTAAAGCCACTAGAGATACAAAGGTTTAGAGTTTTCATTTGATACGGCATTATAGCTGAGATCCGAAAGCCACTAGAGGGCTTGGAACTTAGGAAAGAGGTAGGGGAAACCCTATAGAGACCTAACGGTTAGCCGAAAAGGAGGGGAGATCCGAGATCTCTTTCTCAAATCCAAACCGCAGGGTATACCGGATGGACTATGAGTCCAGCAGTATGGCCTTGCCGTATATATACCGCAGGCACATATAGGTCTCACTCAGTGAGATCTGAGTGAGACCGGTATGTGCAACCGGTATACCGATTGCAGTATGTGCAACCGGTATGGTGCAGCCGGTATACATACCGGTTGCACCATACCGGTCTCACTAGACAGACCGGTATGTACAGCCGATATGGGTTTCCGAGCCTAGTTTGCTTGGCCAAACCTGGTTTCGACCCCTGAAACTCTAATGAATGAATTCTAACCTAAAGATATGATTATGTAGGACCTGTAGACACTGTGAGTAAGCTCTCTGACGCAGAACGGGATCAGTATCACGCGTCAGGTAAGGAACAAGACCCCAAACCTAAATAACTAATCAACAGTAAACCTCTGTGATATATTTCTATATTTGTAAATACATATTGTTTGATGTCTGTGCATTTCACATGCCATGTAGCTGCTTTCTTTTATCTTATTATAATCATGCATTTCATATGCTAGGATTGCTGTATGTTTAGGCATGTGTATGTTTTTGTTAGTGTGTGGAATGTGAAGAGGATGTGCCCTGGATATATCCACAGCTAACACTTTTCTCGTATTGTCTTTTACCTTTGCAAACTCAGTGCGAATAGGGTATCAGGAGGAGGACGTGGGATTGTGGTTCTTCCTGCCCACCAGACTCGAGCCCTATCTCTATGTCGTAGGGGGGTTGTCTTTGGGGTAGGGGTTATATAGTCTTTACCTTAGCGGACTTGGTGCGAATAGGGTATCGGGGGGGAGGACGTGGGATTGTGGTTCTTCCCGCCCGCCCGGACTCGAGCCCTATCTCTATGTCGCAGGGAGCCGTGCTGGGGTAAGGCTAATGATATTGTATTGACATCTAGGACTGGTTAGAAACGGAACCCACTTGCAAGCCCTTGCCAATAGGGGTTTAGGTATTGGTACGGTATGGGATATCAGGGGGAGGACGTGGGATTGTGGTTCTTCCTGCCTGCCAGACTCGAGTCCTATCTCCATACCAGAGTGAGTGATGTAAGGCAACAACAGTAGTGTGGTAGGTGCCTGACTGTTGGGTGTGCTCACACTCTCATGCATGGAGGTGCGGTGGCCGCCAAACCTTGCCATAGCATATTTGCAAGTTATATCTGGCCCAAAATGTAATGTAATCTCATGCATATTGAACTGTTGCATTGGTCTTGTACTTACTGAGCTAAGTTGTGAGCTCACCCAAATATATATATTTCTTTTCAGATCTTGGTGCAAGGTATACGGTGGAGGACATCATGACTGCTCCAGCTTACAGTACAGTGGTTGCACTGGACTCTCAGTCAGTGGAGGACGAGCATGATGCGTCATGCGAGTGCTCGTTCTGTGTCTTTTCTTAGTGATAGGTTTATTTTCAGTTAAAACTTTGTAATAATTACTATTTAAATTTTGATGGATGATGGAATAAGTTGGATATTTATTTAAATTATAATTTAGATCTCGGCTCATTTTTTTATTTCCGCTGCTATGTATTATATCTCTGATTTTGTTAGACTACTTGGGAATGATTGGTTGACACGGTCTATTGAGATCCTGGTGTGAACTGTGGTTTAGAGCTGGTTCACTCACACTTCTGGTTCAGCCGGAATTGGGGTGTGACACTGCACCTGTAGGAGCTCTCCCATCCGCGCGTCTGATGCGTGCTGAGCAGCCAACAGCTCATCCATCCTCAGATCAGATCTGCGCTGAGCATCCCTGATCTCCTGCAGCATCTCCATCATGGCTGAAGGTGGAAGTGAAGGATCAGCCGAATGGGAAGGACCAGCCTCAGGTGCAGGAGCCGCCGCAGAAGAAGTACCAACTCCAGCCTCATGTGTAGGTGAAGGCGGTGGTATCGAGTCGACGTCCATATACATACGATCGTCATCGTCGACCAGATCCACATGAGCTCTAGCAGCGGCAGCAGCAGCCTCAGCATCAGCCATCTCGACCCGAGTGTGAGGGCGCACCATCGCGTTCCTCTCCTCATCGCTAACCTCAGCATCTCGCAGTCCCATCTTGCAGATAGCCTCCCAATCTAGAGGCGACGAGAAGGTCTTCTCCTAGCCGTCGAAGTGCATATACCGTAGATCAAGAACTCGTGTCACCGAGAGACCCTCTCATAGTGCCCACTCGTGGGATCAGATTATGCTGAATAATCTTGCAGAAGACCCGTGGAGCTGGACGCAAGTAGCAAGCTCTCATCTGCCATCTATCGGGATGGAGCAACTGGTTGTCGATCTCTGCTCTCATCTCCATCTCAACAAACTGTGGCTCTCCTGGCGCACAGTACACCATGGGGCCATCATAGGGAATGCCCAACAGATCGGCCAGCTGCCGATAAACAAAGGAAATGTGCACCCCCTTGACGTAACTGGTGATGCGCAACTCCTGACCGTGCTCAACATCATTGTAATTCCCCACCACCTGGAGATTACAATAAAACTGGCGCACCAACTCTGGACATGTGCACGCGTCGTATTTGATGAAAGGGAGCCACCCCATATCACCAAACGCTCCCTCTACATTGAACAAGGCTAGCTCAGCCAAGTTCACCATGCGACCCCCTTCAACCTTCTTACGGGCATAGTCAGCATACTGTGCCTTGGCTTCATTCGAACGGAACCGAAGCGGATCACGCACCCTGGGTACTTTGGTACAAGCCATAGTATCTGCAAAATAAGAAAGAGAAAAGAAACAAGGAGTTAGTAGGATAAAAATCCAAAATTTATTTAATAGTGACGTAAGTTGACCAGAAAACCTCAAATTCTCACCATACAAGTGGGTATGGGAACTTACGTAGGTTAAAACATATCCTACAACGCACATGCAGTAGGAAATTTTAACTGACGATGTCCAATTTGAAGGAATTCAAGAAAAATCGAAAATGTCGACAAATTAGGGCAAAAAGAGAAAATTTCAAGTTCCTCGATAAACAACCGATGAAACTCAAAAAAATTTTAGGGCTTTCGTTCCTCGAGACACCAATAACAAAAGCCCCCAATAAAAATCGAATTTTTACGGTTGGAAAAAGTTTAATTTGAAAAATATGAGTTAAACGGGCAGAAACCTAGAAAAGAAAACCTAAAAACAGGTAAAAACGGGAAGACATACCTGTAGGGATGACATGGACGTTGAAACCCGGAGTTAAACCGACCAAAAATAGTAGAGTGGCACTGTAGCAACTCAGAGAGTAGAGACGAGTCAAAACGGAGGAGGAATGGTGAGAAATGACCCAGAATTGGATCTTAAAAATATGATTTTTGCTTCGAGGGTCGGACAATTCGACTGACACCATCGACCCTCGGATCGACCCTCCCATCGACCCTCAGCTATCGGGAATCTGACAGAAAATCGAGGGTCAGACTGAGGGTCGGATACCCATCGACCCTCGCATCGACCCTCAGCTCTCGGGAAGAACAGGTCATTCCCAGGGTCGGATACTAAGGGTCGGACATACCATCGACCCTACATAGAAAAGAGAGTATTTTTCACAGAATGAATTGAGGATTTTGAATTTTATATCAGTTAGCCTGCCTACATTAAGTATAAATGATTTTTCACAGATGCAGGTTGCCATGGGAATAATGTTCCAAGCCACTCAGGCTGCACCCATGCACACCGGACAGGCTAGTGCCGCACCAGTAGGTAACCACCCAGCCCCTTAGATAGCTCAACAACCGGCTGCACCGATTCCAGAGCAGGTACCGGAAGCAGCTCAAGGAAATCATCAGTATCCACCTTATATGTTTGGGGCAAACCCCCAGAATCAGATGGACCACTCCCGACTAGTGGAGAGATTTTTGAAGATGAAACCTAGAGAATTCAACGGCAAGCCGTCTGATCCATTGTGGCCAGCACACTGGTTAGATGAAATGGAGAGAAACTTCCTCATGATGACTATTACAGAGGAAGAGAAAGTACTATGTGCCACCTTCATGCTCAAGGGCGACGGACACCATTGGTGGAAATCCACGAAGACATATTTACTGACCAAGCACGCCCTACTGACATGGGCTATATATAAAGAAGCATTCTTTGAGAAATATTTTCCACGGAGCTTCAGAGATTCGATGGAGAAGGAGTTTCTGAGTCTTTATCAGGGACAGATGTCAGTGGATGCGTACCAACAGCGTTATGAAGAGCTGTTTTTCTTCGCACCACTGAGTATGCAAGAAGAAGGAACCAAAACCCGTAGGTTCGTCACGGGACTGAGAGGAAGCATCAGAGAACATGTTCTGGGCTTAGAGAAGACAATATATAATGAAGCAGTCCAGATTGCTCGAGTGATTGAATCAAGCCAGAAGGAGAGTTATCTGAACCAGAACAGAGGCATCAAGAGGCCAGCCGGAAACTCCTACAACGGAGGAAATGCCAGGACGTATAAGCCTTTCCGTCCTCAGAACTTTACTACTGCACCCAAGACCACTTCAGCAGTGCAACCTCAGTCAAAGTCAAATTCTGAAGTTCTGAAGTGTTTTAACTGCAACCAACCCGGACATATGGCAAGGGAGTGCCCAAAGCCCAAGAAGCAGTTACATCAGGGACGGGTATATGCAGTTACATCCGAGGATGCGGACGCATCACCCGATGTGGTCACAGGTATGACTGAAACTTTTAAAGTTATAATTACATTGAATGAGCATGTAGACTAAGTAAAGATAAATCACAAGTATTGTACCTATAAATGGCGTACCCGCCAGAGTACTCTTCGATTCCGGAGCTACTCATTCATTTATATCTGTGTCATTTGGAAAGAAGACCAAATTACCCATCAAAAAATTAGACTACAAATTACTTGTACGGTCACCGATGGGGTTAGAAGTGGGACTAGAGAAAGGTTATGGACCATGTCCAGTTCTCATTGGAGAGAAGACTTTAGATGCAATCTTGATACAACTTGAGATGGCAGACTTTGATGTCATCTTGGGAATGGACTGGTTAGCTCGGCATTCTGCAAATTTATTATGCGCCGAAAAGAAGCTAACATTCAAAGACAAGGAAGGGACAGAATTCAGTTTCTCGGGAACTAAACTTCCCTGGAGACGCAAGCTCATACTCTCAGCATTAAAGGCTAAGAAGTGCCTTGAGAAGGGAGCAGTCGGGTATCTAGTATCAGTGGTAGACCTAACCAAGGAAGCACTACGAATGGAAGACATTGATGTCGTGCGGGATTATCTTGATGTATTTCCGGAGGAACTACCCGGATTACCACCCGACCGTGCCACGGAGTTTGTAATAGACCTGATACCTGGAGCCGCACCCATATCAAAAGCACCTTACAGGATGGCTCCTACGGAACTGAAGGTGCAACTACAAGAACTGTTGTACAAGGGTTATATTCGACCCTGTATATCTCCATGGGGTGCACCGGTGTTGTTCGTAAAGAAGAAGGATGGTAGCGTTCGATTATGCATCGACTATCGGGAGTTGAATAAACTGACAATCAAGAATCGATATCCACTACCTCGGATCGATGACTTGTTCGATCAGTTACAAGGAGCGAAAGTATTTTCTAAGATCGATCTTCGATCGGGCTATCATCAATTGAAGATTAAAGAAGGTGATATTACGAAGACAGCTTACAGGACCAGATACGGACATTATGAATTTTTGGTTATGTCTTTCGGATTAACTAATGCACCGGCAACGTTCATGGAACTTATGAACCGAGTCTTCCACGGTATGTTGGATACGTCGGTTATAGTATTTATTGATGACATATTGGTATACTCCAAGGACAAGGAAACCCATATCAAGAACCTAAACGCAGCCCTACAACGTTTAAGGAAAGAGAAGCTATATGCCAAATTTTCAAAGTGTGAGTTTTGGCTAAGTGAAGTCGCATTCCTAGGCCATGTAGTATCCGCTGAAGGAATCAAAGTGGATCCCAGCAAGATCGAGGCTATTATAAAGTGGGAAGCACCAAAGAGCGTTTCGGAAATCAGAAGTTTTCTGGGTCTAGCTGGTTATTATCGGAGATTCGTAGAAGACTATTCTCGGATTGCCGTACCTCTCACCAGTTTGACTAAGAAAGGTGAAAAGTTTGTGTGGACTGACAAATGTGAGAAGAGCTTCCAAACATTGAAGGCCAGATTGATATCCGCCCCGATTTTGACCATTCCCGTTCCAGGACAGACATTTACTTTATACACTGATGCATCGGGACTGGGACTTGGATGTGTGCTTATGCAAGGAGAGCAAGTAATTGCTTATGCTTCAAGACAGTTGAAGGTACATGAGAAAAATTATCCCACTCATGATTTGGAGCTAGCGGCAGTAGTACATGCTGTCAAGATATGGAGACATTACCTATACGGAGAGAAATTTCAGATTAAGTCAGACCATAAAAGTCTTACTTATTTATTTAATCAGAAGGAGTTGAATATGAGACAACGAAGATGGCTGGAATTATTGAAAGACTATGATTGTGATATCCAGTATCATCCGGGAAAGGCGAACGTGGTAGCAGATGCATTGAGCAGAAAAGCAATGATCAAATCTCAAGGAGAAGTCAGCACGACTGCAGCAATGTGTACTAGCGGAATGGTATTCAATCACGGCAACGAGCAGTATGTGATAGATACAACGGATGAATCAGCCAACCAAGGGTTTATTCATCGGTTATCAAATATGTTCGCGGCGTTGAAAATTATACCGGATATAGTGGATGAAGTGAAGACAGCTATCAAAGCAGATCCTTATCTGAGAACAGTACAAAAAGATATTGAGAAAGGTAGGACTAACCCTGAGTTCACCTTGGATGACGAGAAAGTACTGAAATATAAAGGAAGAATATGTGTACCTGAAACAGAAAGTATGGACATTAGACACCGACTGATGAAAGAAGCCCATACCACCATCTATTCGATACATCCTGGAAGTACAAAAATGTATCATGATCTGAAGAAATTATATTGGTGGAGGGGAATGAAAGCAGATGTAGCTAAGTTCATGTCTCAATGCCTAAATTGTCAGAAAGTAAAGGCTGAACGACAAAGACCCGCAGGATTATTACAGCCATTACCGGAACCAGCATGGAAATGGGACTGCATCACAATGGACTTCGTCACAGGACTACCATTGACTCCTCGAGTAGTTGACGCAGTTTGGGTGATTGTAGATCGTCTGACTAAAACAGCTCGCTTCATACCGATACGACCTCAGTATACACTGGAAAGGTTAGCGAAGCTGTATGTGGATAATATTGTTCGGTTACACGGTGTACCAGAAAGTATTGTGTCCGATAGAGATCCACGATTTACTTCCAAATTTTGGGAAGGACTACAAAAGGCTATGGGTACAACATTGAAGTTCAGTACTACATTCCACCCACAGACAGATGGATAGTCAGAACGTACAATTTAGATTCTAGAGGATATGCTACGAGCATGTGTAATTGATTTCAAAGGATCATGGGATGAAAAGTTACCATTGATCGAGTTCGCTTACAATAACAGTTATCAGGCTACCATACAGATGTCACCTTATGAAGCACTGTATGGCAGGAAGTGTCGAACTCCCTTGTTTTGGAATGAAGTTGGAGAACGTAGCATTGTTGGACTGGAATTTGTTGAAGAGACTTGTCGAGTGGTCGACATTATCAAGGAAAGGGTGAGAACAGCTCAGAACCGTCAGAAGCAATATGCAGACACTCGACGAAGAGATCTAGAGTTCGCCGTAGGTGATAAAGTATTTCTGAAGGTATCGCCTATTCGAGGAGTGAAGAGGTTCGGACAGAAAGGAAAACTAAGTCCAAGATATGTCGGGCCATACGAAATTCTAGCTAAGCGTGGAAAAGTGGCTTATCAGTTAGCACTACCACCATCTATGTCAAGTGTGCATGACGTATTTTACATTTCCCTATTGAAGAAGTATGTCAAAGACCCAACACATGTCTTGACAGTGGATTTGCCAAAATTGACTGATGATTTGATGTTTGAAGTAACACCAATAGAAATCACCAGCCGAAAGGTTCAACGTCTATGCAACCGAGATATCTATTATGTTAAGGTCACTTGGAAAAGTAGAGACATGGAAGAAATTACATGGGAAGAAGAAAATGCTATGAGAAAGCAATACCCTTACTTATTTGATTCAGAAGGTATGTACAATTTCGAGGACGAAATTTTTTATAAGTTGGGGGGAGTTGTAAGACCCGTGTCAATCTAACCCGGTCTTACCACCTTGAACTAGGTTCACCTATCATGGTCGAGTCAAATGGACTAAGGGCGTGAAGGAGATCGAGATCCCAGGTATCAAATCGACCCAAAAACACTTAAAATAGGGGAAGGGTCGCATACCCAGCTAATCAGGGTCGGACCTCCCAAAATAGAAAGTCAGACCCTCAGTTTTGGAGGGAGGGTCGGACAGTTTAAGACCCTAGGGTCGACGGGATCATCGACCCTCCCATCGACCCTCGGTTCTTGCCGAATATAGAAATTAGGAAATTTCTATATTTTTTTATTGGGATTCTTTCCAAATCTCAGAGGGACTTATTTAGGATGTTCCTAGTCTATTTAAAGGACGTCCCTAAGCCACTTTCACTCCTTTTCACAACCCTAATTGAATTGAGAGAAAGAGAGGAGAAGGAAAAGAGGAAGAAGAGAGGCAAGCAAGAGAACTTAGCAAAAAGGAGAAGAATTTCAGAGAAGATTAATCTTCTCAGGTATGGATACTAATTCCATGAGTTTTTACAGACCTTAGGATAGTTATTGGAGAGAGAGTGATCTCGAAGAAACCCAAACCATCCATCCATGGTTAAGTTTTTATGGAAAACCCTAGGAGAATGCATGAAAGCCATCTAAGAGGATGATTCATGGTTTCAGACCATCGAATGAATGCTTAATGGAATGTGGAAGCAAGCCATAGGACCCCAAACACGAAGAATGGATTTAAAAGTGGAAATTGGACCAAAGTGCACCAAGGGTCGCACCCAGGGTCATTGACCATCCGACCCTAGGTGTTTTTGACCATCGACCCTAGCATCGACCCTCAGTTAACAGAATGGTTTTTAAATTCAGAGTTAATTCTAATTAATTCTATCGACTTTGTTAGGTTTGCTAGCAATATAATAACGTTATAACGGTGATACTAAAGCTTATAAAAGTATCTATTAGCAAGCTAAGGTGAGGAACCTTAACCCCAAACTAAATTGGTTAATAATAAACTGTTTTCTATTTCTTGAGTCCTATGCCATGTTTGATTCTGTGCGAATATGTTTGTAATGTGCATACAGCATGCCATCCAATATTTCTATTAATTGTTCATGCATATTTATTTTATTGTTTATAACATGATGATAATGATGATGATAGGAATAGGCATGTGCTTGTATGTGTGTGGTTGATGTGCTTGATGCGAGTGAGTATCAGGGGAGGTGTGATGAGGACGTCAATAAACGTTAACCTTTGGCGGGTCTCAGCACTTTAGCTCTATCTCTAACTCAAGTCTTGAGCATTGGCATCGTCGTATCGCCATTACTTTAGCAGAACTATTATGTCGTAGAGTATCAGGGGAGGTGGTCTCGGTCCTTGTAGTCTCTGACTCTACCGGGGGACCTTAGCTCTATCTCTATGGACATTCTGAGGGATGCTGGGGTGAGGCCTTGGATACAATGTTTGGCATTAGGATTGGTTAGTTGCGAGCCCAGTTTGCAGCCCTCGCCAATAGGGGCTTACGTGTTGGTATGGCAATATATAGCAATAAACGTTAACCTTTGTTATATAATGTTCATGGTTGGGTGCATGTGAGTTGACGATAAACGTGATCTTCGGGTAACGTCACACACTCATGTATAGAGGCGGAGTCAATAAACGCGACCTTTGGATACCTAAACCTTTCTATTGCATACTGTAAACTTTAAAACCGGACCAAAGATATAAATTGACTTTTTGCATGCATATGTATTGTTGCATTGTTTTGGCTACTCACTGGGCCATGATGTGTGCTCACCCCTCGACGTTGAATATTTTTAGTTGATGATGCAGGTTATACCGTGGAAGAATATATGAATGCGTCTGCGTATGGAAACGTGGCAGCTATGAAATCTGGAGCTGAAGATGATACACACGACTCCTCTTGCGAGTGCAACTCGTGTGTATTTGATTAGATATTTTATAGGTTTCTTTTATTGCATTTGATAAAGACTTGTATATGATATTTAAATATTTATGTCTCAGTTGGAAACAGAATAATTTGCTATTAAATTATTGATATCATCTTAGTTCTCAGTTCATTTATTTATAAGATTTCCGCTATTGTGTATTTACTCTGATTATGATTGTGGATGCGTGTAAGTTTGGATAACGCGGGGATAGCCTATTTGAGATCCTGGTTGAACCGTTGGTTTATTAGCGGTTCATCACATCATTCTGAATAGTGGAGAATTGGGGTGTGACAACTCTGGCGGGTAAGCCATTAATAGGTATGATACCTGTGATTTGATTTAACTTAGTCTACATGCTTACACATGGTAGGACAAAATGAATAGTTCAGGTCATACCTATGACCACATCAGGCGATGTGACAACATCCTCAGATGTAATTGCATAAGCCTTTCCTTGCTGTAGCAACTTCTTTGGCTTAGGACACTCTCTTGAATAATGTCCTACTTGATCGCAATTGAAGTGTTTGACTCCTGCATTACTTTGCTTCTATTGAGGTTGGGCTGTCGGAGTAGTCTTGGCTGCAGCATTGAAGCCTTGAGTATGGAAGGGTTTAAATGTCTTTGAGTTCCCTCCATTGTATGAGTTTCCATTGGGCCTTTTATTACCTCTATTCTGAGCAAAATAACTTTCCCTCTGGCTTGACTCTAGTACTCGAGCAATCTGTACAGCTTCATTATAAATCTTCTTTTCTAGTCCCAATACATGTCACACCCCAATTCTGCACCAACCAAAATGGTGTGATGAACCATCATTAAACCAACGGTTCAACCAGGATCTCGAATAGGCTGTGTCTATTTGCTTAAACCATATACAACCACAACCATAATCAGAGTAAATAAACAATAGCGAAAGTCTTTAATACTTAATGAAATGAGAGTCTAACAGTGATAGCATAAATAAATTATTCAACTATCTTCAAATGACTAAGACATAAAATAAAATAAATTAATCAATTACATATCCTTAATAATCCAATAAATAAATCTAATAAAAAATGCATGAGTTGCACTCGCACAATAAATCATGCGACTCCATCATAACTTTTGCATCCATCATCGCAGCATGTCCGTACATCGGAGCATTCATATAGTCTTCTACAGTAGTACATGCATCATCAACTAAAAATATTCAACGTCGAAAGGGTGAGCACAAATCACGGCTCAGTGAGCAAACAAAACAATGCAACAAACATATGCATGCATTCAATTCATATCTTTGGTCTGGTTCATAAGTTTGCAATGTGCAATAGAAAGGATAGGTGGCCGCTGCACCTCTATACACGAGTGTGTGAAGCCACCTAATGAATCAAACACCATTGCCGTCCCACATGCACCCACCATGGAATAGGGATAGAGCTAAAGTGCTTAGGATCGCACCGCATCACACTTCCCCTGATGCCCTACTCATACCAACACGTAAGCCCCTATTGGCGAGGGCTTGCAAATTGGGCTAGCAACTAACCAATCCTAATGTCAAATAGTGTATCCAAGGCCTCACCCCAACATCCCTCAATACATCCATAGAGATAGAGCTAAAGCCCCCCGACAGATTCAGAGACTACACGGTCCGAGACCACCTCCCCTGATGTCCTACGACGTAATAGTTCTACTAAGGTAATGGCGATACGATGATGTAATTGGACAAGACTTGAGTAGAGATAGAGCTAAAGTCTGGTGACCAGGATGAACCACAGTTTCATGTCCTCCCCCTGATGCTCCACTCGCACCAAATACACTAACCACACACATACATTCACATGCCTATTCCTAGCATCATCATCATCATCATGTTATAAATAAACGGAATTAAATATGCATGAACATTAATAGCAGGGATATTGGATGACATTTGAAATGCACAATACACGCATACAAGCATAGAATCATTCATGGAATTGGACTTGTCATACCCAAATTCTACATTATTCAGAATGGTGTGATGAACCATCAATAAACCAACGGTTCAAGCAGGATCTCAAAATAGGCTATCCCACATATGATAAACCAAAACACATTCCACATTAATCAGAGGTAATAAGATATATAGCGAAAGTCTTACAGATAATGAACTGAGAAATTCTAACTGTGATACTCATAAATAAAATATCCAATTATGTTGTTTCAACCGAGACATAAATAAAATATCGATTACATGTCTTTACTAAATCTAAATAAATAAAACAAAATCTAATCGAATACGCATGAGTTGCACTCGCACGAGGAGTCATGCATATCCACTAAGTCTTCAGCTTCCATTATCGCCACATGCCCGTACACAGGAGCGTTCATATAATCTTCAACAGTGGTACCTGCATCATCAACTAAAAGTATTCGAATTCGAAAGGGTAAGCACACATCATGACTCAGTGAGCAAACAAAACAATGCAACAATACATATGCATGCAATCAATTCATATCTTTGGTCTGGTTTAAAGTTTGCAATGTGCTATAGAAAGGATAGGTGGCCGCCGCACCGCTATAAATGGGTGTGTGGAAACGCCCAATGAAAACGGTAGCGTCGCCCCACATGCACCCACCATGGACAATATACACCCCATGAAAACGGCATGGCTGCACCGGTTGCCCATACCAATACATAAGCCCCTGTTGGCAAGGGCTTGCAAATTGGGCTCGCAACTAACCAACCCTAATGTCAAACAATGTATCCAAGGCCTCACCCCAGCATCCCTCAATACATCCATAGAGATAGAGCTAGGGTCTGGTGACTAGGCTGAACCACAATGCCACGTCCCCCCCCCTAATGCCCTACCACATATTAGTTCTGCTAAGGTAATGGAGATACGACGATGTTAGTGGACAAGACTTGAGTAGAGATAGAGCTAGAGTCTGGTGACCAGGCTGAACCACAATGTCACGTCCTCGCCCTGATGCTCCACTCGCATCAAGCACACTAACACTTGCATAGTGGACATGACTTGAATAGACCATGGCACAATATACCCCAATGAGAACGGCATCAAAGTACCGGTTGATACCATCCCTACCCGCACCATGTACACCAGTCAAACACAAACATTCACATGCCTATTCCTACCATCATCAATATCATCATGTTATACTCAATAAATTTAAATATGCATGAACAGTAATAACAGGAATAGTAGATGACATGTGATATGCACATTACAATCATACAATCATAAAATCATAAATGGTATTGGACTCAATAAACGAAAACAGTTTATTATTAGTCAATTAGTTTAGGTCTTGTTCCCTCACCTTGGATTTGCTAGTAGATCCTCGTTTAAGCTTCATAATTCACTTTTAAACCACTGAAAATGCCTAACAAGTTGATATATTTTAATTAGAATTAATTCCGTTAAATTTAGACTAGCTGAAATCATAGGGTCGCAGGTAGGGTCGCACCTAGGGTAGTAGTTTCTGTGACCCTAGGGTGTAGGGTCGCAGGTAGGGTCAGTTATCCATCGACCCTATGTGCAACCCCACCCTCCCTGGAACTTTTCGAGGGCATGGGGTTGATCCTGTGGTCTTGTAGGGTCGGATATCATTCGACCTTACGTGCGACCACACGTATTCTGAGTCGACCTTTCATTCTAAAGTCCATTCTTTAATGTCTGGATCCTTTGGTTTACTTTCATGGTCCATTCCATGATTGTTCTATGGTTCAAAACTACTAGTTATACACTATTCATAATCCATAATGATTTCCTCCATGGAATCTCCTGAAACTTGTCCATGGATGGATGATTTGGGTTTCTCCTAATCCTATGTTCTTCATAATTATTCTAGAATCTCTTATTCAAGTAAGGAATTAGGTTCATACCTTTATTCAGAGGTTTCTCTGAGCTTCCTCCTCTTCCTTAGTCTTCTTCTTCAAGTTTCCTTCTGTTCTTTTCTTCCTTCTCTTTCTCTTGCTCTCACTTTCAATTAGGGTTGTAAAAGGAGTGAAAGAGGGTAAGGGACATCCTATTTATAGAGGAAAACCCTCCAAAATAATTCCATTGAGTTTAGGAAAGATCCCCTTGGAATTAGGAAAGTTTCCTAATTTTTGGTTCGTGCTGTTTTCCTAGGGTCGATCCTAGGGTCGGATGTACTGAGACCCTATGTTTTTTTTAAAACCTGAGACCCTAGGGTTAGGGTCGCAGGTAAGGTTGGATGTAGGGTCCATGCGACCCCACGACCAAAAATTCTTGGGTTGGACTTCTTTTGAGGTGGGGTCGACCCTACCTGTTTAGGCATGAGACCCTACCCTCATTTTGACTATTTTTGAGTTAAATTTCATATTGGGTCTTGGGTTTCTTCACGCACTTGGTCCACTTGGCTCGACCATGATATGTATACTGGTCACGAAATGAAATGTAAGGTTAGACCGGGTTCATGGCATGCGGGTCTTACAGTCAACCTGGGTCTAGAGCCACGGGTCTATTATAAGATTATCCAGCATAATCTTATTCCCTAAGGTGGACACTATGTGATGGTCTCATAGTTGACTCAGTACCTACTGTACTATATCTGTACTAGGCATTAAGTGTGCCTCCCATATATCATTCTTCAAACTATGCACAGAGCTACGTTTCCTGACTAGATAGGTAACTTGTCCTTTGGGCGATTGATCTCCACCTTGCTCGCTAGTCTATAAGTGGACCTAGTGGATGAAAGGATCCTTGAAGACACCTTCTTAGTTGACCTTGATTGGGAGGCCATCAGCAGGATGGGCATGAGTGATATATAGGTCAGTGATGACGAGAGGAATGCAATGAGATGTTCTCTTACTCGAGTAACGGCAGCAGATGCAGAGGCAGCAGCAGAGGCACACGAGGGTGACGATGAGGAGGATGATGATCGGATGTACATGGATGTGGATGCCATCCCTCCTCCATCACCACAGCATTCTACTGGAGCTGGCCCTTCTAGGGCTTCTCATTCAGTTGGCCCTTCACGCCCAATACCAGATGACATGATGGGGCTGTTATGTGAGATTCGAGAGGCTCAGTGCATGACTGATTGGAGAGTAGGAGAGCTTCTAGATGCCCAGTGCTCTACAGACCAGTGGGTAACGGATCTAATAGCTAGTCTCTGAGCGACTCAGACTCAGGTCGCCTGGCTAGCGAGAGTATATGTTGAGGACTACGATTGAGATCGTGAGACACCTCCTCCTCCAGCACCCCCAGCTCCATGATATCATTTATTTCTTTTTCCCTTTTATACTACAGAGTAACTGTCCAGATTGTGGACTGTATTCTGATTTGGAAGTACATTTATGTTATTCCCATTTGGATATATATATAAATATATATATATATATATATATATATATATATATATATATATATATATATATATATATATATATATATATATATATATATATATATATATAAAATTAGTTTCCCCTTTACATATGTGCATTATTCTCTTTCTTAGTTTATGTCTCATACAACACAGGTGTTTATGGTGTGTTCTTATTACAGCTTTTAAATTTTATCCTAACTCAGTTCATGACTCATGTGGAAGTAGTTACGTCAATGAGGAGAACCTGAGAAGCTCTGATACCAAGTTGTCATACCCCAATTCTGGTCTAACCAGAATGGTGTGATGAACCGCCAATAAACCAACGGTTCACCAATGATCTTGTATAGGTTGTACCTATCATATCAAACCACACACACATTCCACATTAATAATCAAAGATCATAAACAAATAAGCGGAAGTCTTACAGATAATGAACTGAGAATCTAACAGTGATAAATAAGTATTTAATCCAATTATCTCCAAACCACAAGTCTTAAAAATAAATAATCAATTACATATCTGATGTTCAAATTATAACTAAACTTAAGAAAAAACACATTGGTTGCACTCGCATGATGAATCATGCACATCTTCGTCAGCTTCTACGTCCATCGCAGCAACGTGTCCATACGTAGGCACATTCATATATTCTTCAATAATAGGACCTGCATCATCAACTAAAAATATTCAACGTTGAAAGGGTAAGCACACATCATGGCTCAGTGGGCAGACAAAACAATGCAACAAACATATGCATGCATTCAATTCATATCTTTGGTCTGGTTCTTAAGTTTGCAATATGCTATAGAAAGGTTTGGTGGCCGCCGCACCTCTATACATGATTGTGTAAATCCGCCCAATGGATCAAACACCATTGTCGTCCCACATGCACCCACCATGAAATAGAGATAGAGCTAAAGTGTTCAGATCATACACTACCAACACTTCCCCTGATGCCCTACCCATACCAACACATAAGCCCCTATTAACGAGGGCTTGCAAACTGCGCTCGCAACTGACCAATCCTAATGCCAAACAGTGTATCCAAGGCCACACCCCAGCACCCCTCAATACGTCCATAGAGATAGAACTAAGGCCCCCTGACAGAGTTAGAGACCACACGGTCCGAGACCACCTCCCTTGATGCCCTACGACGTAATAGTTCTGCTAAGATAATGGCGATACGAAGATGTTAGTGGGCAAGACCTGAGTAGAGATAGAGCTAGTGTCTGGTGACGAGGTCGAAGACCACCATTGTCACACCCCAATTCTACACTGTTCAGAATGGTGTGATGAACCGCTAACCAATGGTTCAACCAGGATCTCAAATAGGCTGTGTCCGTTTGTTTAAACCATACACATCCACAACAATAATCAGAATAAATACACAATAGCAGAAGTCTTAAATATTAAATAAACTGAGAATCTAAATGTGATAAAATAAATAATTTAACCAATTATTTCCAAAAAAGATAAACATAAACTTAAAAAATTAATTCAAATACATTGTCTGTATAATCCAAATAAAAGTTTAATAAAAAACACAAGAGTTACACTCGCATGTCGAATCATGCGACTCCATCATCAGTTCAGCGTCCATCGCCGCCGCTTGCCCGTACACATGAGCATTCATGTAGTCTTCAACCGTGGTACCTGCATCATCAACTAAAATATTCGATGTCAAAAAGGGTGAGCACACATCACGGCTCAGTGAGCAAACAAAACAATAGAACAAACATATGCATGCATTCAATTTATATCTGTGGTCTGGTTTATAAGTTTGCAATGTGCTATAGAAAGTTTCGGAGGCCACCTCACCTCTATACATTAGTGTGTGAAGCCACCCAATGAATATCGGCATTGCCATCCCACATGCACCCACCATGGAAATAGTGTACCCAATGGGTATCGACATTAAAGTACCACATGCTCCCATACCAACACGTAAGCCCCTATTGGAGAGGGCTTGCAAACTGGGCTCGCAACTAACCAATCCTAATGTCAAATAGTATATCCAAGGCCTCACCCCAGCATCCCTCAATATGTCCATAGAGATAGAGCTAAGGCCCCCCGACAGAGTCAGAGACTACACGGTCCAAGACCACCTCCCCTGATGCCCTACGACGTAATAGCTCTGCTAAGGTAATGGCGATACGATGATGTTAGTGGACAAGACTTGAGTAGAGATAGAGCTAGAGTCTGGTGACCAGGATAAACCACAGTATCACGTCCTCCCCCTGATGCCCCACTCTCATCAAATACACTAACCATACACAAACATTCACATGCCTATTCCTAACATCACCATCATCATCATGTTATAAATAAACGAAATTAAATATGCATGAACAGTAATAGCAGGAATATTGGATGACATGTTAAATGCACATTACACGCAAACAAGCATAGAATCATTCATGGCATTGGACTCAATAAATAAAATAGTTTCTTATTAACCAATTAGTTTAGGTCTTGTTCCCTCACCTTTGATTAAGTGTAGATCCTCGTTCAAGCTTTAAGAATCACTTTTAAATCACTAGGAAAAACCTAACAAATCGATAAATTTTAATTAAAATTAATTCCAATAAATTTATACTGGTTGAAATCATAGGGTCGCAGGTAGGGTAGTACCTAGGGTTTCTTACCCAATCGACCCTAGGGATAGGGTCGAACATGGGGTCGGTTATCAATCGACCCTATGTGCGACCACACCCTCCCTGGGACTTCTCGATATGTGATCGATGCTGAGGTCTCGTAGGTCCATTCTAAGATTGTTCTATGGCTCATAACTATGATTTTTACACACTTTCCATTGCCTATGATGATTACTTCCATGGATTCCTTCGAAACGCATCCATGGATAGATGATTTGGGTTTCTCCTAATCCTAACTTCTTTATTTTCCATTCTAGGCTCTTAATTTATGAAGGGAATTAGACTCATACCTGAAGTTGGTTGAGATTCAGAGGTTTCTCTGAAGTTTCTCCTCTTCCTTAGTCTTTTCTCTAATTTTTCTTTTCTTCTTCTCTTCCTTCTCCTTCTCTTTTTCTCACTTTCAATTAGGGTTCTAAAAAGAGTGAAAGAGACTAAGGGATGTCCTATTTATAGAGGAAAACCTCCCAAAATAAGTCCCATCGAGATTAGGAAAGGACTCCTTGAAATTAGGAAAGTTTCCTAATTTACGGTTTCAGTCTGTCATCATAGGGTCGCAGGACCCGTTGACCCTATGGTTCTCAAGTCATCCGACCCTACGACTAAAAAGTCATGGGTTGGACTTCTATTGAGGTGGGGTCGACCCTACCTGTTTAGGCATGTGACCCTACCCTCAAATTTACTATTTTTGGGTGAATTTTATACCTGATCTTGTGATTTCCTTCACACACTTGGTCCACTTGGCTCGACCATGATAGGTAGACCTGGTACAAGGTGGTAAGACCGGTTAGTTTAATACAGGTCTTACAACCATGCCACATCCTCTCCCGAATGCTCCACTCGCATCCAACACACCAAGCACACATATACATTCACATTCCTATTCCTAGCATATCATCATCATCATCATGTTATAAATAAACAGAATTAAATATGCATGAATAGTAATAGCAGGAATATAGGATGACATGTGAGATGCACATTACAAGCATACAAGCATAGAATCAATCATGGTATTGGACTCAATAAAAATAAACAGTTTATTATTAACTAATTAGTTTAGGACTTGTTCCCTCACCTGTTAGCAATACTCGATCTTCTTTTAAGCCTTGAAATTCTCTTTCAATTGATTGAACAACCTAAAAGTTATATGAATTTAAGTTAGGGTTCATATATGACATGTTACAGTAATTGAAAATCAAAACAGAGCACTGATAGGTGTCTGATTGGTCTTATGGTCTCATGTTGTATCGACCATACTGTCTACGGTCGATACCCTATGGTCGCATATGGTGCGACCGTAGCTGCGACCATATGATCTCTGAAATCTTTCTGAATGCCTATGGTCGATCCTCTAGTCATACTAGTCATGCTATGATCGATCGGAGCTACGACCTTGAGATTTCTGGTTACAGTCTACATGCAATTCGAGTTCTTCCTGGGTCAATTCTTCTGTTCTTCAATGGGGTTTGTTCTAATGTCTTTCTATGGCCATCATTAGTAATTTCTTATCAACCCTAATCATCAAATTCACTCCTCATGGTTCTCCTTGGGATTTTCTCAAGGAAATTCTATAGATCATAATAGGTTGATATTGCTTATCTTCCATAGAAGTCTTATACTTAGAGTTTACATCTCCAGAGATTCGTTTCATACCTTTGCTTGTGAAAGAGAGCAAATCTCTTCTCAGCAAATTCTTTTCCTTAGCTTTTTTTTCTTCTCCTTCTCTTCCTTCTCTTCCTTCTCTTTCTCTAGGGTTCACCAATGTTCTAAAAGAATGAAAAAGGGCTAAGGGACATCCTTTATATAGAGGAAAACTCTCCATATAGAGTCCTCTTTTAATTAGGAAAGCAATACCTTAGTTTAGGAATGTTTTCAAAACTTGGAGTCTGATCTGGTTCTCATGGTCGATCATACGGTCACATAAACCATCGACCGTAGGGTCAAAATCATCAACCATGGGGTTCTGGATTTGAGATTTTTGTTCCCTTCCTTATTGTCAACCATACCTACCCAGGTATGCTACCTTAGGTATGTTTTTAATATTTTTAACTCGATTCTCATACTTGGTTTGTGATCTATTTTTACACGCTCGGTCCACTTGGTCCAAGAATGATGGGAAGACCTGGCACGACACGATTAGACTAAGTTAGTGGAGTACGGGTCTTACACAACTGATCATTTTTCATTGGTCTAGAGCTATACCGAATGGGAAAATCAGGGAAATGGGTGAGCACCCAAGTTCGGTGGGCAATAGTGCCCTTATCAAGTGATGGGTTTGATAACGTTGACCCTAAAAACTTCGGATAAACCCTAGTAATGGGATGTATGAGACTCCCCATTGGATTGCAGGTGTAAAATGCAAGAGTTCAATCCTTTTGCTAAGTATAAACCATGAAAACCCCAAGTAATGAAATTGAATGCATGTGCACTAAATAGAAATGGATAATAAGGAGAAGAAGAATACCTAGAAAGTCAAATGTGGGGGGAGAAACCATGAAAACTGCTAGAGAAATGAGAATGGGAGCAAGGGAGTGATCACCGGAGCCTTGTTCTCTCTGTGTTCTTCGGTCTGATAGTTGGTGTAGTGCCAAAATAACTGCCCTCAAGCTCTTTCATAAAAATAGATTTATATGGTACTGAAGGACCGATAACCTAACCACCGCCTCTGATTGTGTCTCTACGGTTAGAATAAGAGTCAGCATTTTGGATTTTGCTGCCTAATTAACCAGAGCCACGAACAAAATCGGTGGGTCGTTCTCCGCTTCAATCCTCTGGTACAATTAGGGTTAATTAACTGGATGCATGAGCGGATGACCGATCATCTATCATTGCCTTCGAAAATCCTTTTGGAACTATTAAGACTATAACAGTCTTGGAACTGGATGATCGATGTAAACCGGATGCATGAGCACCCAATAACCCATCCGATTGACTTAAACAGAGCCTGTTTGGATTGGGTTTTTGCTAGATCACTTTACACCCTTACATAAGGCTTTTATTTTATAAATTAGGGGCACCCCAATTAAAAGTTTGCATACTAACCATTGGCCCCTACCCCATGAGTATCATGTGGTTGAGGTTGCCATACCACTTAAATTAATGCATATGCCCTATAGGAATACCTGATTTAATCCTCAGCCTTTTCCAAAAGTTTATGTGGCATGTGACATTGATTCCCCTTAAATTATTGGGATAAACTGACCTTAACCTTGCTCATTTTATTGTACCTTTTCAGATTTCCCCCAAAGCTAGCTAATATGTTGCCACCCAAGCAACCGAATGAGAAGCATACCTCCAAGGCACCGCATTGGGAAGTGAACTAGAGGAACATCAGTGGATCATCTCCAATGTGCAGGCCACTCTTCAGCCTCCACCAGTCAATGAAACTAATGGGACTAATAGGGAGCTACCACCTTTCTCCCCATTCCATGGAGTAGACTCGAGCATTGCTTATAACACCATGGTTGATTTCCAGCAACTGAACCTAGAACAATTCGATGGGTCATATATAAGTTCCTTCCACCTAGGGAATTGGATTCAAACTATGGAGGCAACTATTGGCAACCTCCATCATTCAGATGCACAGAAGATAATGTGTGCTACCTACCAACTGGTGGGCACGCCACATGAATGGTGACGAATGACTCAGCCCACCCTTCTACAGCGTTATGGGGCCATAACTTGGGACATTTTCTGTGAAGCCTTCTTGACTAACTATGCTCCTCAATGAGGGGAACGAGGGGAACTTAACCTGAAACTGCTTAAAGCCATTCGAAGGGTCCGAGCTGGCTTATCTGCACGAAGAAGCTTCGCCGAAATAAGGGCAGACTATCAGAACATTTATCTTGGGGAAAGTAATAATTTGGAGCCACATGACCAAGGTAACCATTCAATTATGAGTCATTTTAACTGTCCCAAGCATGGGGATTGCATAACGTTGATGAATAATTTACATACACTCGCATGATTTCATTATGCATAAGGAATTAGAATGTTGTCTCCGTCAAGTATTCCAATTCCTTGATGCAAACTCATCATGCAACTTATCGAACTATGTAATGACATAAATGGATTTTGAGTGAGGACATAGCTTAAATTATGGTAATTAATTATGATCATATGATTATTGAGCGCCCCACTTTGCATGTGAGAGGTATACAAAGGGCATAGTTACAAAGAAAGGGGATTATACGTAGCCAACAAAAACACATGATACTTATGAGGGATATGAATAGCAAGGATAGAGAGTTCACAAGTACAGTGGCTAAGATGCCCTTGTTTGCACTTTTGTATGGTGTTGGAAGAATAATGAGAGAACTAAAATAGTAAGAAGTCCTATTGATTAGTATTTAATACACCTGACCACTATTACTTGAGTAAGATTTCATAAAGAATAGCACATGATGTTAGATGTAATGAATTGTGTGCCAAAATTTTGAGAGATCGTAAATATATGTTGTCACTTGAATTAATAACCGAATTCATTACTATTATTGAGTTCTCATCTTGAATGTCTTGTAAATGAAATTTTACTAACGAGTTGGGAATGTGCTAGGTAATGGATCGCACACACCTCCCTAACCCTGCTCACTCAAGGATCAAAACTCATAAAGCGGGAAATCCTGGCAACAGAATAGACCAAAGTGTGACTTCATCCCACTTGTGTCAGGACACTCGAGACATTTCAACAATTATAGATGATACCACAGAAAGAGTCTATAAGCAACATTGTAAGTTTCAGCTAAGGATAATAAAAACAATAGCAATGGCTAAGCCTAAAGGCACTGCCTCTGTGTCAGTCTTGGTGGAAGTGTTAGACTTATTGGGGCGTCTTACCCAAGGTATCCAGGAACAATAGAGGGGCATGGTTGCACGAATGGTGGTCGAGTGCCACAATCAAGGAACTCATCAAGGGCCTAAAAAAGAGGTTTCGGTAGCTCAAGGAAGGGGTAAACAAGTAAAGAGAACCCTAGAAGAAGAAACACCATGAGTTATACCAAGGGTACCTTGCTTTGGGAATGAAGCACTGTCCCTGGAACCATCATTTGTCGTTAATAAGACCTTAATGCCGCCTAGTGTGGGTCCCCGGAGATGTTATCTGTGCAGAATCCAAAAGCACCTTATGTGACAATGCACCCGAATCGTTAAAAATGAACCGTCGCCAAGGTCTAAAGAAGTTGTTATGTGCCTCTCCTATAGAGTGAAGGGGCATGAGACTCAGGACTATCAGAAGTATTTTGGAGTGCTATGCCTCTATGTGAGTGCGTACCTTGTGTTGATTTGAGGAAGATTTTGAGAATTGGGTAAGCCTTGAACTCCCTTGATTACTAAATGCCATAGTCGATATGTGTTGATCTTGGGACTTATGATGAGTGGTAGACACCCATAGGCAAGGGATAAGAACTTACAACTACGACCTGATTTTGGAGGGAAAATCCTTATAAATTGGGGGTATTATAAGACCCACACCAGGAATCCTCACCAACTCGGATCCCTATTGTATTGGGTCTTACTGTGCCAACCCTTGGCACCCTGACCTTGACTCTCCATATGATGCTGGGTCAACTTCTTAAATCACTTAGTGATGGTAGGACATGTGCGAGGAGGTACATGAAACTTAAGAAACATCCCCAGCAAATTAGGCCCACAAAATTGAGCCTAAATATATTTTAAGCTCAATCAGAGGCACAACTGGAAGAACGATCCCCCGGTTGACTACATCTAGTTGTTCGCAAGTTGGACACTTTCTCTCTCCACGGGTCCTATAAAAAGGGACCTTACTCTCCCTTATTTCTCTCTTGCAAACTGTGGGAGAGTGAAAGTGGAAGAAGAAGTAGAGCTCAAGCTTGGAATTCAAGCTCAAGCATCGATTCTCCTTGAGGTATATTTTCTTCACTCATTCCTCTTCCATTCTTGTAGGACTGTATGATAGAGACCATGGTGGAACTCCACCATTAATGACCTCTATTAATGGAGATTGAATCTAACATAAGAAACCTAGGGCATCGTCCCCTTCATGAATAGAGATGACAATGGAGCCTAAATGACTCCCATTGTATTCACTAATGATAGAAGTGTGTTTCCTACCACTTAGAGTGAAGGAAACCATGATGGGAAATCTTTCCCAAAAATGGAAAGCTTCTCTGGATCGAGCCTGACTTCTGGGTCAAAACTGGAGGATGAACCAGAGGAATGGCAGTGGCTCTAACTCTAGTTGAGTCAATACTAGTCCTCCGCCAGGGCAATTTCCTTAGCCTATCAGACCAAGTAATATCCGTAGGACCCTAATCGGAGCCACCTAACCAGGAGAATGACCCTCTAGGTAGGTTCTACCGGTAAGGTGCATGGCTCCATTTGGCCATGCCTCCGCATAGGCTTAATAACAAGAGGAGGCATTATCGGATGATCGACCACCCAGCTTAGCCTTCGAATGACCCATTGGAACCATACTGTATAAAAGTGGATATGAAGTGGATGGCAATCAGATGACCAACTATCCGATTCATCCTCTAGTCCAGTATACTGAAGAAGTGACTAAGGGTTAACCAACCTATCGTACCAGAGGAATGACCAACCAGTTACATGCTTTGGTTTAGTCTGTTTAACTTGTATGCCTAAGAATGATTAGAAAGATCTATCTTTCTATTCATGAATTACCTTGGGACCCGTACATGGACTCTAAGACTTGTCTATGTTGGTTTAAAAGATGTTTACTAACCTAATAAAATTTATCTAATTAATTAGGTAAAACACCATGGGTAGTGGACGAAGCCTTCTACCTACTTTAGGGTTCTTCAGCACCACTGGTGTCTACAAGTGAGGGGTCAAGTCCTGTAGAGTTTGAGCATGTGTTGTGCTGTATGTTCTTTGTTGTTTTTTCTTTTATAACATGTCATATAATGAAGTTGTATAATTATTAATGCATTTGCATATAATTATAACTATGAATGTGGACATTGTATAATGGATGTGTGGCATATGGGAGCATAATATGTTGGCCATGTTGTCGGTTGTTGGAACCTTAGTAAAGGCATGGTGATCCATGGGAGTAGAGATCCTGGATTCTCTATAGGGTGTAGTCATTCATATCATTATGTGTGCATGACCATGTATGATGGTGCATGTGATGTGTTGGAGCGTGGGCATACATACCATGTTAGTGTGCTGGTACCTTAGTAGAGACATGGTGATTTATGGTAGTGGGGATCCGGGGTTCTCTGTTGGGGTCCAACCCATGTATGGTGGTTCATGTAACGTGCATCTTCATGAAGTCATGTTGAGATTAGTTGAACCTTAGTGGGGACACGATGAACCATGGGAGTGGGGAGTTGGGGATCTTTGTTGGGGTGTAGTCTTATTTGCTACCTTGTATAATGAGCGTGTGGCATGTAGGAGCACAATACAATGGCCATGTGGGGATGCTATACTCTAGTGGGGGCTCGGGGTCCATGGGAGTGGGACCTGGGATCTCTGCTGGAGTATAGTTTTACTTACTACGTGTACATGGCATGTTGGGTAATTATTGTTATGGATGTTATTGTATTATAGGGTATATGATCGTGTAGCATATGGGGGTATGAAGTAGTCAGGTGGTGGGGTACGAGTATACATAATCCAGACGGTAGGGTATGGAGTACT
Organism: Protea cynaroides; assembly: GCA_028583415.1. Lineage (NCBI taxonomy): Eukaryota > Viridiplantae > Streptophyta > Magnoliopsida > Proteales > Proteaceae > Protea > Protea cynaroides. Next base: position 62,946,558 of record CM053271.1, read on the forward strand.
CGAGTGGTGGGGTGTGGGTATATATGCTCAGGCGATGGGGTACGGGGAAATTGCTCAGACAGTGGGGTACGGGGCACTCGCTCATACAGTGGGTTACAGGACAGATCCTCGCTAGGGTACAGGTCGACCATGATCTGCATACACACTTGAATGTCACTCACAATTGCTTGTTTATTTGCTTCTGTACTGCATCATTAAATTTGTTGATTAGGGTTGCATTGGTACCTGACTTCTCACTGAGCTGGGATGGGAGCTTACCCTCGATATCGAATTTCTTTTAGTTTTGATTGCAGGTACCTTTACTGTAGCTACAGATATGGATCCTGATGATGTTGAGGGTACTTCTCTCGGTGGGGTTCTGCTGAGAGATCATGTCAAGGGCTGTACTTGTAGGGATTACATCTAATGGACCTGAGTCTCTATGAATTTACTGTCTGTAGCTAGATGATGGTTTGGTCTATCTACAAGGATGTACTTAGATTTATTTTAGTTATTTAGTATGGGATGTATGTACTATGAAAGATATTGTGGAACAGTTGTAAAACCTAATAGACTATTTATGTATTGGTAATATTAATAGCATCTATTTTCTAGTATGATTCTGCTACCACTCTTATGATTCCACTGCGATTATTATTATATGTTGTTGATTATTGTGGATATTGTGTTTGTACACTATGGGGTTTGTTTGATAGTTCACTTTGGTTGTCGGTCGTTGAAAGATTCGGGTTGTCTCGTGGATGACTCAGATATCACGTCCGATTCCCCATAATGGGTTATGACACATACAGTACCACCGGGAGAAGGCCAATGTAATGGCCAATGCCTTAAGCAAGAAGGTTGTTTACTTAAAGAAAGATGTGCTACAAGGGGAGGATGATGATGCATACATGGCTGCACATGTGGTAACAACGCAACACCCATCAACACCTGGCGAGTTAACCATAGAAGCCTTGCTTGAAAAGTTTGTTACATCCACCTCTGCCCTTTTTAGCGCATTAAGCATCAAGCCGACCCTACCAGAAAACATAAAGGAAAATTTGCTAAAGGATCTAAACTTGTGGAAGATTATGATGGAATTGGAAAAGGGTAACCCAGTCCCTGACTTTTCTAAGGGGAACTATGGATTACTCTCCTTTGGGGGAAGGGTGTGCATTCCCAAAAGTGAAGAGAACATTAAAGAAACCATCATGATGGATGCTCATACTGTTCCTTATACCATGCATCCTGGAAATACAATGATGCACCAAGATCTGAAGAATATTTTTTGGTGGAGAGGAATGAAGGCCGATGTGCCCAAATTTGAATACAAATGTTTGACCTGCCATCAAGTAAAGGCTGACCATCAGAGACCAGCAGGAAAGTTACAACCATTGCCTATCCCAGAATGAAAATGGGATCAAGCAATAACGGACTTAATCACAGGTTTGCCCTAAACAGCTCGAGCAGTAGATGATGTCTGGGTAGTCGTCGATCGTTTCACAAAGACTGCAAGGTTCATTGTTGTTTGCCCATAATATTCTATGGACCGCTTAGCCAGATTTTACATAGACAATATTGTCACGATGGAGTACCAGCCAGCCTAGTGTCAAATCGAGACCCTCGATTCACCTCGCACTTCTAGGAAGGATTACAGAGTGCAACAGGTACTCAATTGAAATTCAGCACAGCATATCACCTACAAATTGACGGTCAATCAGAAAAGAATAATCCAAATACTAGAAGATATGCTTAGTGCATGTACCTTGGATTTCAAAACCAAGTGGGATGAAAACTCCACGTTCATGGAGTTCGGCTACAACAACAGTTGCCAAGCTACAATCGACATGTCTTGTCACACCCCAATTCTGCACTATTCAGAATGGTGTGATGAACCGCTAACAAACCAACGGTTCAACCAGGATCTCGAGTAGGCTATATCCGTGTTATCTGAACCCCATACATTCACATTCATAATCAGAGAAAATAGATAATAGCGAAAGTCTTATAGTAAAACGAACTGATAATCTATTGTGATATTAATATTTAAATAACAAATTATTCTGTGTCAACTAAGACATAAATAAATATCAAATACATGTCTTTAATAAATCCAAATAAAGAAAACTAGAAAAAACTATCTAATCGAATACACATGAGTTGCACTCGCAAGAGGAGTCATGTGTATCCACTTCAGCTTCAACAACCATTGCTGCAACGTTCCCGTACTCTGGGGCATTTATATAATCTTCAACAGTTGTACCTACATCATCAACTAAAAACATTTGACGTCGAGGGGTAAGCACACATCATGGCTCAGTGAGCAAACAAAACAATGCAACAATACATATGCATGCAATCAATTCATATCTTTGGTCTGATTTTACGTTTGCATTGTGCTATAGAAAGGATAGATGGCCGCCGCACCTCTATGCACGAGAGTGTGGATACGCCCGATAACTCTCACCGTCGCCCACAGCACCTAAATGAACATTGTACAACGAAGGTCACATTTATCGATGCACAACTCCATACCAACAAATGAACCCCTGATGGCTAGGGCTGCGAACGGGGCTCGCTACTAATCAATCCAAATGTCAAACAATGTATCCAAGGCCTCACCCCAGCATCCCTTAGAGCACCCGCAGAGATAGAGCTAAGGCCCCCCGATAGAGTATAGGACTCAAGGACCGAGACCCTCCTTGATGCCCTACGTCGCAATAGTTCTGCTAAGGTAATGGCGATACGACGATGCTAATGCACAAGACTTGAGTCAGAGATAGAGCTAAAGTGTCCGGATCAAACACCGCATAAAACCTCCCCTGATGCCCTACTCGCATCAAGCACACTAACCACACACAAACATTCACATGCCTATTCCTAGCATCAACTCATCATCATCATGTTATAAGTAAACAAAGTTAAATATGCATGAACAATAATAGCAGGAATATTGGATGCCATGTTGAATGCACATTACAAGCATATTCGCATAGAATCAAGCATAGCATTGGACTCAAGAAAATAAAAGTAGTTTATTATTAACCAAATAGTTTAGGTCTTGTTTCCTCACCTTAGCTTGTTAATAGATCCTCTTCCATGCTTTAGATTCACCTTAATAATGTTATTATATTGCTAGAAGACCTAACAAAGTCGATAGAATTTAATTAAAATTTATTCAGAATTTAAAAACCATGCTGTTAACTGAGGGTCGGAGGTAGGGTCGGAGTCATGATCGACCCTGGGTGCGACCCTCCCCATTCTGGACTTCCCGAACACTGAGGGTCGATCCTCAGGATCACATAGGGTTCGATGGTCATCGACCCTCTGTGCGACCCTCGGTGGATTTTGGTCAATTTCCCTCCTTTTAGTCCATTCTTCGTGTTTGGGGTCCTAGGGCTTTCTCCTACAGTCCATTCAACATTCATTCCATGGTCTAGAACCATGAATCATCCACCTAGATGGCTTTCGTGTAATCTCCCATAGTTTTTTATGAAAACCTAACCATGGGTTGATGGTTTGGGTTTCTCCGAAATCATACTCTCATCATATCTATCCTAAGGTCTGTAGAAACTCATGGAATTAGTATCCATACCTGAAAAGAATACTCCTTCTCTGCAACTCTTCTCCTTTTTGCTTTCTTCTCCCCCTTGTTTCTCTTCTTCTTCTTTTCCTTCTCTTCTCTTTCTCTCAATTCAATTAGGGTTATAAAAGGAGTGAAAGAGGCCTAGGGACGTCCTATTTATAGAGTAGAAACTCCTAAAATAAGTCCCATTGAGATTTGGAAAGAATCCAAATCAAAATTTAGGAAATTTCCTAATTTCAATTTCGACGGAAACTGAGGGTCGATGGGAGGGTCGATGATCCCGTCGACCCTAGGTTCTTAAGATGTCCGACCCTCCCTATAAAACAGAGGGTCTGACTTTCTGTTTTGGGGGGTCCGGCCCTCCTTAGCTGGATATGCGACCCTCCCCTTAAATTGAGTGTTTTAGGGTCAATTTGATACCTGGGATCTCGATCTCCTTCACGCCCTTAGTCCATTTGACTCGACCATGAGGGGTAAACCTGGTTCAAGGTGATAAGACCGGGTTAGATTGACACGGGTCTTATAACTCCCCCCTACTTATAAAAATTTCGTCCTTGAAATTGTACGTACCTTCTGAATCAAATAAGTGAGGGTATTGCTTTCGCATGGCATTTTCTTCTTCCCATGTGATTTCTTCCATGTCTCTACTTTTCCATGTGACCTTAACATAATAGATATCTCGGTTGCGTAGACGTTGAACTTTTTGGCTGGTGATCTCCGTTGGTGTTACTTTAAATGTCAAATCATCTGTTAATTCTGGTAAATCTACTGTCAACACGTGTGTTGGATCCTTGACATACTTCTTCAATAGGGAAATATGAAATATGTCATGCACACTTGACATAGATGGTGGTAGTGCTAACTGATAAGCCACTTTCCCATGCTTAGCTAAAATCTCATACGACCCGACATATCTTGGACTTAGTTTCCCTTTTTGTCCGAACCTTTTCAATCCTCGCACAGGTGATACCTTCAAGAATACTTTATCACCTACAGCGAACTCAAGATCTCTGCGTCGAGTATCTGCATATTGCTTCTGACGGTTCTGAGCTGTTCTCACTCTTTCCTTGATAATGTCAACCACTCGACAAGTCTCTTCAACAAATTCCAGCCCAACAATACTACGTTCTCCCACTTCATTCCAAAACAAAGGAGTTCGACACTTTCTGCCATACAGTGCTTTATAAGGTGACATCTGTATAGTAGCCTGATAGCTATTGTTATAAGCGAACTCGATCAGTGGTAATCTTTCATCCCATGATCCCTTGAAGTCAATTACACATGCTCGTAGCATATCTTCTAGAATCTGGATTGTACGCTCTGACTGTCCATCTGTCTGTGGGTGGAATGCGGTACTGAACTTCAATGTTGTACCCATAGCCTTTTGCAATCCCTCCCAAAACTTGGAAGTAAATCGTGGATCTCTATCGGATACAATGCTTTCTGGTACACCGTGTAATCGAACAATATTATCCACATACAGCTTGGCTAACCGTTCAAGTGTATACTGCGGTCGTATTGGTATGAAGCGAGCTATTTTAGTCAGACGGTCTACAATCACCCAAACTAGGTCAACTACTCGAGGATTCAGTGGTAATCTCGTGACGAAGTCCATAGTGATGCAGTCCCATTTCCATGCTGGTTCCGGTAACGGTTGTAACAGTCCTGCGGGACGTTGTCGTTCAGCTTTTACTTTCTGACAATTTAGGCATTGAGACACGAACTTAGCTACATCTGCTTTCATTCCTCTCCACCAATACAATTTCTTTAGATCATGATACATTTTTGTACTTCCCAGATGTATCGAATAGATGGTGGTATGGGCTTCTTTAATCAGTCGGTGTCTAATGTCCATACTTTCTATTTTAGGTACACATATTCTTCCTTTATATTTCAATATTTTCCCTTCGTCCAAGGTAAACTTAGGATTAGTCCTACCTTTCTCGATATCTTCTTGTACTGTTCTCAGATAAGGATCTAATTTAAAAGTTGTCTTCACTTCATCCATTATATCCGGTATAATTTTCAATGCAGCGAACATATTGGAAAATCGATGAATAAACTCTTGGTTGACCGATCCATCCGTTGTATCTATCACATACTGCTCACTGCCGTGATTAAATACCATTCCGATAGTACACATTGCTGCGGTTGTACTAACCTCACCCTGAGATTTTATCATTGCCTTTCTACTCAACGCATCCGCTACTACGTTAGCTTTCCCCGGATGATACTGAATATCACAATCATAGTCCTTCAATAGTTCCAACCATTTTCTTTGTCTCATATTCATTTCTTTCTGATTAAATAAATAAGTAAGACTTTATGGTCCGACTTAATTTGAAATTTCTCTCCGTATAGGTAATGTCTCCATATCTTGACAGCATGTACTACTGCCGCTTACTCCAGATCATGAATGGGATAATTTTTCTCATGTACCTTTAACTGTCTTGAAGCATAAGCAATCACTTGCTCTCCATGCATAAGCACACATCCTAATCCTACTCCTGACACATCAATGTATAAGGTAAATGTCTGTCCTGGAACTGGAATAATCAAAATCAGAGCGGATATCAATCTGGTCTTCAATGTCTGGAAGCTCTTCTCACATTTATCTGTCCACACAAACTTTTCACCTTTCTTAGTCAAACTGGTGAGAGGTACAGCAATCCGGGAATAGTCTTCAACGAATCTTCGATAATAACCAGCGAGACCTAGAAAACTTCTAATTTCTGAAACGCTCTTTGGTGCTTCCCACTTTACAGTAGCATCGATCTTGTTGGGGTCCACTTTGATTCCTTCTATGGATACTACATGGCCTAGGAAGGCGACTTCGCTTAGCCAAAACTCACACATGGAAAATTTGGCATATAACTTCTCATTCCTTAAACGCTGTAGGGCGGCGTTTGGGTTCTTGACATGGGTTCCCTTGTCCTTGGAGTATACCAATATATCATCAATAAATACTATAACCGACATATCCAACATATCGTGGAAAACCCGGTTCATAAGCTCCATGAAAGTTGCTGGTGCGTTTGTTAATCCGAAAGACATGACCAAGAACTCATTATGTCCATATCTGGTCTTGAAAGCTGTCTTAGGAATATCACCTTCTTTAATCTTCAACTGATGATAGCCAGACCGAAGGTCGATCTTAGAAAATACTTTTGCTCCTTGCAACTGATCGAACAAGTCATCGATCCGAGGTAGTGGATATCGATTCTTGATTGTCAGTTTATTCAACTCCCGATAGTCGATACATAATCGAACGCTTCCATCTTTCTTCTTTACGAATAATACCGGTGCACCCCATGGTGATATACTGGGTCGAATATAACCCTTGTCCCGCAGTTCCTATAGTTGCACTTTCAATTCCTTCAGTTCAGTAGGAGCCATTCTATAAGGTGCTTTTGATACTGGTGCGGCTCCAGGTATAAGGTCTATCACAAACTCGGTGGCTCTGTCGGGTGGTAATCCTGGTAGTTCCTCTGAAAATACGTCGGGATAGTCCCGCACGACATCAATATCTTCCATTCGTGGTGCTTCCTTGGTTAGGTCGACCACTGATACTAGATACCCGACTACCCCCTTCTCAAGGCACTTCTTAGCCTTCAGTGCTGAGAGTATCAGCTTGCGTCTGCGGGGAAGTTTGGTTCCCAAAAAACTGAATTCTGCTCCTTCTTTGTCTTTGAACTTTAGCTTCTTTTCGGCGCATAATAGGGTTGCAGAATGCCGAGCTAACCAGTTCATTCCCAAGATGACGTCAAAGTCTGCCATCTCAAGTTGTATCAAGGTTGCATCTAAGGTTTTCTCGCCACTAAAAACTGGACATGGTCCATAACCTTTCTCTAATTCCACTTCTAACCCCATTGGTGACCGTATAAGTAGTTTGTAGTCCAATGTTTTTATGGATAAATTCAACTTCTTTTCGAATGACACAGATATAAAGGAATGAGTAGCTCCTGAATCAAAGCGAACTCTGGCGGATACACCATTTATAGGTACGATACCTGTGATTTATTTTACTTAGTCTACATGCTCATACAATGTAATTACAACTTAAAAGGTTTCAGTCATACCTGTGACCACATCGGGTAATGCGGCAGCATCCTCGGATGTAACTAGATTTCCACCAATGATGTGCATCACCCTTTAGCATGAAGGTGGCACATAGTACTTTTTCTTCTTCCGTGATAGTCATCATGAGGAAGTTTCTCTCCATCTCGTCGATCCAATGTGCTGGCCATAACGGATTCGACGATTTACCATTAAATTCCTTGGGCTTCATCTTCAGAAATCTCTCAACCAGTCGAGAGTGATCCAGCTGATTTTGGGGGTATGCCCCAAACATGGGTTGTGGATACTGATAGTTAACCTGAGCTGCTTTCAGTCCTGGTACTGGAATCTATGCAGCTGGTGGTTGAGGTGTTTGAGGTGCTGGGTGATTACCCACTGGTGCTGCACTGGCTTGTCCCGTCTGCATGGGTGTAGCATGAGCGGCTTGGAACATAATTCCCATTGCAACTTGCATTTGGGCCTGTGCATGTTGCATCTATTGCAGCTGCTGTGCTAAATTCATTACCACCGTTGCCAACTCTGGTGGTGGACGAGGAAAATTTGTAGGATTTGCCTGATCTGGATTTCCTGGTACATATATATTCTTCTGGCTAGTTTCCTCCACAGGTGGTGGTGGTGGAACTGCATTTTGGCTCTATCTGGTTACTCTACGTCCAGACATAATTTCTTCTGAGATTGGTGGTGCCTGAAAATCATCAAAATAGGTGAGAAATCATTGATACTTCATGTAGGCACACTAACCGATGTAAAATTTCAAATTTCAGCTCATTTTATAAAAGAAATACTGTCTTTTCTATGCAGGGTCGATGGTGGGGGTCGATGGTATGTCCGACCCTCAGTATCCGACCCTGGGAATGACCTATTCTTCCCGAGAGCTGAGGGTCGATGTGAGGGTCGATGGATATCCAACCCTCAGTATCCGACCCTGGGTTTTCTGTCAGATTCTCAAGAGCCGAGGATCGATGGGAGGGTCAATCCGAGGGTCGATGGTCCTAGTCGAATTGTCCAACCCTTAGACCAAAAATCAGACCTTTAAGATTCGATTCTGGGTTCATTCTCTATTATTTCCCTCCCGTTTCGACTCATCTCTCACCTCTGAGTTGCTACAGTGTCACTCCGCTATTTTGGTCAGTTTGGATCCGTGTTTCAACGTCCACATCATCTCTACAGGTATGCTTTCTCTTTTCTACCTGTTTTTAGGTTTACTTTTCTAGATTTTTATCCAATTAACTAGTATTTTTTTTAAATTAAACTTTTTCCAATCGTAAAAATTCGATTTTTATTGGGGGCTTTTGTTATTGGTGTCTCGAGGAACGAAAGCCCTCAAAATTTTTTGAGTTTCATCGGTTGGTTATCGAAAAACTTGGATTTTTGCTCTTTTTGCCCTAATTTGTCGAAATTTTTGATTTCTTGAAATTTCTTCAATTTGGACCCCATTAGTTAAACTTTCCTACTGTAAGTCCTCCTGCCCACGTGTATGGGTGACAAGTGAGGCTTTTGGACACTTACGTCGTTATAATGTCAAATTTTGGATTTTTTTATCCTATTAACTCATTATCTGTTTTTCTTTGCAGATACCATGGCTCGTACTAAGGTACCCAGAGTTTGCGATCCGCTTCGCTTCTGCTCTAATGAAGCCGAGGCACAGTATGCCCACTACACTTGTAAGAAGGTAGAGGGTGGTCGTATGGTGAACTTGGCTGAGCTAGCCCTGTTCAAAGTGGATATAGCATTTGGTGATATGGGGTGGCTCCCTGTCATCACTTACGACGTGTGCACATGCCCGAATTTATTGCGACAGTTCTATTGTAATCTCCAGGTGGTGGGGGATTACAATGATGTGGATAGGGGTCACGAGCTACGCATCACTAGCTATGTAAAGGGAGTGAACATTTCTTTTGATTATCGGCAGCTGGCCGATCTACTGGGCATTTCCTATGATGGCCCTATGGTTTAATGTGCGCCTGGAGAGCCCCAGTTTGTTTCCATAGAGATGAGGGCAGAGATTGACAGTCAGTTGCTACGACCTGATCGCTGGCAGATGAGAGCTTGTTACATGCGTCCAGCTCCATGGGTTTTCTGCAAGATTATTCAGCATAATCCGATTCCGCAGAGTGGCCATTACGAGAGGGTTTCTCAGCTGACCCAGTATCTGCTATACAGTATCTGCACTAGACAGCCCGTCTGCCTGCCGTACATCATCCTGCGGACTATGATTAGTGCCACATTGCCCAGTCATAGGGGTAATCTACCCTATGGACTTATGATCAAAGTCCTGCTTACTCGCCTGGGGGTTGCTTTGGTGGATGAGAAGATTTAGGAGAAAACCTTCTAGTCGCCAATCTATTGGAAGGCTATCTGCAAGATGGGCATGCGGGATGCCCAAGTTAGTGACGAGGAGAGGAATGAGATGGTGCGTCCTCATACTCGCATCGAGATTGTTGACGCTGAGGCAGCTGCTGCCGCTGCTAGAGCTCATGTGGATCCTGCTGATGATGATGACCGCATGTATATGGGTGTCAACTCGATACCACCGCCTTCACCTACGCATGCGGCTGGAGTTGGTACTTCTTCTACTGCGGATCCTGCACCTGAGACTGGTCCTTCTCATGCGGCTGGTCCTTTACGCCCACCTTCTGATATGATGGAGATGTTGCATGAGATCAGAGAGGCTCAGCGCAGATCTGATCTGAGGATGGAGGAGTTGTTGGACGCTCAACGTGTGAGAGTGGATGAGTTCATAGACGCCCAGCGTACATCAGACATGAAGATGGGAGAGTTACTAGATGCTCAGCGGGTGAGAGTGGATGAGCTACTAGGCTTCCAGCAGACCTCAGCCATGAGGATGGGAGAGCTCATGGAGGCTCAGCACCGTACTGATCAGCGGGTAGCCGATCTTACATCTAGTCTGCAGACGACCCAGACTAAGATAGCCTGGTTGACTAGAGTCTACGCTGAGGACTATGACAGAGATCGTGAGGCACCGCCTCCTCCTTCACCTCCAGCTTCTTGATTGTATTTATTTTCTTTGTACTACAGAGTAACTGTCCAGGTTGTGGACTGTACTCTATTTTAGTTATGTATATACGTTTGTTTCGCTCTCGTTGTATGTAAACTATTTTCCCTTTTATAGATGCATTATTCTCTTTTTAAATTTTGTCTCAACTATCACTTGTGCTTATAATGTGTTAATATTACTATTTTTACTTTTATCCTATCTCAGTTCACAATTGTCTTGAATGTATGCTACTTCAGCGGACAAGGCCTGAAATGCTCGGATACCAAGTTGTCACACCCCAATTCCATACTATTCAAAATGGTGTGATGAACCACTAACAAACCAACGGTTCAACCAGGATCTCGAGTAGGCTATATCCGTGTTATCTGAACCCCATATATTCACATTCATAATCAGAGAAAATATATAATAACGGAAGTCTTACAGTAAAACGAACTGAGAATCTATTGTGATATTAATATTTAAATAAAAAATTATTCTGTGTCAACTAAGACATAAATAAATATCAAATACATGTCTTTAATAAATCCAAATAAAGAAAACTAGAAAAAAAAATATCTAATCGAATACACACGAGTTGCACTCGCAAGAGGAATCATGTGTATCCACTTCAGCTTCAACTACCATCGCTGCAATGTTCCCGTACTCTGGGGCATTTATATAATCTTCAACGGTTGTACCTGCATCATCAAATAAAAATATTCAACGTCGAGGGGTGAGCACACATCATGGCTCAGTGAGCAAACAAAACAATGCAACAATACATATGCATGCAATCAATTCATATCTTTGGTCTAGTTTTACGTTTGCAATGTGCTATAGAAAGGAAAGGTGGCCGCCGCACCTTTATGCACGAGAGTGTGGATACGCCCGATGACTCTCACCGTCGCCCACAGCACCCAAATGAACATTGTACAACGAAGGTCACATTTATCGATGCACAACTCCATACCAACAAATGAACCCCTGATGGCTAGGGCTGCAAACGGGGCTCGCTACTAACCAATCCTAATGTCAAACAATGTATCCAAGGCCTTACCCCAGCATCCCTCAGAGCACCTGTAGAGATAGTGCTAAGGCCCCCCGATAGAGTATAGGACTCAAGGACCGAGACCCTCCTTGATGCCCTACGTCGCAATAGTTCTGCTAAGGTAATGGCGATACGACAATGCCAATGCACAAGACTTGAGTCAGAGATAGAGCTAAAGTGTTCGGATCAAACACCGCATAACACCTCCCCTGATGCCCTACTCGCATCAAGCACACTAACCACACACAAACATTCACATGCCTATTCCTAGCATCATCTCATCATCATCATGTTATAAGTAAACAAAGTTAAATATGCATGAAAAATAATAGCAGGAATATTGGATGACATGTTGAATGCACATTACAAGCATATTCGCACAGAATCAAGCATAGCATTGGACTCAAGAAAATAAAAGTAGTTTATTATTAACCAATTAGTTTAGGTCTTGTTTCCTCACCTTAGCTTGTTAATAGATCCTCTTCCAAGCTTTAGAATCACCTTAATAATGTTATTATATTGCTAGAAGACCTAACAAAGTCGATAGAATTTAATTAGAATTTATTCAGAATTTAAAAACCATGCTGTTAACTGAGGGTCGGAGGTAGGGTCGGAGTCATGATCGACCCTGGGTGCAACCCTCCCCATTCTGGACTTCCCAAACACTGAGGGTCGATCCTCAGGATCACATAGGGTCGGATGGTCATCGACCCTCTGTGCGACCCTCGGTGGATTTTGGTCAATTTTCCTCTTTTTAGTCCATTCTTCGTGTTTGGGGTCCTATGGCTTTCTCCTACAGTCCATTCAACATTCATTCCATGGTCTAGAGCCATGAATCATCCACCTAGATGGCTTTCATGTAATCTCCTATAGTTTTCTATGAAAACCTAACCATGGGTTGATGGTTTGGGTTTCTCCAAGATCATACTCTCATCATTATCTATCCTAAGGTCTGTAGAAACTCATGGAATTAGTATACATACCTGAGAAGAATACTCCTCCTCTGCAACTCTTCTCCTTTTTGGTTGCTTCTCCCCCTTGCTTCTCTTCTTCTTCTTTTCCTTCTCTTCTCTTTCTCTCAATTCAATTAGGGCTGTAAAAGGAGTGAAAGAGGCTTAGGGACGTCCTATTTATAGAGTAGAAACTCCTAAAATAAGTCCCATTGAGATTTGAAAAGAATCCAAATCGAAAATTAGGAAATTTCCTAATTTTAGTTTCGGCGGAAACTGAGGGTCGATGGGATAGTTCTTAAGATGTCCAACCCTCCCTGTAAAACAGAGGGTCTAACTTTCTATTTTGGGGGGTCCGACCCTCCTTAGCTGGGTATGCGACCCTCCCCTTAAATTGAGTGTTTTAGGGTCAATTTGATACTTGGGATCTCGATCTCCTTCACGCCCTTAGTCCATTTGACTCGACCATGAGGGGTAAACCTGGTTCAAGGTGATAAGACCAGATTAGATTGACACGGGTCTTACATGTCTCCATATGAGGCATTATAAGGAATGAAATACAAAACCCCATTATACTAGAATGAAATCAGCGAGAGAAGAATATTGGGACCTGACATTATTCAAGAAACCTATGAGAAGGTTGACTTAATCCAGGTAAGGATTAAAGCCGCCCAGGCTTGACAAAAGAGTTATGTTGACACAAAACGAAAGGATTTATAGTTCGAAGTTGGTGATAAAGTAGTCTTGAAGGTTTCTCCTTTTAGAGTAGTGAAGCAATTTGGTAAGAAGGGAAAGCTAAGTCCTCAGTATGTTGGACCCTATGAAATCCTAGGGAGGAGCGGAACCATACCATACCAATTGATGCTGCTTTTAACACTATCAGGTGTTCACAATGTGTTTTACGTGTCTATGCTGAAGAAATATATCAAAGATCCAACACACATGTTGACCATCAAACTGCCACAACTAAAAGCAGATTTATTGTATGAGGTGGAACAGTCGACTATTGTAGATCGAAAGGTCCAGAACTTAAAAACTAAAGCATTCCTTTTGTCAAAGTCTTATGGAAGAGCTACAATGAAGAAGAAGCTTTGTGGGAAAAAGAAGTTGATATGCTGGAGACGTACCCGCATTTGTTCGACGATAATGGTACGTCTAAATTTCAAAGATAAAATTTTTTGTAAGAGGGTGGAGTTGTAAGACACGCACCCAAAATTTTATCCTAATTTGAAAATTTGGCTTTGTAATAGGTCTTACCATGATGAACGGGGCAAACTAACATAAACCAGACCAACAAAACCCAACAGAGGAAACCCAACTCAACCCTTGCACTTAAACAAATAAACAAGGTCTAAAAGAGGGGTCCGACGGGACACCAAGTGGGTGCAGTCGATCACCTACTGAACTACATCCTACTGCACCTCATCATTGAATCTGGTTAGTGACCAACTATGTCACACCCCAATTCTAGACTAACTAGTAGTGTGATAAATCATCATAAGAACCAACGGTTTCACCAGGATCTCATAAAGATCGTGCCACCCATTCAAACCCAATTTACCTTCTACAACATAATTAGAGATAATAAAATAGATAGCGAAAGTCTTAATTAATAATGAACTGAGTGTAAGACATGCACGCCACGAACCCGGTCTAACCTTACATTTTGTGTCTTGACCCGTCTACATATCATGGTCGAGCCAAGTGGACCAAGTGTGTGAAGAAAAATCAAGACCCAATATGAAAATTTACTCAATAACAGTCAAAATGAGGGCAGGGTCGCATGCCTAAACAGGTAGGTCCGACCCCCCCATCGACCCCCACCATCGACCAGTGACCAGGGATCACAGTGGTCTCGAATTGTCCGACCCCCCCAATCGACCCCCGATAATCGGTAAAAACAGCACGAACCGAAAATTAGGAAACATTCCTAATTTCAATTGGAACCTTTCCTAAACTCAATGGGATTTATTTTGGGAGGTTTTACTCTATAAATAGGACGTGCCTAAGCCTCTTTCACTCCTTTTACAACCCTAATTGGATTGAGAGAAATAGAAGAGAAGGAAGAGAAGGAGAAGAGAAGGAAAGTGGAGAAGAAGACCAAAGAGAAGGGATTCAGAGGAAGAAGCATACTTCTCATGTATGGATACTATTTCCATGAATTTCTAAAGACCTTAGTGTAGATAATGAAGAGGGTATGATCTAAGAGAAACCCAAATCACCCTTCCATGGTTAGGTTTCAATGGAAACCATGGAGGAGATCATTGAAACCATGTAGGTGAATAAAGAATAGTTCTACACCATAGAACATGTATGGAATGGACTATAGAAGGAAGCCATAGGACCCAAACATGAAAGAATGAACGAAATTTGATATTCTCAACTCAAACCATAGGGGGTCGCACCTAGGGTCGATGGAACATCCGGCCCTAGCATCGACCCCCAGTATTCGTAAAACCTAGGGAAGGGGTGGTCGCACCTAGGGTCGATCGAAGACCCTAGCATCGACCCCCAGCATTCAGGAAGCCCAGGAAAGGGGTGGTTGCACCCAGGGTCGATGGAAGGTCCGACCCTGGCATCGACCCCCAGTTAACAGTAGGTTTTCAAAATCAGAATTAATTCTAATTAAATTATATCGACTTGATTAGGTCTTCTAGTGATATAATATTGATATTTAGTTGATTCTTAAAGCTTGAAAGAGGATCTACAATCAAGCAAAGGTGAGGAAACAAGACCTAAACTAATTGGTTAATAATAAACTGTTTTTATTTCTTGAGTCCAATGCTATGCTTGATTCTATGCAAACATGCTTGTAAAGTGCATTCAACATGTCATCCAATATTTCTATTTATTTTTCATGCATATTTACTTTATTGTTTATAACATGATAATGACCTTGATGATAGGAATAGGCATGTGAATGTATGTATGTGGTTAGTGTACTTGATGCAAGCGAGTATCAGGGGGAGTGTCATAGGCCGGGCCTCAGCACTCTAGCTCTATCTCTAACTCAAGTCTTGTGCATTAGCATCGTTGTATCGCCATTACTTTAGCAGAACTATTACGTCGTAGAGTATCAGGGGAGGTGGTATCGGTCCTTGTAGTCTCTGACTCTACCGGGGGGCCTTAGCTCTATCTCTAAGGGCGTTCTGAGGGATGCTGGGGTGTGGCCTTGGATACACTGTTTGGCATTAGGATTGGTTAGTTGCGAGCCCAATTTGCAAGCCCTCACCAATAGGGGCTTACGTGTTGGTATGGCACTGTACAGCAATAAACGTTAACCTTTATTGTACAATGTTCATGGTAGGGTGGATGGGGACGACAATAAACGTTAACCTTTGGGTGGGCTTCCACACCCTGTGTATAGAGGAGGGGACAAAAAACGTTAACCTTTGACCTCCAACCCTTTCTATAGCACATTGCAAACTATAAACCAGACCACAGATATGAATTGATCGCATGCATATGATTGTTGCATTGTTTTGTTTACTCACTGAGCTCAAGTTGGAGAGCTGACCCTCGTGCGTGCAATTCTTTTTAGTTTCTGATGTTGCAGGTACTATGATTGAAGATTATGTCTACACGCCAACATATGAATGGGTGGAGGCTATGAATGAGCAAGCTGTGGAGGACTATTGTGATTCGTTAAACGAGCGTTTCAACTGTGGATACGCTTAGCGTTTAATTTTCGTATTTGGATATTGTAATATGTATTAAGTTATGTTTTGGTTACTTGGAAATAAATGAAATATTAATTATTTATCTTGATTAGACCTCGGTTCATTTTCTATAAGACTTCCGCTATTTACGTTATTACCTCTGATTAATGTGGAATGTGTTTTGGTTTATCATACGTGGGATAGCCTATTCGAGATCCTGGTTGAACCGTTGGTTCATTGACGGTTCATCACACCATTCTGAATAGTGCGGAATTGGGGTATGATAACTTGGTATCAGAGCTCTCGTAGGCTTTACCCATTAAACCTGAATACTTCCACTAGAGTCCATGAACTGAGTTAGGATAAATTAAAAGCTTTAATACAAACACACAATAAGCACCTATGTTGGTTGAGACAGAACTTAAACAAGACAATAATGTACATATAAAAGGTGGAACCATATATATACACTCAAACAGAAAGAGAAGACCAAAATTTATCCTGATAAACAATTAATATAGGGTACTATCCATAAGTTGGGTAGTTATCTACGTATACAAGGGATATAGTACTGTAGCAAGAAGGAAGCATCTGTACAACAAAAAATTGGAATACCGAGTTGGTACTCACAAGATATGAAACTCGATGTAGGACAGAGGAAGAAGGAAAATGGCTAGTAATGCCAAAACCCCTGTAGAGATAAAGGAAAAGATCTCGGGCTAAATCCAACAGAGATAAGAGAATAATGGCCATACATTAAGAATAAGAGTAACTATACTCCTGGGTGATATGGAGATTCAGGGTGAGATCCACCACAAGCTGATCCATTACCCACTGAGCATTAAGAAGAGGTTGCAACTTGACCCCACCACTATCAGGATCGAGAATGGGTAATGAAAACTCATCTGAGCAGATGCTAGATAATGATAATCAGATTAGAGCGAACCAAAGGAGGTGAACAACCCGACCACTCCAGCCAACCACCTGGACTATTAAGTACCTTAGTTATGGTTGTCATAAACTTGACCCAATAAAATACAAGAGCAACAATAGATGAGACCGACTATGCAAGTTGCTATGTAAATCACTACCCAAGTTGCTGATGCTACATCAACACCTCTGGGTCAAACCAAGTACAGTACCAATTGGTAGCATCACTGTACCCTAACACACAGTGCCTACCATACAGCAAGTCCCAGTAACGCACACCCTAGTGCAGAAGCTTGGTGCACAATAAGTAGTATATCAAGGTGGTTACCCTTATCAGCCACCGATGTATGGGATAGCTGCATCATGACACGATGATCCGACCAAGGATTGAGGAATATTTCTGAAGACAAAGCCTTAAACATTTTCAGCAGAGGATCAAATCTATTGTGGCCTTATAAATAGATAGGTTTATATAAGATGCAGTGCATTATTGACTTACTCTTATAATTATAGAGGATGCACATACTAGATTTTAAATTCTCGTGTCCTGACAGGATACCTTCTTGATTCAACCTGTCAATTGAAGTTATAGATATTGTTTCTTTAGTATTAGTCCTAATTATACCAATCTAAACCACTCTCATGATCAACAACATGAACAGAGATATGAACTGAATGAACAGTTAAATGTTTAATCATGTTGAGCGTACATCTTTTTTATTTTACCTGATTTACCGATGTACAAAAATATTCTCCAGATTTAGTCCTATAGTGCCTTGACCGATGGCATTATATATACTCAATAGAACCTGTAACCATGAGGTTGAGAACTGTAAAACCTCTATTTTCATGTATTTGGACCACCGTACAACTTGACGATCTTTTGATGCCGGTTGGATTACCATAGATTTACTCCTGATCCCTTAAACCTAGGTTCACTAGATAAAACAAGTGTCCTTTATCATACTGAATTTGAAAGGAGGAAGTGAATCGCTTTTGGATAAACATTCTGATTCTTACATTTCTCGACATCTATTGAAAAGATGTTTAGTGATAATGGAATTATTGGAAGAAAGATGATTGGATTCAGATTAAGATTTTATAGCCAAGAGACCTCAGATAAAGTAATATTACTGAATGGATGGATATGAGTTATGTCTATAAAAGAGTGCATGAGCAAAAGTGGGAATTATCAAGGGTAGCCAGTAAAGAAATAGATAGCACTCAAGTAAAGTTAAAGATGAGTATATCGGTATGAGTTTTGACAAGGCAGAAGATTCCTAAAGGCAAATGTAAGAGCGGATATAAGTATAAAGTCAAAAATCATGGCATTAATACTACTCAGTTTAATATAATGATAATTGAGTTATGCCCAATGTTGAGTGATATGATTAAGAAAAGACCAAAAGAGTTTGGCTGAATTAATGAAATTATAAGCATATACCCTAATGCTTATAAATAGATTTGGGATATGAGATTTTTACGATAGTTTTTGAAAATCATAAGAGATGAAGAAACTAGACAAGCTCTTAAGACCCTTACACCAGATTTTGCTAGTTCAAGCCCTTTTGGACTAAATGTTGCATTAGATGACTGTTATGGACAATGTCCAAATCGTATGGATGGATGGAATTTGGACGCAACCTAATTAGACTTGAGATGGCAGACTTGGACGTCATCTTAGGGATAGACTGGTTGTCTCAACACTCTATAAGTGATTATGTGCATAGAAGAGGTTATCGTTCAAGAATAGAGATGACATATAATTTAGTTTTATTGGAAGTAAGTTGCTCAAGAAGCGAAATCTGATCCTCTCTTTGCTAAAAGCGAAGAGATGCTTTGAAGAGTAATGAGTTGGATATATGGTATCTGTGGTATATGTTACCAAAGAAGCACCACAGATGGAAGATACTGATGTGATGCATAAATTTTTTGATGTGTTTTCAGGAGACTTACTTGGGTTACCATCTGATCATGCGACCGAGTTCATCATCGACATGTTACCAAGGATGATACTTGTGTCAAAGGCACCTATAGAGTAGTTCCTATGTAGTTGAAGGGATTGAGACTCAACTACAAGAGTTATTAGACAAGGGTTGTAGTTAAAGGGATTGAGACTCAACTACAAGAGTTATTAGACAAGGGTTCCAATCGGCTAATTATTGCATCACGGGGAGTGCCAATTCGTGAAGAAGAAGGATGATAGTGTTGTCTGCGTATAGACTACCGAGAATCGAACAAGCTCACGATTAAGAATCGAGATCTATCACCTTGAATTGATGACTTTTTAAACAGTTGCAAAGAGCAAGGGAATTTCTAAGATTGATCTTCGGTCAAGGTATCAATAGCTAAAGAATTTGGACAGCGATATCTCAAAGATACCATTAGAATCGGGATTGGACATTATGAGTTCTTGATTATGATGTTTGGATTAACCAATGCCCTTACATCTTTTATGGAACGGATGAACTGGGTGTTTCATAACATGTTGGACAAGTCGGTCATAGCTTTCATAGATGATATTTTGGTTTATTCCAATAATGAAGCAACTCATACAACAGAGCTTAGAACCGCTTCACAACAGTTGAGAAGTGAAAAGCTTTATGCCAAGTCCAAGAAATATGAGACCCGATTAAACAAAGTGATCTTCTTAGATCTGTACCATCATAAAAAGGGATTAAAGTGGACCCTATCAAGATAGAGGTAATCATATGGTGAGAAACACTTAAAGGGTATTGCGAATATCAAAAGTTTCTTGGGTTTAGCTGGTTATTACTGATGATTTTGGAGGACCACTCTAAGATCGCAAAACCTCTTACCAAGCTAACCAGGAAGGGGGAGGAGTTTAATTTGACTGAAAAGGGTGAAGAATATTTCTAGATTCTAAAGTAAGATTGATATCAGCTTTTCGGATTGGATCTAGGATGCGGGTTGATGTAAGGTAAATAAGCGATTTCATATGCTTTAAGAAAACTGAAAGAGCATGAAAAGAGTTACCCAACTCATGATTGGAGTAAACAATTGTGATTCATGCAATCAAGACTTGGAGACATTATTTAAACGGAGAAGAATTTTAGATTAGATCGGATTACAAGTGTTTTATTTATCTCCTCATCAGAAAGAGTTGAACATGAAGTAGAAAAGATGGTTAGAACATTGAAGGATTAAGACTGCATTATTCAGTGTCACTTGAGCAAGACTAATGTAGTAGCTAAGCCTTAAGCAAAAAGGGAATTATGAAGCCAAAAGGAAGACCCAGTATAAATGCTGCCTTATGTTCCGCAGCAACAGATTCAGATTTGGAAGAAGAGTAACATATAATAGAAGCTAGTGTTGATCCAATTGAGCGAAAACCTATGGATGAACTTATGGAGCAATAGTTCCTCGCTTGCATGCATTACATTAAAGATCTTCTCTGAATTAATGGATGAAGTAAAAGTAGCAATTTTGTTAAATCTATATATAAGAATAATGTCAGGAGATTTAGAGAAAGAAAAACCCAATCATGAATTACTTGGGATGCGGAGACGGTACTCAGATACAGAGGTAGATTCTGAATACCTGAAGATAAAGACTCGGATATTATGAAGAGGATGATGATAAGAGTCCATTGTACTCAATATTCAGGACATACTAGAGTACCAATATATATCATGACATGAAGAGATTATTTTGGTGGAAAGGGAATGGAAGTAGTTGTGGATAGATGCATTTTTTTTTGTAACAGAATTATCAGCAAGTAAAAGCTGAAAGAAAAGACCAATATGGCTTACTACAACCACCATCAGAGCCAGTCTGGAAGTGAAACTGTAGTATTACAACGAACTATGTCACAGATTTGCCACTGGACTCCTAGATTGGTTGACGCAGTATGGGTGATTGTTGATCGCTTTATGAAGATAGCTCATTCCATTGCTATACGACCTCGGTATTCTTTGGAGCGGCTAACTAAGCTATATGTGGATAATATTGCTAGATTGAATGGTATGCATGAGAGCTTAGCATCGGTCAAAGGCTCATGCTTTATCCCGAAGTTTTGGGAGGATTTACAGAAAATAATAAGGACAAAATTTATTTTAAGGAGGGGGGAATTGTAAGATCCGTACGTTCAAATTTTGAGGACGAAATTTCTTTTAAGGGTGGTGGAGTTGTAAGACCCGAATGCCATGAACCCGGTTTAACCTTACATTTCGTGTCGTGACCCGTCTACATATCATGGTCGAGCCAAGTGGACCAACTGTGTGAAGAAAAACCAAGACCCAATATGAAAATTTACTCAAAAACAGTCAAAATGAGGGTAGGGTCGCATGCCTAAACAGGCAGGTCCGACCCCCCCCCCATCGACCCGTGACCAGGGGTCGTAGGGCTCTCGAATTTTCTGACCCCCCCCGACCCCCCCCCCCCCCATCGACCCCCGGTAATCGATAAAAACAGCACAAACTGAAAATTAGGAAACATTCCTAATTTCAATTGGAACCTTTCCTAAAGTCAATGGGACTTATTTTGGGAGGTTTTACTCTATAAATAGGATGTGCCTAAGCCTCTTTCACTCCTTTTACAACCCTAACTGGATTGAGAAAAAGAGAAGAGAAGGAAGAGAAGGAGAAGAGAAGGAAAGTGGAGAAGAAGACCAAAGAGAAGGGATTCAGAGGAAGATTCAGAGGAAGAAGCATACTTCTTAGGTATGGATACTATTTCCATGAATTTCTAAAGACCTTAGTGTAGATAATGAAGAGGGTATGATCTAAGAGAAACCCAAATCACCCATCCATGGTTAGGTTTCAATGGAAACCATGGAGGATATCATTGAAACCATATAGGTGAATAAAGAATAGTTCTATACCATAGAACATGTATGGAATGGACTATAGAAGGAAGCCATATGACCCAAACATGAAAGAATGAACGAAATTTGATATTCTCAACTCAAACCATGGGGGGTCGCACCTAGGGTCGATGGAACATCCGACCCTAGCATCGACCCCCAGTATTCGAGAAACCCAGGGAAGGGGTGGTCGCACCTAGGGTCGATCGAATATCCGACCCTAGCACCGACCCCCAGCATTCGGGAAGCCCAGAAAAGGGGTGGTCGCACCCAGGGTCGATGGAAGGTCCGACCCTAGCATCGACCCCCAGTTAACAGTAGGTTTTTAAAATCAGAATTAATTCTAATTAAATTCTATCGACTTGATTAGGTCTTCTAGGGATATAATATTGATATTTAGTTGATTCTTAAAACTTGAAAGAGGATCTACAATCAAGCAAAGGTGAGGAAACAAGACCTAAACTAATTGGTTAATAATAAACTGTTTTTATTTCTTGAGTCCAATGCTATGTTTGATTCTATGCAAACATGCTTGTAATGTGCATTCAACATGTCATCCAATATTTCTATTTATTGTTCATGCATATTTACTTTATTGTTTATAACATGATAATGACCATGATGATAGGAATAGGCATGTGAATGTATGTGTGTGGTTGGTGTACTTAATGCGAGTGAGTATCAGGGGGAATGTCATAGGCCGGGCCTCAGCACTCTTGCTCTATCTCTAACTCAAGTCTTGTGCATTAGCATCGTCGTATCGCCATTACTTTAGCAGAACTATTATGTGGTAGAGTATCAGGGGAGGTGGTTTCGGTCCTTCTAGTCTCTGACTCTATCGGGGGGCCATAGTTCTATCTCTATGGGCGTTCTGAGGGATGCTGGGGTGAGGCCTTGGATACACTGTTTGGCATTAGGATTGGTTAGTTGCGAGCCCAGTTTGCCAGCCCTCGCCAGCAGGGGCTTATGTGTTGGTATGGCACTGTACAGCAATAAACGTTAACCTTTGTTGTACAATGTTCATGGTAGGGTGGATGGGGACGACAATAAATGTTAACCTTTAGGCAGGCTTCCACACCCTGTGTATAGAGGAGGGGTCAATAAACGTTAACCTTTGACCTCCAATCCTTTCTATAGCACATTGCAAACTATAAACCAGACCACAGATATGAATTGATCGCATGCCTATGATTGTTGCATTGTTTTGTTTACTCATCGAGCTCAAGTTGGAGAGCTGACCCTCGCACGTGTAATTCTTTTTAGTTTCTGATGTTGCAGGTACTATGATTGAAGATTATGTCTACACGCCAACATATGAACGGGTGGAGGCTATGAATGAGGAAGCTGTGGAGGACTATTGTAATTCGTTAAACAAGCGTTTCAACTGTGGATATGCCTAGTGTTTAATTTTCATATTTGGATATTGTAATATGTATTAAGTTATGTTTTGGCTACTTGGAAATAAATGTAATATTAATTATTTATCATGATTAGACCTCAGTTCATTATCTATAAAACTTTCGCTATTTACTTTATTACCTCTGATTAATTTGGAATGTGTTTTGATTTATCATACGTGGGATAGCCTATTCGAGATCCTGGTTGAACCGTTGGTTCATTGACGGTCCATCACACAATTCTGAATAGTACGAAATTGGGGTGTGACACTGAGTGTCTAACATGATAATGTAATTAAGTAAACCAATTATCACTAAGTTACTCAAGACATAAAAGTAAAATAGTCTATTACATATTTCATTTCTCAAACAAAACTAAACTCCTCACAAACACATTGTTTGCATTCGCATGACGGATCATGTGCTTCCTCCATAACATCCACATCTATAGCCGCCACATGTCAATGTGTCGTTGCGTTCGTATAATCTTCATAGTAGGACTTGCATCATCTACTAAAAATATTCGATGTTGAGAGAGTGAGCACACATCATGGCTCAGTGAGCAAACAAAACAATGCACAGACATATGCAAGGATTCAATTCAATATCTTTGGTCTGGTTTATGTTTACAACTGTGCTATAGAAAGGATTGGCAGTCACCGCACCTCTATACACGAGTGTGTTAATCCACCCAATGGATCAAACACCATTGTCATGCCACATGCACCCACCATAGAATAGAGATAGAGCTAAAGTGTCCAGATCACACACTGCTAATACTTCCCCTGATACCCTACCCATACCAACACATAGGCCCCTATTAGCGAGGGCCTACAAACTAGGCTCGCTACTAACCAATCCTAATACCATCCAAATGCATCTAAGGCCTTACCCCAGCTTCCCTTATTATGCCCATAGAGATAGGGCTAGAGTCTAGGGGCCAAGATGAATCATAGTGGCACGTCCTCCCCTTGATGCCCTATAGCATACTAGTTTTGTTGAGGTAACGATGATATGATGATGTCACTGAGTAGGACTGAGTAGAGATAAAGCTAGAGTCTGGTGGTCAGGATGAACCACAATACCACGTCATCCCCCTGATGCTCCACTCGCATCCAACATACTAACCACACACACAAACACATGCTTATCCCTAGCATCATCATCATGTTATAAAAATTAGAAATAAATATACATGAGCAAAAATAGCAGTAGTATTGGATGACATATGAGATGCACATTACAATCATACAAGCATAGAATCATTCATGGCATTGGATGCAATAAAAGAACATAGTTTGTTATTATCTAGTTAGTTTAGGTCTTGTTCCCTTACCTGTGTATGACGTTTGATCACCTTCCAATCTTCAAAAATCACTTTGAATCAATTGGGAGCCTAAGGAATGTATGGGCTTAAGTTAGGGTTTGATTGTACCAAGTTACAGTAGTTGAAAACCTTGTCTGGTCTCAAATATGCTTGTTGTTATTGTGTGGTCGACCTATGTAGTTGACCATGTGGTCGACCTATGTGGTTGACCCCTGTGGTCTCAGTGTATGTCGACCACAGGTTGTGTGGTCGACTCCTATGGTCGTATATCATGCGACCACATCATGAGACCATACAATTCCTATGAACTTCCCGAATAGCTATGGTCGATCCTTTGGTCACCCTATGGTTGACCACAGGCTACGTCCACAAGAAGTTTGGTCAGTTTTTACTTCCAATCTGAATTCTTCATGAATTGACTTATCGGCTCATTAGTAGGGTTCATCCTATGGTCAATCTATGGCCATTGAATCGTGGTCTTACATAGCTACCTACCCTAACATACTCTCCATAATTCCCCCTTGAGTTTTACTTAGAGGTTTATATAAACCTCTCAACTAACAATGGAAACCCCATTCTATATGATCTATAGCTTAAAAAGACAAGGTTCATACCTTAAGTCTAATGTAGGAATCTAGAATTCTCCTCTGCAAAGCCTTTCTTCTAGCCTTCTTCTCCCAATCTTCTTCTCCTTCTCTTCCTTTCTCTTTCTCTCTTAGGTTTAGAGTATATGATTGATCCAAAAGAGTGAGAGAGAGTAGAGGGATGTCCTCTTCATAGAGAGAAACTCTCCATATAGAGTCCCCCCAAAGTTAGGAAAGAGATCCCCTTTGATTTGGAAAGTTTCCAAATCTTGAAGTCTTCTCAGAGTGCGTATGGTCGACATGTGTGGTCGCATAATCCGTTAATCACACAACTTAAATGTGTCTACCACACATCAGTTTTTTGAGTAGTCTCACTTTCTTTATGGTGTGGTCGACCATACCAATTCAAGTAGTCGATCACATACTCACACTTCACTATTTTTGGGTCGATTAACTTACCTAGCCATATGGTTTCTTCACACGCTTGATCCACTAGATCCGGCTATGATAAGAAGACCTCATATGACATGGTTCAACCGGGTTAGTAGTGTGCAGGTCTTACAACTCCCTCTCCCTTAAATAAATTTCATCCTTGAAATTTACACATACCTTCCAAGTCAAATAGGTGAGGATATTGATTCCGCATAGCATTCTCTTCTTCCCATATGATTTCTTCCACATCTTGACTGTTCCAGGTAACCTCAATGTAACAGATGTCACGGTTGCAAAGACATTGAACTTTCCAACTGGTGACTTTAAAAGGTACTACTTCAAAAGTCAAATCTTTGGTCAAATCTAGTTGATCTACCGTTAGAACGTGGATTGGATCTCAGATGTACTTCTTTAGCAACGAGACATGAAATACGTCATGCACACCAGACATAGATGGGGGTAGTGCTAACTGATATGCCACCTTTCCACGTCTAGCCAAAATCTCATATGGCCCGATGTATTTAGGACATAGCTTTCCTTTCTGACCGAACCATTTCAAGCTGCGCATAGGTGATATTTTCAGAAATACTTTGTCACCTATAGTGAAATCAAGATCCTAGCGTTGGTTATCTGCATATTGTTTCTAACAATTCTAAGCTGTCCTAACTCGATCTGTGATTATGTCAACTACTCAACAAGTTTCTTCGACAAACTCTGGTCTAACAATTCTCCACTCTCTAACTTCATTCCAAAATAAGCGAGTTCAACACTTTCTACCATACAGTGTTTCATAGGGTGGTGACATCTGTATCATAGCTTGATAGCTGTTGTCATAAGCGAACTTGACTAATGGCAACTTCTCATGCCATGATCCCCTGAAGTTAATCACACAAGCTCGGAGCATGTCTTTTAAAATCTAAATGGTGCGCTCTGATTATCCATTAGTCTAGGGGTGAAATGCGGTACTAAATGTAAGAACGTATCAAACTAACCCGGTCTTACCACCTTGAACCAGGTCTACCCATCATGGATGATCCAAATGGACTAAGTGCGTGAAGGAGATCACAATCCCAGGTATTAAAATGACCCAAAAATACTTAAATTAAGGGGAGGGTCGCATACCCAGCAAGGGAGGGTCGGACCCCCCCAAGACAGAAGTCAGACCCCTAGTTTTACATGGGGGGTCGGACACTTAGGAACCAGGGGTCGACGGGATCTCTGACCCCCCTATCGATCCCCGGTACTCGGTAAATCTAAAAATTAGGAAAGTTTCCTAATTTCAATGGGATTCCTTCCAAATCTCAAAGGGACTTATTTTAGGAGTTTCTACTCTATAAATAGGACGTCCA
The DNA here is from genome assembly GCA_028583415.1 of Protea cynaroides. Lineage (NCBI taxonomy): Eukaryota > Viridiplantae > Streptophyta > Magnoliopsida > Proteales > Proteaceae > Protea > Protea cynaroides. Next base: position 62,973,702 of record CM053271.1, read on the forward strand.
TAAGCCTCTTTTACTCCTTTTACAATCCTAATTGAATTGAGAGAAAGAGAAGAGAAGGAAGAGAAAGAAAAGAAAAGGAAAGAAGAGAAGAAGGCCAAGGGAGAATAGTTACAGAGAAGGAGTATTCTTCTCAGGTATGGATACTAATTCCATGAATTGCAAAAGACCTTAGGATATATAATGCAGAGAGTATGATCTTGGAGAAATCCAAACCATCATCCCATGGTTAGGTTTTCATGAAAAACCGTGGGGAAAAATCATGAAAGCCATATAGGTGGTAGAATCATGGTTCTAGACCATAGAACATGTGTAGAATGGATTATAGGAGCAAGCCATAGGACCCCAAACACGAAGAATGGACTGAAGGAAGAAAATCGACCAAAACCCACAGGGGGTCGCATGGGGGGTCGATGGCCAATTGACCCTACCAGACCCTGAGCATCGACCCCCAGTGTTCAGGAAGTCCAGAATAGGGGTGGTCGCAATCAGGGTCGATCATTACTCCGACCCTACCTCCGACCCCCAGTTAACAGAATGGTTTTTAAATTCATAATTAATTTTAATTAAATTCTATCGCCTTTGTTATGTCTTCTAGCAATATAATAACAATATAAAGGTGATCTTAAAGCTTGTAAGAGGATCTATTAGCAAGCTAAGGTGAGGAAACAGAACTCTAAACTAATTGGTTAATAACAAATTGTTTTCTCTTTTCTTGAGTCCAATGCTATGCTTGACCCTATGCGAATATGTTTGTAATGTGCGTACAACATGTCATCCAATATTTCTATTATTTGTTCATGCATATTTATCTTATTGTTTATAACATGATGATGATGATGATGATGATGATAGGAATAGGCATGTGAATGTATGTGTGTGGTTGGTGTACTTGATGCGAGCGAGTATCAGGGGAGGTGTGATGGGAACGTCAATAAACGTTAACCTTTGGCGGGTCTCAGCACTTTAGCTCTATCTCTAACTCAAGTCTTGTCCATTAGCATCGTCGTATCACCATTACTTTAGCAGAACTATTACGTCGTAGAGTATCAGTGGAGGTGGTCTCGGTCCTTGTAGTCTCTGACTCTACCGGGGGGCCTTAGCTCTATCTCTATGGACGTTCTGAGGGATGCTGGGGTGAGGCCTTGGATACACTTTTTGGCATTAGGATTGGTTAGTTGCGAGCCCAGTTTGCAGCCCTCGCCAGTAGGGGCTTACGTGTTGGTATGGCACTGTACAGCAATAAACGTTAACCTTTGTTGTGCAATATTTATGAATTGGGTGCTTGTGAGTCGACGATAAACGTTACCTTCGGGCGTCGTCACACACTTGTGTATAGAGGCGGGGTCAATAAATGTTAACCTTTGACTACCTAAACCTTTCTATTGCATATTGCAAACTTTAAACCAGACCAAAGATATGAATTGACTGCATACATATGTATTGTTGCATTGTTTTGTTTGCTCACTGAGCCATGATGTGTGCTCACCCCCACGACGTTGAATATTTTTAGTTGATGATGCAGGTACTACCGTCGAAGATTATGTCAATGCTCCAGTGTACGGGCACGTGGCGGCGATGGAAATTGAAGATGAAGTGGATACACATGACTCCTCTTGCGAGTGCAACTCATGTGTATTCGATTAGATTTTTACTTTTCTTTATTTGGATTTAGTAAAGACATGTATTTGATATTTATTTATATCTTAGTTGATACAGAATAATTTACTATTTAAATATTAATATCACAGTAGATTCTCAGTTCATTTTACTATAAGACTTCCACTATTGTGTATTTACTCTGATATGCATGTGGATGTATGAGGTTTAGATAAAACGGATTTCGCTTGTCCGAGATCCTAGTTGAACCGTTGGTTTGCTAGCGGTTCGTCACACCATTCTGAAGTGTGCGGGATTGGGGTGTGACACTAAACGTCTGCGTTATACCCATAGCCTTCTGTAATCCTTCCCAAAACTTTGAAGTAAAGTGTGGGTCTTTGTCAAATACAATGCTTTCAGGTGCACTGTGTAGTCAGACTATATTATTTACATACATCTTGGCTAATCTCTCTAGAGTATATTGTGGTCATATAACAATGAAGCGAGCTGTCTTTGTGAGTCGTTCTACGATAACCCAGACCGCATCTACAGACCGTGGGGTAAATGGTAAACCCATGACAAAATCCATAGTAATGCAATCCCATTTTTAGGACAGTTCAAGTAGTGGTTGTAACAAGCCCGCTGGTCTTTGTCGATCCATCTTTACCTATTGGCAATTTAGGCATTGAGACACATATCGAGCTACATCTGCTTTCATTCCTCTCCACCAATATAGTTTCTTTAGATCATGATACATTTTCGTACTTTCAGGATGTACTGAATAAGAGGTGGAATGGGCTTCCTTCATGAGTCCGTTTTTTATATCTGAATTTTTTACTTTCAGGTACACACACTCTCCCTTCGTACCTTAACATCCTGTCGAAATCCAGAGTGAAATCAGGAGTGGTCCTACCCTTTTCTAAATCTTCTTGCACTGTCCTCAAATAGGGGTCCGATTGGATTGCATTCTTTACTTCGTCCATCAGATCAGGAATAATCTTCAATGTAGCGAACATATTTGAAAACTTATCTATCAACCCTAGGTTTGTCAAACCGCTCAATTTGTTGACCACGAATTACCCATTGCAGTAATCAAATACTCTTGCCGAGACACATATGGCAGCATTTGTGCTAGCTTCTTCTTCAGGCTTTGTTATTGCTTTTTGGCTTAGTGGATCAGCAACTACGTTAGCTTTTTCTGCATGATACTGAATATCATAATCATAATCTTTTAGCAATTCCAGCCATCTTCGCTGTCTCATGTTTAACTCCTTCTGGTTAAAAAGGTAAGTAAGACTCTTATGATCCGACTTAATTTGAAACTTCTCTTCATACAAATAATGTCTCCATATCTTCACGACATGTACCACCGCTGCTAACTCTAAGTCATAACTAGGATAATTCTTCTCGTGTGCCTTCAGTTGTCTTGAAGCATACGTAATTACTTGCTCTGCCTACATGAGAACACATCCTAAACCCAATCCAAAAGCATCGGTGTACAGGATAAATGGCTATCCTAGTACTGGAATGGTCAAGATGGGAGCTGATATCAGTCTTGCCTTCAATGTTTGAAAAAAATCTTCACACTTGTCGATCCAAGCAAACTTCTCTCCTTTCTTAGTCAAATTGGTGAGAGGAATAACGATTCCAAAGTAATCTTCCATGAACCGTCGATAGTACCAAGTTAAACCCAAGAAACTTTGGATTTTCGCAACACTCTTAGGTGCTTCCTATTTTACAATAGCTTCAATCTTGCTGGGATCCACTTTAATTCCTTCTGAGGATACCACATGACCTAAGACTTACACTTCATTCAATTAAAACTGACATTTCTTAAATTTGGCATACAGCTTCTCTTTTCTCAGTCATAAGGCTGCTCTAAGATTCATCGTGTGAGTCACCTCATCCTTGGAATATATCAATATGTCGTCTATGAAAATTATGACCAAAGTGTCCAACATGTCATGGAACACTCAATTCATAAGTTCCAAAAAAGATGTTGGTGCATTGGTTAGTCTGAAAGACATGACTAGAAACTCATAGTGTCCATATCTGGTTCTAAATGCTGTCTTTGGAATGTCACCATCCTTGATCTTCAACTGATGATACCCTGATTGGAGATCGATCTTGGAAAGCACATTTGCTCCTTACAACTGATCAAATAAATCATTAATCCAAGGTAGGGTATATCGATTCATGATCATGAGCTTGTTCAATTCTCAATAGTCTATACATAGTCGAACACTACCGTCCTTCTTCTTCACGAATAACACTAGCGCTCCCCGAGGCAATGTACTAGGTCAGATAAATCCCTTGTCTAATAACTCTTGTAGTTGAACCTTTAATTGCTTCAGTTTAGTTGTAGCCATTCGGTATGATGCTTTGGATACAGGTGTCGACCCTGGCAATAAGTCTATAACGAACTTTGTTTCTCTATCAGGTGGCAAACCTAGTAAATCCTTAGGAAACACATCTGGAAATTCCCACACAACTTCATTGTCTTCCATTCGTGGTGCCTCTTTGGAAAGGTCTACCACAGACACAAGGTACCCAACTCCATATTTCTCAAGGCATCTCTTATCCTTTAGTATAGAGAGAATGAGTTTCCATTTGGGAAGAAGTTTAGTGCCTGAAAAATTGAATTCTACACCATCATGGCCCTTGAAGGTCAATTTTTTTTGCACACAATAGATTTACAGAATGCCGAGCTAACTAATCCATTCCTAAGATGACGTCAAGTCTGCCACCTCAAGTTGAATTAAGGTTGGATCCATAGTTTATCCACCAATAAGAATTGGACATGGTCCATAACCCCTGTCTAGCTCTGCTTCCAATCCCATAGGTGATCATACTAATAGTTTGGAATATAAAGGTCTGAGGGGTACACTTAATTTCTTTCCAAACGTCACAGATACAAAAGAATGAGCGGCTCCAAAGTTAAAAAGTACTCTAATAGTTATGCCATCTATAGGTACGATACCTATAATTTTACCTAATTTAGTCTATATACTCACACAAGGTATACAAAACAAAAGGTCGGGTTATACCTGTTACCACATCAGGTGATGCGACATCTTCTTCAAAAGTTACAACGTAAACCTTCCCTTGCTACAGTTGCTTCCTTGGTTTAGGACAGTCCCTTGAATAATACCCTACTTGATCACAATTGTAGCTTAACTCTAGCACTTCCTTGCTTTGGTTGAGGTTGAGCCAGCCGTGTAGTATTGGCTGCAGCCTGAAGCCTTGAGTATGGAATGGTTTGAAGGTCTTTGAATTTCCTCCATTGAATGAATTTTCATTAGGCCTCTTAATGCCCCTATTTTGAGCAAAATAGCTCTCCCTTTGACTCAACTCCAAAACTCATACATTCTGCATGGCTTCATTGTATATTTTCTTTTTTAGTCCCAATAGATGTTCTTAGATGCTTCCCCTAAGTCTCGTGACAAACCTTTGGGTTTTAGTACTTTCTTCTTGCATACTGGAGGGAGAAAAGAAGAATAACTCTTCATTGCACTGTTGAGACACATCGAAGGTCATCTGACCCTGATATAAGCTCAGGAATTCTTTTTCCATTTGGTCCCGCAAGCTCCTAAGAAAGTACTTCTCAAAAAATGCTTCTTTGAAGATAGCCCATGTTAGATAGGTGTGCTTGGTCAGTAGATAACCTTGAGTAGACTTCTACCAATGATGTGCATCATCTTTCAGCATAAAAGTAGCACATAACACTTTCTCTTCTTCAGTAATGGTCATCATCATAAAGTTTCTCTCTATTTTGTCAATCCAGTATGCTGGCCACGGAGGATCCTACGGTTTACCTGTAAACTCCTTCAATTTTATTTCCAAAAAATATTCAATCAACTTGGAGTGGTCCAGCTGATTCTACGTATAAGCTCCATACATGGGCGGCTGGTACTAATAGTTACCTTGGTTATATCCGCCTTGCAGTACTCCAGGATCCTACACTTGAACGAGTACCACTAGGGTTTAAGGTACCTAAGGTGTTGTATTATTCATATTAGAGGCTTGGGGCACAGTATTGCTACCCCCCGATATTCCACTGGCCTATCCTATAGGTGTTGGGATTGCGTTCTTATCTAGGGGAGCAATTCCCATAGCAGCGTGCATGTTCGACTACATCTGATGTAACTCCTGCACCTATCGTGCTAGATTTATCACAAACGTATATAAATCGATTGGTGATGGTGGTAAGTTTGTGGAGTTGGCCTGATTGTTGATCCCTTGTGGAGCAACATTTTGGTTCTCAATGTTCCAACTTGTCCCTCTTGGTTTTCATTGGCATTTACCTCCACAGGTAGTGGTGGAGGTGGGCTTGGGTTACGTCACCTTCGAGTTGCTCTACGCTCAGCCATTTCCAACTATCGACTATGGTGGTGTTTGAGAAGTCAAAAATATGTGAGACAAGTACAATATACGATGGTGTCATGTTAGTCTCACAATAAACGAAGCAAATTCAAAGTGCAGAATCCAAACAATCAATTCAGCAGAAAAATCAGTAGTGTGGTCGACATGTCTGGTCGCACTACATGCAACCACAGGCTGCCACCACACAAACCCTGGCAGCTTCCACAAGCCATGTGGTTGACTATGTGGTAGACTCATGTGGTCGACCTTCCTGGTCGAATTATGTGACCGCACGACCCAAAATCGGATTTTTAAACCTATTTCGAGCCTTTTTCTTCCCATTTCTTTTTTGTCTTCTTCTAGCTTTGACTCAACTAGCCATCACTGAGTTTCAATAATGTCAACCATATAACTTGATGATTTCTTCATCGGACGATGATTCCCATTCAATCTTCAAGGTATGTTCTTCATTCTTTTCCTTCTTTTAGGCTGTTATACATAGGTTTACATCGCCTTTTCTGATCTTTATCAAATTAAATTTTATTTAACCATAAAAATTTGATTTTTATTGGTGAACCTTGCTATTGGGCACCCAACAGATGAAAGTCCTCAAGAAAATTTGGGTTTCATCGGTTGGTTTGGCCAAACTCTCAAGAATTCATATTTTGACCTTGAATTTGGGGATTTTTGCCCAATTTTAAAATTTCTTGAAATCCTTTAAGATTTATTGCAATTCCCTATGGGTTAATCATTGTAGGATGGTTTGTGACTCATATAAGTCCTCCTGCCCAATTGTTTAGGTGAAAAGTGAGGCTTTTACCCATTTTACATCGTTATGCTGCCCAATTTCTAGTTTTTATTAACTTATTTATTTGTTTCTCTTTCTTGCAGTCAATATGGCCCGAACCAAGATGCCCAGACCTTATGATGTGACTCACTTCTGTTCTACTAAAGCTGAGGCACAGTATCCATGATACCATCAAAAGAAGGTTAAGGGGGGTCGGTGTGTCAACCTGCCTAGCTTAGCCCTATTTGATGTAGAGAGGGCATTTGATGAGATGGGTTAGCTTTTTGTAATCCTATATTAGGTTGCACCCATCCGAAACTAGTCAAGCATTTTTTTTGCAAACTTAAGTTGGAAGGTGACCCAGAGAACATAGACAGTGGGAGAGAGCTTCAGATCACCAGTTAGGTGAAAGGGATTCCTATCTCTTTTAACACCCAACTGTTGGTAGATCTTCTGGGTATCTCGAGCACTCGTCAGTTAATCTACTGCGCTCCTAAAGAGCCTAATTTTTTATCAGAGAAGATGCACGTAGAGGTGTGTAGTTAGATTTTATGGGACAACCTCTGGTAGATAAAGGCATTCAACCTCTATCATAAGCCTCGTGTGTACTGCAAGATTATCCAGCATAATCTTATCCCTCAAAGTGGGCATTACGATCTAGTCACACAGCTGACTCAGTACTTACTCTACTGTATCTAGACTAAATAGCATGTCTACCTTCCCTACATCATTATCAGGACTATGCACAGAGCCATGATGCTTGGCCTGAAGGGTAATCTACCCTATGGGCGCTTGATCACCACTGACTCTCTTGCTTGTAGGTGGACTTAGTGGATGAGAGGATTCACGAGGATACATTTTTAACTGACCTCGACTGGGATGCTATCTAGAGGATGGGGATGCAAGAGGTGCAGGTCAGTAACGATGAAAGGAATACTATGAGGTGTCCTCTTACTCGGGTGGCAATGACAGATGCAGTGGCAGCAGCAGCAATGGCAAAGGTAGTAGCAGAGAGTGATGATGAGGATGATGATGACAGGATGGACATGGATATGGATGACATTCCCCCCTTCTCCGCAGCATTTTACAAAGCTGGCCCTTCTTAGACAAATCACTCGGCTGGTCCTTTGTGCCCACCACTAGATGACATGATGGCACTGCTACGTGAGATTTGTGATGTTCAACGTACTATAGATCAACGAGTAGGAGAGATCTTAGACTCTCAGTGCTCGACGGATGGGCTAGTGACGAGCCTTATTGAGAGTCTCCGAGCTACCAAGGTACATGTGGCTTAGCTCATGAGGGTATATACCGAGTACTACGATCGAGACCGAGAGGCACCTCCTCCTCCTACTCCTCTGGCTACAAGATAGTTTATTTCTCCTTTTTTTTACATGTATTACATAGAAAACTGTCTGGACTGTAGATTGTACTCTGATTCTGGATGTATATCTTCTTATTTTCACTTTGGATTTATATATACATTTTTATTTTTTTTTCTCATTTACATATGTGCATTATTCTCTTTCTTAATTTATGTCTCAAACATCACAGGTGTTTATGGTCTGTTTGTATTATAGCTTTTAATTTATCCTAACTCAGTTCATGACCCTTGTGGAAGTATTTAAGTTTAATGGGCAGAGCCTGAGAGCTCTGATATGAAATTATCATACCCCAATTCTAAACTAACCAGTAGTGTGATGAACCGTCATAAGAACCAACGGTTCCACCAGGATCTCATAAAGACCGTGCCAACCATTCAAACCCAATTCACCTTCCACAACATAATCGAGATAATAAAATAGATAGCGGAAGTTTTTATTAAAAATGAACTGAGTGTCTAACATGATAAAGTAATTAAGTAAACCAATTATCTCCAAGTTACACAAAACATAAAGTATAATAGTCTATTACATATTTCATTTCTCAAACATAACTAAACTACTCAAAAACATATTGGTTATATTCGCATGATGAATAATATGCTTCCACGTCCATAGCCGCCACGTGTCCATGTGTCGGCACATTCATATAATCTTCCACAGTAGGACCTACATTATTAATTAAAAATATTCAACATCGAGAGGGTGAGCATACATTACGGCTCAATGAGCAAACAAAACAATGCGCAGACATATGCATGCATTCAATTTAATATCTTCGGTCTGGTTTAAGTTTACAACTGTGCTATAGAAAGGATTAGTGGCCACCACACCTCTATACATGTGTGTGTGAATCCGCCTAATGGATCAAATACCATTTTCATCCCATATGCACCCACTATAGAATAGAAATAGAGCTAAAGTGTCCAGATCACACACTGCCAACACTTCTCCTGATACCCTACCCATACCAACACGTAAGTCCCTATTGGTGAGGGCTTGCAAACTGAACTCCCTACTAACCAATCCTAATGCCATCCAAATGTATCTAAGGCTTTACCCAAGCCTCCCTCAATATGTTCATAGAGATAGAGCTAGAGGCTGGTGGCCAGGATGAACCACAGTGCCATGTCCTCATCCTGATGCCCAACAGCATACAAGTTCTGTTAAGATAATGATGATACGATGATGTCAGTGCGTAAGACTGAGTAGAGATAGAGCTAGAATCTAATGGTCAGGATGAACCACAATACCACGTCCTCCCTTGATACTCCACTCGCATCCAATACACTAACCACACAGATAAACACATTCCTGCCCTAGCATCATCATCATGTTATAAATAAATAGAAATAGATATGCATGAGTAGAAATAATAGTAGTATCGGATGACATGTGAGATGCACATTACAAGCATACAAGCATAGAATCATTCATGGCATTGGATGCAATAAAAGAACATAGTTTTTTATTATCCAGTTAGTTTAGGTCTTGTTTTCTCACCTATGTATGACGTTTGATCTCCTTCCAATCCTTAAAAAATCACTTTGAATCAATTGGGAACCTAAGGAATGTATGGGTTTAAGTTAGGATTTTATTGTACCAAGTTACAGTAGCCGAAAACCTTGCCTGGTCTCAAATATGCATGTTGTTATTATGTGGTCAACCTATGTGATCGACCCCTATGTTCACAGTATATGTCCACTATAAGCTCTGTGGTCGACTCCTGTGGTCGTATATCATGCGACCACACAATTCTTGTGAACTTCCCAAATAGCTGTGGTCAATCCTCTGGTCACCCTGTGGTCTACCACAGGCTGCAACCACATGAAGTTTGGTTAGTTTTTACTTCCAATCAGAATTTTTCATGAGTTGACTTCTCGGCTCATCAGTAAGGTTCATCCTATGGTCAATTTATGGCCATTAAATCATGGTTTTACATAGCTACCTACCCTAACCTACTCTCCACAATTCCCCCTTGAGTTTTGCTTAGAGGTTCACATAAACCTCTCAACTAACAATGGAAATCCCATTCTATATGATCTATAGCTTACAGAGACAAGGTTCATACCTTAAGTCTGATGTAGGAATCTATAATTCTCCTCTACAAAGCCTTTCTTCCAGCATTCTTCTCCCAATCTCCTTCTCTTCCTCTCTCTTTCTCTCTTAGGTTTAGGGTTTGAGATTGATCCAAAAGAGTAAGAGAGAGTAGAGGGGCGTCCTCTTTATAGAGAGAAACTCTCCATATAGAGTCCCCCCACAGTTAGAAAAGAGATCCCCTTTGATTTGGAAAGTTTTGAAATCTCAAATTCTTCTCAGAGGGCGTGTGGTTGACTTGTGTATTCGCATAATCCGTCGACCGCACAACTTAAATGTGTAGACCACCCGTCATTTTTTTGAGTGGTTTCACTTTCTTTATGGTTTGGTCGACCATACTGGTTCAAGTAGTCGACCATACACTCACACTTCACTGTTTTTGGGTCGATTAACTTACGTAGCCTTGTGGTTTCTTCACACTCTTGGTCCATTCGATCTAGCTATGATAGGAAGACCTGGCATGACATGGTTAGACCAGGATAGCAATGTGTGGGTCTTACAAACCAATTATGGGACTTTCTTTTGGATTGGACTGTTATACAATCATTTAAAAAATGACCAGGTTCATTTCTCCATTTTAAATTAGAAATAAAAAAAAAGGAAATCCTTCAACTTACCTTGATTGGAAACCCAATCCACTCCAAATATGGATTGAGTATGGAATAGTCCATACTCCATCCTCACTCTGTTCAATTACACACAAACGAGAAAGAAAAAGGGGATAAGAGCTCTGACACGTTTGGGGAAGGAAGAAGAAGAAGGAGGAAGAAAAAAGGAGAGAGAAAGGAACTCGGCTACCATTGGAGGCCAGCTTTGATAGCACCATCGACGGGAGCCATTTTGGTAACAATTCCTCACTTTCTTAGTTCCCTTTCAAATCAAATCAAAAAGGATAACAATTATGGTTCATGACTCCCTGGTTATGATCTCCCTTCACCATCATTGGTACACACTCAAGAACCTAGTTGAGTGTTGGATCAGAATTGGTGAAGAACTGAGATCTAATGAATGATGTGAAATGGGTAAACATAATAATAATAAAATATAAGGACCTAAATCCATTCATGGTTTATTAGAATGGTATATTCATAAACTAAAGACATGTATAATCCCTTCATAGTGTTGCTAGAATTGGATCAAAGGTTTCAAACCAGATCCAGCAATGTCGGCTAACTGGGAAATTGAATTGGTATCATTAACATAACGTAGAATGGGATTTTTGAGCCCAAACTTCTTATTCTGACTTAGTAAAATCTAAGAGGATCACCATATCAAAATCAAGGAATTTTTGCCATGTTTAGATGTGCGGCCGATGGTATGTGCCACACACTTGGTGGTTAAAACTGTGCAGTCGACGCCATCAACCGCATGTGGTTTTGACCTCGGTTATCTATACCATCTTTGGTCAGTAACTTTTTGGGATTTCTATGAGCCTATTTATGGGTTTGGATCCCTGAGATCATATTTCTAGATATGTTTTCTCCATCATTTTGATTAATAACCATGAAACCTGTAACTTAGCTTGATGTTCACTCTAGGAAATGCTAAAAACCCTTGGACAACAAGTATTGAACCTTAAAATCTATATATCAGACCCTGAAAATCTGAATAAACCATTAGGATGTTCTTATAAGCAAGCAATAAAGACATACATTAAGCAAAGAATTTATATCTATTTATTTTAATGCTATTAAGGTACGAGAGAACCATAGCAAAGTTGTTCGAAGCCGTATCTATAGTACTTTCTGTTTACTATCTCAAGTAAAGGATTAGACCCTTGTTTGTGTAAAATTAGTTACATTGATTATGCTGTGTGATGTGCTGCGATTCATAACATGCCTTGTATGATAACATGTCATCTAAATATTGTTTGCTTGTTCATGCATATGCATCTTTATGTTTGGGATCAGTAGTGCCGATAAGGATTAGAGGGTGAGTGGAATGGGATACTCGCTACCTTTCCATAAAAGCGATTGATCCATGTTTGATTCATGATGTTTGGTTAAGTTAGTAAAGAGGAAGGTGGGTGGAATGGGATACTTGTACCACTTTTTACTAGCACTGCTTTACATTGACCACATTTAACTTAGCCAAGTCACAATGTCCTATGTGGGGACCGAACGAGGTCAAAAGCTTAGCAACATTACGGCCCAGTAATATGATTAATTAGGTAGACATGGTTCGTTGAAGTTAAATCACTCTTATAACTATATCACCATCCATTAGGGGGTTATGTAGTGGCATGGGTTTAATAAAGGGTGGTATGAACATAGCTTTGATGCTCCCCATACCTGACGTAGTGTTGATGGGCAGACAAGTCAATTAGTGGGATTTTCACCTCCTCATGTGCTCAATGTCATGTGGACTTGGGATGAGTTGTGGTCAAGTTGACCAAAATAATGGACTCATATTTGGGGGATGTTACTGTATACTGTGTGAGCCGGTATTCATTCTTTGGGAGTGACCCGTGTAGTCGAAAACTTCGTGTGTGGGTTGTCTTGCACTGGTACTTACAATTATTTACTAGACCATAGTTGTTAACTCATGCATATGTATGTTGCACGTTTAATTTCTTTTCTAAGCTCGGTGATTGAGTTTACCCTTTTATACACAAACTCTTTTAGATGTAGGAATGATTGATGCTGAACTTGATTATGCAGACGTTAGTAATGAAGATGTCCATGATGCGATGTGCTAGTGTGACGATTGTGTCTACGGATAGGCACAATGAACATTTTGATAAATATTTTATCTAGTTTTATTTATTTTGATTTGGGGGCGTGTTGCCTGGGAGAATAATTTAGATTAATGAACATAATTACTTTATTTTAAATACCTTACAATGGGTATAGGATTATAATAACTTATCATTAAAATTTCAGCCACTGTGGTTTGATTTTTTATTCTTCTGCTATACTTTGGATCTATAAATTTTATCCTGGTGGTGTTGGATTTTATTCTAATTGTCGTGATGGTAGGGTTTAATAGTTAGCGTACCACATTTTGTGATCTTGGAGGGGGATTTCCAATGCCCTAATAGGATGTAGAGATCTCGTTATATTCCATAGTACTAATACATCAGGAATGGGATGTGACAGTACTAATGCAAGGAAAGCAAATGATAGCTTATGCTTGTAGACAGTTAAAAGAACATAAGAAGAATTACCCTACACAAGACTTGGAGTTAGTTATGGTAATTCATGTAATCAAAACTTAGAGACACTACTTGTACTGAGAGAAATTTTAGATTAAGTCAAATCACAAGAGTCTTATTTACCTCTTTACTTAAAATGAGTTGAATATGAAATAGATAAGGTAGTTAGAGCTCCTAAAGGATTATGACTGTAACATTCAGTGACATCTAAGAAAAGCCAATGTAATAGCAGATGCATTATGTAAAAAGGAATTCTGAAGCCAGATGGAGGACCCAGTACTGGTATCGCTTTATGCTTCGTAGTATCGACTTTCGAAAAGAATATAGTGCAAAACGTACTAGAATCTCCAGATGACCCGATAGAGCAATGGTTAATCCACAAGCTTTCACTTATGTTCGCTACACTAAAGATTCTACTAGATCTGATGGATGAAGTGAAAGAAGTTATTCTACAAGACCCGTATCTAAGAATCGTACAAGAAGAGTTGGAGAAAGGTAAACTAATTCTGATTTTACCTTGGATGCAGAGAAAGTACTCAGATATAAAGGCAGGTTGTATATACTATAAAGTAAAGATTCGGACCTTAGAGACAGAATCGTGAGAGAATATCACTCTACTCCTTATTCAATACATCCCAGAAGTACTAAAATATACTATGATCTAAAGATGTTGTTGTATTGGTGGAGGGCGATGAAAGCAAATGTTGCTAAGCACGTGTTTCAATGCTTGAATTGTCAGTAAGTGAAGGCCTAAAGACAGAGACCATCAAGGTCAGTGCAACCATTGCTAGAGCCAGCATAGAAATGGGATTGAATCACTATACACTTCATCACTGGACTACCATTGACCCCCAGGTAACGCAGTCTGGGTGATTATAGATTGCCTTATGATGACAACTCATTTCATAATAATAAGACCTCAGTATACCTTGGATAAATTGATGAGATTGTACATAGACAATATAGTCAGACTCTATGGTGTACCCGAGAGCATAGAGTCAGATAGAAATCCTCGCTTTACTTGTCACACCCTAATTTTGGACAAATTAGAAGTGTGATGAACCATCATAGGAACCAATTATTTAAGCTAGGATCTCGCAAAACCGTGCCAACAATCCCAACCAAATACACATTCCACATAATCAGAGATAATGAAATAAATAGCGAAAGTCTTATTAATAATGAACTAAGGTCTAACATGATAAATAATTAAATAATCCAATTATCTCCAAACAAACCAAAACATAATTGAATAATCTATTACAAGTTTTTCATAATCAAAATATGAATAAACTAAAAATAAAGGCATTAGAAACACTAGCACACAGAGTCGTGCTTGTCTTCTACAGTCTGTGTATCCGTCACCACCACATGTCTATACGACGGTGCCTCCATATAGTCTTCCACTGTAGGACCAGCATCATCAACTAAATATATTCAACGTCGAGGGGTAAGCAAACATCACGGCTTAGTGAGTAAACAAAACAATGTGCAACCATATGCACGCAGTCATATCATTATCTTTAGTCTAGTTTAAGTTTGCAACTGTGCTATGAAAGGATTGGTGGCCACCGCACCACTATACACAAGTGTGTAAATCTGTCCAATGGATCAAACACCATTGTCATCCCGCATGCACCTGTAAGCACCTCATTTATTCCATCTCCAACATAAGTGAATCCATATGACAAGTTTTTAGCTTTTAATTCAAGGTTTTGTAATTTTTCAATGAGCCTCACAGTGAGGTCATGGGCTACTACCTACTTAGATGTATAGGTTGTGAAATTATCTTCAAAATGAGACCAGAATCACCCAATTTCGACATCAAACGAAGAAGGTATCACAATTTTAGTCCGTTTGAAAGTGCAAGGGCATTTATGTAATTATCGCAAGATGCATGTATTAATTATCATCAAAATTCAAATCATCATATCTTGATCATTCAACGTTTGAATCAGGTGATTTAAGTGCCACTATTCTTCATTTTTTATACTCTTCAAAGTGGATGTGGAAAATTCTAGACAGAGGCCGCCAAACGGTCCCATGTAGAGTTACAAGCCGAAATGGCTCTTGAGATGTCAAATAGAAAGAAAAGAGATAGTCTCAGCCAAACCCAATCAACCCAATCTTGGCCCAACCCAGTTAACCCAAGCTAGTCTAGTCCAGTCAACCTCAATCAGTTTTGCTTGACCCAACCCAGACCGGTCCAGACCAAGTCACGTCGGCCCATGTGCATGTATTTCTTTTATATATATATATATATATATATATATATATATATATATATATATATATATATATATATATATATATATATATATATATATATATATATATATATATATATATATTTATATTTATATTTATATTTATATTTATATAATGTATAAAATATTATAATATATATATATATATATTAATACATTAATATATTATATATTTATATATATCCGAATGGGAGAGAGAAAGAAAACCCGATCGAGGAAAGTTAGCAAAAGAAAAAAAGAAAGAAAAATAAAAATGCAATGAAAAGAAGGAAGGAAAGAGAAAGAGTCGGGAGAGGACTCTAATACCGAAGAAAAGGAAAGAAATAAAAAATATGGAGAGATTGAATATGAGATGGAGAGAATCTGGAAAGAGAGCCGTGGATCCCATTGGCAAGGGAAAAAAAGGAAAGAAACCAAATTTGAGAGGGAGATCGAAGGGTCTAAGAAACCTAAATCTAGGAAAGAAGATCCCTAAGGAGAAAAAGAGATCCTAAGAGGAGTGAGAGAGAGAGAGAGAGAGCCATAGATCCCATTAGCAAGAAAAAAGGAAAAAGAAGAAAAAAAAAAGAAAAAAACTGAATTTAAAAGGGAGATCGAGAGATTTAAGAAACCTAAATCTATGAAAGAAAATCTCTAAGGTGAGAAAGAAATCATGAGAGGAGAGAGAGATAGAGAGAGAGAGCTGTGGATCCCACTGGCAAGAAAAAAGGGAAAAAAGAAAAAAAAAGAAAAAGAAAGAAACTGCATTTGAGAGGGAGATCGAGAGATTTAGGAAACCTAAATCTAGGAAAGAAAATCTCTAAGGAGAGAAAGAGATCGTGAGAAGAGATTAGAGAATCATAGAAGGGAAAAAGGAGAAATTAGAAAGAGAAAGAGAAGAATCAAAGGAATAGAGGTCGGTGAGAGGCGACTCTAAGAAAGAAAAAAAAAGGAAAAAAGAGGAAAGGAGGAGATTGAGATGGGGAAGACTGAATCAAGGGAAGAGATTGGGATCAAGAAGGCAATGAAAGGAGGAGGAGACGAATTTGAGGAGAGCCTCCTCAAATTCGTGAAGAAGAGAATAAGAGAGAAAGAGGAAGAAAGGAGAAGAGAAAAAAAAAAAGAAGAAAGGAAGAAGACTCATCTTCAGCAACTTTGACACCATCTCTAGCAAACCCTATATCAAAGGTTTCACTCCATTGGGGCCACAAGGTTGGTACCCTAAAACAGATTTAAAGGTCTTTCATGATGCTTGAATGTCGATTTTTCTTGAATATACTAATTTTCATCAAATTTCGATCTGAAATGTCCTATTACATGCATGTTGATGTTAGGATGCTCATGTCTTATATTTTTTTATGCATGATAATTTACTTAAATTTCTCAATGATGAAGATTTGAGTGTCAAATGATGATTTTGATGTTTTTGATAATTTCTACAAGGTGGATTTCTGATTTGGAAATTCTAGATTTAAAATCCAATTTTAGGACATGCATTTCATATGGATTTTTGTAAAGCTTGAAGCCCAAATTTTTATGGGATACTCTCTAATATGTCAGAAAACTCCCCTAGAAATTTTGCCTCATTCTGATTTGGAAAAGTCCATAAAAAAAATTCTCCATTGGTGCTGCTGCCCTACTCGGGTACAGTGCAAACCCCTATTAGAAAATCTCTAAAAAGGGGTTTTATGGTCATAATCTTGTAAGCACCCCATTTTTGCCATCCCAGCTAAACAAAGTCCTACTAGTGTGTGGACAACAAAGGAAAAGTAGTGAGTGAAAGTTTAGATTTTGGCTACAATTTCAAGGTAGTTTTTGATAGGCCCCACAATAAAGTTTTGACTTGTAACCTGCTTAAATGCATAGGTCATGGAATTACCTTTAAAATGAGACTAGAGTCATTCAATTTTGATATCAAATGAAAAAAATATGACCATTTTAGTCGATTGATACATACAAGGGAGGTTTCTGAAATTATCATAAACAATCTGAGGGGCTTTCATGCAAATTATCGTAAGTTGGATTGATCGAATTTCAAATCATTATATCGTGATCATCCGACATCCGAATCATGTGGTTTAAGTACCAATATTCCTTATTTTCAGTCCTATTCAAAGTGGAAGTGACGAATCCTTGGTAGAGGCCACCAGTGGATCCCATGCAAGCTTTCATGCAAAAAATTTTGATAGAACTTCAATTCTTCATATATTGGCTGTCCTACGTCCAAACTAGGTGATTTAAGCGCCACTACTCTTCATTTTTTAAGAGAGAGAGATTAGAATGAGGAAAGAAAAGATAGATTGTGACATATAGAGAAAGAAGATACAAGAACGGATTCGACAATTGGGAAAGGAAAGAATGGAATCGGAGGAGGGAAGTTTTTGTAAGGGAAAAGAAAAGAAAAAAAGAAAACGAGAGAAGAGACCGATGGAAACAAGAAAATTAAAAAAAAATGAGAGAAAAAAAAAAAGAGGCCAGAACCCGTGGGAGTTAGAGAACCCAGTGAGATTGAAGGAGAGAAGATCCAATGGAAAGAAAAAAGGAAAGAATGGAAAAACTGGATTAAGGGAGAAAGTAAGAAGGGAAATATTGGAGAGACAAAGATAGGTCAGATCTAAGAGAGAGGAAAGAAAATTGGTGGAACAAATTGAGAGACGGACTGGAAAATTAGAGAGAGAGAATATCAGATTAAGAGAGATAGAGAGAAAAGAGGAAGAAACAAAAGAGAGGGAGAATATCAGATAGAATTAGGAAGAAAAAAGAGGGGGAGAACCGAAGACCAAAGAAGAAAAGAAAGAGGAGAAGAAAAAGAATGGGAGGACTCTAATACAGAAAAAAGAAAAGATATAGGGAGAAAAAGAGAGGCAGAAGAAAGAGAAGCAGGAAGAGAAAAGAGGGAGGAACTGAAAAAAAGAAAGGGAGAAAGAGGAGAGAGAATCTGGAAAAGGAAGGAAGAAAGATCTCTAGAAGAATGGAGATTTGGGGGATTGGGAAGGAGAAAGGAAAAGAATTGAGAGAAAGGATTGAGAAAAAAAAAGGGGTTGAAAAATAATAGAGGGAAGAAAAAAAGAAAGAGCTGGGAGAGACCGATTGAGAGTAAGCTCGAGAGGGATCGGTGAGGGAGAGAAAAGAGAGCCAGAAAGAGAGAGAAGGATAGATTGAGAAAAAAGATAGAACTCGAGAGAGAGAAAAAGAGAGAAGGGGAGAAAAAAAGAGAAAACCAGATCAGAAGAGGGATCGGTGAGGGAGAGAAAAGAGAGGCAAAAAGAGAGAGAAGGACAGATTGATAAAAAGAGAGAACGAGAGAGAGAGAGAGAGAGAGAGAAAGGCAGAATGGGGAGAGCACTGGTTAGAGGAAGAGAGCAAAGGAGAAGTGGGAGGAAAAGAGACAGAGAAAGGGATGGAAAAGAAGAAGAAGAAGTAGAAGTAGAGGACCATACCTGCTGCTATGAATGTCGACCTGCAAATTAGGTAAACCCCACCGACTTTGCTGGATTTTTTTTTTTTTGGTTTTTTATTTATGATCACTCCATTATTGCTGCTACACATGCTACCCTGCTCTCCCTGATCAACACTACAGCACTACCCAACACTTGGCCGCCACTGATCATGCACACACCACCTTGCCGCACAATAGCCATCTCACCACTGCCTAATCCCCTCCCTGTTGTCAACTAGAACATCACCAAATCCTCAACCCAGACAGCCACCTACTGCTACAAATCCAACAATCCCAAATGGCCTACCTGATCAGCAAACCTGATCACTAATCCCTCACCTACACAGCCCCCACTGAATAACTCCATCCCCTTACCACCAGTTACCATCTCATCACCTCCTTTTTACCCAAGCACCTTCAAATCTTGCCGCCTGCAACCACTCCCCGATTTGTCTGATAATCACCTGTCCACCGCCATGCATCAAACCCACATGCGATCCTTGTCCATGACCACCACTCCATAGAAAATCCCTACTCTCTAACCTCCTACCACCTGTCCAAATGCACTCATTCCATCTAACCATAGACCACCTTTTACAAGACCTCCATGACCCCATGATCCCACACCTGTCACCATGCCACTACCTTGCAAACCAAGCCCACATTCACCTATTCATCAAACCATAGCAATACTCCCTATATCCTGATCACATGTTTTACCCAAACCCATTACCATGAGCAGCACATCATCCGATTTACTCAACCTTGATCTACATCCTCACCAATCATGATTAATTGATATGATGTGTTTAGTTAAATCTGGACCTTTAATGGTACTTGATCATGTGATACATATAGTTAATGAAGATCATGTTGATGTAATGTTTAATTAAAGCTGATCCGTGGATGTAGGGAATGTACAATGATGTTAAATCAGATCCATTATATGTTAAATTGATTTTTGATCAGGTGATGATTAGATCTGAATTATTGAATGACATGATTATGTGAATTTAAATTTAATACGAGCCATTGAAATCTGATATGATGATGATGTATGGGATTTAGAGGAATTTGAATTGTTAGATTGTGATTTTGAGTGATTTTAACTGTTGGATCTTGATCATATGTGTTTTTGAGTGATTTAATCCATTGGATCATGATCATAGGTGTTTTTAAGCCATCTAGATTGTTGGATCTTTATTGTGAGTGATTTTGAGTAATCTGAACGATTGGATTACCATCTTGAGTGATTTAAACTGTTGGATTATTTTTTTGAGTGATGTAATTGAATTTGAACAGTTGGATTTACCTCATGAATGTTTTTAAGTGAATCTGAACCATTGATCAAATATGATTGATGCGTGTCGAGCGCAACCAAAAATAAATTACTCTACCTACACTGAATAGTAATGATAAGTAAAGGTTGATCCATAGAGACTAGTTAATCAAATTGTCTACTTACCAAGAAAAAGGGGGGTTTTCTTCTGTAATTTAATTGACAGCAAAATTAAGTAACAAAAATTCAATGGAAGATGACGTCGATTCAAGGAAATTTACTCACAGCTGCAAATTGATCACTGACCTCATATATATATATATATATATATATATATATATATATATATATATTCAAATATTTAACCAAGGATTATCAAAAAGCCAGACAATCCTTACCTTCCCTAATTTCATTAATTTGAGCCCAGCACACAATTTAATTCTTATCAATAAACCAATTGGTATTAAGCAATCCTCATGAATTTACTGATAGCATTACACCTCGGAGGGAGTTAAAGATGAACAATAATCTAACAAACGTCAGATTATTTAATTCATTCTATGTTTCCTTTAAGCAAGTAACAAAAACTTGGATCATAATTGTTCAGCTCAATTGCTACTTTTCCTGAACACCATAACAATTACAGATTATGGATTCAGGTTAGCAATAAACCACATAACTCAATCAATTAATAGGCCTCTAAATAAACTGAATCATACAGTCATTAACTTGAAAAATTAAAAAATGTAGATATTTGAATAGAAGAATAATTAAAATTAAGAACAAAGTCTCACAATTTTACTAACGGGATTGAATTCTCCTTGAATCGACTAAAGAACTTAGTTAAACATGATAGAAAAGAAAGACAAAAGAAAAAAAATTATCTTCTCAATAATTCTTGGATGCTCTATTACGTAGCCTTTACATTGCTTAAATAGCCAGAGTAGAGAAGATTAAAATTGGTATGTCTAGAATTGGCAACCTTATTACATGGAAATAAAGATTAAACAAAATCCTCTTGCCTAGATTAGATAGAGAATCATTCCATCATTAACCAAATGCCACCTCTAGATTTGTCAATCATTGTAATATTCCATAGAGGTATATATTCTCCTCAAGATTTCTGACAATCAATCAAATCCTTCCAATAGTAAACATTCTATGTGTGGTAACTTCTTTTTCTGATTTTAATTCAAATCAGCTTTCCAGATCTGATTTTTGGATCACGTTTGATTTCTAGAATTCTTTCCACATTAAAAACCTGCATGAAATTCAGAAGGTCATTATTAAGAATATCAGAATTTTTTTCATTTTAAACATAAATCACCAATACTTTCCACCAATGTCTTATATATAAGGAATTATCACAAATGAGTACCATAAGACATATAATATGTTAAATAGACTAAATATAAGAAAAATAAATATATAAAATTATGAATCCATCAATGATCTTGATCACATTTATGATGATCGACTACATCAAGTTTGAGTAGTCGATCAAATATGATCTTGGTCACATTGTTGATGAGCAATGCTTAATTAATGCTCTTACATGCTTACTGCTATATTTGGAATGCTCTAAAATGCTGTATTAGATTGTTCACATGTCATATTTGACTAATTTGTTGTTAAATTTGGATATTTCTCACATGCTTACTGCTATATTTGGAATGTTTTTACTGCTACATTTGATCTTGGAAAGAAATAAATTGGAAGAATTAAATAATTAGGGCAAGATAAACCCTAGAATGGAAAGAATGATAGGGCAAGATAAACCCTAGAATGGAAAGAATGATAAGACAAGATAAACCCTAGAATGGAATGAATAATTAGGGCAAGATAAATACTAGATTAGAATAAATGAATAATTAGGCAAGATAAACCCTAAAATAAAGTGGAAAGAAATAAATAGATAGGGCAAATAACCCCTTAGAAACCTTAATAGGGAAAAGAACCCCTTAGAAACCTTAACAGGGCAAGGAAACCCTTAAAAACCTTAACAAGGCAAGGAACCCCTCAGAAACCTTGACAGGGCAAGGAAACCCTTAGAAACCTTAGCACACAAATCATGTCAATTCGAACTATGTCGTACCTGATTTCTAAGGCAAACCCTAGAATACATAGGCAATTTGGGAGTCCTAAATACGATACAAAACCACCCATACTTGAACAAAGAATTTAATTAAAGCACATGCATAAACCACTTCCATAATCTTTAATCAAAAAATCTATTTGAACTACCTTTTTTACTTGATTTCCAGGATTGGAATACATAGGCAGCTTGAGATGGACGTCTCAGATTCAGTCCAAGACCGAACCATCATTTGGTTCGGTTCACTGTACATTAAATTGTTTGTTTATTTGCTTTGAAACATGATTGGCTGAACCCTAGGTTAGCAGAACTTAAAAATTTTGTTTAGGACATCCCCCATTGAACCCTAGTCATCCAGTTGACCAAGCACAGTTGGAATTAGAGTCTAAGGAAAGTTTAGGAGGCCGATCTTGATCGGGCGGTTTGGGTGCCTAACACCTTCCCATAACTGAACCTTGAATACTCGTCCGATCTCTTGTAGACCAAAGAATTGATACATTGGGTTACGAGTCAATTGAAGTCTTACCTTAGGGTGAGGCTATATTTTTTAGAGGTCTTAAACCTTAATCTAGGTGGCGACTCCAACAAAACATTGATCTTCATTGATACATTGTTAATCCCGAGGAGGATCATCGTCCCTCATTGTCCTCACAAAACTGAAAATACTTTCCTCAAAAAAAATTTAGATATTGAAGTATTCTAAATTTTGGCACTGATTTTAGATTTTTTTTTTTTTGGATGATTTGATATGATTTTTGAAGTGCACAGTGGTCTGTTTTTGAATCAAATAGGGTATACTAATTGGCATGACTGAGAAGTGCTATTTTGTACTATGAGAATGTTCTATTTGCACCTTTTTTCTAGATGAAATTTTAAATCTATCAATTATCTACATGGGCATATATTTTGATTTAATTTTCATTAAGTGGTTGATTTTTTACGGAATTTATGGTGTAACTGGTCAAAATTTGGAATAGACTTGGCCAGTGCACATATCCATACTTGTGGTAGTCATTTGACCTGGTTTTGTTCCCTTTTGGGGTTAGTTGCCTTGAGAAAAATGTTATGTCTCTGAGTCCTCTTTTTTAGAGTATTTTTTTATTTTAATTCTGATATATGTAAGTCTCCATATGCCCATTGTGGCACAGGATGACAGAATGTATCACCATGCATGTGTACTGAATTGTGCAACATATTTGACCTATATGTGCTCTATGTTGGGACTCGACCCCTTCAGATGAAATGTAGTGTATCAAGCCATCTTTTTGTGAGAAAGAATAGGGCTTAATTTGAGTTACAGAGGACCTATTTATGGCCATTTTGGTATAATATGACAGAATTTGAAATCAATTTCTAGTTTGTGCAATACTTGGCACATTGTGTGGTAATTTTGACTATTTTTGAGTCATTGTTTGCTTCGAATGTCTTCATAAAAGTTGCAGTATTTTCAAAGAACTTTCTGAGCATATGCTTTGACAATTTTTTTGGTTTTCAGAAAGGTTTCATCGATGCCTCATTCAATGTACGTCATATACAAATTGTTGTTTAAATGATTTGGCAAATTCTACCATGTTTGAGTGCATACTTGCTATATTTAGGGTGCTCACATGCTATATTTGGATATATTGCCACATTTAGAGTGCTCACATGCTTTGTTTAGATTGCTCACATACCATGTTTGTCATATCTACGTGTTGCTGTATTTGGTAGAATAAATAGATTTTTTTTCCATATTTAACAATATCTTGATAATTGCCATATTTAGAAATGTCATACTTAGACTTGCCATGCTTAGAATATAGCATAGTAGGTTTACCATGTTTAAATTGATTTTTATGATATCATATACCATATTAGGGAGATTTTCACAATCTTGCTATATATTGTGTTAGTTACCATAAATATCATGCAGGCCATGTTTAGATAGAATATTTTATTTTCGGCAATAACTTCATTTTTGCAACACCCTAGTTGAACTGCCATATATGCACATTCTAAAAGACAATCTAGGCATGGGGACATTCATTTAGGCACCCACATTCTTGGGAAGGGTATAATGGAAAATAATAAAAGTCTTAACAAAGAAAGAGAATGTCTTGTCGAACCTTTCAAAATTAGAGCTTAGGATGAAAGGATAGTTTAGGATGATCCTTGCCCCTCAGCACACTTCAACCTAGAACAAGTTGCTCCTTAGACCTAAAACAGGTTCTAAATTATCAATCGAGAATAGCTTCTCAATCCTCAACCTAGAATAGGTCCTCAATCCTTAACCTAGAACAAGTTATCCCACCTTTCCGAACTACATGGATCTTGATTCCTAAGGCAAACCCTAGGATACGTAGGCAGTTTAGGAGAATTCCAAATTCAGATCCACACCATAGTCCACACAGACTATTCATAGATCCACTAGGATATCCATCTACATTCCAATCCAGGAATGGTTATCCACATTCTGACCCAGAAAGGGTTATCCACATTCTAACACAGAAAGGGTTATCCACATTCAGACTCAAAATAGGTTATCCACATTCTGACCCAAAAAGGGTTATCCACATTTCAACCCAGAAAGGGTTATCCACATTCTAACCCAAAAAGGGTTATTCACATTCTAACCTAGAAATGGTTATCCACATTCTGACCCAGAATGGGTTATCCACATTCCAACCCATAATAGGTTATCCACATTCCAACCCGTAACGGGTTATCCACTTTCTGACCCAGAAAGGTACTTTCTAACCCAAAAAGGGTTCCACCCATATAGGGTTATCCATTCTAACCCAAATAGGGTTATCCACATTCCAACCCAGAGCGGGTTATCCATATTCCAACCCAGAACAGGTTATCCACATTCCAACCCAAATTCAGATTCATGGTCCACTTGGACTATCCATTTATCCACTAAAGATATCTAGTTCAACTTGCATGGGTTATCCATTCTTAAATCCACTAGGACCATCTATCAGTCTGCATGGACTATCCAGATCCTGACCTATAGGGTTTCTCATCCTTTCAAGCATAAACTTTAACTTGAACAATGAATTTAATAATGCACAATCATAAATTACAGCCATAAACTTTAATCACACCTGAACTACGATGGTAAACCTGCTTTTCAAAAAAAATTTAAGATACATAGACAATCTAGAAGGATCCAGATTCGGTTCAATGATATCGAACCACTTGGTATGGTTCGGATTAATAAATAGAGTCTAGCATAGGAAAGGTATAGGAAACCGATCTTGATCCGGCGGTTTGTGGACCTAACCCCTTCCCATAACTATAACCTGTCGCTTACCCAATCTCTGATAGACAAAAAAAAAAGCCGATCTAAGGGTCATGAGTCAATTGAAGTCTTACCTTGGGGTGAAACTACATTTTTGAGGTCCTAGACCTTAATCTAGGTTGCGACTCCAAATCCATTTTTGTCCTCATAACACCCACCATGAAATAGAGATAGAGCTAAATATCCAGATCACATACTGATGCCCTACCCATACCAGCACGTATGCCCCAATTGGCAAGGGCTTGCAAACTGGGCTCGCAACTAACCAATCCTAGATGTCACCCATATGTATCCAAGGCCTTACCCCAGCATCCCTTAATATGTCCATAGAGATAAAGCTAGGGATTACTTGACAGAGTCAAAGACTATAGGGTCTGCGAACACCCCCTGATGCCCTACGACGTACTAGTTCCCTAAGGTAACAGTGATACGACAATGTCAATGTGAAGAATAGTTTAAAGATCACACACCCTCCCCAAATAGCACACCAACTATACTCACAAACACATGCCTATTCCTATCATCATCAACAAAGATTAAAACTGTCACACCTTAATTCTGGGTGAACCAGAAGTGTGATGAACCATCATAAGAACCAACTGTTCAAGCTAGGATCTCATAACAGTCGTGCCAACTATCCAAACCAAATACACATACTACGACATAATCAAAGATAATAAAATAAATAATAGAAGTTTTATTAATCATGAATTAAGTGTCTAACATGATAAATAAATAAATAATCCAATTACCTCCAACTAACTCACAACATACTTAAATAATCTATTACAATTTTTCCAAAATCAAAATATGAAATAAACTAAGGATAAAGACATTAAAAACACTCGAACGAAGAGTCGTGCTCATCCTCTGTAGCTTGAGTATCCATTGCCACCACATGTCCATACGATGGTGCCTCCATATAGTCTTCCACTGTAGGACCTGCACCATCAATTAAAATATTTAACGTCAAGGGATAAGCACACATCATGGCTCAGTGAGCAAATAAAACAATGTGCAAACATATGCATGAATTTAATTTATATCTTTGGTCTGGTTTAAGTTTGCAACTGTACTATAGAAAGGATTGGTAGCCACAGCACCTCTATACACGAGTGTATGAATCCGTCCAATGGATCAAACACCATTGCCATCCCACATGCACCCACCATAGAAAAGAGATAGAGCTAAAGTGTCCAGATCACACACTGCCAACACTTCCCCTGATGCCTACCCATACCAGTACATATGCCCTTACTGGCAAGGGCTTCTAAACTAGGCTTGCAACTAACCAATCCTAATGCCATCCATATGTATCTAAAGCCTTACCCCAGCATCCCTCAATAGGACCATAGAGATAGAACTAGGGCTCCTCAATAGAATCAAAGACCACACGGTCCGCGAACACCCCCCCTGATGCTCTACGACGTTCTAGTTCTGCTAAGGTAACAATGGTACGATGATGTCAATGTAATGAATGGTTTAGAGATCACACACCCCTCCCCACACAATACACCAACCACACTCACAAACATATATCTATTCCTATCATCATTCACAATATGGTAAAAGCAACAAAGTAAATATGCATGAACAGGAATAGCAGTAATATTAGATAACATGTGAGATGGACATTCAATCATACAAACATGGTATCAATTCATAGCATTGGATAAAAGGAAAGCAGCTTGTTATTTTAAGTCTTGTTTCCTCACATTTAATCATAGTGACGATCTCTTCCAAGCTTTGGAAATGATCTTGTACTAGTTGACAACCTATACAATTTATGAATTTAGATTAGGGCATGATGATATTAGGTTATAGTAGTTTAACATCGAGTTTGGCCTCAAAATAGGCCTTCTGAAATTGTGTGGTCGACTGTGTGGTTGCACATCATGTGTTCATTCATGTATCCATATAACCCTGGTAAACTTCTCAAGAGTCTATAGTCGCTCCCTGGTCACTCTGTGGTCGACCACTAATGCGACCATACAACTTACTGGTTATGCTTGAAGGTTTCCCTTCTTCTAACACCTAGCCCATTATTGGAACACCTCCTAGGTTTGATCTATGGCCTTATTTATGGGTTTTCCATCACAATTTATTCCCAAATCTATTCCCATGGTTTCTCTTGAGATTCAATTGAGTAACCTCATGATCTCAATCACAAATTAGGTTCAGGTCATCAACTCATTGTTAAAAGATCTATCCTAATCATCTTACACCTACAGGGATGGATTTCTTACCTTTGCCCCTTCTACAGAGAGGGATAGCATCCTCCTCTGCAACTTCTCTTCTCTAAGTCTTCTTTTCCCTTTCTTCTCTTTATCCTTATATATATATACTTTTTGTTTCTCTTTTTCATTATATGCATTATGGTCTTGCTTAATTTCTATCTCAAACAACACTGTGCTTATGGTGGATTTTTATTAAAGCTTTTATTTTTATCCTAACTCAATTCATGGACTCTCGTGGTTGTATTCAGATCTGATTGGCAGAGCTTTAAAGCTCTGATACCAAATTGTCATACCCCAATTCTAGATGAACCAAAAGTGTGATGAACCATCATAAGAACCAATGGTTCAAGCCAAGATCCCATAATAGCAGTGCCAACCATCTAAACCAAATACACATACCACGACACAATAAGAAATAATAAAATAAATAGCAAAAGTCTTATTAATAATGAACTGAGTGTCTAACATGATAAACAAGTAAATAATCTAATTATATCTAAGTAACTCAAAACATACTTAAATAATCTTTTACAAGTTTCTCAAAATCAAAATACAAAATAGATTAAGTATAAAGACATTGAAAACACTAGCATGAAGAGTCGTTCTCATCCTCTGTAACTTGAGTATCCATTGTCGCCATGTGTCTATATGACGGTGCCTCCATATAGCCTTCCACTATAGGACTTGCTTCATCAACTAAAATATTCAACGTCTAGGGGTGAGCACACATCGCGGCTTATTGAGCAAACAAAATAATGCGCAAAACATATGCATGCATTTAATTTATATCTTTGGTCTGGTTTAAGTTTGTAATTGTGCTATAGAAAGGATTAGTAGCCACCACACCTCTATACACGAGTGTGTAAATAATCCTAATGGATCAAATAATATTATCATCCCACATGCACCCACCATGGAATAGAGATAGAGCTAAAGTGTCTAGATCACATACTGCCAACACTTCCCCTAATGCCCTAACCATACAATTACGTACGCCCCTACTGGTGAGGGCTTGCAAATTGGGCTCGCAACTAACCAATCCTAATGCCATCCATATGTATCCAACGCCTTACCCCAGCGTCCCTCAATAGGTACATAGAGCTAGGGCTTCTCCATAGAGTCAAAGACCACACGGTCTGTTAACACCCCCTTGATGCCCTACGACTAGTAGTTCCACTAAGGTAACAACGATACGACGATGTCAATGTGAAGCATGGTTTAGGGATACACATCTCCCCATACAGCACACCAACCACACTCACAAACATATACCTATTCCTATCATCATCCACAACAAGGTAAAACCAATAAAGCAAATATGCATGAACATGAATAGTAGTAATATTGGATGACATGTGAAATACACATTACAATCATACAAGCATGGTATCAATTCATAGCATTGGATAAAAGAAAAGCAGCTTGTTATTATCTATTTAGTTTAGGTCATGTTTCCTTCCCTTTGATCGTAGTGTTGATCTCTTCCAAGCTTTGAAAATTATCTATAGTTGACAACCTATACAAGTTATGAATTTAGATTAGGGTTTGATGATAATAGGTTATAGTAGTTTAACATCGAGTTTGGCCTTAAAATAGGCCTTCTAAAATTGTGTGGTCGACTGTGTGGTCGTACATCATGCGTCCATACATGCATCCACACAACCCTGGTAATTTTTTGAGAGTTTGTGGTCACTCTGTGGTCGACCACTGATGTGACAACATAACTTACAAGTTGTGTCTGAAGGCTTCTCTTCGTTTAACACCTAGCCCATTATTGGAACACTTCCTCGGTTCGATATATGGCCTTATTCATGGGTTTTCCATCACAATTTATTCCCTAACCTATTCCCATGTTTTTCTTGAGATTTAAGTGAGAAATTTCATGATCTCAATCACAAATTAGGTTCAGGTCATTAACTCATTTTTAAGAGATCTATCTTAATCATCTTACACCTACAGGGATGGATTTCTTATCTTTGCCCCTTCTACAGAGAGGGTGTCACACCCCAATTCTAGTCTAACTAGAATGGTGTGATGAACAGCCAATAAACCAATGGTTTACCCACCATATCAAACCACACACACATTCTACATTAATAATCAGAGATAATAAACAAATAATCACGTCTTACAGATAATGAACTAAGAGTCTAACAGTGATAAATAAGTATTTAATCCAATTATCTTCAAACCATAAGATATAGAAATAAATAATCAATTACATATCTGATGTTCAAATTATAACTAAACTTAAGCAAAAACACATTGGTTGCACTCGAATGATGAATCATGCGCATCTTCTTTAGCTTTTATGTCCATCGCTGCAATGTGTCCATACATCGGTGCATTCATATATTCTTCAACGGTAGGACCTGCATCATCAACTAAAAATATTCGACGTCGAAAAGGGTGAGCATACATCACGGCTCAGTGAGCAAACAAAATAATGCAAAAAACATATGCATGCATTCAATTCATATCTTTGGTCTGGTTTATAAGTTTGCAATATGCTATAGAAAGGTTTGGTGGTTGTCGCACCACTATACACGAGTGTGTGAATACGTCCAATGGATCAAACACCATTGCAGTCCCACATGCACCCACCATAAAATAGAGATAGAGTTAATGTGTCTGGATCAAATACCGCCAACACTTCCCTTGATGCCCTACCCATACCAATATGTAAGCCCCTATTGGTGAGGGCTTGCAAACTGGGCTCGCAACTAACCAATCCTAATGCCAAATAGTGTATCCAAGGCCTCACCCCAGCATCTCTCAATACATCCATAGAGATAGAGCTAAGGCCCCCTGACAGAGTCAGAGACCACATGGTCTGAAACCACCTCCCTTGATGCCTTACAACGTAATAGTTCTGCTAAGGTAATGGCGATACGATGATGTAAGTGGCCAAGAGTTGAGTAGAGATAGAGCTAAAGTCTGGTGATGAGGTCGAAGACCACCATGTCATGTCCTCCCTCTGATGCTCCACTTGCATTCCAATACACCAACCACATACATACAATCACATGCTTATTCCTAGCATCATCATCATCATCATCATCATATTATAAATAAATAGAATTAAATATGCATGAATAGTAATAGCAAAAATATTGGATGACATGTGAGATGCACATTACAAGCATACAAGCATATATTCAATCATGGCATTGGACTTAATAAAAATAAATAGTTTGTTATTAACCAATTAGTTTAGGTCTTGTTCCCTCACCTATTAGCAATACTTGATGCCCTTCCAAGCCTTAAAATTCTCTTTGAATTGATTTAACAACCTAAAAGTTATATAAATTTAAGTTAGGGTTCATATGTGACATGTT
This sequence comes from Protea cynaroides, assembly GCA_028583415.1. Classification (NCBI taxonomy): domain Eukaryota; kingdom Viridiplantae; phylum Streptophyta; class Magnoliopsida; order Proteales; family Proteaceae; genus Protea; species Protea cynaroides. The sequence goes on from CM053271.1 coordinate 63,004,997, forward strand.
ACAGTAGTCAGAAATTGAAACAGAGCACTGATAGGTGTCTGATTGGTCCTATGGTCTCATACTATATCGACCTTACTGTCTACGGTCGATACCCTACGGTCGCATATAGTGTGACCATAGCTGCGACCATATGATTTTTGAAATCTTCCCAAATGCTTACGGTCGATCATCTGGTCATACTGGTCATGCTATGGTCGACCATAGCTGTGACCTTGAGATTTCTGGTTACAGACTACATGCAATTCGGGTTCTTCTTGGGTCAATTCTTCTGTTCTTCAATGGGGTTTATTCTAAAGTCATCCTATGGCCATCATTAGTAATTTCTTATCAACCCTAATCATCAAATTCACTCCTCATGGTTTTCCTTGGGATTTTCTCAACGAAATCACATAAATCAAAATAGGTTGATATTGCCTATCTTCCATAGAAATCTTATTCCTTAGAGTTTACATCTCCAAAGATGAGTTTACATCTCCAGATATTCGTTTCATACCTTTGCATGTGATAGAGCACCAATCTCTTCTCCGCAAATTCCTCTCCATAGCTTTTTCTTCTTCTCCTTCTCTTCCTTCTCTTCCTTCTCTTTCTCTAGGGTTTACTAATGTTCTAAAAGAGTGAAAAAGGGCTAAGGTACATCCTTTATATAGAGGAAAACTCTCCATATAGAGTCCTCTTTCAATTAGGAAAACAATCCCTTAGTTTAGGAAAGTTTCCTTAGTTTAGGAAAGTTTCCAAAACTCAAAGTCTAATATGGGTTCTCACGGTCGATTATACGATCGCATAAACCGTTGATCGTAGGGTCAAAATCATCGACCGTGAGGTTCTGGATTTGAGATTTTTGGCTCCCTTCCTTATGGTTGACCATACCTACCCAGGTATGTGACCTTAGGTATGTTTTCAGTGTTCTTAACTCGATTCTCATACCTGGTTTGTGATCTATCTTCACACGCTTGGTCTACTTGGTATAGGATTGATGGGAAGACCTGGCACGACACGGTTATACCAAGTTAGTGGAGTGTGGGTCTTATAGAGGGGTAGCTTCCTTCTCTGTAACTTCTCTTCTTCAAGTCTTCTTTTCCCTTTCTTCTCTTTTTTTCTTAGGTTTAGAGTTTGGAATTGGTTCTAAAAGAGTGAGAGAGGCTAAGGGATGTCCTTTATATAGAGGAAAAACCTCTATATAGAGTTCTCTCTCAATTAGGAAAGAGATCCCTCAAACTTGAAAAGTTTTCAAATCTCAAAATCAGTTCTGTGTTTGTGTGATTGACTGTGTGGTCATAGAACCTATCGACCACACAAGGCAGTTTGTGCAACCACTCAATTAAATTTGACTGTCCTTAGATTCTGACTGAGTGAAAGTGCCACACAATGGCTGTCAGTTGGCCACACAACCATAATATACTATTTTTAGGTTAATTTACTCACCTAGTCTTATGGTTTCTTCACATGGTTGGTCCGCTATAACTAATTATAATGGGAAGACTTGGCACTACACAGTTAAACTTGATTAGTGGAGTGTGAGTCTTACAAAAATAATAAAATAAATATACATGAATAGGAATAGAAATAATATTAGATGACATGTGAGATGCACATTACAATCATACAAGCATGGTATCAGTCATAGCATTGGACAAATAAAAGAAAGACAATAGCTAGTTATTATCCAGTTAGTTTAGGTCTTGTTTACTCACCTTTGATTGTAGTATTAGCTCTCTTCCAAGCTTTGAAAATTCACTTGTACTAATTAACAACCTAGACAATTTATGAATTTAGATTAAGGTTTGGTGGTATTAGGTTACAATAGTCTAAAATATAGTTTGGCCTCAAAATAGGCTTTCTGCAGTTGAGTGGTCGATGTAGTGGTCGCAGGTATATGTCGACCATACATTGTGTGGTCAACTATGTGGTCGTGCATTATGCGACCATAGATGTGACCTCCCAACCCTGGGTAATTTCCTGAGAGCCTGTGGTCTACTCACTGGTCACTCTGTGGTCAACCAATGATGTAACTTACTGGTTGTGTTCATGGATCTTTTTCAATCCAACCCTTGGTTCATTATTGGAACACCTCCTAGGGTCTTTCTATGGCCTTCATACCTTGGTGATTTCAGTTTACAAGTATTCCCTAACCTAATTCTATAATTTCCTTTGAATTAATAGGGAAATTTCATTATCTTAATCACAACATTTGGTTCGCTCATCAACTCATTGATGGGAGATCAATCCTAATCAACCTACATTTACAGAAATAACTTATTTACCTTTGTTCCTTGTTGTAGAGAGAGATAGCAACTTCTTCTACAAATCCTTCTCCAATCTTCTTCTCTAAGTCTCCTTCTCCTTCTCCTTCTCTCTTAGATTTAGGGTTTAGATTTGATCCAAAAGAGTGAAAGAGGGCTGAGGGACATCCTCTATATAGAGGTAAAACCTCCATATAGAGTCCTCTCTTAACTAGGAAAGAGATCCTCTTAATTTTGAAAAGTTTTTAAATCTCAGAGTCGGTTCTAGGTTTGTGTGGTCGACTGTGTGGTCGTAAAATCCATCGACCACATAATCCAATAGTGTCGACCACACAACCAAAAATCAACTGGTCTCATTTCTTAAATTGACTGGTCAGCCGTACAAGTTCAAGTAGTCGACCATACAACTAGAATTCACTATTTTTGGATTGTTCCACTTACCTAGCCTTGTGGATCATTCATACAGTGAGTCCGTCGAGCCAATCATAACGAGAAGACCTGACACAACATGGTTAAATCCGATTAGTGGAGTGAGGGTCTTACATTACCTTCATGTTTTGACAAAGACTACAGACAGCTATGGGAATAAAGTTGAAGTTTGGCATAGCCTTTCATCCTCAGACGGATGGTCAATCAGAAAGGACCATTCAATTCTTCGAGGATATGCTATGAGCTTGTACAATTGATTTCAAAGGAGCTTGGGATGAAAAGTTACCACTGATTGAGTTTGCTTACAATAACAACAATCAGACAATCATTCAGTTGTCCCCGTACAAAGTATTATAGGGTAGGAATTGTCAAACACCTCTTTTTGGGAATGAGGTTGGTAAAAGAAGAATTATGGGTTCAAAATTTGTTGAAGAAACTTGTTTAGTGGTGGATAAGATCAAAGAGAGAGTAAAGACAGCTCAAGTTTGACAGAAGAATTATGCCGATAATAGGTGCCGAGACCTTGAGTTCGCTATAGGTGACCAAGTGTCCTGAAGATAGCACTTATGAGGGGCTTGAAATGGTTCGGTAAGAAAGGGAAGTTATGCCCTAGATATGTGGGACCTTATGAGATGTTAGCAAGACTTGGAAAAGTGACATACGAGCTCGCACTACCACTATCGATGTCAAGCGTGCATGATGTATTCCACGTTTCTTTATTAAAGAAGTAAATCAGGGATCCATCCCATATATTGATTGTAGATCCTCAAGACCTGACAAAGGAACTGACATTCAAAGTTGTGCCATCACGAGTTAGAAGGTACAGAAACTTTGAAACTGGGATATCTTTTATGTCAAAGTAACCTAGAGAAGTTAAGACATGGAAGAGATCACCTGGGAAGAAAAAGCCACAGTGTGGAAAAATATCCTCACTTGTTCGACTCAGATGGTACGTTTAAGTTTGAGGACGAAATTTCTTTTTAGGGGGAATTGTAAGACCCATACTCTATGAACCCGGTCTAACATGGGTCATCGTGTCATGATAGGTCTTCCCATCATAACTAGGCCATAAGAGACGGTCGGATGACAAGCCATGGATTAAGGTACAAAAACTGACAACTTCAATTTGTCTGGTCTGACTGGTTGAGCTTGTCCAGTTTCGCGGACAGTGCCATTGGACAACCTAATTTTTATTCCATGAATGGAATCTAGTGAGACCCACTTTCCAAATCCTTGCATGGAGTCCTTCCATATGTAGGAAAGTCTCCTAGAAGGAAATTCCTCTCTATATAAGGACCTTCTCCCTCAGATTAGTCTCTCTATTTACTCTTCTGAAACCCTGGAGTGCTGAGAGAGATCTGAGAGAGAACCTGCTGAAAAGAAGCAGACTATACTTGGGAAGGATAGCTGGGAAGGAAGAACTCAATGTCAGTTTCTGATGAACATTGCCAAGAAACCAACGGTAAGCTCTCTATCATTGTACGAAGGTTAGGGAAGACTTAGGAATGGAATCATTACCATGAATAATTCCAACTGTTGATTCATAACCCTAGACGAATGTGATGGTCTGGTGATCATAAGGATTTCAAGTTGGAAACAACCAACCCTGACGTGTTTTCTATCGTAAAATGACATAGGATAAACTCTAGAATGAGTCGAGGGATAGACTCTGAAGAAAACACAGACGGAGAACCAACCTGGACAATGTCCGGTGTGTTCTCTGGTGGACTCATAGTCACACTAGTAAGTTGACCAGTGGGACAAATTATGCCACCAGTAATGTTCGAGAAGTGTTATAGTGTTGACCAATGGGATGACCATCATTGTAAGACCCTCACGCCACGAACCCGGTCTAACATGGGTATTCGTGTCATGATCGATCTTCCCATCATAACCGACTCGAGCGAACCAATTGTATAAAGGAACCTCAAAAGCCAAGTATGGAAACCTTACTCTCGTAGGTTGATCGATCCCTTCACTGATCCTTGGGATGTTCGACCACTGAGTCAACCACTGAAACCCAATTCTAGACTTCGAGTTTAAGAAGGTTTCCTAATTTAAAGAGGTTACTCTCCTAATTAAGAAAGGATTCTATATGGAGACTTTCTCTCTATATAGAGGACATCCCTCTACCTTTTTTCACTCTTTTGATCAGTCTCAAACCCTAGAACTAAGAGAGAGAGAGAGAGAGAGAGATAGAGAGAAGGAGGAGAAGAAGAAGGAAGCTTGGAGGAGCAGGAGAAGGATGCTTGGAGGAGAAGAATGAGCTCTGCAAAGAAGGTGTGCCATTGGAACTCAAACCTATCATATCAAGGACCCATAGTAAGTACCTTATCTCTATAGAAGGCTAGGCTATCGGATATACAGATTGAAGAATCGTAATCGAAGATAGATTGGATCCTATGCCAAAACCTCGATCCTAATCCTGTGATGTTCCGAGTTTAACCCAGTAGTAGTATAATTGTTAAAGTTGTAACAAGTAAAACCAATGATTAAAGGTCATAGAATGACCCTAGGATGGATCCCATTGTTGAGAGGAAGAATTAACTCAGGAGAAAGTCAGATTGAAAGACAAACCTAGAGCATGACCTAGAAGTTGACATGTCCCTTCACTTACGGACCATAGAGTGAGTAGTGAGTCAACTATAGACTCTCGAGAAGTGTCTCAGGGTTTGTATGGAAGCTTCATCGATCGACCATATAGCAATCATTGAGTCAACCACTCAATGACTGGAAGACATATATAAGATACCACTGAATCTACTAGTCAATGACTAGAAGGCATGTTTTGGAGACCAGACAAGGGTTCCAACTACTGCAACTTAATCAAATAAAATCCTAATCTAAATTTATTAATTGTTAGGTTTCCAATTAAACCAAGATAATTTCCAAGGCTCAGAAGAGGAATAAACATCATTCATAGGTGAGGGTACAAGACCTAAACTAATTGGATAATAACAAGCTACTCTTCTCTTTTATTTTCTGTTATTATGATAATGCTATGCTTTATATGATTGTTTGTGCATCTCACATGTCATCCAATTAAATGCTATATATCTTGTTCATGCATATTTATTATTCTTTCTACTCTGTTATGATGATGATGATAGGAATAGGCATGTATTTGTGTGTGGTTGATGTATTTAATGGGGAGAGATTGGATCATCAAATCATTCATCACATTGACATCGTCGTATCACTGTTACCTTAGTGGAACTAGTAAGTCAAACGATAATAGGGGGTGATCACGGTGTGGGCTATAGTCTAACCTATAGACCCTAGCTCTATCTTTGTGGGCATAGTAAGGAATGCTAGGGTAAGGCCTTGGATACATCTGGATGACATCTAGGATTGGTTAGACATGAACCCAGTTATCAAGCCCTCACTAGTAAGGGCATATGTATTGGTATGGAGTAGAGTATCAGGGGGAGTATTAGCGGTGTGTGATCTCGGTACTCTAGCTCTATCTCTATTCTATAGTGAGTGATATGGGGCGACATTGGTGTATGATCCGTTGAGCGTGCTCACACTCTCGTGCATAGAGGTGTACTAGCCGCTTATCCTTACAATAGCACATTACAAACTTATATCAAACCTAAATATATGAATTTGATTGCATGCATATGTTTGTTGAATTATTTTGTTTTCTCATTGAGTTCATGTTGGAAAGCTGACCCTCACATATGTTATTCTTTTAGTTTCTGATAATGCAGGTGTTACTGTTAAAGAATATATCAATGCACCAACATATAGGCATGTGGCGGCTATGGACGTACAAGCTGTGGAGGACGAGCATGACTCATCATACGAGTGTTTCCACCATGTTTACACTTCGTGTTTTATTTTCATATTTTGACTTATGGGATTTGTAATAGTTTTATATATATATATATATATATATTTGGTTTCTTGAGATAACTAGTTAAATATTTATCTACCACATTAGATACTTAGTTCATTAATAAAGACTTTTGCTTATTATTTATTATATCTGATTGTGGTTTGGATGTATATGGTTTGAATTGTTGGCACGGTCCTATGTGATCTTGGCTTAAACCGTTGATTCTTACGATGGTTCATCACACTTCTGGTTCATCCAAAATTTGGGTGTAATAACTTGGTATCAGAGTTCTAAGGCTTTTCTAATCAAACCTAAGTACATTCACATGAGTCTATGAATTTAGTTAAGATAAACTTAAACGCTTTAATACAAACACACCATAAGCATATGTTTTGGTTGAGACAGAATTTAAACAAGACAATAACATACAAAATTAATGGTGAAACCATATATATAAATAGAAAAAAAATATAAATGTATCCTAATAAATAAATAACATAGGGTGCAGTCCACAATTCGGACAGTTACTTTGAGATTATATGCCAAAATTAAAAGTAACTATAAAAGAAGATAAAACTCTATTCCTGGGCTGGTGACGGAGGATGTGCAGGTTTTGGATCGTCACGATCATAGTCCTACTCCTAGGTAATACGAAACCAGTGCACAAGCCAGTACACTTACTCCTGGGTGACTGGGAGACTTTGAGCGAGGTCCGTCACAGGCTTATCCGTCACCCGCTGAGCATTATGAAGAGGTAGCAACCCGACCCCACCGTTATCTAGGTTGAGAATGGGTAATGAGAACCCATCTAAGCAGATGCCAAATAATGATAATCAGACTAGAGAAAATCAAAGGGAGTAAATAACCAGGACACTCCAGCCAATCTATCTCGACCACCAAGTGCCTTGGCCACGATTGTAACGAATTTGGTCCAGCAAAATGCAAGAGCAACAACGGATGTTACCTGCTGTGCATGTTGCCATGGGAATCACTACCCAAGTTGCCAATGCTACACCAACACCTCTTAGTCAGACCAGTATAGTACCAGTTGGTAGAAACACTGTACCTCCAGCACCTGTTAGCCATAACACAATGCCTACCATACAGCTGGTCCAAGTAATGCACACCCCAGTACAAAATCTTGGTGCATAACAAGCAGTGTATCAAGGTGGTTACTCTTATCAGCCATCGATGATGTATGGGATGACTGGTCCATGACAGAATGATCCTACAAGGGTTGAGGAACATTTTTGGAAGATGAAGCCTCAGACATTTTCAGCAAGGGATCAAATCTATTATGACTAGTACAATGGATAAACGAACTGAAATAGACTTTCTTAATAATGGACATACTTGATTTTAAATTTTCGTGCCTTGACAAGTTACCTTTTCTATTCAACCTGTCAATTGAGTCATAGATGTTGTTCCCTTAGAATTAGTCTCGATTATACCAATCTAAGCTACTCTCATGATCAACATCATGAATAAAGATATGAACTGAATGAACAGCTTAAAGGTTTAATTATTTTGAACATATATCTTTTGATTTATATCTGAGTTTATTGATGTATCAAAATTTTCTCCATATTTATTCCTGTAGTGCTTTGACCAATGGTATTATATACTCAAACGAACCTATAAACCATAGGTTTAAGATATATGGAGCCCCTACTTCCATGTATTCGGACCACCTTGTAACCTAACGGCCCTTGGTTATCAGTTTGGTTACCATAGTTTTACTCTTGATCCTTTGAACCTAGGTTTACTAGATAAAACAAATGTTCATCATCATATTAAAATTTGAAAGAAAGAAATGAATTGCTTTTGGATAAACATTCTGATTGTTACAATTCTTGACCTTTGTTGACAATATGCTTGATTAATAAGGAAAATTATGGGAGACGATTAGACTCAGATTAATTTCTACATTTAAGAAACCTGAGACGAAGTAATGGAGAATCTTCTTTGAGATTGTTGAATGGATGGATTTGAGTCATGGTCTATAAAAGAGTACATGAATAAGAAGTGAGAACTATCAAGAGCAGCTAGTAAGCAATCGAGTAGGGTTAAAGATGGCTATATCGGTATGAATCTTGACAAGGCAAAAATATTTCTAAAAGAATACTTAAGTGTGGATATAAGGATGGAAACAAGAATGATAGCATGGATAGTACTCGGATTAGTACAATGATTATTGAGTTATTCCCAATGTCGAATGAGATGATTAAGTAAAGACCAAGAGAGTTTGGCAGAATTAATAAGAATACAAGTATATACCCTAATGCTTATAGGTAGACATATTAGATATGTAGTGAGTATCAATCAAAAGATGCTTTTCAGAATGTATGAAAGAGAGATCAGGGTAGAGCAGCAGTGATAAAAGAGATGTAAGCTAATGAGTGTAATATGAGATTAATGGTGATGGTCTTTGAAAACCATAAGAGGTGAAGGGGTTAGACGTACTCTTAGGACCTTTAGACCTAAGTTTGCTAGTTCAAATCCCTTTTGGACTAGGGGAAGTGTTAAATGAATGCTACGGATCGTGTCTGGTTCGTATTGATTGACTGGATTTGAATACAACTTAGTTCAGCTCGAGATGGCAGACTTTGAGGTCATTTTAAGAATGGACTGGTTATCTCAACAACATTCTGTAAGTTTACTCTGTGCTAAAAAGAAGTGTCACTTAAGGGCAAGGATGGTGTAGAATTCAACTTTATGGTGACCAAACTTCCTCACAAACGAAATCTTATTCTCTTTGCACTTAAGACGAAGAGATGTCTTGAGAAGGGTAGAGTCGGATATCTAGTATCCGTGGTAAATGTCACCAAGGAAGTGCCATGGATAGAAGATATAAAAGTTTTGTAAGAATTTCCAGACATGTTTCCAGAAGACTTACCCGAGTTGCTACCTGATAGAGCGACGGAGTTCATCATAGATTTGTTACGAGGTTCGGTACCTATGTCTAAGGCACCGTATAGGATGGCTCTTATGAAATTAAAGGAACTGAAGATGCAACTAGAGGAGTTATTGGACAAGGGTTTTATCCGATCAAGTATATCATCATAGGGAGCACCAGTGTGGTTCGCAAAGAAGAAGAATGGTAGTGTTTGACTATGCATAGACTGCCAAGAATTTAACAAGCTCACGATCAAGAATTGATACCATTGCCACTGATTGATGATTTTTTGATCAGCTGCAAGGTGCAAAGGTATTCTCCAAGATTGATCTACGGTCAGGATACCATTAACTGAAGATTAAGGATAGTAATATTCTGAAGACAGCTTTCAGAATTAGGTATAGGTACAATGAATACCTGGTTATGTCTTTTGGGTTGACCAATGTGCCTACATCATTTATGGAGCTCATGAACCGTGTGTTCCATGACAAGTTGGACATGTCGGTCATAGTTTTCGTAGACGATATATTGGTCTTTACCAAAGATGAAGAAAGTCCTATAACAGATCTTAGAGTAGACTTACAAAGGCTAAAAGGGAAAAGCTTTATTCCAAGATCAAGAAGTGTGAGTTTTGGTTGAACAAGATTGCATTCTTAGGTCACATAGTTTTGTTAGAAGGGATAATGGTGGACCCTAGTAAGATATAAGCAATCGTAGGGTGGGAAGTGCCTAAGAACATTGTAGAGATCAGAAGTTTTTGGGTTTAGTTGGTTATTACTAACGGTTCATGGAGGATTACTCCAGGATTGGAGTGCCTCTTACCAAGCTAACCAAGAAGGGGGAGAAGTTTATTTGGACCGATAAGTGCGAAGAATGTTTTCAGACTCTAAAAGTTTGATATCAGCTCCCATCTTGACCATTCCAGCACCAAGAATACCTTATACCCTACACACCAATGCTTCTATATTATGTTTGGGATGCGTGCTGATACAAGGTAAACAAGTAATTACATATGCTTCAAGACAACTGAAGGAGCATGAGAAGAATTACCCTACACATGATTTGGAATTTGCAATGGTAATTCATGCAATCAAGACTTAGAGACACGATCTATACGGTGAAAATTTTCATATTAAATCAAATCACAAGAGTCTTACCTATCTCTTCACCCAAAAAGAACTGAACATGAGACAAAGAAGGTGGTTGAAACTCCTAAAGGATTAAGACTGCGATATTCAGTATCACCCGAGCAAAGTTATGTGGTAGCTGACACTCTGAGTAGAAAGGGAATAATGAAGCTAAAAAGGAGACCGAGTACAAACGCTGCCTTGTGTTTCACAACAACAGTTTTGGATTTTAAATAAGTGCAGCATATAATAGAAACTCATGATAATCTAATTAAACATGATCCACAAGTTCTCACTTATATTGTTCGCACTGAAGATTTTACTAGATAGTGAAAGTAGCAATTCTATCAGACCTATATCTGAGGACAGTATCAGAAGATTTGGGGAAGGGTAAGCCAAGTCCTGACGTTACATTAGACGCTAATAAGGCCTTGAGATACAGTGCATACCTGAAAGTAAAAAATCGGACCTTAGATACAAAATAATGCTAGAAGCCCATTCCATTTCATATATGATACATCTTGGAAGTACTAAAATTTACCGAGATTATATTGGTAGAAGGGAATGGATGCAGATGTGGCTAGGTACATATTCCAGTGTTTAAATTGCCAACAAGTAGAGGCTGAAAGACAGAGACCAGTAGGCTTACTACAACCTTTGTCAGAGCCAGCATGAAAATTGGATTGTGTAAGCACCCCATTTTTGCCACCCTCGGCATAAGTGAACCAATATGGCAGGTTTCTCACCTTTAACCCAAAGATTTGTGATTCTCCATTGATCCCCACAGCAGGATCATGGGCTATTATCTGCATGGATGCATAGGTCATAGAATTATCTTCGAAACGAGACCAGAATTGCTCAATTCTGATATCAAATGAGGAAGATATGATCATTTTAGTCGGATGATACATATATGGGAGGTTACTGAAATTATTATAAATAATAATCTCAGGGGCCTTCATGCAAATTATCCTAAGTCGGATTGTTTGAATTTCAAATCATCATATCTTGATCATCAGACATCGGATTCAGATGATTCCAAGACCATTATTCTTCATTCATGATGTTCTACAAAGTGGACGTAAAAAATCCCGGGTAGAAGTCACCGGTGGGTCCCATGCAAGCTTGCATGCAAAATTATCGTTAGAACTTCAAAGCTTCATATCTTTTCCGTTCTACATCGGATTCAGATGATTCCAAGACCATTATTCTTCATTCATGATGTTCTACAAAGTGGACGTAAAAAATCCCGAGTAAAAGTCACCAGTGGGTCCCATGCAAGCTTGCATGCAAAATTATCGTTAGAACTTCAAAGCTTCATATCTTTTCCGTTCTACGTCGGATTCAGACGATTCCAAGACCATTGTTCTTCATTTGTGATGTCCTACAAAGTGGACGTGGAAAATCTTGGGTAAAAGTCTCTGGAGGGTCCCATGCAAAATTACATATGGAAATGGTCATTTAATATTCAAAAATTCATATTTTGATCATTCCATATCCAAATCAGGTGATTCCAGTCTCATTATGTTCCATTTTTAGTACTCTACAAAGTGGACGTAAAATATTTTCGGTAGAAGCCTCCAAAGGATCTCATGCAGAATGGTCAGCCAAATTATCGATAATTGGTCCGCTTAAACTTCAAAAATTCATAAGTTGCCCATTTTACTTCCAAATGAGGTGATTCAAGTTCTTATATTCCTCATTTTTAATGTTCTACAAAATGAACGCAAAAAATTTGGAATAGAGGCCATCAGAAAATTCCATGCGAGATGACAGCAGAAATGACCCATGAAATGACAAGGAGAGAAAACCCAGTGAATTCCAGTCAATCCAATCAACTCAGCTCAACCCAAGCCAGTCTTGGCCCAACCCAGTTAATTCAAGTCATTCTTAGTCCAACCCAGCTCAGTTTAAGTCAGTCCAGCCCAGCCAACTCAAGTTAGACCAGTTTGGACCAAGTTCGTTTAACCCATATATATATATATATGAGTGGAAGATTCGGTTCAACTGGAAAGGAAACTCGAGAGGGAGGATCTAAAAGAGAGAATCGGAACCAAGATGAGAAAGGAAAAAGAGAGGAGGGCGGTAGAGAGAAAGGAAAAAATAAAAAAAAAATCAATCAAAGAGGAGAAGATCGAAGAGAGAGAGAGAGGTAAGAATCCGAGAATAAAAAGAGAGACGGCGGTGAAGATTGAGGAAGATCGAGAGAGAATCGAGGAGAAGATAAGAAAGGGAAAAAAATAATAAAAAGGAGAAGATCCCGAAGAGAGGGAAGGGGGAGCCGTATCCAAAAAATCAAGGAAGGAGAGAGAGAGGCCAAAAAGAAGGAAGAGAAAAAAAAAGAGAAAAAAAGAAAGAGACCGAAAGAGGGGGAGGAGATCGAGGAAAAGAGGAGAAAAGGAGGAAGTAGGAGCTGGAGAGAAGAGGGGGCGTTGAGAAGAAGAGAGAAAGGAGGAGGTGGAGATAAACCGAGAAGAGAGAGAGGAAGAAAAGGAAGAAGCATGAGAGGGAGAGGAGAAGAAAAAAATTATTAGAAAATCAGAATCGAGAAAAGGAGAAGGAGGAGGACGGTGAGAGAAAGAATGAAAAAAAAATGAAAAAAAAATCAGAAAAGGGAGAAAGAGAGCAGAAGATGATGCCGGAAAGTGGGGAGAATCGAGAGAAGCAGAACAAGAAGGAGAAGGCAATGGATCTGCAACAGGTAAACCACCGTCCTTTTTTTATTTTTATTTTTTTCTTCTTCATATCCTATTGCTTCAACCGAACCTAGCTACACCTGTCCTTATAGATGCATGCATCCATCTACACCCTTCATCCCATGCTGCCATAACACCCACCGAACATGATAATTCCCATCTGCACCACCTGTGATACCCTTATGCAAGCCCTTCAAACCATCCAAACATGATCTGAAACCCTTGTCCACCATGATCAACCCCCTCTCTCCTTATTGATCTAAATCATGGAGATTTTTTTATGAGCAAGTTGATTCGATTTTAATAATGTGATTTTGATCATTGATCCTATCATATGTGTTATTGATTTAACTTTGATTATTGGTTTAATTTGATCTCTTGAACTCCCGATCGGATCAACCCATGATCTGAACCACTCAATTTGATCAAATCATGATTTGAGCCCTTGATTTTCTAGATATGATGATATGATGCATGATTGATGAGATTTAGTTAGATCTCAATCATTAAAATCTAAAATCTGATGATATAATGTGTTATGGGTGATATAAATGAATCTAAATGGTTGGGTTGCCTCATGAGTGATCTAAACTGTTGGATTGTCATGATATGTGATCAAAAAATGAATCTGAACGGTCAGATTACCATAAATATATACCATTGAATTTTTCATCATGAGTGTTTTTAGATACACTAACATGTTTGAATGCTCATTGCCATAGTTGGATGCTTATTACCATAATTAGGGTAGAAAACCCTAAAATGGAAAGAAAGTAACAGTTAGGGTAGAAAACCCTAAGAAATGGAAATAAAATAATAATTAGTGTAGAAAACCCTAAAATGGAAAGAATGTAACAATTAGGGTAGAAAACCCTAAAAAATAGAAATAAAATAATAATTAGGGTAGAAAACCCTAAAATGGAAAGAAAGTAACAGTTAGGGTAGAAAACCCTAAAAAAATGGAAATAAAATAATAATTAGGGTAGAAAACCCTAAAATGGAAAGAAAGTAACATTTAGGGTAGAAAACTCTAAGATGGAAAGAAAATAATAATTAGGGTAGAAAACCCTAAAATGGAAAGAAAGTAACATTTAGGGTAGAAAACCCTAAGATGGAAAGAAAATAATAATTAGGGTAGAAAACCCTAAAATGGAAAGAATGTAACAATTAGGGTAGAAAACCCTAAAAAATGGAAATAAAATAATAATTAGGGTAGAAAACCCTAAAATGTAAAGAAAATAACAATTATGGTAGAAAATAGCATACTAGATCATGCCATGTAGGCTCTTGCCTTATTTGCAATACATGCCATATTTGAAAGATTTTAAACAATCTTACTGTATGTGAATTTCTTGTCATAAATGTTTTATGTGCCATATTTAGATAGAATATTCTATTTTTTGGCAATAACTTATTTTATGCAACACCCTAGTTAAACTGCCATATATGCACACTTCTAGAAGACAATGTAGGCGTGGGGACGTGCATTTAGGCACCCACATTCTTGGGAAGGGCATAATGGGAATGATAAAATCATAATAAAGAAAGAGAATGCCTTGCCAAACTTTCCAAAATTAGAATTCAGGATAAAAAGGGTGATTTAGGATGATTTTGCCCCTTGTCAAACCCTAAACCTAGAATAGGTTCTAAACCCTAAACCTAGAATAGGTTCTCAATCCCAAACCTAGAACAGGTTCTCACTTTATAACCTAGAACAGGTTATTCCCGAACTACGTGGATTCTGATTCCTAGGTCAAACCCTAGGATACATAGGCTATTGGGAGAAACCCAAATTCGGATCCACACCTTAGTCCACTCGGACTATCCATAGATCCACTAGGATATTCAACCATTTTAATCCAAGCCCCATTTTGACCCAAATAGGGTTATCCAAATCCCGAACTACGCGGATTCTGATTCCTAGGTCAAACCCTAGGATACGTAGGCTATTTGGGAGAAACCCAAATTCGGATCCACACCTCAGTCCACTTGGACTATCCGTAGATCCACTAGGATATCCAACCATTTCACCCAATTTCGAACTATGCGGATTCTGATTCCTAGGTCAAACCCTAGGATACGTAGGCTATTTGGGAGAAACCCAAATTCGGATCCACACCTTAGTCCACTCGGACTATCCATAGATCCACTAGGATATCCCCCATATTTTAACCCAAATAGGGTTATCCACATTTTAGTCCACTTAGACTATCCATAGATCCACTAGGACATCCCCCATATTTTAACCCAAATAGGGTTATCCACACTTTTAGTCCACTTGGACTATCCATAGATCCACTAGGATATTTATCCACATCTTAGTCCACTTGGACTATCCATAGATCCACTAGGATATTATCCACATTCCAACCCAAATAGGGTTATTCTTAGATCCACTAGGACTATCTATCAGTCCACTTGGACTATCCAGATCCTAACCCATAGGATTTCTCAGCCTTTCAAGCATAAACTTCAATTTGAACAAAGAACTTAATCATGCACAAGCATAAATCACATCCATAAACTTTAATCACACCTGAACTATGATGGTGAACCTGATTTTCAGAATAATTCCGTAATACGTAGGCAATCTGATGGATACAGATTCGGTTCAATGATATCAAACCACTTGGTTTGGTTTAGTTTAACAGATAGAGTCTAGCATAGGAAAGGTATAGGAGACCGATTTCGATCGGGCGGTTTGGGTGCCTAACCCCTTCCCATAACCGTAACCTAACGCTTACCCAATCTCTGATGGACCAGAATTCCAATCTAAGGGTCATGAGTCAATTGAAGTCTTACCTTGGGGTGAGATTTCACATTTCTAAGGTCCTAGACCTAAATCTAGGTGGCAACTTCTAAAGATTTCCATCTTTGTCCTCATAGTGGCGACTCTACTGGGGATATAAATGTCAAACTCCTAAATGAAAACTTTCCTTGTGTGAATTGGATGCTAGATTTTAAGATACTATATTTATGCTTGTATAATATTGCTTTGGGGGGAATGGGTTCAGTCACACATTCGTGCGAGTAGCCGAACCGGGTCCCATGTATATGGGGCAGCCCGCTAGGTGAAACACACAGCCTTGGCCTGTACTTTGTGAGACCACGACCGGCGAGCAGCCTCTAACGAGCGTTTCTTGGGTCCGCCTGAGAATGCGTTATGCAACTCCACATCGCTTGGATCCTTGCAACATAGTATATAAAGGGATTGGGGGTCCATTATTCATCGAGCATTCGGTGATAGGTTACCCCATCCTCGTCAAGGTGGCCTTTTCTGTCCTAACCCAGATTGTAGCCCAATGTTTGTGATTTTTTGGTTCATCCCTGAACCGACCCGATAAAATCGGCTTAACCATGACATCCATGTTCGAGACGTCGAAGTTCTGTCCATTTTTGTCCTCGATTGGTCAACATGTTAGAATCTACATGATGAGCATCTTGAACTCTCACCCATTGGGAGTATGAGGTATGTATACACCTGTTCTACATCATAGTAGACGGTCACTATACACCCTCCATTAAGTAAGCTCGATGTGTCGATTCTCTCATTGTTAACACGTCGATTTCAAAAAATGAGTAGAAAATCCCTGTCAAGACTTAGATACCATGGTCAAGAAGAAATTTACTAGTTTGTTCATCTATGAACCGCTTTTGCTAACCATCCCTAATAAGGACGACGGATTAATATATCCATTTCAATTTCATCGAATTCAGTAATCCAATTGGCCAGACCTTGGTACCACTGATTATCCATTTTGGAATCATGAGGTCCCAAGAATGAACACATGGCTTAATCAAATTCAATTAAATTGACTTGGATAATGTTTACCCAATTGCCCTTATGAGGGATCTAACTCTTGTTTGGTTGAGTCATCCTTGATTGTGCATGTGACTTCTTCCACTCTCCTAGATGTTTAGAATCTCAATATTCCTCCATTGGATTTCAATGCCTTTGGAAAAGAGAATCAAACTGCAACTATATCCACCCTTTTAGGGTGAGAGGCCCCTACAATTAGGGAATTGTCTTGATCTCCCATCTTGAGATCCATCCATATTATCTTTCTAGATGAATCAATGGAAGTCATGAATCTAGATCTTGATTGAACATCAAATTTTGTAAGAAAGAAGGAAAGATTCAGCCCCTAGGCAAATCCAATCATAGTTCTCAATGTACCTTTGAATTAAGGAAAGATTCAGCCCCTAGGCAAATCCAATCATAGTTCTCGATTCATCTTTGAATTAAGGAAAGATCCAGCCCCTAGGCAAATCCAATCACCATTCTCGATTCATCTCTGAATTAAGGAAAGATCAGCCCCTAGGAAATTCAATTATAGTCATCGATTCATCTCTGAATTAAGGAAAGATTCAGCCCCTAGGCAAATCCAATCATAGTTCTCGATTCATCTTTGAATTAAGGAAAGATCCAGCCCCTAGGCAAATCCAATCACCGTTCTCGATTCATCTCTGAATTAAGGAAAGATCAGCCCCAAGGCAATCCAATTATAGTCCTCGATTCATCTCTGAATTAAGGAAAGATCTAGCCCCTAGGAAAATCCAATCAAAGTTCTCAATTCATCTCTGAATTAAGGAAAGATTCAGCCCCTAGGAAAATCCAATCAATATTCCCTATTCACCTTTGAATTAAGGAAAGATTTAGTCCTTAGATAAATCCAATCACCTTCTCGATTTACCTTTGAATTAAGGAAAGATTCAGCCCCTAGGCAAATCCAATCATTGTTCCCTATTCACCTTTGAATGAAGGAAAGATTCAGCCCCTAGGCAGGTCCAATCATCATTTCGGTTCATCTAGAATTAAGGAAAGATTCAGCCTCTAGGTAGATTCAATCACATCCAGTTCATCTCAGAATCAAAGAAATATTCAGCCCCAGATTCAACCACTATTTCTGGTTCATCTCAGAATTGAAGAAAGGTTTAACCCCTAGGCAGGTTCAATCATCACTCCCAGATCATGTTAAAGTGGAGAAGGCATTCGGCCCTAGGCTTTTTTCACCCTTCACCTCCTGTTTAGGTTCCGATTCATGTCGGAACTAGGAAAAATTCCATTCATCTGAATTCAATTAGCCACTAGGCTTATCCAACCATCAACTTTGGTTAGGGTTCCAGTTCATGTCCAAACTAGGAAAAGTTCCATTCATCTGAATTTATTTAGCCCCTAGGCTTGTCCAACCATCAAATTTGGTTCAGGTTCAGATTCATGTTGGAATTAAGAAGAGTCTCATTCATCTGAATTCAATCAGCCCCTAGGCTTGTCCAACCATCAACTTTGGTTCAGGTTCAGATTCATGTTTGAATTAAGAAGAGTCTCATTCATCTGAATTCATTTAGCCACTAGGCTTATCCAACCATCAACAAGTTCTGATTCATGTTGGAACTAAGAAGAGTTCCATTCATTTGAATTTAATCAGCCCCTAGGCTTATCCAACCGTCAACTCCAGTTCAAGTTCTGATTCATGTCGGAACTAAGAAAGGTTCCATTCATATGAACTCAATGTGAGCATGAGTTAGCCTCTAGGCCTGTTCAATCATTACCTTTGGTCCATGTTCCACTTCATAAAGGAATCAAAGAGAATTTCAGTCATTCCATCATCTCTAGCAATTAGAGTCCAATCCATGATTGTCATCCTTGGCCTCTATCAATCGGAGCCCAACTCAAGCAATCCTTACCTCTAGCAACTAGAGCCCAGTCCATGACTCTCAATCTTGATCTCTATCAATCAGAGATCAATTCAAAGTCAATCTTGATCTCTATCAATCAGAGATCAATTCAAAGTCAATCTTGATCTCTATCAATCAGAGATCAATTCAAAGTCAATCTTGATCTCTATCAATCAGAGACCAATTTAAAATCAATCTTGATCTCTATCAATAAAAAATCAATTCAAAATTAATCTTGATCTCTATCAATCAGAGACCAATTCAAAATCAATCTTGATCTCTATCAATCAGAAACCAATTCAAAATCAGTCTTGATCTCTATCAATCAGAGACCAATTCAAAATCAATCTTGATCTCTATCAATCAGAGACCAATTCAAAATCAATCTTGATCTCTATCAATCAGAGACCAATTCAAAATCAATCTTGATCTCTATCAATCAGATATCAATTCAAAATCAATCTTGATCTCTATCAATCAGAGACCAATTCAAAGTCAACTCTGTCTCTACCAATCAGAGACCAATTCAAAGTCAATCTTGTCTCTATCAATCGGAGACTGATTCAAAATCAATCTATGGCTCTATCAATTAGAGCCCGATCCATGTCTATCATAGCCCAGTGCTACAAGTTAGGATCACTCATCAAGAATGGCGAACGAGGAGGATTTCCCATTGCTTGTCAATAAAGATCAATTCTAGATTCTGGAGTCATCAGGAAATCATGAACCTTCAGCTATAGTAGTGCTATCCCATCATGGGCATTTTTTCCCCATTAGCCAAGGAAATGCCAGAATCCAAAGAGTTGCCCTCATATTGCTCATTGTTCAAAGAGAGGGAATGGAATTTTCCCGAGCAGTAGGGTTGACCAAAGATGAGATCCGATATGCCCCAGGCTAGGATAGGAACCAGAATCACAGCTAGGGAATGGTCCAATGATGAAACCCTTAACCCATAAACTGGGACATGAACCAAATTGACCATGGACCTAAATTGAATACGGTCTAATGAGGAAAGCCATTATGCCCTAAACTGAGGCATGGACCAAATTGACCTTAGACCCAAACTGAGAGTGGTCTAATGAAGAAATCCATTGAACCCCTCAAGTCAAGGCATAAACTAGTCTAATCTTGGACTCAAAATGGTGTAGTGTAATGGTGATACCCCTTGCTGCCCAAGCTAGGGCATAAGCTAGAATGATTTTGAATTCAACTAGAAGTGGCCCATTGATGAATCCATTAAACCCCAAACTGGGGCATGAACCAGAATAACCTTGAGCTTAAAAAGCAATAGTCCGGTTATGAATGGATCCCAAACTGAAAAAAAAAAAAAAAAAAAAAAAGGTAAGAATTGTATGGAGCCCTGAAAGGTAGGCATCTTGCACCTATTGATAGAAGGGCATAATGAGTCTTGCTATTAGAGATCTGAAGGAAGACTTATTCCCGCAATGACTGAAGGTGGTCGTCAAAGGCGTTATGCCCAACTGGAGCCGCTTGGACGAACTAGTTGTTTTAACTTTCTATTATCGATATTCGATATTCGATAGGTCATCCATGTCTAGGTCCAAGATTGATATGCTTGTTGACAAGTCCAGTCCAATCTGCCCTGTAAGTAAAAAAAAAAAAATCACCCGTTTGGGATCTCAAACTTTGTGCATTGTCTCTTCCATACATTTCCTCCCAGTTTCGTACATCTTCCTATTCTACGTGCGCAGTCAATTCTGACTCTGAAGATGATTGAAACGATGAGCCGTCTCCTGAACTTCTACGCCACCCGGCCTCTTGAGAAAGAAAGGTCCAACCCGTCTGGGAAAGCTTTAAATGATCAATTGAGAGACACAAGAGTAGTCTCAAGAAACATGTATTGGAGAAGCTGCCATTTGTTCTACCTGTGAAAAGAATCCAAGGAAAGCATTAGATCAATAGATCAGCCAATCAGTACAAATGTGGAGGACAGATGTGCCACCAAAAGGATAGAAACTCCAAAGTTCTTACAAAGTACATCATCTGCAAGCAAGAGATACATGATGAATGATCAATCTCAAAATCAAAGAATGAGGTCATTGGGATACCCAAAAAAAAAAAAAAAAAGGAAAAAAAAAAATTCAAGCCTATGTTTTATCTACATCAATAATGGGAAGGCAGTCACATCAGATAGAAGGTGATGATTAACTTCCAGAGGATAGCATACAGATTCACCATTCAGATAAAATCAGATACTATATGAGCAGTCACAAATGCTCATAAAGTTTAAAGAAGATCAGAGTGCTAGTTGGGGCAAAGACGTTCTATCTGATTGGAAATGTTTGGAAGAAGAAGATTCAAATCCAATATTGAAAGTCAGGATCCAATTTCGCGATCAAGCGAAGCACTGCATTATGTGGCCTTCACATCAAAAAAAAAAAAAAAAAGAAAAAAAAGAGAAGAAAAGAAAATAGCAAGATGTTGAATGGCATTGGAGCTCGATAGTAAGCCAATTGTCCCTCTCACTTCAAGAAGATGGTAGTTCCAACTAAAGCCTGATAAAAAGTTTGATCAATCGTCGAGATTCACAGCATGTTGGACCGGACTTTTGATTTTGGCCAATTACATCCCGCCATTACAGGAGATGATCTCATTACTTCTTCATCATCAGAGAAAGATTTCTCATCGGCATTAGACTCTCTCTCCCGTCTATCAATCCGACGGCATTCCAAGGAGTCTCTATCACAAGCCCTTCTTTTGATTATCATTTTTTATGGCATTGTATCTCGTGATTATGTCATCATTTCATGTACAAATTCATGAATCTGGCTGGAACTCTCATCCGTCGTTTATTACATCCAACGGCTTCCCAAAGGTTCCCATAAGCCCTTCATTTCTCAAGCCAATAAAATGGGATCTTCTCGATAAGATAAACCCATTCTACATAAATACCAAACACTCTCCCAATGGTAGACCCATGTGGATAGTTTCACATCAGTCCTCTTGGACCTTCAACATCAATACTTGTCAACAAACCTAAAGGTTTCAGGCCCAGATATGATCGTGACTGATTTGGAATCTCGATATAGCTTGTTGGGACACGTGTTCCATCTGAACATCTCCAAGAAAGGAAAACATAATTTGGCACCATTTTTAATCTTGGTGTGGGATTGCATTTCCCTAAGATCACTTTTAGTGATGATTCAAATAGCTGCCCGCCTATTAATATGTGTAGGTGTCAACTTAAACAGTGGGGCAAGGCTACCCATTTGTCAAGAAGGTCATGCCATTCAGATTTCCCCTAAGGGTTTCAAACCATTGGATATGACCATAATTTTGGCAATATCCTCACCATATCAGGACTCTTTATTCAACCCAAGATGGGGTTTGCAAAAAGAAGAAAATGAAAAATAAATAAAGGGAAGAAAAGAAACCTCAGTAGGGAAAGGCAATCGGAGAAACCTCAATGGGAAACCTATAATACCTCAGTGGGGATAGGCGACCTGATGCAACCCTAAAGCATTGCCCTCATTGGCCCTTCATAGAAAAATTTAGTGGTTCATGTAGACAAGTGTCATACCAGTCTACCCTCCATAAGGAAAGGAACCCCTCTTGCTCTCCAGTGAATCATACTCGGAGGAGTTGAACAAACCATCATCTGTTGGGCTCCATAGCATTGCCTTTCAACAAAACTCTATCTTCAAATCCTGGTGGTCATGTTAGGGAGAGAGCAAATTCTCATGGCCTGGTTACGGATGTAGCCAAATTCATTCAAATCATCAGTTCCTTCATTTTTCAAGATTCAAGAAGGGTTTATCTAAATCACTTTCTGTAATCAATCTATCAATCTTCCCTTGACCTTGGAAGCATGGTCAAATTCTGGATGCAATCCAGATTCAACCTAGTTCTAACTCTGTTAGATTGCATGTTTCCTTCTATCATGCCCTAGCACACTACAGTAGTGGTCTGTCACAACATGCAGACACTGGGGCATAGATATACCCTATGTAGAGGAATTGAACTTGATCATGAGCATTACATCTAGGATCCATTGTCTAGTCTGAAGTCACTGACTTCCCTAGTCAATAGAAGTAGGTCCATCCAGGTTGGTTTTTGCCAATTTCTCAGTTCTCCCAATCCTGTTGATGAAGAAAATCCAATGTGGTCGATTACCTGTTAGGATTTGGTCACCAAATTCTCTGAAAGAACACTTTGAATCCTTTGCTCCTCGTGCCTACTTTGGGGCCATGGTTCATTCATCTTTCAAAATTGGCACAACAATGTTGCAATGCCCTGAGCTTTTCATGAGCCTAGATCAAGGGCCAAACCCATGTCACATTTCATCGCCGCTTGGCTATTTTACCAATTTGGTCTACCATAGTGCACAATCAAAGAACTTAGTTGACCAGATGTCCCTTGATAGTTTAACACCATGGTCAATCAATAAAGTCACTTTGATTAAAGACTATCAAGGTCCCCTCATTCTTGTCCAAAATCCTCACTAGAGTTTCTTTCAATCCAGAATCCAACAACATCAATGTTGGCTGAAGAAATTACATGGAACCTTTCCAAGGGAGCAACCAAGTCATCCCTACCGTGCTGAAATTGAGTCAAACTTTCAATACCAGGTCATAAATGGTAAATTTCATATCTAGGTATCATGCCAGCGAAGTCCATGACACCATTTCCATTGATGTCATGTTTTATGCCTTCACCAACAAAGCAGGGGCAAAAAACCTTGGAAAACTGCCAAGGAATTCACCATCATTTCAAATATGTCCAGCACTCTATAGGTTCAAAGTCAATAGACTTCCAAGATGGGGCAGATTTCAACCCTAAAGGTTCAAAGTCAACCAAGCCTTCCTGTATGGGTCACTTTCAAGCATCCTAAAGGTCCATAGCCATAGAGCTTCCAAAAGGATATTCCTATTTTCAATCCCGAAGGTCCAAAGCTGGTAGGAACTGCCAAGATGAGTCATTCAGTATCACCCTATAAGTGACCTTTTGAGTTCTTACTCATTTCAGAATCAAATGTAGAGCCCTAGCTCATCCAAAGATCAAATCAATCTTAGATTATAAGTAAATCAAATTTAGAGCCCTAGCTCATTCAAAGATCAAGTCAATCTCACCCTATAAGTGAATGTAGAGCCCTAGCTCATTCAAAGATCAAGTCAATCTCAGCCTATAAGTAAATCCAGAGCCCTAGCTCATTCAAAGATCAATTCAATCTCAGCATATAAGTGAATCAAATCCAGAGCCCTAGCTTATTCAGAAAAAACAATCTCAGAATCTCAATCTAAAGAGCCTCAGTTCAATCAAAGAGAAGACATCAAGTCTTCCATCCAAACAAATCAAATCTGAGCCCAAGCTCATGCAATCAGCCTTATATGCACAGCCTAGCTTGCACAGCCTAGCTTCATACAAGAAGAGGTTTATCATCCTACAAATGGATCAAGCCGGGTCCAAGCCCGCACATACCTTGCATTGAGTTCCATCTCAGCAAGAAGAGGTTCCCAGCCTACAAATGAGCCTTGTATTCACAGCCTAGCTTCATACAAGAAGAGGTTTATCAGCCTACAAATGGATCAAGCCGGGTCCAAGCCCGCACATACCTTGCATTGAGTTCCATCTCAGCAAGAAGAGGTTCCCAGCCTACAAATGAGCCTTGTATTCACAGCCTAGCTTCGTACAAGAAGAGGTTTATCAGCCTACAAATGGATCAAGCCGGGTCCAAGCCCGCGCATACCTTGCATTGAGTTTCATCTCAACAAGGAGAGGTTCCCAGCCTACAAATGAGCCTTGTATTCACAGCCTAGCTTCATACAAGAAGAGGTTTATCAGCCTAAAAATGGATCAAGCCGGGTTCAGGCCCACACATACCTTGCATCATGAGTTCTACCTCAGCAAGAAGAGGTTCCAACCTACAAATGAGCCTTGTATTCACAGCCTAGCTTCATACAAGAAGAGGTTTATCAGCCTACAAATGGATCAAGCCAGGATCAAGCCCACACGTACCTTGGATCATGAGTTCCATCTCAGCAAGAAGAGGTTCCCAGCCTACAAATGAGCCTTGTATTCAGAGCCTAGCTTTATACAAGAAGAGCACTCACCAATCTTTCGAGAAAAGCAAACCTTCTTGCCAGTCGAACTACGTTCTGGGCTTGATTTCTAGGACACCCTTAGAATACGTAGGCAATTTAGGAAGAATTACCCTAAGTGCAGCCCAATAAACAATATCACTCATACCCAAAAAATGTGGATCTTTTATCTTTAGCCTTCAACTGATAACAATCTCGACTAAAGAGGGGCATCTGTAAGCACCCCATTTTTGCCACCCTCGGCATAAGTGAACCAATATGGCAGGTTTCTCACCTTTAACCCAAAGATTTGTGATTCTCCACTGATCCCCACAGTAGGGTCATGGGCTATTATCTGCATGGATGCATAGGTCATAGAATTATCTTCGAAACGAGACCAGAATTGCTCAATTCTGATATCAAATGAGGAAGATATGATCATTTTAGTCGGATGATACATATAAGGGAGGTTTCTGAAATTATTATAAATAATAATCCCAGGGGGGTCTTCATGCAAATTATCCTAAGTCAGATTGTTTGAATTTCAAATCATCATATCTTGATCATCCGACATCGGATTCAGATGATTTCAAGAACATTATTCTTCATTCATGATGTTCTACAAAGTGGACGTAAAAAATCCCGGGTAGAAGTCACCAGTGGGTCCCATGCAAGCTTGCATGCAAAATTATCGTTAGAACTTCAAAACTTCATATCTTTTCCGTTCTACATCGGATTCAGATGATTCCAAGACCATTATTCTTCATTCATGATGTTCTACAAAGTGGACGAAAAAAATCCCGGGTAGAAGTCACCAGTGGGTCCCATGCAAGCTTGCATGCAAAATTATCGTTAGAACTTCAAAGCTTCATATCTTTTCCGTTCTACGTCGGATTCAGACGATTCCAAGGCCATTGTTCTTCATTTGTGATCTCCTACAAAGTGGACGTGGAAAATCTCGGGTAAAAGTCTCTGGAGGGTCCCATGCAAAATTACATATGGAAATGGTCATTTAATATTCAAAAATTCATATTTTGATCATTCCATATCCAAATCAGGTGATTCCAGTCTTATTATGTTCCATTTTTAGTACTCTACAAAGTGGACGTAAAATATTTCCGGTAGAAGCCTCCAAAGGATCTCATGCAGAATGGTCAGCCAAATTATCGATAATTGGTCTGCTTAAACTTCAAAAATTCATAAGTTGACCATTTTACTTCCAAATGAAGTGATTCAAGTTCCTATATTCCTCATTTTTAATGTTCTACAAAATGAACGCAAAAAAATTTGGAATAGAGGCCATCGAAAAATTCCATGTGGGATGACAGCGGAAATGACCCATGAAATGACAAGGAGAGAAAACCCAGTGAATTCCAGTCAATCCAGTCAACTCAGCTCAACCCAAGCCAGTCTTGGCCCAACCCAGTTAATTCAAGTCATTCTTAGTCCAACCCAGCTCAGTTTAAGTCAGTCCAGCCCAGTCAACTCAAGTCAGACCAGTTTGGACCAAGTTCGTTTAACCCATGTGCAAGAATTTTATGATATTGCATATATATATATATATATATATATATATATATATAATAAAAATATATATATATATATATATATATATGAGTGGAAGATTCGGTTCAACTGGAAAGGAAACTCGAGAGGGAGGATCTAAAAGAGAGAATCGGAACCAAGATGAGAAAGGAAAAAGAGAGGAGGGCGGTGGAGAGAAAGGAAAAAATAAAAAAAATCAATCAAAGAGGAGAAGATCGGAGAGAGAGAGGTGAGAATCCGAGAATAAAAAGAGAGAGGGCGGTGAAGATTTAGGAAGATCGAGAGAGAATCTAGGAGAAGATAAGAAAGGGAAAAAATAATAAAAAGGAGAAGATCCCGAAGAGAGGGAAGGGGGGAGCCGTATCCGAAAAATCGAGGAAGGAGAGAGAGAGGCCGAAAAGAAGGAAGAGGAAAAAAAAGAGAAAAAAAGAAAGACCAAAAGAGGGGGAGGAGATCAAGGAGAAGAGGAGAAAAGGAGGAAGTAGGAGCAGGAGAGAAGAGGGGGCGTTGAGAAGAAGAGAGAAAGGAGGAGGTGGAGATAAACCGAGAAGAGAGAGAGGAAGAAAAGGAAGAAGCAGGAGGTGGAGAGGAGAAGAAAAAAAAATTATTAGAAAATCAGAATCGAGAAAAGGAGAAGGAGGAGGACGGTGAGAGAAAGAATGAAAAAAAAAATCAGAAAAGGGAGAAAGAGAGCAGAAGATGATGCCGGAGCGTGGGGAGAATCGAGAGAAGCAGAACGAGAAGATGAAGAAGAGGAAGAAGGAGAAGGCAATGGATCTGTCTCTCTTAGCCCTAACGGGATTGATTTTGGCTTCTTTATTACCGAAATAGAAGAGCTGACCTCGAACCAGATTTCAATAACGATAAGAGCGAGCTGGTTTGGTACATGCATAAGGGACGCGCCCCCCCCCCCCCCCCCCCCAAAAAAACCCCCCCTTGGTGGCGGCGAGTCCACCGGGAATCAGTCCGGAAAGAACTGTTAGTCCACATTTCGAGATTTTTTTTATGTTCAGTGGCTCGAAAGAAAACACTATACTAAACCATAAAGAGAGGTTTTTTTTACCTCCGGTTAAAGGGTATCTTAGTACGGTCAGCACCTTCATCGTACTAAGAGACTCACAGCTCGCAGCCTTACCGCTCCGTGGGGAAAGAGCCGAGACACAAGCCTTTCCTTTGGCGTGATTGTCAGAAACATCAACGGATGGAATCTTTGACGACCAGACGACTGGTGTCTACTATTGCAGAGATCAAAGCATGAAAAGGGAAGGGGGCTACCGAAAGAGAAAAACGAAGTGAACGGAGATTTGATGTAGCCAGCAAAAAGCAAGCAAGATCAGCCCGAATCTCCCATCGGAGAAGGACTAGCTTGATGAAGAGGAGCCCGCCATCGGCTTCCAGAGACACCTTGCAAACATTCATTGACGAAAGGCATAGTGAACCAATTGTGCAGCCCGATGCTGATACTCAATCTGCTTCGGAGGAAGTGCCAGATGTTCCTACTTCACCAGTTGAAGCAATGAAAACTTGGAGGGTCCATTCCAGCGGAATGATCCGCCCTCATTCAGGAATATCTGTCCGTGTCCGAAGGCTGGGGAGCCTGTTTTGTTTTGATTTCATTGTATTAATCATTCATTGGTCGCAAGAAAGCAGAAGCATTAGCACGGGTGGTTCTCCGCGAGGTAAGGCTTTGATTTTATGCTGCACGAAGGTGCACATAACGACTGTCTGGAGCGGTTGGAGCCGCTGCCTGTCCCGACGAGACCGTGGGAGAGCGTCTCGATGGATTTCATATCGGCATTGCCGAAGGTGGGGGATTACGGCTCGATACTGGTGGTCGTTGATCGATTCTCGAAGTATGCCACCTTCATCCCTTGCAACGCGTAGCCCCCCCCTTTTCGCCGGAAGAGGCGGCCCGACTATTCTTCAAGCATGTTGTGAAGTATTGGGGCATACCGCAAAACATCGTGAGCGATCGGGACTCCCGCTTAACAGGTAAACCACCGTCCTTCTTTTATTTTTATTTTTTTCTTCTTCATATCCTATTGCTTCAACCGAACCTAGCCACACCTGTCCTTATAGATGCATGCATCCATCTACACCCTTCATCCCATGCTGCCATAGCACCCACCGAACATGATAATTCCCATCTGCACCACCTATGATACCCTTATGCAAGCCCTTCAAACCATCCAAACATGATCTGAAACCCTTGTCCACCATGATCAAACCCCCTCTCTCCTTATTGATCTAAATCATGGAGATTTTTTTATGAGCAAGTTGATACGATTTTAATAATGTGATTTTGATCATTGATCCTATCATATGTGTTATTGATTTAACTTTGATTATTGGTTTAATTTGATCTCTTGATCTCCCGATCGGATCAACCCATGATCTGAACCACTCAATTTGATCAAATCATGATTTGAGCCGTTGATTTTCTAGATATGATGATATGATACATGATTGATGAGATTTAGTTAGATCTGAATCATTAAAATCTAAAATCTGATGATATAATGCGTTATGGGTGATTTAAATGAATCTAAATGGTTGGATTGCCATCATGAGTGATCTAAACTGTTGGATTGTCATGATATGTGATCAAAAAATGAATCTGAACGGTCGGATTACCATTAATAGTATACCATTGAATTTTTCACCATGAGTGTTTTTAGATACAGTAACATGTTTGAATGCTCATTGCCATAGTTGGATGCTTATTGCCATAATTAGGGTAGAAAACCCTAAAATGGAAAGAAAGTAACAGTTAGGGTAGAAAACGCTAAAAAATGGAAATAAAATAATAATTAGGGAAGAAAACCCTAAAATGGAAAGAAAGTAACAGTTAGGGTAGAAAATCCTAAGAAATGGAAATAAAATAATAACTAGGGTAGAAAACCCTAAAATGGAAAGAATGTAACAATTAGGGTAGAAAACCCTAAAAAATTGAAATAAAATAATAATTAGGGTTGAAAACCCTAAAATGGAAAGAAAGTAACAGTTAGGGTAGAAAACCCTAAAAAATGGAAATAAAATAATAATTAGGGTAGAAAACCCTAAAATGGAAAGAAAGTAACATTTAGGGTAGAAAACCCTAAGATGGAAAGAAAATAATAATTAGGGTAGAAAACCCTAAAATGGAAAGAAAGTAACATTTAGGGTAGAAAACCCTAAGATGGAAAGAAAATAATAATTAGGGTAGAAAACCCTAAAATGGAAAGAATGTAACAATTAGGGTAGAAAACCCTAAAAAATGGAAATAAAATAATAATTAGGGTAGAAAACCCTAAAATGGAAAGAAAATAACAATTACAGGAGAAAATAGCATACTAGATCATGCCATGTAGGCTCTTGCCTTATTTGCAATACATGCCATATTTGAAAGATTTTAAACAATCTTACTGTATGTGAATTTCTTGTCATAAATGTTTTATGTGCCATATTTAGATAAAATATTCTATTTTTTGGCAATAACTTATTTTATGCAACACCCTAGTTAAACTGCCATATATGCACACTTCTAGAAGACAATGTAGGCGTGGGGACGTGCATTTAGGCACCCACATTCTTGGGAAGGGCATAATGGGAATGAAAAAATCATAATAAAGAAAGAGAATGCCTTGCCAAACTTTCCAAAATTAGAATTCAGGATAAAAAGGGTGATTTAGGACGATTTTGCCCCTTGGCAAACCCTAAACCTAGAATAGGTTCTAAACCCTAAACCTAGAATAGGTTCTCAATCCCAAACCTAGAACAGGTTCTCACTTTATAACCTAGAACAGGTTATTCCCGAACTACGTGGATTCTGATTCCTAGGTCAAACCCTAGGATACGTAGGCTATTTGGGAGAAACCCCAATTCGGATCCACACCTTAGTCCACTCGGACTATCCATAGATCCACTAGGATATTTAACCATTTCAATCCAAGCCCAATTTTGACCCAAATAGGGTTATCCAAATCCCGAACTATGCGGATTCTGATTCCTAGGTCAAACCCTAGGATACGTAGGCTATTTGGGAGAAATCCAAATTCGGATCCACACCTCAGTCCACTTGGACTATCCATAGATCCACTAGGATATCCAACCATTTCACCCAATTTCGAACTACGCGGATTCTGATTCCTAGGTCAAACCCTAGGATACGTAGGCTATTTGGGAGAAACCCAAATTCGGATCCACACCTTAGTCCACTCGGACTATCCATAGATCCACTAGGATATCCCCCATATTTTAACCCAAATAGGGTTATCCACATTTTAGTCCACTTGGACTATCCATAGATCCACTAGGATATCCCTCATATTTTAACCCAAATAGGGTTATCTTACACTTGTATCCAGTCCACTTGGAACCCCATATCCACCCATAGGATCCACTAGGATATTTATCCACATCTTAGTCCACTTGGACTATCCATAGATCCACTAGGATATTATCCACATTCCAACCCAAATAGGGTTATTCTTAGATCCACTAGGACTATCTATCAGTCCACTTGGACTATCCAGATCCTAACCCATAGGATTTCTCAGCCTTTCAAGCATAAACTTCAACTTGAACAATGAACTTAATCATGCACAAGCATAAATCACATCCATAAACTTTAATCACACCTGAACTACGATGGTGAACCTGATTTTCAGAATAATTCTGTAATACATAGGCAATCTGATGGATACAGATTCGGTTCAATGATATCAAACCACTTGGTTTGGTTTAGTTTAACAGATAGAGTCTAGCATAGGAAAGGTATAGGAGACCGATTTCGATCGGGCGGTTTGGGTGCCTAACCCCTTCCCATAACCGTAACCTGACGCTTACCCAATCTCTGATAGACCAGAATTCCAATCTAAGGGTCATGAGTCAATCGAAGTCTTACCTTGGGGTGAGATTTCACATTTCTAAGGTCCTAGACCTAAATCTAGGTGGCGACTTCTAAAAATTTCAATCTTTGTCCATACAGATTGCATCACAATGGACTTCGTCACCTGTTTACCACTGACTCCCAGATCGATTGACACAGTCTGGATGTTTATCGATCATCTTACCAAGATGGCTCGTTTCATTACTATATGACCTTAGTGTACCTTGGAGCAGCTAACTAAGCTGTATGTGGATAATATTGTTAGATTAAATGGTGTGCTTGAGAGCATAGTATCAGACAGAAACCCACACTTTACCCCAAAGTTTTAGGAGGGACTACAGAAAGCGATGGAAACAAAGTTGAAGTTCAATACAGCCTTTCACTCTTAGACTGATGCGCAGTCAGAGCGGACCATTCTGATCTTAGAGGTTATGCTCTAAGCCTGTGCTATCAATTTTAAAGGAGCTTGGGATGAGAAGCTGCCATTGATCAAGTTCACTTACAATAACAGTTACTAGGCTACTATACAAATGTCACCTATGAAGCATTGTATGGTAGGAATGTCGAACTCCTTTGTTTTGGAATGAAGTCAGAAAAAGAAGAATTGTAGCGATTGAATTTATCGAAGAAACCTGTCAAGTGGTAGACATAATCAAGGAAAGGGTTAAGACAACTCAAGATCGATAGAAGCAATATGCAGGTAACAGACGTCGAGACCGAAAGTTCGTCGTAAGTAACAAAGTGTTCTTAAAGATATTACTTATGAGAGGTTTGAAACAGTTCAATGAGAAGGAAAAGTTGTGTCCTAGATATATTGGACCTTATGAGATTTAATGAGACGTGGAAAAGTAGTGTATCAACTCTTGCTACCGCCATCTATGTATGGTGTACATGTTGTATTCTATGTTTCCTTACAAAAAAAGTACATAAGAGATCCATCTCATATATTGATTGTGGATCCACCAGATTTAACAGAAGACTTAACTCTCAAAGTGGTGCCAGCCGAACTTATTAGTTAGAGGGTACACCATCTCTAAAACTGGGATATCTATTTTGGTAAAGTGATCTGAAGAAGCCAAAATGTAGAAGAGGTAAAAAGGGAAGAAGAGAACGCTATGTTGAAGCAAAAACCTCACCTATTCGACTCATAAGGTACATCCAAATTTTTAGGGTAAAATTTCTTTTGAGGGTGGGGGAGTTGTGAGATCTGTATGTGTAAATTTTAGGGATGAAATTTCTTTTAAGGGAGGTAGAGTTGTAAGACCCGCATGCAACGAACCCGGTCTAACATGGATATTCATGTCGTAACCGGTTTTCCCATCATAATTGGCTCGAGCGAACCAACTATATGAAGGAACCACAAAAGCCAAGTATGGACACCTTACTCTGGTAGGTTGATCGGTCCCTTCACCGGTCCTCGAGATGATCGACCACTAAAACCCAATTCCAGATTCGGAGTTTAGGAAGGTTTCCTAATTTGAAGAGGTTACTCTCCTAATTGAGAGAGGACTCTATATGGAGACTTTCTCTCTATATAGAGGATGTCCCTCTACCTTTTCTCACTCTTTTGATCAGTCTCAAACCCTAAAACTAAGAGAGAGAGAGAGAGAGAGAGAGGAAGGAGAAGAAGAAAGAAGCTTGGATGAGAAGGAGAAGGAAACTTGGAGGAGAAGAAGGAGCTTTGCAGAGAAATTGCATCATTGGAACTCTAACCTTTCGTATCAAGGACCCACGGTAAGTACCTTGTTTCTATAGAAAGCTAGGCCATCGGATGTATGGATTGAAGAATCGTAATGGAAGACAGATCGGATCCTATGCCAAAACCCCGATCCCAATTCTATGAGGTTTGGAGTTTAAATCGGTAGCAGTATAATTGTTAAAGATGCAACGAGTAAAATCAATTATTAAAGGCTGTAAAATGACCCTAGGATGGACCCCATTGTTGAGCCAAAAAATTGACTCGGGAGATAGTCTAATTGAAAAATAAACCTGGAGCATGACCCAGAAGTTAACCGGTCCCCTCACTGGTTGACCATAGAGCGACCAGTAAGTCGACCATAGACTCTCGGGAAATGTCTCAGGGTTTATGTGGAAACTTCATTGGTCAACCATAGAGCGACCACTAAGTCGACCACTCAATGACTGGAAGATATATATCAAAGACCATTGAATCAACTAGTCAATGATTGGAAGGCATGTTTTGGAGACCAAACAAGGGTTCCGACTACTATAACTTGATCAAATAAAACCCCTAATCTAAATTCATTAATTGTTAGGTTTTTAACTAAACCAAAATAATTTTCAAGGCTTGGAAGAGGAATAAACATCATTCAGAGGTGAGGAAACAAGACCTAAACTAATTGGATAATAACAAGCTACTCTTTTCTTTTATTTATGTTATTATGATGATGCCATGCTTTGTATGATTATTTGTGCATCTCACATGTCATCCAATTAAATACTATATATCTTGTTCATGTATATTTATTATTTTTTCTACTTTGTTATGATGATGATGATAAGAATAGGCATATGCTTGTGTGTAGTTGGTGTGTTGAATGGAGAGAGGTTAGAGCATCAAACCACTCATCACATTGACATCATCGTCTCGTTGTTACCTTAGCGGAACTAATATGTTATAGGGTATTAGGGGGGATGACTGAGGTGTGGGCTTTAGTTTAGTCGATGGACCATAGCTCTATGTTTGTAGGCATAGTGAGGGATGCTGGGGTAAGGCCTTGGATACATCTAGATGACATCTAGGATTGGTTAGATACGACCCTAGTTTGCAAGCCCTCGCAAGTAGGGGCATATGTATTGGTATGGGATAGAGTATCAAGGGGAGTATTGGCGGTATGTGATCTGGGTACTCTAGCTCTCTTTATTCTATAGTGAGTGATGTGGTGCAACAGCAGTGTGTGATCCATTGGGTGTGCTCACACTCTCATACATGTAGGTGTAGTGGCCATCTATCCTTACCATAGCACATTGTAAACTTATACTAGACCTAGAGATATGAATTTGACTGCATACATATGTTTGTTGCATTGTTTGGTCTTCTCACTGAGCTCATGTTGGAGAATTGACCCTCGTGTATGCTATTTTCTTAGTTTCTGATGATGCAGGTGTTACTGTCGATGATTATACCAGTGCGCCAACATATGGACACATGCCGGCTATGGACATGCAAGCTGTGGAGGATGAGTATGACTCATCATGTGAGTGTTTCTATCATGTTTATGCTTAGTGTTTTATTTTTGTATTTTGACTTCTGGGATTTGTAATAGTTTCTTACATATATGTTTTGGTTCCTTGAGATAACTGGTTAAATATTTATCTACCACTTAGACACTCAGTTCATTAATAAAGACTTTGTCTTATTATTTATTATCTCTGATTATGGTTTGAATGTGTATGGTTTGAATTATTGGCTCAGTCCTATGTGATCCTAGATTCTTACGATGGTTCATCACATTTTTAGCTCATCCAAAATTAGGGTATGACAGGCGTGGCTACTATCAGACCGGATAGTGCCACCGGTCAATCCCAGAGGGACTTATCCCACTCCAGACAGTAAATTTGATGAATGAAAAATTATCAGAATGTGACCTAAATTTATCCTATTATTTGTCTAGGACTCATAAGCAAGCAATGCTAGTTTCAACATCTTAGAGAGATTCAAACATCATTCAACAAGTGAGGGACAAGACCCCAAACTAATTAGTTAATATTCAAACTACCTTGTGTGTTGTTGATGTGTTGGGTACTGTGCATATAACATGTCATCCAATATTTGCTATTTATTGTTCATGCATATTTATTTTTGTTATGATGAGATTGAGGATAGGCATGTGTTTGCATGTGGTTGCTGTATTAGGTGGAAAGAGGTTGGAGCCTTGGACCATTCATCACACTGACATCGTCATATTGCCATTTGCCTTAGAATGCTTAGTACGAGATCAGGTATCAAGGGATGTGCTGGTAGTGTTGGCCATAGCCTTACCATCAAGTTCTAGCTCTATCTCTATTTCATATTGAAGGATGCTGGGGTAGGGCCATGGATACACTTATGATGACATTTAGGATTGGTTAGTGATAAACCCTAGTTTGCAAGTCCTCACCAGTAGTGTGAGACCCGTATTAAACTAACCCGGTCTTACCACCTTGAACCAGGTTTACCATCCTAGACGAGATGAATGGACCAAGGGCATGAAGGAGATCGTGATCCCAGGTATCAAATCGACCCAAAAACACTTAATTTAAAGGGAGGGTCGCATACCCAGCAAGGGAGGGTCGGACCCCCCAAGACAGAAAGTCAGACCCCCTGTTTTACAGAGGGGGTCGGACACTTTAGGAAACCAAGGGTCGACGGGATCATCGACCCTCTCATCGACCCTCAGTTGCCACCAGAAACTGAAATTAGGAAAGTTTCCAAATTTCGATTGGATTCCTTCCAAATCTCAATGGGACTTAGTTTAAGAGTTTCCACCCTATAAATAGGACGTCCCTAAGCCTCTTTCACTCCTTTTACAACCCTAATTGAATTGAGAGAAAGAGAAGAGAAGGAAGAGAAGAAGAAGAGAAGCAAGGGAGAGAAGAAAAAGTAAAAAGGAGAAGAGTTGCAGAGAAGGAGTATTCTTCTCAGGTATGGATACTAATTCCAAGAATTTCTATAGACCTTAGGTTAGATAAGGATGAGAGTGTGATCTCGGAGAAACCCAAACCATCAATCCATGGTTAGGTTTCCATGAAAAACCATGGGAGAATACATAAAAGCTATATAGGTGGATGATTCATGGTTCTAGACCATGGAATGTATGTTGAATGGACTGTAGGAGTAAGCCATAGGACCCCAAACACGAAGAATGGACTAAAAAGAGGAAAATTGACCAAAACCCATAGGGGGTCGCACAGAGGGTCGATGACCATCCGACCCTATGTGACCCTGAGTATCGACCCTCAGGGTTCTAGAAGTCCAGATTAGGGGAGGGTCGCACCAGGGGTCAGTCATAACTCAGACCCTACCTCCGACCCTCAATTAATAGAATGGTTTTAAAAATTAAAATAAATTCTAATTAAATTTTATCTGCTTTGTTAGGTCTTCTAGCAATATAATAGCAATATAAAGGTGATTCTAAAGCTTGGAAGAGTATCTATTAGCAAGCTAAGGTGAGGGAACAAGACCTAAACTAATTGGTTAATAATAAAATACTTTTATTTTCTTGAGTCCAATGCCATGCTTGATTCTATGCGAATATGCTTGTAATGTGCATTCAACATGTCATCCAATATTCCTGTTATTATTGTTCATGCATATTTAATTTTGTTTACTTATAACATGATGATGATGATTGATGCTAGGAATAGGCATGTGAATGTTTGTGTGTGGTTAGTGGGCTTGATGCGAGTAGGGCATCAGGGGATGTATTATTCGTTGTTTGATCTGGGCACTTTAGCTCTATCTCTAACTCAAGTCTTGTGCATTAGCATCATCGTATCGCTGTTACATTAGCAGAACTATTGCGACGTAGGGCATCAAGGAGGGTCTCGGTCCTTGAGTCCTATACTCTACTGAGGGGCCTTAGCTCTATCTCTACGGGTGCTTTAAGGGATGCTAGGGTGAGGCCTTGGATACATTGGTTGACATTAGGATTGGTTAGTAGCGAGCCCCGTTTGCAGCCCTAGCCATCAGGGGTTAATTTGTTGGTATGGAGTTGTGCATCGATAAACGTGACCTTTGTTGTACAATGTTCATTATGGGTGTTGTGGGCGACGGTGAGAGTCATCGGGTGTATCCACACTCTCATGCATAGAGGTGCGGTGGCCACCTATCCTTTCTATAGCACAGTGCAAACGTAAAACCAGACCCAAGATATGAATTGATTGCATGCATATGTATTGTTGCATTGTTTTGTTTGCCCACTGAGCCGTGATGTGTGCTCACCCTTCGACGTCGAATATTTTTTTTTAGTTGATGATGCAGGTACAATCGTTGAAGATTATATATATGCTCCAGAATACGGGAATGTTGCAGCGATGGTAGCTGAAGATGAAGTGGATACACATGACATCTCTTGCGAGTGCAACTCATGTGTATTTGATTATATTTTAAGTTTTATCTATTTGGATTTATTAAAGACATGTATTTGATATTTATTTATTTATGTCTTAGTTGATACAGAATGATTTGTTATTTAAATATTGATATCACAATAGATTCTCAATTCATTTTATTATAAAACTTCCGCTATTGTGTATTTGCTCTGATTAGATTATAGATGTATGAGGTTTAGATAACACGGATATAGCCTACTCGAGATCCTGGTTGAACCGTTGGTTTGTTAGCGGTTCATCACACCATTCTGAATTGTGCAGAATTGGGGTGTGACAACTTGGTATCAGAGCTTTCAGGCCTTGTCTGCTAGACCAGCATACTTTCACAACCAATTATGAACTGAGATAGGATAAAAAGTAAAAACTGTAATATTAACACACTATAAGCACAAGTCACAACCAATTAAAAAGAGAATAATGCATCTATTAAAGGGGAAACAAATTTTAAATACAATGCGAGAGAAACAAATATATATATATTAATACTTAAAGCAGAGTACAGTCCATAACCCGGACAGTTACTCTGTATTACAAAGAAAAAAAAGTAAAGAAATGTAATCATGAAGCTGGAGGTGAAGGAGGAGGCGGTGCCTCGTGGTCTCTGTCATAGTCCTCGGCATAGACTCTAGTCAACCAGGCCACCTGAGTCTGAGTCGCCTGAAGACTAGCTGTGAGATCAGCCACCCGCTGATCAGTCTGGCGCTGTGCGTCTAGAAGCTCCACTATCCTCAGATCCGATGCGTGCTGAGCCTCTCTAATCTCGTGAAACATACTAAGCACGTCATCAGAAGGTGGACGCGAAGGACCAGCTGCATGTGAAGGACCAGCCGCAAAAGATGTACTCGCTCTAGCAGCATGTGTAGAAGAAGGAGGTGGTATGGAATCCACATCCATGTAAAGACGATCATCATCCCCGACAGCACCACCAGGGACCCCAGCTGCAGCTGCTGCTGCCTCAGCATCAGTGATCTCGATGCGAGTGTGAGGGCGCACCATCTCATTCCTCTCCTCGTCACTAACTTGGGCATCCTGCAAGCCCATCTTGCAAATAGCCTCCCAATCTAGAGGCGACGAGAAGGTTTTCTCCTGAATCTTTTCATCTACTAAATCAACTCCCAGGCGGGTTAGCAACATAGTGATCATACGTCCATAAGGTAGATTACCCCTATGACTGGGCAATGTGGCACTGATCATCGTCCGCATGATGATGTAAGGAAGGCAGACGGGCTGTCTAGTGCAAAGGCTGTACAGAAGATACTGGGTCAGCTGAGAAACCCTCTCGTAATGACCACTCTATGGAATCAGATTATGCTGGATAATCTTGCAAAAGACCCGTGGAGCCGGACGCATATAGCAAGCCCTCATCTACCAGCGATCAGGTCGTAGCAACTGACTATCAATCTCAACCCTCATCTCTGTGGAGACGACTGGGGCTCTCCAGGAGCACAGTAAACCATAGGACCATCATAGGAAATGCCCAACAAATCCACTAGCTGCCGGTAGTGAAAAGAAACCTCAACTCCCTTGACATAGCTAGTAATCCTGAGCTCGTGACCCCTATCCACATCATTGTAATCCCCCACCACCTGGAGATTACAATAAAACTGTCGCACTAAATCCGGGCAAGTGCAAGCGTCATAGGTAATGACAGGGAGCCACCCCATATCACCAAAGGCTCTCTCCACGTTGAACAAGGCTAACTCAGCCAAGTTCACCATACGACCTCCCTCTACTTTCTTACAAACAAAGTGGGCATATTGTGCCTCGGCTTCGTTAGAACGGAAGCGAAGAGGATCACGAACTCTGGGTACCTTGGTACGAGCCATGGTATCTGCCAATAAGAAAGAAAAGAAAACAGATAATATGTTAATAAGATAGAAAATCCAAAATTTTGACATTATAACGACGTAAGTTGGCCAAAAGCCTCACTTGTCACCCAGACACGTGGGCAGGAGGACTTACATAGGTCCCAACATGTCCTACAACACTCAGATAGTAGGAAATTCTAGCTAATGAAGTCCAATTTGAAGAAATTGCGAGAAATCAAAAATTTCGACAAATTAGGGCAAAAAGAATAAAAATCCAAGTTCTCAATAACCAACCGATGAAACTCAAAAATTTTTGAGGGCTTTCATTCCTCGAGACACCAATAACAAAAGCCCCCAATAAAAATCAAATTTTTACGGTTGGAAAATGTTTAATTTGAAAAATACAAGTTAAATGGACAAAAACCTAGAAATGGAAACCTAAAAACAGGTAAAAATGAGAAAGCATACCTGTAGGGATGATGTGGACGTCGAAAAACGGATCCAAACTGACCAAAATAGCGGAGTGGCACTGTAGCAACTCAGAGGTGGGAGACGAGTCGAAACGGGAGAGAAATTATGGGGAATGAACCCAGAATTGGATCTTAAAGGTCTGATTTTTGGTCTGGGGGTCGGACAATTTGACCAGGATCATCGACCCTCGGATCGACCCCCAGATCGACCCTCAGCTCTCGGGAATCTGACAGAAAACCAGGGTCGGATACTGAGGGTCGGATACCCATCGACCCCTACATCGACCCCCAGCTCTCGGAAAGAACGGGTCATTCCCAGGGTCGGATACTGAGGGTCGGACATACCATCGATCCTGCATAGAAAAGACAGTATTTTTCAAAAAATGAGCTGAAATTTTAGAATTTTACATCAGTTAGCGTGCCTACATGCAGTATAAATGATTGACTCACCTATTTTGATGATTTTCAGGCACCACCAATCTCAGACGAAAACATGTCTGGACGTAGAGTAACCAGGCAGAGACGAAATGCAGTTCCACCACCACCTGTGGAGGAAAGTAGCCAGGAGAATATATATGCACAGGGAAATCCTCAGGTTGTACCCCCAGGAAATCCAGACCAGGCAAATCCTACCAACTTGCCACCTCT
The DNA here is from genome assembly GCA_028583415.1 of Protea cynaroides. Taxonomy (NCBI): domain Eukaryota; kingdom Viridiplantae; phylum Streptophyta; class Magnoliopsida; order Proteales; family Proteaceae; genus Protea; species Protea cynaroides. The sequence continues at coordinate 63,045,398 of CM053271.1, forward strand.
ACCACCGGAGTTAGCAACCGTGGTAATGAATCTAGCACAGCATCTACAACAGATGCAACATGCACAGGCTCAAATGCAAGTTGCAATGGAGATTATGTTCCAAGCCGCACATGTTACACCCATGCAGACTGGACAAACCAGTGCAGCACCGGTGGGTAACCACCCAGCACCTCAAACACCTCAACCACCAGTTGCACAGATCCCAGTACCTGGTCCAGAAGCAGCTCAGGTTCAGTATCATTATCCACAACCTATGTTTGGGGCATACCCCAAAAATCAGATGGATCACTCTCGACTGGTTGAGAGATTTCTGAAGATGAAGCCCAAGGAATTTAATGGTAAACCGTCGGATCCATTATGGCCAGCACATTGGATCAACGAGATGGAGAGAAACTTTCTCATGATGACTATTACTGAAGAAGAAAAGGTGTTATGTGCCACCTTCCTGCTGAAAGGCGATGCACACCATTGGTGGAAATCTACCAGGGCATATCTACTGACCAAGCACGCCCTATTGACTTGGGCTATTTATAAAGAAGCGTTCTTTGAGAAGTATTTTCCCCGAAGCTTCAGAGATGCAATGGAGAAGGATTTCCTGTGTTTATATCAGGGCCAGATGTTCGTGGATGCGTATCAACAGCGCTATGAGGAGCTATTTTTCTTTGCACCACTTAGTATGCAAGAGGAAGACACTAAGACCCGTAGGTTTGTCACGGGACTTAGAGGAAGCATCAGAGAGCACATCCTAGGTTTAGAGAAGAAGATATATAATGAAGCTGTCCAAATCGCTCAAGTTATGGAATCGAGCCAGAAGGAAAGTTACTTTACACAAAACAGAGGTATAAAAAGACCAACCGGAAATGCTTATAATGGAAGGAATAACAAAACATTTAAACCTTTCCGTGCCCAAGGCTTTACCGCTGCACCCAAGACCACTCAAGTAGCTCAGCAGCAACCAAAGCCAAATACTGAAAGTTCAAGATGTTATAACTGCAATCAAGTGGGACATATGATGAGAGAGTGTCCTAAACCCAGGAAGCCACAACATCAAGGACGAGTTTATGCTGTTACGTCTGAGGAAGCTGCCGCATCACCCGAGGTGGTCACAGGTATGACCTAAACCTTTAAGTTGGATTACAATGTGTAAGACCCGTGTCAATTTAACCCGGTCTTACCATTGTGAACCAGGTTTACCCATCATGGTCGAGTCAAATGGACCAAGGGCATGAAGGAGATCGAGATCCCAGGTACGAAATCGACCCAAAAACACTTAATTCTAAGGGAGGGTCGCACACCCAGTGAAGCAGGGTCGGACCTCCCAATACAGAAAGTCAGACCCTCAGTTTTTGAGGGAGGGTCGGACAGCTTAAGACCCTAGGGTCGACGGGATCATCGACCCTCCCATCGACCCTCGGTTTCTGACGAAAACTGAAATTAGGAAATTTCCTAATTTTTGGTTGGGATTCTTTCCAAATCTCAATGGGATTATTATAGGACATTCCTAGTCTATTTAAAGGACGTTCCTAAGCCACATTCACTCCTTTCACAACCCTAATTGAATTGAGAGAAAGAGAGAAGAAGGAAAAGAGGAAGAAAGGAGGCTAGGAAGAAGGCTTAGCAAAAAGGAGAAGAAATTGCAGAGAAAAGTAATCTTCTCGTGGTATGGATACCAATTCCATGAGTTTCTACGGACCTTAGGTTAGATATGGTTGAGTGTAGGATTTCGAGAAACCCAAACCATCCATCCATGGTTAGGTTTTCATGGAAAACCATAGGAGGATGCACAAAAGCTATCTAGATGAATTATACATGGTTCTAGACCATGGAATGAGTGTTGGGTGAATGTAGGAAGCAAGTCATAGGACCCCAAACACGAAGAATGGATTAAAAAGTGGAAATTGGACCAGAGTGCACCGAGGGTCGCACCGAGGGTCGATAGACCATCCGACCCTAGGTGTTTCTGACCATCGACCCCAGATTCGGGAAGTTCGGAATGGAGGGAGGGTCGATAGACCCATCGACCCTAGCATCGACCCTAGAATCGACCCTCGCCTGACGTAATGGTTTTTAAATTCCGAATTAATTCTAATTAAATTCTATCGACTTTGTTAGGTTTGCTAGCAATATAATACGGTTATAACAATGGATTCGAAAGCTTGGAAAATATCTATTAGCAAGCTAAGGTGAGGAACCTTAACCCCAAACTAAATTGGTTAATAATAAACTGTTTTCAATTTATTGAGTCCTATGCCATGTTTGATTCTATGCGAATATGTTTGTAATGTGCATACAAAGATGCCATCCAATATTTCTATTACTTGTTCATGCATATCTACTTTATTGTTTATAACATGATGATGATGATGATGATAGGAATAGGCATGTGCTTGTATGTGTGTGGTTGATGTGCTTGATGCGAGCGAGTATCGGGGAGGTGTGATGAGAACGCCAATAAACGTTAACCTTTGGCGGGTCTCAACACTTTAGCTCTATCTCTAACTCAAGTCTTGTGCATTGGCATCGTCGTATCGCCATTACCTTAGCGGAACTATTATGTCGTAGAGTATCGGGGAGGTGGTCTCGGTCCTTGTAGTCTCCGACTCTACCGGGGGCCTTAGCTCTATCTCTATGGATGTTCCGAGGGATGCTGGGGTGAGGCCTTGGATACACTGCTTTGGCATTAGGATTGGTTAGCAATGAGCCCGGCTTGCAAGCCCTCGCTAACGTGGGCTTACGTGTTGGTATAGCATTATATAGCAATAACCGTTAACCTTTGTTGTATAATGTTATGGTAGGGTGGATGGGGACGACGATAACTGTTAACCTTCGTGCGGGCTTCCACACCCCGTGTATAGAGGCGGTATCAATAACCGTTAACCTTTGATCACCCAACCTTTCTATTGCACATTGCAAACTATAAACCAAGACCAAAGATATAAATTGATTTTTGCATGCATATGTAATGTTGCATTGTATTGGCTACTCACTGAGCCATGTTGTGTGCTCACCCTTCGACGCCGAATATTTTTAGTTGATGATGCAGGATATACCGTTGAAGATTATATGAACCTCGTCGCCGTATGGAACTGTAGCAGCTATGGAAGTTGGAGCCGAAGACGATACACACGACTCCCTTGCGAGTGCAACTCGTGTGTATTCGATTAGATATTTTTGTAGGTTTCTTTATTGGATTTATAAGACATGTATTTGGTATTTGAATATTTATGTCTTAGTTAAACACGGAATAATTTGATATTATGGGTATCATTTTAGTTCTCGGTTCATATTATTTATAAATTTTTCCGCTATTGTGTATTACTCGATTATGATTGTGGATGCGTGTTAAGTTTGGATAACGCTGGGATAGCCTATAAGAGATCCTGGTTGAACCGTTGGTTATTTGGCGGTTCATCACACCATTCTCAAGTGTGCGGAATTGGGGTGTGACAACTTGGTATCGAGCTTCTCGTGCCTTGCCCGCCGAACTAGCATACATTCAAAACAATTGTGAACCGAGATAGGATAAATTAAAAAGCTTTAATACAAACACATTGTAAGCACAAGTGATGACCGAAACCGAATTAAAAAAGAGAATAATGCATCTATTAAAGAGAAAACCAGTTACATACACCGAGTAAGAGAACTACAACGTATATACATCGCTAAAGCAGAGTACGGCCCACAACCCGACAGCTACTCCATAGTACAAGAAAGGTAAAGTACAATCGGGAAACCGGAGGCGAAGGAGGAGGCGGTGCCTCACGATCTCCGTCGTAGTCCCCGAGCATAGACTCTAGTCAACCGGAGCTATCCGAGTCCGGGTCGCCTCGGAGACTAGCCGTGAGATCGACTACTCTCCCGTCGCCGCACGCCGGATCTCCATGAGCTCACCTATCCGCGCGCCGATGTGTGGCCGAGCAGCCAACAGCTCCTCCACTCTCATGCGCCGAGCATCTAGCAAATCCTCCATCCTCGGTCCGATCCGCGCCGAGTCTCTCCGATCTCGCGCAACATCTCCATCATATCGAAGATGGGCGTGAAGGACCAGCATCGTGAGAAGGACCAGCCTCAGGTGCGTAAGCCGCCGCAGCCGGAAGTACCAACTCCATCCGCCCGTGTGGGTGATGGCGGGGGTATCGCGCCGACATCCATATACATACGATCATCATCGCCGACCGGATCTCCCCGAGCCCTAGCAGCAGCCGCAACGATCGGCCACCTCGACCCGAGTGTGAGGGCGCACCATCGCGCTCCTCTCCTCATCACTAACCTCCGCATCTCGCAGCCCCATCTTGCGCATAGCCTCCCAATCTAGAGGCGACGAGAAGGTCTTCTCCCGGATCTTCTCATCTACTAGATCCACCCCCAAACGGGTCAGGAGCACCGGAATCATGCGCCCATAGGGTAGATTACCCCTATGACCGGACAATGTGGCACCGATCATCGCCCGCATGATGATGTAAGGAAGGCGCACCGGGCCGCCGAAGTGCATATGCTGTAGATCAAGAACTCGGGTCAGCCGAGACACCCTCTCATAGTGCCCACTCGCGGAATCAGATTATGCCGGATAATCTTGCGGAAGACTCGTGGGAGATGGACGCAAGTAGCAAGCTCTCATCCGCCATCTATCGGACGGAGCAACCGATTGTCGATCTCTCGCTCTCATCTCCATCTCAACAAACCGTGGCTCTCCCGCGCACACGACACCATAGGACCATCGGAGGGAATGCCCAACAGATCGCCGCTTGCCGATAGTCAAAAAGAAATGTGCACCCCCTTGACGTAGCTAGTGATGCGCAACTCCCGACCACGCCGACATCATTGTAATCCCCCACCACCCGGAGATTACAATAGAACCGGCGCACCAAGTCCGGACATGTGCACGCGCCGTATGTGATGACAGGGAGCCACCCCATGTCACCGAATGCTCTCTACGCTGAACAAGGCTAGATCAGCCAGTTCACCATACGACCCCCTTCCACTTTCTTGCCGGTATAGTAGGCATACCGTGCCTCGGCTTCATTTGAACGGAAGCGGAGTGGATCACGCAATCTTGGCACTTTGGTACGGGCCATAGTATCTCGCAAAATAAGAAAGAGAAAAGAAACAAGGAGTTAGCAGGATAAAAATCCGAAATTTGATTTAATAACGGCGTAAGTTGACCATAAAGCCCCATTTCTTGCCATACAAGTGGGCATAAGGACTTACGAAGGTTTAGACATATCCTACAACCCACATGCAGGAGGGAAATTTTAACCCGACGATGTCCAATTTGAAGAAATTCAAGAAAAATCAAAAATTTCGATAAATTAGGGCAAAAAGAGAAAAATTTAAGTTTCTCGATAACCAACCGATGAAACTGAAAATTTTTTTGAGGGCTTTCGCTCCTCAAGACCCCAATAACAAAAGCCCCCAATAAAAATAGAATTTTTACGGTTAGAAAAAGTTTAATTCGGAAAATACGAAGTTAAATAAGCAAAAACCTCGAAATAAAAACCTAAAAACAAGGGAAGGTTGGGAAATTTTACCCGTAGAGGTGATGTGGATGTCGAAACTCGGACTAAGAATGATCCACAATAGTGAAGTAGCACCGTAGTAACTCGGAGAGTAGAGACGAGCCGAAACGGAGGGGGAATAGTGAGAAATGACCCGAATCGGATCTTAAAAATCTGATTTTTAGTCCGAGGGTCGGACAATTCGACCGACACCATCGACCCGAATCGACCCTCCAATCGACCGACTCGACTCTCGAATCCGATAGAAATTCAAGGGTCGGACCGAGGGTCGGACACCCATCGACCGCGGATCGACCCTCGCCTCGGGGAAGAACAAAGTCATTCCCGTGGTCGGATACCAAGGGCCGGACATACCATCGACCCTCACTATCGACCCTACATAGAAAAGACAGGATTTTTTTTTCCGTAATGAATTGAGGATTCAAATTTTATATCGGTTAGCGTGCCTACATGAAGTATAAATGATTTCTCACCGATTTTGATGACTTTCGGCACCACCCATCTCGGAAAGGAAAATATGTCCGGCCGTAGAGTTACCCGACGGACCAAAAACACGATCCCCACCACCACCACCCGTGGAGGAGACTAGTCAAGAGAATAACCAGGTACCGGAAAATCCAGAACCGGTGAACCCTACAAATTTACCACCACCACCACCACCGGAGCTAGCAACAAGCGGTGATGAATCTGGCTCAACAGCTACAACAAATGCAACATGCACAAGCACAAATGCAGGCTGCGATGGGGAGTTATGTTTCAAGCCACTCGGGCTGCAGCCATGCACACCGGGCAAGCTAGTGCAGCACCGGGGTAACCACCCAGCCCCCTCGGACACCTCCACAACAAGCCGCACCAGCCCCCGTGCAAGCCCCGTAAGCAGCCCAAGGAAACTATCAGCATCCACCCCCTATGTTTGGGGCATATCAAAATCAACCGGATCACTCCCGCTAGTGGAGAGATTTTTGAAAATGAAACCAAGGGAATTAACGGAAAGCCGCCCGATCCACCGTGGGCCAGCACACCGGATAGACGAAATGGAAAGGAATTTCCTTATGATGACTATTACCGAAGAAGAAAAAGTGTTATGCGCCACCTTCATGCTCAAAGGCGACGCACATCATTGGTGGAAGCCGACCAGACCTATCTATTGACTAAGCACGCCCTACCGACTTGGGCTATATATAAAGAAGCTTTCTTTGAGAAATATTTTCCACGAAGCTTCGTAGATTCGATGGAGAAGGAGTTCCCGAGTCTTTATCAAGGACGATGTCGGTGGATGCGCACTAAAAAGCGTATGAAGAGCTGTTTTTCTTCGCACCACCGAGTATGCAAGAAGAAGATACAAAAACCCGTAGATTCGCCGCGGGACTAAGAGGAAGTATAAGGGAACATGTTCTGGGATTAGAGAAGAACATATATAATGAAGCTGTCCGGATCGCCGAGTGATTGAATCGAGCCGAAAGAGAGTTATTTCACTCAAAACAAAGGCATAAAAAAGGCCAGCTGGAAATTCTTATAATGGAAGCAATAACAGACGTATAAACCTTTCCGTCCTCGAATTTTGCAACCGCACCAAAGTCCACCGCAGCAGCTCAATCACAGCCAAAGCCAAATGTTGAAGCCCCGAGGTGTTATAACCGCAACCAACCGGGGCATATGGCAAGAGAGTGCCCAAAACCCAAGAAACAGCTACATCAAGGACGGGTATATGCCGTTACATCGAGGATGCAGCCGCATCGCCCGATGTGGTCACTGTGTATGACCGAAACTTTAAGATTAAAATTACATTGATTGAGCATGTAGACTAAGTAAAAACGAATCACAGTATCGTACCTATCAATGGCGTACCCGCCAGAGTACTTTTTGATTCGGGAGCTACTCATTCATTTATATCCGTGTCGCTTGGAAAGAAGACCAATCTGCCCATCAAAACATTAGACTACAAATTACTTGTACGGTCACCGATGGGATTAGAAGTGGAATTAGAGAAAGGTTATGGACCATGTCCAGCCCTCACCGGAGAGCGACCTTGGATGCAACCTTAATACAACTTGAGATGGCAGACTTTGACGCCATCTTGGGAATGGACCGGTTAGCTCGGCACTCGCAAAGTTGTTATGCGCCGAGAAGAAGCTAACGCTCAAGGACAAAGAAGGAGCAGAATTCAGTTCTGGGAACCAAACTTCCCGGAGACGCAAGCTCGTACTCTCGCATTAAAGGCTAAGAAGTGCCTTGAGAAAGGAGCGGTCGGATACCTAGTATCGCTGGTCGACCTAACCAAGGACGTGCCACAAATGGAAGATATTGATGTAGTGCGAGATTTTCCCGATGTATTTCCGAGGAACTACCCGGATTACCACCCGACCGAGCCACGGAGTTTGTAATAGACCCGATACCGGAGCCGCACCGTATCAAAAGCACCGTATAGAATGGCTCCTACCGGAATCAAAGGAATTAAAAGTGCAATTACAAGAACCGCTGGATAAGGGTTATATTAGACCCAAGATATCTCCATGGGGGAGCACCGTGTTGTTCGTAAAGAAGAAAGATGGTAGCGCTCGGTTATGTATCGACTATAGAGAGTTGAATAAGCCGACAATCAAGAATCGATACCCACTACCCAGGATCGATGACTTGTTCGATCGGCTACAAGGAGCGAGGGTATTTTCAAAGATCGATCTTCGATCGAGCTATCATCAACCGAAGATTAAAGAAGGTGACATTCCGAAGACAGCTTTCGGACAAGATACGGACATTAGGAGTTCCTAGTGATGTCCTTCGGACTAACTAATGCACCGGCAACGCTCATGGAACTTATGAACCGAGTTTTCCACGATATGTTGGACACGTCGGTGATAGTGTTTATTGATGACATATTGGTATACTCCAAGGACAAGGAAACCCATGTCAAGAACCTAAACGCAGCCCTACAACGCTTAAGGAAAGAGAAGTTATACGCCAAATTTTCAAAGTGTGAGTTTTGGCTAAGTGAAGTCGCCTTTCTAGGCCATGTAGTATCCGCGGAAGGAATCAAAGTGGACCCCAAGAAGATCGGGCTTATTGTGAAGTGGGAAGCACCAAAGAGCGCCTCGAAAATTAGAAGTTTTCCGGGTCTAGCCGGATATTATCGGAGATTCGTAGAAGACTATTCTCGGATCGCCGCACCTCTCACCGCTTGACCAAGAAAGGAGAAAAGTTCGTATGGACGGATAAGTGTGAAAAGAGCTTTCAAACACCGAAGACCAGATTGATATCCGCTCCAATTTTAACCATTCCCGCTCCGGGACAGACATTTACTTTATATACTGATGCATCGGGATTGGGACTAGGATGTGTGCTTATGCAAGGAGAACAAGTAGTTGCGTATGCATCGAGACAGTTGAAAGTACATGAGAAAAATTACCCAACCCATGATTTGGAATTAGCGGCAGAGTACATGCTGTCAAGATATGGAGGCACTACCTATACGGCGAGAAATTTCAGATTAAGTCGGACCATAAGAGTCTTACTTATCTATTTAATCGAAGGAGTTGAATATGAGACAAAGGAGATGGCCGGAATTATTGAAAGACTATGATTGTGATATCCAAGATCATCCGGGAAAAGCGAATGTGGTAGCGGATGCATTGAGCAGGAAAGCAATGATAAAATCTCAAGGAGAAACCAGCACGACCGCAAAGAATGTATACCAATGGAATGGTGTTTAATCACGGCAACGAGCAAGATGTGATAGATACACCGGATGGATCAACCAACCAAGGGTTCATTCATCGGTTTTCAAATATGTTCGCGGCATTGAAGATTGTACCGATATAGTGGACGAAGTGAAGACAGCTATCAAAGCAGATCCTTATCCGAGAACGGTACAAGAAGATATTGAGAAAGGTAGGACTAACCCCCGAGTTCACCTTGGATGACGAGAAGGTACTGAAATACAAAGGAAGAATATGTGTACCAAAACCGAAAAGTGTAGACATTAGACACCGACTCATGAAAGAAGCCCATACCACCATCTACTCGGTACATCCCGGAAGTACAAAAATGTATCATGATCTAAAGAAACCGTATTGGTGGAGGGGAATGAAGGCGATGTAGCCAAGTTCGTGGTCTCAATGCCTAAATTGTCGAAGGTAAAGGCGGAACGACAAAGACCCGCAGGACTGTTACAACCATTACCGGAACCAGCATGGAAATGGGACTGCATCACTATGGACTTCGCCACAGACTACCATTGACTCCTCGAGTAGTTGACGCAGCTTTGGGTGATTGTAGACCGCCCGACTAAAAACAGCTCGCCGGACCGATACGAACCCAATATACACTCGAAAGGTTAGCAAAGCTGTACGTGGATAATATTGTTCGGTTACATGGTGTTCCGGAAAGCATTGTGTCCGATAGGGACCCACGATTTACTTCCAAATTTTGGGAAGGACCGCAAAAGGCTATGGGTACAACATTGAAGTTCAAGACGCATTCCACCCACGGACCGACGGACAACTGGAGCGCACCATTCAGATTTTAGAAGATATGCTACGAGCATGTGTGATTGATTTCAAGGGATCATGGGACGAGAAGTTACCATTGATCGAGTTCGCTTACAATAACAAATTATCGGCTACTATACGTATGTCACCTTATGAAGCACCGTATGGTAGGAAGTGTCGAACTCCTTTGTTTTGGAATGAAGTTGGTGAACGTAGTATCGTTGGACCAGAATTTTTTGAAGAGACTTGTCGAGTGGTCGACATCATCAAGGAAAGAGTAAGAACAGCCCAGAACCGGCAGAAACAATACGCAGATACTCGACGAAGAGATCTAGAGTTCGCCGTAGGCGAAAAAGTATTTTTGAAAGTATCGCCTATGCGAGGATTGAAGAGATTCGGACAGAAAGGAAAACTAAGTCCAAGATATGTCGGACCATATGAGATTCTGGCTAAGCGTGGGAAAGTAGCTTATCAATTAGCACTACCACCGCCTATGTCAAGTGTGCATGACGTATTCCACATATCCTTATTGAAGAAGTATGTCAAAGACCCAACACATGTGTTGACAATAGATTTGCCGAACCGACCGATGATTTGACATTTGAAGTAATACCAACGGAAATCACTAGTCGAAAGGTTCAACGCCTACGCAAATGTAGATATCTACTATGTTAAGGTCACATGGAAAAGTAGAGACATGGAAGAGATTACATGGGAAGAAGAAAATGCTATGAGAAAGCAATACCCTGACTTGTTTGATTCAGAAGGTATGTACAATTTCGAGGACGAAATTTTTATAAGTTGGGGGAGTTGTAAGACCCGTGTCAATTTAACCCGGTCTTACCATTGTGAACCAGGTTTACCCATCATGGTCGAGTCGAATGGACCAAGGGCATGAAGGAGATCGAGATCCCAGTGCACGAAATCGACCCGAAACACACTTAATTCTAAGGGAGGGTCGCACACCCGGGGAAGCGTGGTCGGACCTCCCAATACGTAAAGTCGACCCTCGCTTTTGAGGGAGGGTCGGACAGCTTAAGACCCTAGGGTCGACGGGATCATCGACCCTCCCATCGACCCTCGGTTTCGACGAAAACCCGAAATTAGGAAATTTCCTAATTTTCGGTTGGGATTCTTTCCAAATCTCAATGGGATTATTATAGGACATTCCTAGTCTATTTAAAGGACGTTCCTAAGCCACATTCACTCCTTTCACAACCCTAATTGAATTGAGAGAAAGAGAGAAGAAGGAAAAGAGGAAGAAAGGAGGCTAGGGAGGAAGGCTTAGCAAAAAGGAGAAGAAATTGCGGAGAAAAAGTAATCTTCTCGGGTATGGATACCAATTCCATGAGTTTCTACAGACCTTAGGTTAGATATGGTTGAGTGTAGGATTTCGGAGAAACCCAAACCATCCATCCATGGTTAGGTTTTCATGGAAAACCATGGGAGGATGCACGAAAGCTATCTAGATGAATCATACATGGTTTTAGACCATGGAATGAGTGTTGGGTGAATGTAGGAAGCAAGTCATAGGACCCCAAACACGAAGAATGGATTAAAAAAGTGGAAATTGGACCAGAGTGCACTGAGGGTCGCACCGAGGGTCGATAGACCATCCGACCCTAGGTGTTTCTGACCATCGACCCTGGTTTTTAAATTCTGAATTAATTCTAATTAAATTCTATCGACTTTGTTAGGTTTGCTAGCAATATAATACGGTTATAACAATGGATTCGAAAGCTTGGAAAATATCTATTAGCAAGCTAAGGTGAGGAACCTTAACCCCAAACTAAATTGGTTAATAATAAACTGTTTTCTATTTATTGAGTCCTATGCCATGTTTGATTCTATGCGAATATGTTTGTAATGTGCATACAAAGATGCCATCCAATATTTCTATTACTTGTTCATGCATATCTACTTTATTGTTTATAACATGATGATGATGATGATGATGATGAGGGAATAGGCATGTGCTTGTATGTGTGTGGTTGATGTGCTTGATGCGAGCGAGTATCGGGGGGAGGTGTGATGAGAACGCCAATAAACGTTAACCTTTGGCGGGTCTCAAAGACTTTAGCTCTATCTCTAACTCAAGTCTTGTGCATTGGCATCGTCGTATCGCCATTACCTTAGCGGAACTATTATGTCGTAGAGAATCGGGGGAGGTGGTCTCGGTCCTTGTAGTCTCCGACTCTACCGGGGGCCTTAGCTCTATCTCTATGGATGTTCCGAGGGATGCTGGGGTGAGGCCTTGGATACACTGTTTGGCATTAGGATTGGTTAGCAACGAGCCCGGCTTTGCAAGCCCTCGCTAACGGGGGGCTTACGTGTTGGTATAGCATTATATAGCAATAACCGTTAACCTTTGTTGTATAATGTTATGGTAGGGTGGATGGGGACGACGATAACTGTTAACCTTCGTGCGGGCTTCCACACCCCGTGTATAGAGGCGGTATCAATAACCGTTAACCTTTGATCACCCAACCTCTCTATTGCACATTGCAAACTATAAACCAAGACCAAAGATATAAATTGATTTTTGCATGCATATGTAATGTTGCATTGTTTTGGCTACTCACCGAGCCGTGTTGTGTGCTCACCCCTCGACGCCGAATATTTTTAGTTGATGATGCAGGATATACTGTTGAAGATTATATGAACCTCGTCAGTATGGGAACTGTAGCAGCTATGGAAGTTGAGAGCTGAAGATGATACACACGACTCCCCTTGCGAGTGCAACTCGTGTGTATTCGATTAGATATTTTTGTAGGTTTCTTTATTGGATTTATAAGACATGTATTTGGTATTTGAATATTTATGTCTTAGTTAAACACGGAATAATTTGATATTATGGGTATCATTTTAGTTCTCAGTTCATATTATTTATAAATTTTCCGCTATTGTGTATTACTCGATTATGATTGGTCGGGATGCGTGTTAAGTTTGGATAACGCGGGATAGCCTATAAGAGATCCCGGTTGAACCGTTGGTTATTTGCCCCCCCCCCCCCCCCGCGGGGGGGGGGGGGGGGGGGGACAAATAAACATAATCAAAAAAACCACCCCATCCCACCCCCCAAAAACACACACCCCCCCCGCCCCCTTTATCCCAGAACCACTCACCCTTTATATCGGCGGTTGGGGGAAAAAAAGGAACTCACCCATCAAAACATTAGACTACAAACTACTTGTACGGTCACCGATGGGGTTAGAAGTGGAATTAAAGAAAGGTTGGGGGTTTTCTTTTTTTTTTTTTTTATAAAAAATTTTATTTTAAATTTTTATTTATTTAGATTTATTATTTTTTTTTTTAATTAAAAAAAAAATGTTAATTTAATAAAATTTTTTAAAATATAATTAAAAAAAAAAATATATATAATTTTAAAAAAAAAATATTTTTTTTTTTTTTTTTAAAAAAAAAAAAAAAAAAAAAATAAATATTTTTTTAAAAAAAAATAAAAAAAAAGGTTTTTAAGAGGGGGGGTAGTAATTTTTTTTTGTTGGACCAAAAAAAAAAAAAAAAAAAAAAGAAAAAGAAATTTTTTTTGTCATGCGGGACTATCCCAACGTATTTTTGGAGGAACTACCAGGATTACCACCCGACAGAGCCACCGAGTTTGTGATAGACCTTATATCTGGAGCCGCACCAGTATCAAAAGCACCTTATAGAATGGCTCCTACTGAACTGAAGGAATTGAAAGTGCAACTACAGGCACTGCTGGACAAGGGTTATATTCGACCCAGTATATCACCATGGGGAGCACCGGTATTATTCGTAAAGAAGAAGGACGGTAGCGTTCGATTATGTATCGACTATCGGGAGCTAAACAAACTGACAATCAAGAATCGATATCCACTACCTCGGATCGATGATTTGTTCGATCAATTGCAAGGAGCGAAAGTATTTTCTAAGATCGACCTTCGGTCCGGTTATCATCAGCTGAAGATTAAAGAGGGTGATATTCCTAAGACAGCTTTCAGGACCAGATATGGACATTATGAATTCTTGGTCATGTATTTTGGATTAACAAATGCACCAGCAACTTTAATGGAACTTATGAACCGGGTTTTCCACAACATGTTGGATACGTCGGTTATAGTATTTATTGATGATATATTGGTATATTCCAAGGACAAGGAAACCCACGTTAAGAATCTAAACGCCGCCCTACAGCATTTAAGGAAAGAGAAGTTGTATACAAAATTTTCAAAGTGTGAGTTTTGGCTAAGTGAAGTCACCTTCCTAGGCCATGTGGTATCCGCTGAAGGAATCAAAGTGGACCCCAGCAAGATCGAGGCTATTGTAAAGTGGGAAGCACCAAAAAGCGTTACAGAAATAAGAAGTTTTATGGGTCTCGCTGGATATTATCGGAGATTTATGGAATATTATTCTCAAATTTCCATACCTCTCACCAGTTTGACTAAGAAAGGTGAAAAGTTTGTGTGGACGGATAAATGTGAGAAGAGCTTCCAGACATTGAAGACCAGATTGATATCCGCTCCGATTTTGACTATTCCTGTCCCAGGACAGCCATTTACCCTATACACTGATGCGTCAGGACTGGGATTAGGATGTGTGCTTATGCAAGGAGAACAAGTAATTGCTTATGCCTCAAGACAGTTAAAGATATATGAGAAAAATTATTCCACTCATGATTTGGAGTTAGCGGCAGTAGTACATGCTGTCAAGATATGGAGACATTACCTATACGGAGAGAAGTTCCAGATTAAGTCGGACCATAAAAGTCTTACTTATTTATTTAATCAGAAGGAGTTGAATATGAGACAAAGAAGATGGTTGGAACTATTGAAATACTATGATTGTGATATCCAGTATCATCCGGGGAAAGCTAATGTAGTAGCGGATGCGTAGAGCAGAAAGGCGATGATAAAATCTCAAGGGGAGGTTAGTACAACTGTAGCTATATGTACTACCAGAATGGTATTCAATCATGGGAATGAGCAATATGTGATAGATACAACGGATGGATCAGCCAACCAAGGGTTTATTCATCCTTATCTGAGAACCGTACAAGAAGATATCGAGAAAGGTAGGACTAACCCTGAGTTCACCTTGGACGAAGAGAAAGTACTGAAATACAAAGGAAGAATATGTGTACCCAAAACAGAAAATGTGGACATTAGACACCGACTAATGAAAGAAGCCCATACCACCATTTATTCGATACATCCTGGAAGCACAAAAATGTATCATGATCTAAAGAAACTATATTGGTGGAGAGGAATGAAAGCAGATGTAGCTAAGTTCCTGTCTCAATGCCTAAATTGTCAGAAAGTAAAGGCTGAATGACAAAGACCCGCAGGACTGTTACAGCCGTTACTTGAACCAGCATGGAAATGGGACTGCATCACTATGGACTTCGTCACGGGATTACCACTGACTCCTCGAGTAGTTGATGCAGTTTGGGTGATTGTAGACCGTCTAACTAAGACAGCTCGCTTCATACCGATACGACCTCAGTATACACTGGAAAGGTTAGCAAAGCTGTATATGGATAATATTATTCGATTACACGGTGTACCAGAGAGCATTGTATCCGATAGAGATCCTCGATTTACTTCCAAGTTTTGGGAGGGATTGCAAAAGGCTATGGGTACAACATTGAAGTTCGACGCATTCCACCCACGCACGGATGGACGGTCGAGCGCATAATCCAGATTCTAGAAGATATGCTACGCGCATGTGCAATTGATTTCAAAGGATCATGGGATGAAAAGTTACCACTGATCGAGTTCGCTTATAACAATAGCTATCAGGCTACTATACAGATGTCACCCTATGAAGCACTGTATGACAGAAAGTGCCGAACTCCTTTATTTTGGAATGAAGTTGGAGAACGTAGTATTGTTGGACCTGAATTTATTGAAGAGACTTGTCGAGTGGTCGATATTATCAAGGAAAGGGTAAAAACAGCTCAGAACCGTCAGAAGCAATATGCAGATACTCGACGCAGAGATCTTGAGTTCGCTATAGGTGATAAAGTATTCTTGAAGGTATCGCCTATGCGAGGATTGAAACGGTTAGGACAGAAAGGGAAACTCAGTCCAAGATATGTCGGGCCATATGAGATTCTAGCTAAGCGTGGAAAAGTGGCTTATCAGTTAGCACTACCACCATCTATGTCAAGTGTGCATGACGTATTTCATATTTCCCTATTGAAGAAGTATGTCAAGGATCCAACGCACGTTTTGACAATAGATTTACCGGATTTGACTGATGATTTGACATTTGAAGTAACACCAACAGAAATCACCAGTCGAAAGGTTCAATGACTACGCAACCGAGATATCTATTATGTTAAGGTCATTTGGAAAAGTAGAGACATGGAAGAAATTACTTGGGAGGAAGAGAATGCTATGCGAAAGCAATACCCTCACTTATTTTATTCAAAAGG
The DNA here is from genome assembly GCA_028583415.1 of Protea cynaroides. NCBI lineage: Eukaryota > Viridiplantae > Streptophyta > Magnoliopsida > Proteales > Proteaceae > Protea > Protea cynaroides. The sequence continues at coordinate 63,061,816 of CM053271.1, forward strand.
TACGTACAATGTCAGGGACAAAATTTTTATAAGTAGGGGGGAGTTGTAAGACCCGTCTCAAACTAACCCGGTCTTACCACTTTGAACCAGGTTTACCCATCTTGGACGAGATGAATGGACCAAGGGCATGAAGGAGATCGTGATCCCAGGTATCAAATCGACCCAAAAACACTTAATTTAAAGGAAGGGTCGCATACCCAGCAAGAGAGGGTCGGACCCCCCAAGACAGAAAGTCAGACCCCCTATTTCACAGAGGGGGTCGGACACTTTAGGAAACCAAGGGTCGACGAGATCATCGACCCTCTCATCGACCCTCAGTTGCCGCCAGAAACTGAAATTAGAAAAGTTTCCAAATTTCGTTTGGATTCCTTCTAAATCTCAATGGGACTTAGTTTAGGAGTTTCCACCCTATAAATAGGATGTCCCTAAGCCTCTTTCACTCCTTTTACAACCCTAATTGAATTGAGAGAAAGAGAAGAGAAGGAAGAGAAGAAGAAGAGAAGCAAGGGAGAGAAGAAAAAGTAAAAAGGAGAAGAGTTGTAGAGAAGGAGTATTCTTCTCAGGTATGGATACTAATTCCAAGAATTTCTACAGACCTTAGGTTAGATAAGGATGAGAGTGTGATCTCGGAGAAACCCAAACCATCAACCCATGGTTAGGTTTCCATGAAAAACCATGGGAGAATACGTAAAAGCTATATAGGTGGATGATTCATGGTTCTAGACCATGGAATGTATGTTGAATGGACTGTAGGAGCAAGCCATAGGACCCCAAACACGAAGAATGGACTAAAAGGAGGAAAATTGGCCAAAACCCACAGGGGGTCACACAGAGGGTCGATGACCATCCGACCCTATGTGACCCTGAGTATCGACCCCCAGGGTTCTGGAAGTCCAGATTAGGGGAGGGTCGCACCAGGGGTTGGTCATAACTCAGACCCTACCTCCGACCCTCAGTTAATAGAATGGTTTTAAAAATTAGAATAAATTCTAATTAAATTTTATCGACTTTGTTAGGTCTTCTAGCAATATAATAGCAATATAAAGGTGATTCTAAAGCTTGGAAGAGTATCTATTAGTAAGCTAAGGTGAGGGAACAAGACCTAAACTAATTGGTTAATAATAAACTACTTTTATTTTTTTGAGTCCAATGCCATGCTTCATTCTATGCGAATATGCTTGTAATGTGCATTCAACATGTCATCCAATATTTCCGCTATTATTGTTCATGCATATTTAATTTTGTTTACTTATAACATGATGATGATGATTGATGCTAGGAATAGGCATGTGAATGTTTGTGTGTGGTTAGTGTGCTTGATGCGAGTAGGGCATCAGGGGAGGTGTTATGCGGTGTTTGATCCGGGCACTTTAGCTCTATCTCTAACTCAAGTCTTGTGCATTAGCATCGTCGTATCGCCATTACCTTAGCAGAACTATTGCGACGTAGGGCATCAAGGAGGGTCTCGGTCCTTGAGTCCTATACTCTACCGAGGGGCCTTAGCTCTATCTCTACGGGTGCTCTGAGGGATGCTGGGGTGAGGCCTTGGATACATTGGTTGACATTAGGATTGGTTAGTAGCGAGCCCCGTTTGCAGCCCTAGCCATCAGGGGTTAATTTATTGGTATGGAGTTGTACATCGATAAACGTAACCTTCGTTGTACAATGTTCATTATGGGTGCTGTGGGCGACGGTGAGAGTCATCAGGCGTATCCACACTCTCATGCATAGAGGTGCGGTAGCCTCCTATCCTTTCTATAGCACAGTGCAAACGTAAAACCAGACCAAAGATATGAATTGATTGCATGCATATGTATTATTGCATTGTTTTGTTTGCTCACTGAGCCGTGATGTGTGCTCACCCTTCGACGTCGAATATTTTTTTTTAGTTGATGATGCAGGTACAACCGTTGAAGATTATATAAATGCTCCAAAATACGGGAACGTTGCAGCGATGGTAGCTGAAGATGAAGTGGATACACATGACATCTCTTGCGAGTGCAACTCATGTGTATTCGATTAGATTTTTAGTTTTATCTATTTGGATTTATTAAAGACATGTATTTGATATTCATTTATTTATGTCTTAGTTGATACAGAATGATTTGTTATTTAAATATTGATATCACAATAGATTCTCAGTTCATTTTATTATAAGACTTCTGCTATTGTGTATTTACTCTGATTATGATTATGGATGTATGGGGTTTAGATAACACGGATATAGCCTGCTCGAGATCCTGGTTGAACCGTTGGTTTGTTAGCGGTTCATCACACCATTCTGAATAGTGCGGAATTGGGGTGTGACAAGTAGGGGTATACGTACTAGTATGGGGTAGAGTATCAAAGGGGGTGCTGACGGTTTGGTTGTAACCTACCATTAGGCTCTAGCTCTATCTCTATCTTGTAGTGAGTGTTGTGAGGCAACGACAGTTTGGTTGGAGCCTGGTCATTGTGTGTACACACTCTCATGTATGAAGGTGTGGTTGTAGCCTATCCTTACCATAGCACATTGCAAACTTACCAGACCAAATGATTAAATGTTATCTCACGCATATTACCTGCTGTATATTTTGTTTCTCACTGAGCCAAGTTGTGAGCACACCCCATAATTCGTATCTTTTTAGTTGATGATGTAGGTACTAATATAGCAGACTATATTAACCTGCCTTCTTATAGACGAATGGCAGCTCTGGATGTGTAGAAGGTGGAGAGTGAGCATGACTCGTCATGCAAGTGCCACTACTGCGTTTATCTTTAGGATTTTGCTTTTGTGTTTGGGATTATAAGATTTGTAATGGAGTATTTATTATTCTATGTTTTGGTATTGAGATAATTGGATAATTATTAAGTACCACATTAGTACTTAGTTTATTAATAGACTTTTATTGATTATTTATATATATTCTGATTATGGTTGATGTATGGTTTGATTGTTGGCACGGTTCTTTGTGATCCTAGTGTGAACTATTGGTTCATTGATGGTTCATTCATACTTCTGGTTTGACCAGAATTGGGGTGTGACAGCTACCACTTACCATGCTACTTGAAGGGACCACTTAGGGTGTACCTATACCACCATAACCAGGTGAAAATAAGAAACCATGCCAAAGATTATGCACCGATTGTTACGAATGAAGCCAAGGAAATTTACTAGGGTATATGATGATTTCGCTCAACCTAAAAATTGAATCCAAATTATAGAGAAGAATCTTGACACTGTTTGTTGTTCTGATTCTCAAAGGGTCATGTGTACCAACTACCAACTAGAAGGAACCCCCCACATGTGGTGGCAAGACACAGAACCCAAGCTACTACAGTATCATGGAGAAATCTCAAGGGAGGTATTTTGAAAGGCCTTCTTGGCCAATTATGCTCCCAAATATGTGCCCTTAAGATGGAACCCTCTTCCATCTTGGTCAAAAGAGCATCAAAAGAACCCCTTAGATCCTTCTAGGCCAAAAGGCAACCTACCCATTTCGCATACAGGGAGTTCCCATGAAATTTACCCAAGTGTACCTTCTGCCTTTGAATCAATTACCCTCGAGAAAACTGTCAATTAAACTACCAAGAGCGATTCTTCCACGCCTTGTACAAAGAAGCAGAGGTTTCTCCCAATGTGGTAGTAGGGTATGATTTTCATTAGTGCATTGACAAATTTTTATGTATAAAACTAAAAGTAGTGAAAACTATAGGTATTGTTAAAGTAGCGAGAGTTCTAGCGAAGGTATTCTTCGACTCAGGAGCCAGCCACTCATTCATGTCTCCATCCTTCGGAAGGAAGATCGAAGGTGCTACAAAACCTCTAGAGGTGGTATTGATAGTTTGATCACCTCTTGGTGTAGTGGTGGTACTTAATGAGTACCAAGGGCCATGCACAGTCCTCATCGAAGGTAAGAACCTAGAGGCGAACCTGATCTAGCTAGATATGTCAGATCTCGATGTAATTTTGGATACGGACTAACTGTCCCAACACAAGGCCAGCCTCTAGTGCGCGGAAAAGAGATTAATGTTTGACGAAGGAAACGGTCAGGTGTTTGAATTCATAGGGCACAAGAGCCCTAAGAAAAGAAAATTGTTCCTTTCTACACTCAAGATCAGGTGTCTACAGAAAGGTGGAACAGGATTTTCGGTGTCTGTCATAGATGTCACTGCTAAACGACCTTAGCTAGAAGACCTGAAGGTAGTGAAAGAGTTTCTCGACATCTTCTGTGAGCACTTACCAAGTTTATACCGCTAGACTGAGCAACCAAATTCAAGATAGACCTACTACCATGATCAATACCAGTGTCCAAAGCTCCATATTGGATGGTGCCTACCGAATTGAAGGAACTAAAGATGCAGTTATAGGAACTACTAGACAAGGGTCATTTGACCTTGCATTTCTCCCTAGGGTGCACCAGTGTTATTTGTAAAGAAAAGGGATGGTAGTGTACATCTGTGCATAGATTACCGTGAGCTAAACAAGCTGACCATCAAGAATTGGTATCCCCTACAGCGTATTGATGACCTATTTGACCAATTTTAAGGTGCTTCTATGTTTTCAAATATTAATCTCCGATCAGAAAATTAATAATAGAAAATCAAAGAAGGCAATATTCCTAAGATAGATTTTCAGACTAGGTATGGACATTATTAGTTTCTGGTCATATCCTTTGGGCAGACCAATGCCCCTGCCTTATTTATGAAACTTATGAACTGAGAGTTACACGACATGTTGGACACATCATTCATAGCTTTTATCGATGACATCGTGATCTACTCTCGAAGTGAAGAGGACTATAAAACACATGTGCATCAGGCATTGCAAAGGTTGAGAGAAAAGACGCTCTACGCCAAGTTCAAGAAGTGCAATTTTTGGCTGAACAAAGTGGCATTTTTAGGCCACATAGTGTTAGCAGAAGGAATCAAGGTGGATCCTAATAAAATCAGTGCCATTGTGAACTAGGAAGCACCCATGTCAATTACAGAAGTTCACAGTTTCTTGGGTTTAGCTAGGTACTACTGTAGGTTCATGGAGGATTATTCTACGATCACAGTACATTTGACTAAACTGACCAAGAAGGGGGAAAATTCATTTCGTCAGACCAATGTGAGAAGAGTTTCTAGACCTTAAAGGATAGGTTGGTCATAGCCCCTATACTAGAAATTCCAAAGCCTAATGAACCTTTCACTCTGTATGCAGATGACTCTAGGCTAGGTTTGGGATGTGTGTACATGCAAGGAGACCAAATGATAGCCTATAGCTCAAGACAATTAAAGAAACATGAGGAAAATTACTGTCACACCCCAATTCCGCACTATTCAGAATGGTGTGATGAACCGCTAATAAGCCAACGGTTCAACCAGGATCTCAAATAGGCTGTGTCCGTTTGCTTAAACCATACACATCCACAACCATAATCAGAATAAATACACAATAGCGGAAGTCTTAATATTAAATGAACTGAGAATCTAAATGTGATAATCATAAATAAAATTCCCAATTATGTTGGATCAACCGAGACATAAGTAAATAAAATATCAAATTACATTTTCTTAATTGTCTAAATAAAAATTTAATCGAAAATGCATGAGTTGCACTTGCATGATGAATCATGCGTCTCCACTATATCTTCAGCATCCATCGCAGCAACGTGCCCGTATGTGGGAGCATTCATATAATCTTCCACAGTCATACATGCATCATCAACTAAAAATATTCGAATTCAAAAAGGGTGAGCACACATCACGGCTCAGTGAGCAAATAAAATAATGCAAAAAAACATATGCATGCATTCAATTCATATCTGTGGTCTGGTATATAAGTTTGCAATGTGCAACAGAAAGGTTTGGAGGCCGCCGCACCTCTATACATGAGTGTGTGGAACTGCTCAATGGATCAAACACCATTGCCGCCCCCACATGCACCCACCATGGAATAGAGATAGAGCTAAAGTGCTTAGGACCGCACCGCATCACACTTCCCCTGATGCTCTACCCATACCAACATGTAAGCCCCTATTGGTGAGGGCTTGCAAACTGAGCTCGCAACTAACCAATCCTAATGTCAAACAGTGTATCAAAGGCCTCACCCCAGCATCCCTCAATACCTCCATAGAGATAGACCTAAGGCCCCCCGATAGAGTCGAAGACTACACGGTCTGAGACCACCTGCTTTGATGCCCTAGACGTAATATTTCTGCTAAGTTAATGGCGATACGACGATGTCAATGGACAAGACTTGAGTAAAGATAGGGCTAAAGTGATTAGGACCACACCGCACCACACTTCCCCTGATGCCCCACTCGCATCAAGTACACTAACCACACACAAACATTCACATGCCTATTCCTAGCATCATCATCAACATCATGTTGTAAATAAACAGAATTAAATATGCATGAACAGTAATAATGGGAATAGTAGATGACATGTGATATGCGCATTACAATCATACAATCATACATGGAATTGGACTCAATAAACAAAAATGGTTTATTATTAGCCAATTAGTTTAGGTCTTGTTCCCTCAACTTTGCTTGATTGTAGATCCTCTTTCAAGCTTTAAGAATCACCTTTACATCAATAGGAAAACCTAACAAGTCGATAAATTTTAATTAGAATTCATTCCGACAGTTTTAAGCTTGCTGTAAAGCTAGGGTCGTAGGATGGGTCGCAGGATGGGTCGCAGGTACCTGAGACCCCAGGGTATAGGGTCGATCATAGGGTCAATTATCCATCGACCCTAGGTACGACCATAGCTTCCCTGGACTTCCCGAGAGCTAGGGGTCGATCCTGTGGTCTGATAGGGTCGGTTATCAGTCAACCCTAAGTGCGACCATATGTAATTTGAGTCGACTTTTCATCCTACAGTCCACTCTTTCATGTTTGGATCCTTTGGCTTACTTTCATGGTCAGTTCTATGATTGTTCTATGGCTTAAAACTCCAAGTTACTTCCTTTACTTTGTTTACGATGATTCCCTTCATGGATTCCCTTTGAATTTTCCCATGGATGGATGATTTAGGTTTCTCCTAGATCCTACCCTCTTTATATACTATTCTAGGGTCTTACACAATTCATGGAGAATGTTTTCATACCTTAGACTTGCTGAATTCAGAGATTCCTCTGAAACTCTTCTCCTTAGCCTTCTTCTCCAACTTTCCTTCTCTTCCTTCTCTTCTCTTTCTCTCACTTTCAATTAGGGTTTCAAAAGGAGTGAAAGAGTCTAAGGGACGTCCTATTTATAGAGGAAAACCTCCCAAAATCTGTCCCAACGAGTTTAGGAAAGGTTCCCTTTGAATTAGGAAAGTTTCTTAATTTTCGGTTTGTCAGTTTGCCTAGGGTCGATGCTAGGGTCGTAGAATCCGTCGACCCTAGGGTCTCAAGTCATCCGACCCTAGGACTCAAAAGTCATGGGTTGGACCCTGCTGAGGTGGGGTAAATCCTACCTGTTTAGGCATGCGACCCTACCCTCCATTTTTACTATTTTTGGGTCAATTTTGTACCTCGTTTTGTGATTTCCTTCACGCACTTGGTCCATGTAGGTCGACCATGATAGGTAGACCTGGTACAAGGTGGTAAGACCGGTTAGTTAGGTACGGGTCTTACAACTCCTCCCTGCTTATAAAAATTTCGTCCTCAAAATTTGTACATACCTTCTGAGTCGATAAGATGAGGGTATTGCTTTCGCATAGCATTCTCTTCTTCCATGTGATTTCTTCTATATTTTAGCTTCTCCAGGTGACTTTAACATAATAGATGTCACGGTTGCGTAATCGTTGAACCTTTTGGCTGGTGATTTCAGTTGGTGCTACTTCAAATGTCAAATCATCAGTCAAATCAGGTGGATCTATTGTGAAAATGTGCGTTGGATCTCTGACGTACTTCTTTAATAAGGAGATATGAAATACATCATGCACACTTGACATAGATGGTGGTAGTGCTAATGTCACACCCCAATTCCGCACTGTTTAGAATGGTATGATGAACCGCTAGCAAACCAACGGTTCAACCAGGTTCACAAATAGGCAATCCCCGCGTTATCTAAACTTACACACATCCGTAATCATAATCAGAGTAAATACACAATATCAGAAGTCTTATAATAAAAAGAACTGAGAATCTATGTGATATTAAAATTTAAATAACAATTTATTCTGTTTTAACTGAGACATAAATATTTAAATACCAAATACATGTCTTAATAAATCTAAATAAGGAAACCTATAAAATATCTAATCAAATACACACGAGTTGCAGTCGCAAGAGGAGTCGTGTGTATCCACTTCAGCTCCAGCTTCCATTGCTGCCACGTTCCCGTACGTAGGCGCATTCATATAATCTTCAACGGTATAACCTGCATCATCAACTAAAAATATTCGACGTCGAGGGGTGAGCACACATCACAGCTCAGTGTGTATCCAAAACAATGCAACAATACATATGCATGCAATCAATTTATAGCTTTGGTCCGGTTTAAAGTTTACAATATGCAATAGAAAGGTTTAGGTAGCCAAAGGTCACGTTTATTGACCCCGCCTCTATACACAAGTGTGTGACGTCACCCGAAGATCAAGTTTATCGTCGACTCACATGCACCCAACCATGAACAGTATATAACAAAGGTTAACGTTTATTGCTATATATTGTCATACCAACACGTAAGCCCCTGTTAGCAAGGGCTGCAAACCGGGCTCGCAACTAACCAATCCTATGCCAAAAGTGTATCCAAGGCCTCACCCCAACATCCCTTAGAATGTCCATAGAGATAGAGCTAAGGCCCCCCGGTACAGTCAGAGACTACAAGGACCGAGACCACCTCCCCTGATACTCTACGACATAATAGTTCTGCTAAGGTAATGGCGATACGACGATGCCAATGCACAAGACTTGAGTTAGAAATAGAGCTAAAGTGCTGAGACCCGCCAAAGGTTAACGTTTATTGACGTTCTCATCACACCTCCCGTGATACTCGCTCGCATCAAGTACATCAACCAGACACATACAAGCACATGCCTATTCCTATCATCATCATCATCATTATGTTATAAACAATAAAGTAACTATGCATGAACAAGTAATAGAAATATTGGATGGCATGCTATATGCACATTACAAACATATTCGCATAGCATCAAGCATGGCATAGGACTCAAGAAAATAGAAAACAGTTGTGTTATTAACCAATTAGTTTAGAGTTCTGGTTCCTCACCTTAGCTTGCTAAAAGATACTTTTCCAAGCTTTAGAATCACCTTTACAATGTTATTATATTGCTAGAAGACCTAACAAAGTCGATAGAATTTAATTAGAATTAATTCCAGATTTAAAAACCATTCTGTTAACTAAGGGTCGGAGGTAGGGTCGGAGTCCTGATCGACCCTGGGTGTAACCCTCCCTTAACTCTGAACTTCCCGACCACTGAGGGTCGATGGTCAAGATCACCTACGGTCGGATGGTCATCGACCCTCGGTGCGACCCTCGGTGCACTTTGGTCCAATTCCATCTTTTAGTTCATTCTTCGTGCTTGGGATCCTATGTCTTGCTCCCATTTTCCATTCTACATTCATTCCATGGTCTAAAACCATGTATAACCCACCTAGATAGCTTTCATGCATTCTCCTATGGTTTTCTATGAAAACCTAACCATAGATTGATGGTTTGGGTTTCTCCGAGATCACACTCTCATCAATAGCTAACCTAAGGTCTGTAGAAACTCATGGAATTAGTATCCATACCTGAGAAGAATACTCCTTCTCTGCAACTCTTCTCTTTTGGCTTAATTCTCTTCCTTGTTTCTCTTCTTCTTCTTTTCCTTCTCTTCCTTCTCCATTCAATTAGGGTTGTGAAAGGAGTGAAAGTGACTTAGGGACGTCCTTTAAATAGAGTAGGAACATCCTAAAATAAGTCCCTTTGAGATTAAGAAAGAAACCCAATTGAAAATTAGGAAATTTCCTAATTCTATTTCCTACGGTAACCGAGGGTCGATGGGAGGGTCGATGATCCCGTCGACCCTAGGGTTCTAAGCTGTCCGACCCTCCCTTCAAAACTGAGGGTCTGACTTTCTTTTTTGGGAGGTCCGACCCTGCTTAGCTGGGTATGCGACCCTTCCCCTATTTTAAGTGTTTTTGGGTCGATTTGATACCTGGGATCTCGATCTCCTTCACGCCCTTGGTCCAATTGACTCGACCATGATGGGTAAACCTGGTTCAAGGTGGTAAGACCGGGTTAGATTGACTCGGGTCTTACAACTCCCCCCTACTTATAAAAATTTTGTCCTCAAAATTATACGTACCTTCTGAATCAAATAAGTGAGGGTATTGCTTTCGCATAGCATTCTCTTATTCCCATGTAACTTCTTCCATGTCTCTACTTTTCCATGTGACCTTAACATAGTAGATATCTCTGTTGCGTAGACGTTGAACCTTTCGATTAGTGATTTCTGTTGGTGTTACTTCGAATGTTAAATCATTAGCCAATTCTGGTAAATCCACTGTCAAAATGTGCGTTGGATCCTTGACATACTTCTTCAATAGGGAAATGTGAAATATGTCATGCACACTTGACATAGATGGTGGTAGTGCTAACTAATAAGCCACTTTACCACGCTTAGCTAGAATTTCATACGGCCCGACTTATCTTGGACTTAGTTTCCCTTTCTGTCCGAACCTCTTCAATCCTCGCATAGGCGATACCTTCAAAAATACTTTATCACCTACATCTCTTCGTCGAGTGTCTGCATATTGCTTCAGACGGTTCTGAGCTGTTCTCACTCTTTCCTTGATGATGTCGACCACTCGGCAAGTCTCTTTAACAAATTCCGGTCCAACAATACTATGTTCTCCAACTTCATTCCAAAACAAGGGAGTTCGACACTTCTTGTCACACCCCAATTCCGCACATTTCAGAATGGTGTGATGAACCGCTAAATAACCAACGGTTCAACCAGGATCTCAAATAGGCTATCCCCGCGTTACCTGAACCTTCATATACTCACCATCATAATCAGAGTAAATACACAATAGCGAAAGTCTTATAAATAAATGAACTGAGAACTAAAATGATATCCATAAATAATAGCAAATTATTCTGTGTTTAACTGAGACATAAATATTTAAGTACCAAATACATGTCTTATAAATCCAATAAAGAAACCTATAAAAATATCTAGTCAAATACACACGAGTTGCACTCGCAAGAGGAGTCGTGTGTAACGTCTTCAGCACCAACTTCCATAGCTGCTACATTCCCATACGCTGACGCGTTCATAAAATCTTCAACTGTATAACCTGCATCATCAACTAAAAATATTCGACGTCGAGGGGTGAGCACACAACACGGCTCAGTGAGTAGCCAAAACAATGCAACATTACATATGCATGCAAAAAAAATCAATTTATATCTTTGGTCTTGGTTTATAGTTTGCAATGTGCAATAGAAAGGTTAGGTGGTCAAAGGTTAACGTTTATTGACACCGCCACTATACACAGGGTGTAGAAGCCCTCCCGAAGGTTAACGTTTATCGTCGTCCCCATCCACCCTACCATAACATTATACAACAATGGTTAACGTTTATTGCTATATAATGCTATACCAACACGTAAGCCCCTGTTAGCGAGGGCTTGCAACCGGGCTCGCTGCTAACCAATCCTAATGCCAAACAAGTGTATCCAAGGCCTCATCCCAGCATCCCTCAGAACATCCATAGAGATAGAGCTAAGGCCCCCCGGTAGAGTCAGAAACTACAAGGACCGAGACCACCTCCCCTGATACTCTACGACATAATAGTTCTGCTAAGGTAATGGCGATACGACGATGTCAATGCACAAGACTTGAGTTAGAGATAGAGCTAAAGTGGTGAGACCCGCCAAAGGTTAACGTTTATTGACGTTCTCATCACACCTCCCTTGATACTCGCTCGCATCAAGTACATCAACCACACACATACAAGCACATGCCTATTCCTATCATCATCATCATCATCATCATCATGTTATAAACAATAAAGTAGATATGCATGAACAAGTAATAGAAATATTGGATGGCATGCTGTATGCACATTACAAACATATTCGCATAGAATCAAACATGGCATAGGACTCAAGAAATAGAAAACAGTTTATTATTAACCAATTTAGTTTGGGGTTAAGGTTCCTCACCTTAGCTTGTTAATAGATATTTCCCAAGCTTTAAAATCACCGTTACAATGTTATTAGATTGCTAGCAGACCTAACAAAGTCGATAGAATTTAATTAGAATTCATTCGAAATTTAAAACCATTTTGTCAACTGAGGGTTGATGCTAGGGTCGATGCTAGGGTCGATGGGTCTATCGACCCTCCCTCCATTCTGAACTTCCCGAATGCTGAGGGTCGATGGTCAGAAACACCTAGGGTCGAATGATCTATCGACCCTCGGTCATTCGACCCTAGGTGTGACCCTCGATGCACTCTGGTCCAATTTCCACTTTTAATCCATTCTTCGTGTTTGGGGTCCTATGGCTTGCTTCCTACATTCATTCAACAGTCATTCCATGGTCTAAAACCATGTATAATCCATCTAAATAGTATTCTTGCTTCCTCCTATGGTTTTCCATGAAAACCTAACCATGGATGGATGGTTTGGGTTTCTCCGAAATCCTACACTCAACCATATCTAACCTAAGGTCTGTAGAAACTCATGGAATTAGTATCCATACCTGAGAAGATTATTTTTCTCTGCAAATTCTTCTCCTTTTTGCTAAGTCTTCTTCCTTGCCTCCTTTCTTCCTCTTTTCCCTCTTCTCTCTTTCTCTCAATTCAATTAGGGTTGTGAAAGGAGTGAAAGTGGCTTAGGAACGTCCTTTAAATAGACTAGGAATGTCCTATAATAATCCCATTGAGATTTGGAAAGAATCCCAACCGAAAATTAGGAAATTTCCTAATTTTAGTTTTGTCAGAAACCGAGGGTCGATGGGAGGGTCGATGATCCCGTCGACCCTAGGGTCTTAAGCTGTCCGACCCTCCCTTCAAAACTGAGGGTCTGACTTTCTGTTTTGGGAGGTCCGACCCTGCTTAGCTGGGTGTGCGACCCTCCCCTAAAATTAAGTGTTTTTGGGTCGATTTTATACCTGGGATCTCGATCTCCTTCATGCCCTTGGTCCATTTGACTCGACCATGATGGGTAAACCTGGTTCAAGGTGGTAAGACCGGGTTAGTTTGACACGGGTCTTACACTTCTTGCCATACAGTGCTTCATAAGGTGACATCTGTATAGTAGCCTGATAGCTATTGTTATAAGCGAACTCGATCAATGGTAACTTTTCGTCCCATGATCCTTAGAAATCAATTACACATGCTCATAGCATATCTTCTAGAATCTGGATTGTACGCTCCGACTGTCCATCTGTCTGTGGGTGGAATGCAGTACTGAACTTCAATGTTGTACCCATAGCCTTTTGCAATCCCTCCCAAAACTTAGAAGTAAATCGTGGATCTCTATCAGACACAATGCTTTCTGGTACACCGTGTAATCGAACAATATTATCCACATACAGCTTCACTAACCTTTCCAGTGTATACTGAGTTCGTATAGGTATGAAGCGAGCTGTTTTAGTCAGACGGTTCACAATCACCCAAACTGCGTCAACTACTCGAGGAGTCAGTGGTAGTCTCGTGACGAAGTCCATAGTGATGCAGTCCCATTTCCATGCTGGTTCTGGTATTGGCTGTAACAGTCCTACGGGTCTTTGTCGTTCAGCCTTTACTTTCTGACAATTTAGGCATTGAGACACGAACTTGGCTACATTTTCTTTCATTCCCCTCCACCAATATAGTTTCTTTCGATCATGATACATTTTTGTACTTCCAGGATGTATCGAATAGATGGTGGTGTGGGCTTCCTTCATCAGTCGGTGTCTAATGTCTACACTTTCTGTTTCAGGTACACATATTCTTCCTTTGTATTTCAGTACCTTCTCGTCGTCTAAGGTGAACTCAGGGTTGGTCCTACCTTTCTCAATATCTTCTTGTACTATTCTTAGATAAGGATCTGCTTTGATAGTTGTCTTCACTTCATCCACTATATCCGGTATAATCTTCAATGCCGCAAACATATTCGAAAACCGATGAATAAACCCTTGGTTGGCTGATCCATCCGTTGTTTCTATCACATACTGCTCGTTACCGTGATTGAATACCCTTCCGGTAGTACATATTGCTGCAGTCGTGCTAACTTCTCCTTGCGATTTTAACATTGCCTTTCTGCTTAATGCATCCGCTACTACTTTCGCTTTTCCTGGATGATACTGGATATCACAATCATAGTCTTTCAATAGTTCCAGCCATCTTCTTTGTCTCATATTCAACTCCTTCTGATTAAATAGATAAGTAAGACTTTTATGGTCCGACTTAATCTGGAATTTCTCTCCGTATAGGTAATGTCTCCATATCTTGACAGCATGTACTACTGCCGCTAACTCCAAATCATGAGTGGGGTAATTTTTCTCATGTACCTTCAACTGTCTCGAGGCATACGTAATTACTTGCTCTCCTTGCATAAGCACACATCCTAATCCCAATCCCGACGCATCAGTGTATAAGGTAAACGTCTGTCCTGGAATAGGAATAGTCAAAATCGGGGCGGGTATCAATCGGACTTCAATGTCTGGAAGCTCTTCTCACATTTATCCGTCCACACAAACTTTTCACCTTTCTTAGTCAAACTGGTCAGAGGTACGGCAATCCGAGAATAGTCTTCTACGAATCTCCGATAATAACCAGCTAGACCCAGAAAACTTCTAATTTCTGAAACGCTCTTTGGTGCTTCCCACTTTACAATAGCCTCGATCTTGCTGGGGTCCACTTTGATTCCTTCAGCGGATACTACATGGCCTAGGAAGGCGACTTCACTTAGCCAAAACTCGTACTTTAAAAATTTGGCATATAACTTCTCTTTCCTTAAACGTTGTAGTGCTGCGTTTAGGTTCTTGATATGGGTTTCCTAGTCCTTGGAGTATACCAATATATCATCAATAAATACTATAACCGACGTATCCAACATATCGTGGAAAACTCGGTTCATAAGTTCCATGAACGTTGCCGGTGCATTAGTTAATCCGAAAGACATAATCAAAAATTCATAATGTCCATATCTGGTCCTGAATGCTGTCTTCGGAATATCACCTTCTTTAATCTTCAGCTGATGATAGCCTGATCGAAGGTCGATCTTAGAAAATACTTTTGCTCCTTGTAGCTGATCGAACAAGTCATCGATCCGAGGTAATGGAGATTGATTCTTGATTGTCAATTTATTCAACTATCGGTAGTCTATACGCAAACAACACTATCATCCTTCTTCTTCATGAATTGGCGCTCCCCATGATGCAATACTTAGCCGATTAGAACCCTTGTCTAATAATTGTTGTAGTTGCGTCTCAATCCCTTTAACTCCATGGAAGCTACTCTACAGGTGGCTTTGACACGAGTATCGTCCTTGGTAACAAGTTGATGATGAACTCGATCGCACGATCAGGTGATAACCCGATAAGTCTCCTGGAAACACATTAGAAAATTTATGCATCACATCAGTGTCTTCCATCTGTGGTGCTTCTTTGGTAACGTATACCACAGATACCATATATCCAACTCATTACTCTTCAAGGCATCTCTTCGCCCTTAGCATAGAGAGGATCAGCTTCCACTTCCTAGGCAACATACTTCCAATAATACTAAATTATATGTCGTTTTTATTCTTGAATGATAACCTCTTCTATGCACATAACAACTTTGTAGAGTGTTGAGACAGCCAGTCTATCCCTGACATCAAAGTTCGCCATCTCAAGTCCAATTAGGTTGCATCTAAATTCCATCCATCCATACGATTTGGACTTCATTCATAACACTCATCCAATTGAACATCTAGTCCAAAAAGACTTGAACTAGAAAATCTGGTGTAACGGTCTTAAGAGCTTGTCTAGTTTCTTCATCTCTTAAGACTATCGTCAAGATCTCATATTGCACTCATTAGCTTGTATTTCTTTTATCCTTGATGTTCTACCTTGCTCTCTCTTCCATATACCTCGAAAAATTTTGTGATTGTTACTTCATATCCCAAGTCTATCTATAAGCATTAGGGTATATGCTTATAAATTCATTAATTCAGCCAAACTATTTGGTCTTTACTTAATCATATCCCTCAACATTGGGCATAACTCAATTATCATTGTATTAAATCGAGTACTACTTATGCCATGACTTATCCGTGTATCCATTCTTAAATTTGCCTTTAGGAATCTTCTACCTTGTCAAAATTCATACCGATATAACCCTCTTTAACTCTACTTGAGTGCTATCTATTTCCTTACTGGCTACTCTTGATAGTTCTAATTTTTGCTCATGTACTCTTTTATAGACATGACTCATATCCATCCATTTAGCAATCTCAAAATAGATCCTCCATTACTTCATCTGAGGTTCATTGGTCATAGCATTTAATCTGAATCCAATCATCTTTCTTCCAATAATTCTATTACCACTAATCATATTTATCAACAAAGGTCAGGGAGTGAATGAATCAAAATGTCCATCCAAAAGTGATTCACTTCCTTCTGTCGATTTAGCATAATGACAACACTTGCTTTTCGAGAGCCAATCTCTTGTATATGGGTCTCGATTCTAGTGAACCTAGGTTTAAAGAATCAGGAGTAAATCTGTGGTAATCCAACCGGCATCAAAAGATCGTTAAGTTGTACGGTGGTCCAAATGCATAGAGGTTTTATAGTTCTTAACCTCATGGTTATAGGTTCTATCGAATATATAATGTCATTGGTCAAGGCATTACAAGAGTAAATCTGGAGAAGCTTTCATACATCAGTAAATTAGCTATAAATCTGGAGAATGATTTCGTACATCAATAAATCAGGTAAAATCGAAAAGATGTATGCTCAACATGATTAAACATTTAACTGTTCATTCAGTTCATATCTCTGTTCATGTTGTTGATCATGAGAGTGGCTCAGATTGGTATAATCAGGACTAATACTAAAGAAACAATATCTATAACTCCAATTGACAGGTTAAATCAAGAAGGTATCCTGTCAAGGCCCGAGAAATTAAAATCTGGTATGTGCATCCTCTATAATCATAAGAGTAAATCAATAATGCACCGCATCCTATATAAACATATCCAGTTATATGGCCATAATAGATTTGATCCTTTGCTGAAAATGTCCGAGGTATCATCTTCAGAAGACATTCTTCAATCCTTGTCGAATCATTCTGTCATGATGCAACTATCCCATACATCGATGGCTGATAAGGTTAACCACCTTGATACACTGCTTGTTGTGCACCAAACTTCTGTACTGGGGTGTACATTACTGGGACTTGCTGTATGATAGGTACTGTGTGCTAACATGTACTGGGGTACAGTGTTGCTACTTGTTGGTACCATACTTGGTTTGACCCGAAGGTGTTGATGTAGCATCGGTAACTTGGGTAGTGATTTACATAGCGACTTGCATAGTCGGTCTCATCTGTTGTTGCTCTTGTATTTTATTGGGTCAAGTTTATGACAACCATAACCAAGGTACTTGGTAGTCCAAGTGGTTGGCTGGAGTGGCCTGGTTGTTCACCTCCTTTTATTTGCTCCAATCTGATTATCATTATTTAGCATCTACTCAGATGAGTTTTTATTACCCATTCTCGACCCTGATAGTGGTGGGGTCAAGTTGTAACCTCATCTTAATGCTCAGTGGTTAATGGATTAGCGTGTAGTGGATTTCACTCTGAGTCTCCATGTTACCCAGGGGTATAGCTTTATCTTCTTGTAGTTACTCTTATTCTTAAGGTATGACCATTATTCTACTATCTCTGTTGGATTCGGCCCAAAATCTTTCCCTTTACCTTTGCAGGGAATTAGGCATTACTAGCCATTTTCTCCTTCCTTTGTCATTCATCGAGTTTCACATCTGGTGAGTACCAACTCGGTACTCAATTTTCTGCTTTACAGAAGCTCCCTTCTTGCTACTGTACTATATCCTTGTATACTTGGATAACTACCCAACTTATAGATAATACCCTAAATTGTTTGTTTATTAGGATAATTTTTTGTCTTCTCTTTCTGTGTGAGTGTATATATATGGTTCCACCTTTTATATGTACATTATCGTCTTGTTTAATTTCTGTGTCAACCAACACAGGTGCTTATGGTTTGTTTGTATTAAAGCTTTTAATTTATCCTAACTCAGTTCATGGACTCCAGTGGTAGTATTCAGGTTTAATGGGTAAGGCCTACGAGAGCTCTGATACCAAGTTGTCACACCCCAATTCCGCACTGTTTAGAATGGTGGGATGAACCGCTAGCAAATCAACGGTTCAACCAGGATCTCAAATAGGCTATCCCCGCGTTATCTAAACTTACACACATCCGTAATCAAAATCAGAGTAAATACACAATAGCGGAAGTTTTATAATAAGAAGAACTGAGAATCTATGTGATATTAAAATTTAAATAACAATTTATTCTCTTTTAACTGAGACATAAATATTTAAATACCAAATACATTTCTTAATAAATCCAAATAAGGAAACCTATAAAATATTTAATCAAATACACACTAGTTGCACTCGCAAGAGGAGTCATGTGTATCCACTTCAGCTCCAGCTTCCATTGTTGCTACGTTCTCGTACGCAGGCGCATTCATATAATCTTCAACGGTATAACCTGCATCATCAACTAAAAATATTCGACGTCGAGGGGTGAGCACACATCACGGCTCAGTGAGTAGCCAAAACAATGCAACAATACATATGCATGCAATCAATTTATATCTTTGGTCCGGTTTAAAGTTTACAATATGCAATAGAAAGGTTTAAGTAGCCAAAGGTCACGTTTATTGACCCCGCCTCTATACACAAGTGTGTGACGTCACCCGAAGATCACGTTTATCGTCGACTCACATGCACCCAACCATGAACAGTATATAACAAAGGTTAACGTTTATTGCTATATATTGCCATACCAACACGTAAGCCCCTGTTAGCGAGGGCTGCAAACTGGGCTTGCAACTAACCAATCCTAATGCCAAAAGTGTATCCAAGGCCTCACCCCAGCATCCCTTAGAATGTCCATAGAGATAGAGCTAAGGCCCCCCGGTAGAGTCAGAGACTACAAGGACCGAGACCACCTCCCCTGATACTCTACGACATAATAGTTCTGCTAAGGTAATGGCGATACGACGATGACAATGCACAAGACTTGAGTTAGAGATAGAGCTAAAGTGCTGAGACCCGCCAAAAGTTAATGTTTATTGACGTTCTCATCACACCTCCCCTGATACTCGCTCGCATCAAGTACATCAACCACACACATACAAGCACATGCCTATTCCTATCATCATCATCATCATCATCATGTTATAAACAATAAAGTAACTATGCATGAACAAGAAATAGAAATATTGGATGGCATGATGTATGCACATTACAAACATATTCGCATAGAATCAAACATGGCATAGGACTCAAGAAAATAGAAAACAGTTTTGTTATTAACCAATTAGTTTGAAGTTCTGGTTCCTCACCTTAGCTTGCTAAAAGATACTTTTCCAAGCTTTAGAATCACCTTTACAATGTTATTATATTGCTAGAAGACCTAACAAAGTCGATAGAATTTAATTAGAATTAATTCCATATTTAAAAATCATTCTGTTAACTGAGGGTCGGAGGTAGGGTCGGAGTCCTGATAGACCCTGGGTGCGACCCTCCCTTAACTCTGAACTTCCCGAACACTGAGGGTCGATGGTCAGGATCACCTAGGGTCAGATGGTCATCGACCCTCGATGCGACCCTCAATGCACTTTGGTCTAATTCCATCGTTTAGTCCATTCTTCGTGCTTGAGATCCTATGTCTTGCTCCTACTTTCCATTCTACATTCATTCCATGTTCTGAAACCATGTATAACCCACCTAGATAGCTTTCATGCATTCTCCTATGGTTTTTTATGAAAACCTAACCATAGATTGATGGTTTGAGTTTCTCCGAGATCACACTCTCATCAATAGCTAACCAAAGGTGTAGAAACTCATGGAATTAGTATCCATACCTGAGAAGAATACTCCTTCTCTGCAACTCTTCTCTTTTGGCTTAATTCTCTTCCTTGTTTCTCTTCTTCTTCTTTTCCTTCTCTTCTCTTTCTCTCAATTCAATTAGGGTTGTGAAAGGAGTGAAAATGGCTTAGGGACGTCCTTTAAATAGAGTAGGAACATCCTAAAATAAGTCCCTTTGAGATTAGGAAAGAATCTCAATCGAAAATTAAGAAATTTTCTAATTCTATTTCCTACGGTAACCGAGGGTCGATGGGAGGGTCGATGATCCCGTCGACCCTAGGGTTCTAAGCTGTCCGACCCTCCCTTCAAAACTGAGGGTCTGACTTTCTGTTTTGGGAGGTCCGACCCTACTTAGCTGGGTATGCGACCCTTCCCCTATTTTAAGTATTTTTGGGTCGATTTGACACCTGGGATCTCAATCTCCTTCACGCCCTTGGTCCATTTGACTCGACCATGACGGGTAAACTTGGTTCAAGGTGGTAAGACCGGGTTAGATTGACATGGGTCTTACAGCTAACTGGTAAGCCACTTTTCCACGTTTAGCTAGAATCTCATATGGTCCAACATATCTCAGACTTAGTTTCCCTTTCTGTTCGAACCGTTTCAAACCTCGCATTGGTGATACTTTGAGGAATACCTTATCACCTACGGCAAATTCAAGGTCTCGGCACCGAGTATCTGCATACTGTTTCTGACGATTCTAAGCCGTTCTTACTCTTTCCTTGATAAAGTCGACTACTCGACATGTCTCTTCAACAAATTCTGATCCAATAATGCTACGTTCTCCAACTTCATTCCAAAACAAAGGAGTTCGACACTTCCTGCCATACAGTGCTTCATAGGGTGACATCTGTATAGTAGCCTGATAGCTATTATTATAACCGAACTCGATCAGTGGTAATTTTTCATCCCACAATCCTTTAAAATCAATTACACAAGCTCGGAGCATGTCTTCTAAAATCTGAATGGTACGCTCTGACTGTCCATCTGTCTGAGGATGGAATGCAGTACTGAACTTCAATGTTGTACCCATAGCCTTTTGCAATCCTTCCCAAAACTTCAAAGTAAATCATGGATCTCTGTCGGACACAATGCTTTCAGGTACACCGTGTAATCTAACAATATTATCCACATACAACTTATCTAACCTTTCCAGTGTATACTGAGGTCGTATAGCTATAAATCGAGTCATTTTAGTCAGGCGGTCTACAATCACCCAACCCGCTTCAACTACTCGGGAAGTCAATGGTAACCCGGTGACGAAGTCCATAGTGATGCAGTCCCATTTCCATGCTGGTTCCGATAACGGCTGTAACAGTCCTGCAGGTCTTTGTCGTTCAGCCTTCACCCTCTGACAGTTTAGGCATTGAGACACGAACTTAGCTACATCTTCTTTCATTCCTCTCCACCAATATAATTTCTTTAGATCATGATACATTTTTATACTTCTAGGATGTATCGAATAGGCAGTGGTATGGGCTTCCTTCATTAGTCGGTGTCTAATGTCCAAACTTTCTGTTTCAGGTACACATATTCTTCCTTTGTATTTCAGTACCTTTTCATCATCTAAGGTGAACTCAGGAATAGTCCTACCTTTTTTGATGTCTTCTTGTACCGTTCTTAGATAGAGGTTTGATTTAATAGCTGTTTTCACTTCATCAATTATATCAGGTACAATCTTCAATGTGGCGAACATATTTGAAAACCGATGGACAAACCCTTGGTTGGTTGATTCACCCGATGCATCTATTACAAACTGCTCATTACCATAATTGAACACTTTTCCTGTGGTACACATTGCGGCAGTTGTGTTAATCTCTCCTTGAGATTTTATCATTGCTTTTCTACTCAGCGCGTCAGTAACCACGTTAGCTTTCCCTGGATGATACTGGATAACACAATCATAGTCTTTCAACAGTTCTAGCCACCTTCTTTGTCTCATATTCAGCTCCTTCTGATTAAAGAGATAAGTAAGACTCTTATGATCTGATTTAATCTGAAATTTCTCTCCGTAAAAGTAATGTCTCCATATCTTGACAGCATGTACCACTGTCGCTAATTCCAAGTCATGAGTGGGATAGTTCTTCTCATGTGTCTTCAGTTGTCTTGAGGCATAAGCAATTACTTGTTCCCCTTGCATAAGTACACATCCTAAACCCAATCCTGACGCATCAGTGTACAAAATAAATGGCTGTCCAGGTATAGGAATAGTCAAAACCGGAGTTGATATCAATCTAGTCTTCAATGTTTGAAAACTCTGCTCATATTTATCAGTCCAAACAAACTTTTCACCCTTCTTAGTCAAACTGGTGAGAGGTACGGCAATTCGTGAATAGTCTTCCACAAATCGTCGATAATACCCAGCTAGACCTAAGAAACTTCTAATTTCTGCAACGCTCTTCGGTGCTTCCCACTTCACAATAGCTTCAATCTTGCTAGGATCCACTTTAATTCCTTCAGCGGATACAACATGGCCTAGGAATGCAACCTCATTTAGCCAAAACTCACACTTTGTAAATTTGGCATAAAGCTTCTCTTTCCATAATCACTGCAGAGCGGCGTTTAGATTCATAATATGAGTTTCCTTGTTCTTAGAGTAGACCAATATATCATCGATGAATACAATGACCAACGTGTCCAACATATCATGGAATACCCGATTCATAAGTTCCATAAAAGTTGCTGGTGCGTTCGTCAATCCAAAAGACATGACCAAAAATTCATATTGTCCATATCTGGTCCTAAATGCTGTCTTGGGAATATCACCGTCCTTAATCTTCAACTGATGGTATCTGGACCGAAGATCGATCTTAGAGAATACCTTGGCACCTTGCAACTGATCGAATAGGTCATCGATCTGAGACAATAGGTACTGATTCTGAATTGTCAGCTTATTCAGTTCCCGGTAGTCTATACACAGTCGAACACTATCGTCCTTCTTCTTTACGAATAATACTGGCGCTCCCCATGGTGATATGCTAGGTCTAATGTAACCCTTGTCTAGTAGTTCTTGTAGCTGTACTTTTAATTCCTTTTGTTCAGTAGGAGCCATTCGATAAGGTGCTTTAGACACTAGTGCGGCTCCGGGTATCAAATTTATAACAAATTTTGTAGCTCGGTCAGGTGGTAGTCCTGGTAGTTCTTCAGGAAATACATCTGAAAAGTCACGCACGACATCAATATCCTCCATTCGTGGTGCTTCCTTGGTGAGGTCGACCACTAAAACTAGATACCCAACTCCTCCTTTCTCGAGGCATTTCCTAGCCTTTAATGCAGAGAGGATGAGCATTCGTTTATGGGAAATTTTGGTTCCCACAAAACTGAACTCTGCTCCTTCCTTGTCTTTAAATGTCAGCTTCTTTTCGGCACATAATAGATTTGCAAAATGCCGAGCTAACCAGTCCATTCCCAAGATGACGTCAAAGTCTGCCATCTCAAGTTGAATTAGGGTTGCATCTAAAGTTTTATCGTCAATAAGGACTGGACATGGTCCATAACCTGTTTCTAATTCCACTTCTAATCCCATCGGTGACCGTACAAGTAGTTTATAGTCCAGATATTTGAGGGGTAGGTTCAGCTTCTTTTCAAATGACACAGGTATAAAAGAATGAGTAGCTCCTGAATCAAAGAGTACTCTGGCGGGGATGCCATTAATGGGTACTATACCTGTGATTTATTTTAATTTAGTCTACATGTTCACACAATGTAACACAAAATGAAAGGTTCAGGTCATACCTGTGACCACGTCAGGCGATGCAGCAGCATCCTCAGAGGTAACAGAGTAAACTCTTCCTTGTTATGTTTGCTTTCTGGGCTTAGGGCACTCCTTTGAATAATGTCCCATTTTATTGTAGTTAAAGCATTTTACTCCTTCATTATTTGGCTTTTGTTGCTATTGAGCTGTTGGGGTAGTCTTGGCTGCAGCATTAAAACCTTGAGTATGGAAGGGTTTGAATATCCTTGTATTCCCTCCGTTATATGAATTTCCAGTTGGCCTCTTAATACCCCTGTTTTGAGCAAAATAGCTCTCTTTCTGGCTCGACTCTATAACCCGAGCAATTTGTACAGCTTCGTTGTAGACTTTCTTCTCAAGTCCTAGTACATGTTCACGAATACTTCCCCTAAGTCCCATGACGAACCTTCGGGTCTTTGTATCTTCTACTTTGCATACTTACTGGTGCAAAGAAGAACAGCTCCTCATAACGCTGTTGATATGCATCGACAGTCATCTGTCTCTGATACAAACTCAAGAACTCTTTCTCCATAGAATCTCTGAAACTCCTAGGAAAATACTTCTCAAAGAATGCCTCTTTATATATATCCCAGGTCAGTTGGGCGTGCTTTGTCAATAGATACGTCCGTGTGGACTTACACCAGTGGTGTGCATCGCCTTTCAGCATGAACGTTGCACACAACACTTTCTCCTCTTTGTTCACCGTCATCATCGTAAAATTCCTTTCCATCTCATCGATCCAGTGTGCTGGCCACAATGGATCAGCTAGCTTACCACTATACTCTTTGGGCTTCATCTTTAGAAAACGCTCAACTAGTCTGGAGTGGTCTAGTTGAGGAGGAACATAAGCCCCATACATAGGTGGTTGGTATTGATATCCACCTGGTGCTACTTCAGGGTTTTGCACTTGAGCCTGCATGATGGGAGTCTGAGGTGCATGGGGTATTGTGTTACTTCCCCCTGGTACTGTGCTTGTTTGTCCTGCTGGCATCGGTGTTGTCTGTGCAGCTGAAAAAGCCATGCCTATGGCAGCTTGCATAGTAGCTTGTACATGTTGTATTTGCTGCAGTTGTTATGCCAAATTCATTACGGCTGTAGCCAGGTCTGTTGGTGGAGCTGGCAGATTTGTAGGATTTGTCTGCCCATTAACTATGGACACTGTCGTGTTCAGATTCTCCTATGTTTTAGGATGTATATGGCTGTCTTCCTCCACAGGTGGTGGTGGTGGAATAGAGTTTCGGCTTTGTCTGGTTACTCTTCGCCCAGCCATTTTTCCGTTTCAAAGATAGTAGTGCCTGTAAGTAACCATAGCACATATGAGGCAATCAATATAATTGTTCTCCAGTCAAAAATTCAACTAATCAATATCATATTCACATTTTTCCGATCATTCTGTCAAAATTACTGTATTTTCCATCATAGGGTCGATGGTAGGGTCGATCCTTATGCGACCTTAGGGTATGTGACCCTGAGAATCACTGTCAACTTACCGAGAGCCTAGGGTCGATGTAGGGTCGGTATATGTCTGACCCTAGGGTCGACCCCTAGTTCTCTATCAGATCACCGAGAGGCTAGGGTCGATGAGGGGGTCAGAGGTAGGGTCGCATGTTTGGTCGAATTATGCGACCCTAGGACCCAGAATCAGGTTTTAAATCCCGATTTGGATTCATTTCTCATTCTTTCTCCTCCTTTTTGACTCAGGTCATTCCTCTGAGTTGCTACAGTGACAACCCCGACTCGTTGGTGATTCTATCATACTTCCGAGACTCTCACTCCTTCTCTTCAGGTGTGTGCCTACTGTTGCATGTTTTTAAGGTTTTTTAACTAAGGTTTCGTCCATTTTTATCATTTTCTTCAAATTAGAATTTTTCCAATCGTAAAAATTCGATTTTTATTGGGGGCTTTTGCTGTTGGTGACTCAATGGATGAAAGCCCTCAAAAATATTCAAGTTTCATCGGTTGGTTATCGAGAAACTTGAAAATTTCCAATTTTGACCTAATTTTTTGAGATTTTTGAATTTCTTGAAATTTCTTCAAATTCAATCTTCTTAGATAAAATTTCCAACTGTATAAGTCTTGCAAGATAGTTTAGAATCTATATAAGTCCTCCTGCCCATGTGTATGGGTGAAAAGTGAGGCTTTTGACCAATTTATGCCGTTATAATGCCGAAATTTTTAGGTTTTTCACCATTACTAAGCTATTATCTGTTTTTCTTTATTTTGGCAGATAATATGGCTCGTACCAAAGTACCTAGGGTTCATGACCCAATTCATTTCCAAGCTAACGAGGTCGAGGCTCAGTATGCCCGCTACGCTCGTAAGAAGGTAGAGGGAGGTCGTCGTGTGGACTTGGCTAGCCTAGCCTTGTTTGACGTAGAGAGAGCATTTGGTGACATGGGCTGGCTTCCCGTGATTTCCTACGAAGACTGTACCCATCCGGATCTGGTGAGACAGTTCTATTGTAATCTCCAGGTGGTGGGAGACCACAATGACATTGAGAGGGGTAAGGAGCTCAGGATCACGAGCTACGTCAAGGGAGTAGAGATTTCCTTTGACTGCCAGCAGTTAGCGGACCTCTTGGGCATTTCATATGACGGCCCCTTGGTATACTGTGCTCCCAGAGAGCCCCAGTTCTTTTCCTTGGAGATGCGGGCTGAGATAGACTGTCAGCTTATCAGATAGGATCGCTGGGAGATAAAGGCGATCAACCTACGTCCATCCAGAGCCTCGGGTGTACTATAAGATCATCCAGCACAATCTGATACCCCAGAGTGGACACTATGAGAGGATCTCCCAGTTGACCCAGTATTTACTTTATTGTATCTACACTAGGCAGCCTGTCTACCTCCCTTATATTATTATGCGAACGATGATCTGTGCTACGCTGCCTGGTCAGATAGACAACCTGCCCTATGGACGTCTGATCACCACCCTGCTTATCTGCCTGGGTATTGATTTAGTGGATGAGAGGATTTAGGAGAAGACTTTCTCATCAGTGCTAAACTGGGAGGCTATCTGTAGGATGGGCATAAGGGACATCCAGGTCAGTGATGAGGAGAGGAACGCTTTGGTGCGTCCTCGTACTCGAGTGGAGGTGGCAGACGCTGAGGCAGCAGCAGCAGCCACTGGAGCAGGGGTTCATGGGGGTGATGCTGAGGATGAGGATCGTATGTACATGGATGTGGACTCCATACCTCCACCATCTCCTCTGCATTCTACTAGAGCTGGTCCATCACAGACTCCTTCATACACGGTTGGTCCTTCACGCCCACCAACTGACGATATGATGGGTTTACTTCGTGAGATCAGGGAGGCTCAACGTGCGATGGATTCAAGGGTGGGAGAGCTTCTAGATGCTCAGCGTGCGTCTGATCAGTAGATGACTGTGTTGACGGCTAGTCTCTAGATGGCCCAGACTCAGGTAGTCTGGTTGACTAGAGTCTATGCTGAGGATTATGACAGAGACCACGAGGCACCGCCTCCCCCATCACCTCCAGCTTCATGATGTATTTTTTTTTTCTTTCCTTTTGTATTACAAAGTAATTGTCTGGGTTGTGGACTGTACTCTGTTTTAGATATGTATATAAACTTGCTTTGGTTTGATGTGTATATACGTTTGTCTTTCACTCGAGTGTATATGAACTTGTTTCTCATTTAATAGATGCATTATTCTCTTTCAAATTTTTGTCTCAAACAACACAGGTGCTTATAGTGTGTTATTATTACAGCTTTTAAATTTTATCCTATCTTAGTTCACGAACTTTTGTGATAGTATACTGGTTGAAAAGACAGGGCCTAAGAGCTCTGATATCAAGTTGTCACACCCCAATTCCGCACTACTCAGAACGGTGTGATAAACCGCTAATAAGCCAACGGTTCAACTAGGACCTCAAATAGGCTGTGTCCGTTTGCTTAAACCATACACATCCACAACCATAATCAGAATAAATACACAATAGCGGAAGTCTTAATATTAAATGAACTGAGAATCTAAATGTGATAATCATAAATAAAATACCCAATTATGTTGTATCAATCGAGACATAAGTAAATAAAATATCAAATTACATTTCCTTAATGGTCCAAATAAAAATCTAATAAAAAACGCATGAGTTGCACTCGCATGATGAGTCATGCGTCTCCATTATATGTTCAGCATCCATCGCAGTAATGTGTCCGTATGCGGGACCATTCATATAATCTTCCATAGTCGTACCTGCATCATCAACTAAAATATTTGAATTTGAAAAGGGTAAGCACACATCACGACTCAGTGAGCAAACAAAACAATGCAATAAACATATGCATGCATTCAATTCATATATGTGGTCTGGTATATAAGTTTGCAATGTGCTATAGAAAGGTTTGGAGGCCGTCACACCTCTATACACGAATTTGTGGAACCGCTCAACGGATCAAACACCATTGCCGCCCCCACATGCACCCACCATGGGATAGAGATAGAGCTAAAGTGCTTAGGATCGCACCGCATCACACTTCCCCTGATGCTCTATCCATACCAACACGTAAGCCCCTGTTGGCGAGGGCTTACAAACTGGGCTCACTACTAACCAATCCTAATGTCAAACAGTGTATCCAAGGCCTCACCCCAGCATCCCTCAATACATCCATAGAGATAGAGCTAAGGCCCCCCGACAGAGTCGAAGACTACACGGTCCGAGACCACCTCCCCTGATGCCCTACGACGTAATAGTTCTGCTAAGGTAATGGTGATATGACGATTTCAGTGGACAAAACTTGAGTAGAGATAGGGCTAAAGTGTTTAGGACCGCACCGCATCACACTTCCCCTGATGACCCACTCGCATCAAGTACACTAACCACACACAACATTCACATGCCTATTCCTAGCATCATCATCAACATCATGTTGTAAATAAACATAATTAAATATGCATGAACAGTAATAATGGGAATAGTAGATGACATGTGATATGTGCATTACAATCATACAATCATAGAATCATACATGGAATTGGACTCAATAAACAAAAACGGTTTATTATTAGCCAATTAGTTTAGGTCTTGTTCCCTCACCTTTGTTTGATTGTAGATCCTCTTTCAAGCTTTAAGAATCACCTTTATATCAATAGGAAAACCTAACAAATCGATAGATTTTAATTAGGATTCATTCTGACAGTTTTAAGCTTGCTGTAAAGCTAGGGTCGCAGGATGGGTCGCAGGATGGGTCGCAAGTATCTGAGACCCCAGGGTATAGGGTCGATCATAGGGTTGGTTATCCATCGACCCTAGGTGCGACCATAGCTTCCCTGGACTTCTCGAGAGCTAGGGGTCGATCTTGTGGTCTGATAGGGTCGGTTACCAGTCGACCCTAAGTGCGACCATATGTAATTTGAGTCGACTTTTCATCCTACAGTCCACTCTTTCATGTTTGGATCCCTTGGCTTACTTTCATGGTCAGTTCTATGATTGTTCTATGGCTTAAAACTCCAAGTTACTTCCTTTACTTTGTTTATGATGATTCCCTCCATGGATTCCCTTGGAATTTTCCCATGGATGGATGATTTAGGTTTCTCCTAGATCTTACCCTCTTCATATACTATTCTAGGGTCTTACACAATTTATGGAGAATGTTTTCATACCTTAGACTTGCTGAATTCAGAGATTCCTCTGAAACTCTTCTCCTTAGCCTTCTTCTCCAACTTTCCTTCTCTTCCTTCTCTTCTCTTTCTCTCACTTTCAATTAGGGTTTCAAAAGGAGTGAAAGAGCCTAAGGGATGTCCTATTTATAGAGAAAAACCTCTCAAAATCCGTCCCAACGAGTTTAGGAAAGGTTCCCTTTGAATTAGGAAAGTTTCCTAATTTTTGGTTTCTGTCAGTTTGCCTAGGGTCGATGCTAGGGTCGCAGAATCCGTCGACCCTAGGGTCTCAAGTCATCCGACCCTAGGACTCAAAAGTCATGGGTTGGACCCTACTGAGGTGGGGTCGACCCTACCTGTTTAGACATGCGACCCTACCCTCTATTTTACTATTTTTGGGTCAATTTTGTCACACCCCAATTCTGCTCCAACCAGAATGGTGTGATGAACCGTCAATAAACCAACGGTTCAACCAGGATCTCACAATAGGCTATCCCACATATGATAAACCAAAACACATTCCACATTAATCAGAGGTAATAAAATAAATAGTGAAATTCTTATAGTAAACGAACTGAGAATCTAACTGTGATAACCATAAATAAATATCAAATTATTGTTAAATCAACTGTGACATAATTAAATAAATATCAATTACATGTCTTTAATAAAATATAAACAAAATCTAATCGAATACGCATGAGTTGCACTCGCATGAGGATTCATGTATATCCACTAAGTCTTCAGCTTCCATTGTCGCCACATGCCCGTACACAGGAGCGTTCATATAATCTTCAACGGTGGTACCTGCATCATCAACTAAAAGTATTCGAATTCGAAAGGGTGAGCACACATCACGGCTCAGTGAGCAAACAAAACAATGCAACAATACATATGCATGCAATCAATTTATATCTTTGGTCTGGTTTAAAGTTTGCAATGTGCTATAGAAAGGATAGGTGGCCGCCGCACCTCTATACACGAGTGTGTGGAAACGCCTAATGAAAATGGCACTGTCACCCCACATGCGCCCATCATGGACAATATACACCCCATGAAAATGGCATGGCTGCACCGATTGCCCATACCAACACGTAAGCCCCTGTTGGCGAGGGCTTGCAAACTGGGCTCGCAACTAACCAACCCTAATGTCAAACAATGTATCCAAGGCCTCACCCTAGCATCCCTCAATACATCCATAGAGATAGAGCTAGGGTTTGGTGACCAGGCTGAACCACAATGCCACATCCCCCCTGATGCCCTACGACATATTAGTTCCGCTAAGGTAATGGCGATACGACGATATTAGTGGACAAGACTTGAGTAGAGATAGAGCTAGAGTCTGGTGACTAGGCTGAACCACAATGTCACGTCCTCCCCCTGATACTCCACTCGCATCATGCACACTAGCACTTGCTTAGTGGACATGACTTGAATAAAC
Organism: Protea cynaroides; assembly: GCA_028583415.1. Classification (NCBI taxonomy): domain Eukaryota; kingdom Viridiplantae; phylum Streptophyta; class Magnoliopsida; order Proteales; family Proteaceae; genus Protea; species Protea cynaroides. The sequence continues at coordinate 63,092,678 of CM053271.1, forward strand.
CATGGCACAATATACCCCGATGAGAACGGCATCGAAGTACCGGTTGATACCATCCCTACCCGCACCATGTACACTAGCCAAACACAAACATTCACATGCCTATTCCTACCATCATCAACATCATCATGTTATAATCAATAAATTTAAATATGCATGAATAGTAATAATAGAAATATTGGATGACATGTTGAATGCACATTACAAGCACATATGCATATCAAAATCATGGTATTGGACTCAAGAAATAAAAACAGTTTGTTATTAACCAATTAGTTTAGGTCTTGTTCCCTCACCTTTGCTTGTTTGTAGATCCTCTTTCAAGCCTTAAGAATCACTTTTATATCAATATTATATTGCTAGAAGACCTAACAAAGTCGATAGAATTTAATTTGAATTTATTCTAATTTTTACAGCTTGCTGTTAACTGGGGGTCGATGCCTAGGGTCGGAGGTTCCATCGACCCTAGGTGCTACCCCTCCTTTCCTGAACTTCCCGGATGCTGGGGGTCAATGCTAGGGTCAGAGGTTCCATCGACCCTAGGTGCGACCCCCATGGTTTGAGTCAAAAATATCAAATTTCGTCCATTCATTCATGTTTGGGGTCCTATGGCTTGCTTCTATAATCCATTCCATACATGTTCTATGGTTTAGAACTATTCTTTATTCACCTACAAGGTTTCAATGATCTCCTCCATGGTTTCCATTGAAACCTAACCATGGATGGGTGATTTGGGTTTCTTCTAAGTCATACCCTCTTCATAAACCATTCTAAGGTCTTAAATAAATCATGGGGAATGTATTCATACCTTAGGTTTGCTGAGATTCGAAGTTTCTCTGAATTTCCTCCCCCTTGGTCTTCTTCTTCAATTCTCTTTCTCTTCTCCTTCTCTTCCTTCTCTTCTCTTTCTCTCAATCCAATTAGGGTTGTAAAAGGAGTGAAAGAGGTTTAGGGATGTCCTATTTATAGAGTAAAACCTCCCAAAATAAGTCTCATTGAGTTCAGGAAAGGTTCCAATTGAAATTAAGAAAGTTTCCTAATTTTCGGTTCGTGTTGTTTTTCTCGATTACCGGGGGTCGATGGGGGGTCGGACAATTCATTGACCCCCTGCGATCCCTGGTCACTGGTCGATGGGGAGGGGGGGGGGTCGGACCTGTCTGTTAAAACCTGCGACCCTACCCTCATTTTGACTATTTTTGAGTAAATTTTCATATTGGGTCTTGGTTTTTCTTCACACACTTGGTCCACTTGGCTCGACCATGATATGTAGACGGGTCCCGATACAAAATATAAGGTTAGGCCGGGTTCGTGGCATGCGGGTCTTACAAATTTCGTACCTGGTTTTGTGATTTCCTTCACACACTTGGTCCATGTGGCTCGACCATGATAGGTGGACCTGGTACAAGGTGGTAAGACCGGTTAGTTAGGTACGGGTCTTACAGTTACCCTACTCACGACTTAGAATTAACAACGGTAATCTTTGCTCTCATGTCATGGAGGTATTACTTGTATGGAGAAAAGTTTTAAATAAAGTTTGACCACAAGAGTCTTACTTACCTGTTTATACAAAAGGACTTGAATATGAGACAATGAAGATGGAAAGAATTATTAAAGGATTATGACTGTGAGATCTTATATCACCCAGGCAAAGCCAACATCATAGAGGACGCCTTAAGTAAGAAAGGTTTATTCAGACCTGAGGAAGGGATTGGGCCAGTTTCAATTCAGTCAACACTAACTGGCAGTCAAGGCAGAATACAAAAGACTCTAGATATTTCAGAAGGATCCCTAAGAAACAAGGTGAGTTGTGAACTTGCCAATTTGTTTGTAGTACTACAAATCAAGGCAAAGATGGTTACTGAGGTAATAGAGGAGCTATCTAAGGATTCTTATCCCATGACATTGAGGGAAGACCTACAAAGAGGGAGATCAGACCCTGACTTCTCTCTTTTTGAAGATGGTGCACTCAAATTTTGAGAGAGACTTTGTATTCCCGTGACTGCTAATGCTACTAAGGAAATACTCTTAAAGGAAACTCACAACACCCCCTATTCAGCACATCCAGGTAGTACTAAGATGTACCATAACTTAAAGAAGACTATATGGTAGAGAGGGATGAAGACAGATGTGGCAAGCTTCATATACATGTGTTTAATTTACCAACAAGTAAAGGTAATCTGACAGAAACCATCAAGGTTGTTTCAACCACTAGTTGTACTCAAATAAAAATGGGACTGTGGCCTACCCTTGACACCTAGAGCCATGGATGTTGTTTGGGTAGTTATTGATCGACTTACAATAACAGCGAGGTTTATAGCAATAAGGCCACAATATACTATGGATAAGTTAGCTTGATTTATGTGAATCTAATAGTCTGTCTCTATGGTGTGCCCCAAAAGCACAGTGTCGGATAGAGACCCTAGATTCACATCCAAATTCTGTGAAGGTCGACAGCATGCTATGGGTACCGAGCTAAAATTCAGTACAGCATTCCATCCCCAGACAAACGGCCAATCAGAGAGAACAATCCAAATTTTAGAAGACATGCTCCTTGCTTGTGCCATCGACTTCAAATAAGCATGGGATAAGAAACTACCTAAAATGGAGTTTGCCTATAACAACAGCTACCAATCCACTATCGGCATGGCTCCATATGAAACCTTATACAGAAGGAAATGCCGAACACCATTGTATTGGGAAGAAGTTGGTGAGAGAAAGATGGTGGGACAAAACTTTGTCCAACAAACTTGTCAAGAAATTGACCAAATTCGAAAGAGAATCAAAGTGGTACAAACTCGCCAGAAAAGTTATTCCGACATCAGATGAAAGGACTTAGAGTTTGCTGTAGGGGATAAAATATTCTTGAAGATCTCACCCTTGAGGGGACTAAAATTGTCACACCCCAATTCTGCACATTTCAGAATGGTGTGATGAACCGCTAAATAACCAATGATTTAACCAGGATCTCAAATAGGCTATCCCCGCGTTACCTGAACCTTCATACACTCACCATCATAATCAGAGCAAATACACAATAGCGGAAGTCTTATAAATAAATGAACTGAAAACTAAAATGATATCCATAAATAATAGCAAATTATTCTGTGTTTAACTGAGACATAAATATTTAAGTACCAAATACATGTCTTATAAATCCATTAAAGAAACCTATAAAAATATCTAGTCAAATACACACAAGTTGCACTCGCAAGAGGAGTCGTGTGTATCATCTTCAGCTCCAGCTTCCATTGCTGCTACCGTCCTGTACGTAGAAGCATCCATATAGTCTTGAACTGTGTAACCTGCTTCATCAACTAAAAATATTCGACGTCGAGGGGTGAGCACACAACATGGCTCAGTGAGTAGCCAAAACAATGCAACATTACATATGCATGCACATTCATTTATCTCTTTGGTCTGGTTTATAGTTTGCAATGCGCAATAAAAAGGTTGGGTGGTCAAAGGTTAACGTTTATTGACACCGCCTCTATACACAGGGTGTGGAAGTCCGCCCGAAGGTTAACGTTTATCGTCATCCCCATCCACCCTACCATAATATTATACAACAAAGGTTAACGTTTATTGTTATATAATGCTATACCAACACGTAAGCCCCTGTTAGCGAGGGCTTGCAAACTGGGCTCGCTACTAACCAATCCTAATGCCAAACAGTGTATCCAAGGCCTCACCCCAAAGATCCCCTCGGAATGTCCATAGAGATAGAGCTAAGGCCCCCCGGTAGAGTCAGAGACTACAAGGACCGAGACCACCTCCCCTGATACCCTACGACACAATAGTTCTGCTAAGGTAATGGCGATACGACGATGTCAATGCACAAGACTTGAGTTAGAGATAGAGCTAAAGTGCTGAGACCCACCAAAGGTTAACGTTTATTGACGTTCTCATCACACCTCCCCTGATACTCGCTCGCATCAACCGCACACATACAAGCACATGCCTATTCCTATCATCATCATCATCATCATGTTATAAACGATAAAGTAAATATGCATGAACAAGTAATATAAATATTGGATGGCATGCTATATGCACATTACAAACATATTTGCATGGAATCAAACATGGCATAGGACTCAAGAATTAGAAAACAGTTTATTATTAACCGATTTAGTTTGGAGTTAAGGTTCCTCACCTTAGTTTGCTATAAGATACTTTTCCAAGCTTTAAAATCACCTCTACAGTGTTATTACAATGCTAGCAAACCTAACAAAGTCGATAGAATTTAATTAGAATTAATTCCGAATTTAAAAACCATGCTGTTAACTGAGGGTCGATCAGAGGGTCGATGCTCAGGATACATAGGGTCGATGGGTCTATCGACCCTACCCTCTGTCTGAACTTCCCGAATGCTGAGGGTCGATGGTCAGGGTGCCTAGGGTCGATGGGTCTATCGACCCTGTGTGCGACCCTCGGTGCACTCTGGTCCAATTTCCACTTTTTAATTCATTCTTCGTGTTTGGGGTCCTATGGCTTGCTTCCACATTCCATTAAACATTCATTCCATGGTCTGAAACCATGATTCATCCTCCTAGATGCCTTTCATGCATTATCCTAGGGTTTTCCATGAAAACCTAACCATGGATGGATGGTTTGGGTTTCTCCGAAATCCTACACTCGACCATATCTAACCTAAGGACTATAGAAACTCATGGAATTAGTATCCATACCTGAGAAGATTACTTTTCTCTGGAAATTCTTCTCCTTTTTGCTAAGTCTTCTTCTTTACTTCTTTTCTTCCTCTTTTCCTTCTTCTCTCTTTCTCTCAATTCAATTAGGATTGTGAAAGGAGTGAAAGTGGCTTAGGGACGTCCTTTAAATAGAGTAGGAATGTCCTATAATAGTCCCATTGAGATTTGGAAAGAATCCCAATCGAAAATTAGGAAGATTCCTAATTTTAGTTTCGGCGGTAAGTGATGGTCGATGAGAGGATCGATGATCCCGTCGACCCTGTGGTCTGACACTGTCCGACCCTCTCTTAAATTTTAAGGGTCTGAGTTTCTAATTTGGGAGGGTCGACCCTGTTTAGCTGGGTATGCGACCCTTCCTCTATTTTAAGTGTTTTTGGGTCGATTTGATACCTGGGATCTCGCTCTCCTTCACACCCTTGGTCCATTTAACTCGACCATGATGGGTAGACCAGGTTCAAGGTGATAAGACCGGGTTAGTTTGACACGGGTCTTACAACTCCCCCCAACTTATAAAAATTTTGTCCTCGAAATTGGACGTACCTTCTGAATCAAATAAGTGAGGGTATTACTTCAGCATAGCATTTTCTTCTTCCCATGTAACTTCATCCATGTCTCTACTTTTCCATGTGACCTTAACATAGTAGATATCTCTATTGCATAGACGTTGAACCTTTCAACTAGTGATTTCCGTTGGTGTTACTTCAAATGTCAAATCATCAGTCAATTCTAACAAATCCACTATCAAAACAGGTGTTGGGTCTTTGACATACTTCTTCAATAAGGATATGTGAAATACGTCATGCACACTTGACATAGATGGTGGTAGTGCTAACTGATAAGCTACTTTTCCACGCTTAGCCAGAATTTCATATGGCCCGATATATCTTGGACTTAGTTTCCCTTTTTGTCCGAACCTTTTCAATCCTCACATAGGAGATACCTTCAAAAATACTTTATCACCTACGGCGAACTCTAAATCTCTTCGTCGAGTATCCGCATATTGCTTCTGACGGTTCTGAGCTGTTCTTACTCTTTCGTTGATAATGTCGACCACTCGACAAGTCTCTTCAACAAATTCTGGTCCAACAATACTATGTTCTCCAACTTCATTCCAAAACAAAGGAGTTCGACACTTTCTGCCATACAGTGCTTCATAAAGTGAACATCTGTATAGTAGCCTGATAGCTATTGTTATAAGCGAACTCGATCAATGGTAACCTTTCATCCCATGATCCCTTGAAATCAATTACACATGCTCGTAACATATCTTCTAGAATCTGAATTGTGCGCTCTGACCGTCCATCCGTCCGTGGGTGGAATGCAGTACTGAACTTCAACGTTGTACCCATAGCCTTTTGCAATCCTTCCCAAAATTTAGAAGTAAATCGTGGATCTCTATCCGACACAATGCTTTCTGGTACACCAATCGAACAATGTTATCCACATACAACTTTGCTAACATTTCCAGTGTATACTGAGGTCGTATAGGTATGAAACGAGCTGTCTTTGTCAGATGGTCTACAATCACCCAAACTGCGTCTACTACTCGAGGAGTCAATGGTAGTCCCGTGACGAAGTCCATAGTGATGCAGTCCCATTTCCATGCTGGTTCCGGTAACGGCTGCAATAGTCCTGCGGGTCTTTGTCGTTCAGCCTTTACTTTCTAACAATTTAGGCATTGAGACACGAACTTAGCTACATCTGCTTTCATTCCCCTCCACCAGTATAATTTCTTTAGGTCATGATACATCTTTGTACTTCCAGGATATACCGAGTAGATGGTGGTGTGGGCTTCTTTCATGAGTCGGTGTCTAATGTCTACACTTTTTGTCTCGGGTACACATATTCTTCCTTTGTATTTCAGTACCTTCTCGTCATCCAAGGTGAACTCAGGGTTAGTCCTACCTTTCTCAATATCTTCGTGTACTGTTCTCAGATAAGGATCTGCTTTGATAGCTTTCTTCACTTCATCCACTATACCCGGTATAATCTTCAATGCCGCGAACATATTCGAAAACCGATGAATAAACCCTTGGTTGGCTGATCCATCCGTTGTGTCTATCACATACTGCTCGTTGCCGTGATTGAATACCATTCCGGTAGTACACATTTCCGCAGTCGTGCTAACTTCTCCTTGAGATTTTATCATTGCTTTTCTGCTCAATGCATCTGCTACTACATTCGCTTTTCCTGGATGATACTGGATATCACAATCATAGTCTTTCAATAGTTCCAGCCATCTTCTTTGTCTCATATTTAACTCCTTCTGATTAAATAAATAAGTAAGACTTTTATGGTCCGACTTGATCTGGAATTTCTCTCCATATAGGTAGTGTCTCCATATCTTGACAGCATGTACTACTGCCGCTAACTCCAAATCATGAGTGGGGTAATTTTTCTCCTGTACCTTCAATTGTCTCAAGGCATATGCAATCACTTGCTCTCCTTGCATAAGCACACATCCTAATCCCAATCCCGACACATCGGTATATAAGGTAAACGTCTGTCCTGGGATAGGAATAGTCAAAATCAGAGCGGATATCAATCTGGTCTTCAGTGTTTGAAAACTCTTTTCACACTTATCCGTCCATATAAATTTTTCACCTTTCTTGGTCAAACTGGTGAGAGGTACGGCAATCCGAGAATAGTCTTCTACGAATCTCCAATAATAACCAGCTAGACCCAGAAAACTTCTAATTTCTGAAAAGCTCTTTGGTGCTTCCCATTTTACGATAGTCTCGATCTTACTAGGGTCCACTTTGATTCCTTCAGGGGATACTACATGGCCTAGGAAGGCGACTTCACTTAGCCAAAACTCGCACTTTGAAAATTTGGCATATAGCTTCTCTTTCCTTAACCGCTGTAGGGCTGCGTTTAGGTTCTTGATATGGGTTTCCTTGTCCTTGGAGTATACCAATATGTCATCAATAAATACTATCACCGACGTGTCCAACATATCGTGGAAAACTCGGTTCATAAGTTCCATGAACGTTGCCGGTGCATTAGTTAATCCGAATGACATCACTAAGAATTCATAATGTCTGTATCTTGTCCTGAAAACTGTCTTCGAAATGTCACCTTTTTTAATCTTCAGTTGATGATAGCCTGATCGAAGATCGATCTTTGAAAATACTTTTGCTCCCTGTAACTGATCGAACAAGTCATCGATCCGAGGTAGCGGATATCGATTCTTGATTGTCAGCTTATTCAACTCTCGATAGTCGATACATAATCGAACGCTACCATCCTTCTTCTTTACGAACAACACCGGTGCTCCCCATGGAGATATACTGGGTCTAATATAACCCTTATCCAGCAGTTCTTGTAATTGTACTTTTAATTCCTTCAGTTCAGTAGGAGCCATTCTAGAAGGTGCTTTTGATACTGGTGCGGCTCCGGGTAGAAGGTCTATTACAAACTCCGTGGCTCGGTCGGGTGGTAATCCGGGTAGTTCCTCCGAAAATACATCTGGGTAATCCCGCACGACATCAATATCTTCCATTCGTGGCGCGTCCTTGGTTAGGTCGACCACTGATAATAGATATCCGATGGCTCCCTTTTCAAGGCACTTCTTAGCCTTTAATGCTGAGAGTATGAGCTTGCGTCTCCTGGGAAGTTTGGTTCCCGAGAAACTGAATTGTGCTCCTTCTTTGTCTTTGAACGTTAGCTTCTTTTCGGCGCATAATAGGTTTGCTGAATGTCGAGCTAACCAGTCCATTCCCAAGATGACGTCAAAGTCTGCCATCTCAAGTTGTATTAAAGTTGCATCTAAGGTTTTCTCGCCAATGAGAACTGGACATGGCCCATAACCTTTCTCTAATTCCACTTCTAATTCCACCTCTAATACCAAGTTGTCACACCTTTGTGCTGCTTCTGGGACCTGCACTGGAATTGGTGCAGCCGGTTGTTGCGGTGTCTGAGGGGCTGGGTGGTTACCCACTGGTGCTGCACTGGCTTGCCCAGTGTGTATGGGTGCAGCCTGAGTGGCTTGATACATAATCCCCATGGCAACCTGCATTTGAGCTTGTGCGTGTTGCATCTGCTGTAGCTGCTGAGCTAGGTTCATAACCACAGTTGCTAGCTCCGGTGGTGGAGGTGGCAAATTTGTAGGGTTTGTCGGTTCTGGATTACCCTGTGCATGGTTATTCTCTTGACTAGTCTCCTCCACTGGTGGTGGTGGTGGGATTGTATTTCGGGTCTGTCGGATAACTCTACGTCCAGATATATTTCTTTTCGATGATTGGTGGTGCCTGAAAATCATCAAAATAGGTGAGAAATCATGTATATGTCATGTAGGCACGTTAACCAATAATCAATTCCAATTCGAGCTCATTTTATAAACAAAATACTGTCTTTTCTATATAGGGTCGATGGTGAGGGTCGATGGTATGTCAGACCCTTAATGTCCGACCCTGTGTTTTTCTGTCAGATTCTCGAGAGCTGAGGGTCGATTAGAGGGTCGATCAGAGGGTCGATGGCTCTGGTCGAGTTGTCCAACCCTCTAACCAAAAATCAGATTTTTAAAGTCTGATTTTGGGTCATTTTCTTTTATTTCCCTCCCGCTTCGACTCGCCTCTTCTCTCCGAGTTGCTACAGTGCTACTTCACTGTTGTGGATCGATTTTAGTCCGAGTTTCGACATCCACTTCATCCCTACAGGTATGCTTTCCCATTTTTACCTATTTTTAGGTTTCCATTCCTAGGTTTTTACCCATTTAACTTGTATTTTTCAAATTAAACTTTTTCCAACCATAAAAATTCGATTTTTATTGGGGGCTTTTGTTGTTGGTGTCTTGAGGAACGAAATCCCTCAAAAACTTTTGAGTTTCATCGGTTGGTTATCGAGAAACTTAGATTTTTTTCTCTTTTTGCCCTAATTTGTCGAAATTTTTTGATTTCTTGCAATTCCTTCAAATTGGACCTTGTCAGTTAAAATTTCCTTCTGTTTAACTGTTGTATGATGTGTTGGAACTTATGTAGGTCCTCCTGCCCACTTGTATGGGTGAAAAGTGAGGCTTTTGACCAACTTACGTCGTTATAATGCCCAATTTTTAAATTTTTATCCTATTAACTCCTTGTTTTCCTTTTTCTTTCTTATCTGCAGATACTATGGTTCGTACCAAAGTACCCAGAGTTCGTGATCCGCTTTGCTTCCGCTCCAATGAATCCGAGGCATAGTATGCCTACTATACAGGCAAGAAAGTAGAAGGGGGTCGTATGGTGAACCTGGCTGAGCTAGCCTTGTTCAATGTAGAGAGAGCTTTTGGTGATATGGGGTGGCTCCCTGTCATCACATACGATGTGTGCACACGTCCAGAGTTAGTGCGCCAGTTCTACTGTAACCTTCCGATTGTGGGAAACCACAACGATATGGAGCTTGGTCAGGAGTTGCGCATCACTAGCTACGTCAAGGGGGTGCAGATTTCCTTTGATTATCGACAGCTGGCCGACCAGTTGGGCATTCCTTATGATGGTCCTATGGTGTACTGTACACCTGGTGAGCACGACTTTATTGAGATGTGGTTGCGGGCCGAGATTGATAGTCAGTTACTACAGCCGGATCGCTGGCAGATGAGGGCGTGCTACTTGCGTCTGGCTCCGCGGGTGTTCTGTAGGATCATTTAGCACAACCTGATCCCGCAGAGTGGGCACTATGAGAGGGTGTCTCAGCTGACCCAGTTTTTTATCTACAATATATGCACTCATCAGCCCATCTGTCTTCCTTACATCACCATGCGGAAGATGATCAGTGCTACATTGTCCGGTCATAGGGGTAATCTACCCTATGGACGTATGATCACCACACTGTTGATTCGTCTGGGGGTTGACCTGGTAGATGAAAAGATTCAGGAGAAGACCTTCTCGTCGCCTCTAGATTGGGATGCTATATGCATGATGGGACTTCGAGACACTCAGGTTAGCGATGATGAGAGGAACGCGATGGTGCGCCCTCACACTCGGGTTGAGGTGGCTGATCTTTGAGTGCTGCTGCCGCTGCTGCTCTCGCTAGAGCTCAGGTGGATCCCGTCGACGATGATGATCGTATGTACATGGACGTCGACACGATACCCCCGCCTTCACCTACACATGCGGCTGGAGTTGGTACTTCGCATGCGGCGGATTCTGTACCTGAGACTGGTCCTTCTCATGAGGCTGGTCCTTCGCATCCATCTTCTGATATGATGGAGATGTTGCGTGAGATCAGAGAGACTCAGCGCAGATCGGACCTGAGGATGGAGGAGTTGCTAGATGCTCAGCGCATGAGAGTGGATGAGCTGTTGGCTGCTCAAGACACATCCGACACACGGATAGGTGAGCTCATGGAGATCCAAGATGCGACCGACAGGAGAGTAGCCGATCTCACGGCTAGTCTACAGACGACCCAAACTCGGATAGCCCGGTTGACAAGAGTCTATGCCGAGGACTACGACAGAGATCGTGAGGCTCCACCTCCCTCCTTTGCCTCCCGCTTCCCGATTGTACTTTTTGTTTTTCCTGTGACTTCGTAGTAACCGTCCGGGTCGTGGACTGTACTCGCTTTAGATATATATTTACACTTTGTTTCGCTCTCATTGTATGTCAACTTGTTTCTCCTTTTAATAGATGTATTATTCTCTTTTTAAATTTGGTCTCAACATCACTTGTGCTTATAATGTGTTAATATTACTGTTTTTATTTTATCCTATCACAGTTCACTATTGCTGTGAATGTATGATAGTTCAGCGGGCAAGGCCTGAGATGCTCTGATACCAAGTTGTCACACCCCAATTCAGCACATTTCAGAATGGTGTGATGAACCGTTAAATAACCAACGGTTCAACCAGGATCTCAAATAGGCTATCCCCGCGTTACCTGAACCTTCATACACTCACCATCATAATCAGAGTAAATACACAATAGCGAAGTCTTATAAATAAATGAACCGAAAACTAAAATGATATCCATAAATAATAGCAAATTATTCGTGTTTAACTCGAGACATAAATATTTAAGTACCAAATACATGTCTTATAAATCCAATAAAGAAACCTATAAAAATATCTAGTCAAATACACACGAGTTGCACTCGCAAGAGGAGTCGTGTGTATCATCTTCAGCTCCAGCTTCCATTGCTGCTACCGTCCCGTACGTAGAAGCATTTATATAGTCTTCAACTGTGTAACCTACATCATCAACTAAAAATATTCGACGTCGAGGGGTGAGCACACAACATGGCTCAGTGAGTAGCCAAAACAATGCAACATTACATATGCATGCACATTCATTTATCTCTTTGGTCGGGTTTATAGTTTGCAATGCGCAATAGAAAGGTTGGGTGGTCAAAGGTTAACGTTTATTAACACCGCCTCTATACACAGGGTGTGGAAGTCCACCCAAAGATTAACGTTTATCGTCGTCCCAATCCACCCTATCATAACATTATACAACAAAGGTTAACGTTTATTGCTATATAATGCTATACCAACACGTAAGCCCCTGTTAGCAAGGGCTTGCAAACTGGACTCGCTACTAACCAATCCTAATGCCAAACAGTGTATCCAAGGTCTCACCCCAGCATCCCTCAGAATGTCCATAGAGATAGAGCTAAGGCCCCCCGGTAGAGTCAGAGACTACAAGGACCGAGACCACCTCCCCTGATACCCTATGACACAATAGTTCTGCTAAGGTAATGGCGATACGACGATGTCAATGCACAAGACTTGAGTTAGAGATAGAGCTAAAGTGCTGAGACCCGCCAAAGGTTAACATTTATTGACATTCTCATCACACCTCCCCTGATACTTGGTTGCATCAAGCACATCAACCACACACATACAAGCACATGCATATTCCTATCATCACCATCATCATCATGTTATAAACGATAAAGTAAATATGCATGAACAAGTAATAGAAATATTGGATGGCATGCTATATGCACATTACAAACATATTTGCATGGAATCAAACATGGCATAGGACTCAAGAATTAAAAAATAGTTTATTATTAACCGATTTAGTTTGGAGTTAAGGTTCTTCACCTTAGTTTGCTATAAGATACTTTTCCAAGCTTTAAAATCACCTCTACAGTGTTATTATAATGCTAGCAAACCTAACAAAGTCAATAGAATTTAATTAGAATTAATTCCAAATTTAAAAACCATGCTGTTAACTGAGGGTCGATCAGAGGGTCGATGCTCAGGATACATAGGGTCGATGGGTCTATCGACCCTACCCTCTGTCTGAACTTCCCGAATGCTGAGGGTCGATGGTCAGGGTGCCTAGGGTCGATGGGTCTATCGACCCTGTGTGCGACCCTCGGTGCACTCTGGTCCAATTTCCACTTTTTAATTCATTCTTCGTGTTTGGGGTCTTATGGCTTCCTTCCACATTCCATTAAACATTCATTCCATGGTCTGAAACCATGATTCATCCTCCTAGATGCCTTTCATGCATTATCCTAGGGTTTTCCATGAAAACCTAACCATGGATGGATGGTTTGGGTTTCTCCGAAATCCTACACTCAACCATATCTAACCTAAGGTCTGTAGAAACTCATGGAATTAGTATCCATACCTGAGAAGATTACTTTTCTCTGGAAATTCTTCTCCTTTTTGCTAAGTCTTCTTCTTTACCTCTTTTCTTCCTCTTTTCCTTCTTCTCTCTTTCTCTCAATTCAATTAGGGTTGTGAAAGGAGTGAAAGTGGCTTAGGGACGTCCTTTAAATAGAGTAGGAATGTCCTATAATAGTCCCATTGAGATTTGGAAAGAATCCCAATCGAAAATTAGGAAGTTTTCTAATTTCAGTTTCGGCGGTAAGTGAGGGTCGATGAGAGGGTCGATGATCCCGTCGACCCTGTGGTCTGACACTGTCCGACCCTCTCCCAAATTTTAAGGGTCTGAGTTTCTGATTTGGAAGGGTCGACCCTGTTTAGCTGGGTATGCGACCCTTCCTCTATTTTAAGTGTTTTTGGGTCGATTTGATACCTGAGATCTCGCTCTCCTTCACGCCCTTGGTCCATTTAACTCGACCATGATGGGTAGACCTGGTTCAAGGTGGTAAGACCGGGTTAGTTTGACACGGGTCTTACAAAAATGCTTTGGAACGAAGGGGAAATTAAGCCCTAAGTATGTAGGACCCTACGAGATCATAAAAAGATGTAGAGCAGTGGCTTATCAACTAGCCCTACCACCCTCTCTATCGGAAGCCTACGACATGTTCCACGAATCTATGTTAAAGGTGTATGTGTTGGACCCGTGACACATATTAGAAGAAAATCCTCCTCAGCTAAACGAAGATTTAACCTTCGAACTTAAACCCTAGAAAATTTTGGACAAAAATTTTCAGCACCTGAGAAATCGAGATGTTCATTACATAAAGGTAATGTGGAGGAACTAGCATGTGGAAGATCTATCCTGGGAGGAAAAGGATTCAATGAAGAAGAAATACACCTATCTATTTGAATCCTTGAGTAAGTAAATATTTTGGGGATAAAATTCTTTTAAGGAAGCTGGAGTTGTAAAACCCACAACAAGAAAACCTAGTCTAACTCGGTTTTCTTCCCTTGCCAGGGTTTTCCACCACTAACGGAACCAATACGATGGTGGCCTATGGTTTCAACTTTGACCAGGTGCATAAATATTGGAACTTTAGATATAGTTTGGACTAATCGAAATTAAAAAAGGGTTCTGGTCACAGCTAGTCCGGTCGAATGACTCCCAGCCCTGTAGGACCGGACATTGCAACCGTACTAGATAAGAAGCCTATCTGCGGGTGACACTTGTCAAATCCATAGGTGTGGTTGAGTGGGAGTATTCTCTGGACTCATGGCCGGATCAAGTGGGTCCCATGTCACTTTCAATTTCCTGGACTACATGTGAGGGAGTAGAGTCCCTCTCTCATCTCTCAGACTTGCTACTTGTTAAGTCTCCCCAGTCTTGCACTTCTAAAAGGAGTCCTACCTAAAGAAGGAGATGGTAGTTAGTCTAACAATCCCCAAACCCCTCTCTAGAGAATACTCACTCACTCTTAAGGCTCTGACATGTTCTCACAAGGAAGGAGAGTTTGAGGGAGAAAGTAAAGGACTGTAGGATGATTTCCTTGGTAAATCTCCGATATCGCTCGTCACCCTTCAATTCCTACTCAAAATTGATCATTGGTAAGCCTTGTAATATGTTACTATAGGTTTAAATGCAATAAGTAATACCATTAGAGAGACCTTAACCCTCTACTCTTGAAAAGCTTCACCCTTCATTAATGGTAGAGTGGGGTAGCTTCATCTAAATTAGAAAGAGAACTTTTTCAAAGTCAGCCCAGCCTAGACCTTGAACCCAGCCATGAGAAGGTGTGAGGTTATGATTCTAGGACCTAGGAGGTATACCTTTGACTTAATACTTTGAGCCTTAGATTAGAGTTGATGGTTATCAGTGAAACTCTAATCAGGTGATCTGCCAACGGACTTCCCCAGTAAAGGTTCAGAAGCAGGGCCAAGAAGGTGGTCCGGAGGTAAAACCCGTGCTCCCTGACAGACCAAACAACAAGACTAAACCCTCTGGAAAGCACTCGTAGCCTTCACCTTAGCCAATAGGGGGTTAGGTACTGGTATGTAATGGGAGATGAGGGGGAGGTGTCAGTAGTGTTTGTTGGAGCATTAGTGGTTAGACCTCTACTCTATCACTATCCATAGTGGAAGATGTGTGGCTTCATTAGCACTGTTAGAGTAGGCTGGCTGAGTGTCCATTCTCTCTTGTGAATGGAGGTTATGGTTAGCTTTGGTGAGTGTGGCCAAACCTTACCATAACACATGGCAGACATTGTACCAGACCATTATTGTGTGTTAATAATCTATCATGCATTATTGCTTGCCTATTTATCTGCTACTTACTGAGCTCATCTTGGAGAGCTCACCCTGGTATACGCCTTTTTTTAGACGATGGTGCAGGTACAACGGCTTCTGATTTCAGGAATGCACATGTCGTCACCAACCTAGCCCAAATGGTTGTGCACCGCTGGAAGAGGAAGTACATGGTGTGGATTGCGAATGTTATGCATGTATGTTCAAGTAGTGGAAGTGTCACAGAGCATTTTCCTTAGTTTAGTTTTATGAACTTTTATTTGTTATGAATTAAGTATGAATGGTTGATGATGTTGGATTGATAATTGAACAAAATAAACCCCAAACAAGCTTTAAATTATTTTATTGGTTATCAATAGTAGCTCAGTTTACTTAGTATGATCTTCTGCTATAGTAATTACTCTGATTATTTCTTTCATTTCATTCGAATGGTTGCGGTTGGTGGAGGTATACACAGCTTAGTATAGCTCTAGGTTAGACCACATTTGGTTGAGTATCGGTCCGGTCACACTTCTAAATATATATCAAAATTGGGGTGTGACATCTAACATTAGAATTACATCATATTCATTATATATGGAATGTGATACTCGATTTCTCATGGAGCTAGGATGGGAGTTCACCCATTGTATTCATACGTTTTCAGATTATGATGCAGGAGACTACTCCATTACAGATTATATGGAGTCCCTGTTGGTAGGTGACATTGCAGTAGGCAAAGACTATTCGGGGGAGCACGGTGAAGGCTACGAGTGCAGCGATTGTGTCTACGCCTGACACAGCTTTCCCCATACTCTCTCTCTCACCCTTGATTTATTTTGTAGATAGATGTGTATAGCCTATTTAGACCCTTATGAACACTGATTTACTCTTTTGATTTGGGTATTTGTATATTGGATACAAAGTAATATTTTGAAACAACAATGGTTGAATGACATAACAAGTGCCTTATTTATGATATGATATCAGTAATTGGCATCTATTACATATTATCTACTTCCGCTATTATTACTCTGATTTTCTTTTTATTAGATTATTGTGGATATTGCTAGTGTAGATAGTGGATATTATTTGTTAGATCATTGTAGTTGTCTGGTCCTGGGTGGATTTGGGTCGTCTTATGGGTCAACCCAGGTATTACTCCTGTGTCCAAAAATGGACTGTGACAGGACTGTCTTTGCTCTCTGTCTGTCTGAGATTGGCTGGGAGCCAGATTTTTTATGTTTCAAAGTTGTGGATTATTAGGGGCTCCACACCTTGCAGTGCTGACGCACTCCTGGTAGGTCCAGGGTGCGGAGGTACAAGAATTTTCTAGTTTGGCTACTGTTGTAATGTACGAGCCTAGCTAGCGCCTCTATTTGCTATGCCATAACCTACAATTGAGCAGCAGTTGCAAATTATTGGGCTTGGGTGGCCTGCGGAGCCTCTGGGGCGACAGTATCGTTGATGGTATGTTCAACCTCATTACTGGATGTAGCTCCATTCCGAGGATTTCTGTCTGGGTTGTTACGAAGGCCAAAATGTGTTTTCTTTGGGTGAGCCATCGTAATTGGAGGTTGTAAAGGTAATTCACTGAATTGGCTACCAAAATGAAGGCCCTATGGTGGGCGCCAATCTGTTATCGCCAGATTTTGGTTGATCATCCAATTGGGACACCTGTCACATAAGAAGAAGGACAATTGAGTTGGTGGGTTGGATAACCCGGGGACCACTCCGATGCCTAACTTTGCTCAAGGGCAATAAGCAGGTGAACTTAGGGGGAAGATATCTAAGTTCAAGTTAGAGAGGGCGATTTTGTAGCAGAATGGATATGAGATAGGCGCAATGATGATGTGAGAGATTACCATTATCTTTTGATAAGTATCCAACGACTAGATCATAGATAACCGTCTCAAAGCGTGATGGAACACGCTTCGTGTTCCTTGGAGAATATGACATGTGGTAGGAACCGCTACAGAGTGGGGAACCCAACAGTTTCCTCACTAATCAAATATCTAGTACATGGGATTTTGGTTGCAGCCGTGGAATCATGTACACTTCTAGGCCCTTAGGATGTTGACGCGTCTTGGCATGGTCAACTAATCCGTGTGGTGGCATCTGTAGGTCTCTGATTGGTTTTCTTCCATAGAGTCTTAACACTAGCTAGTGTTATTGATATAATAAGTCTAATGTTGAGCCTCTTATCACCATCGATGTCATGCTACCTAAGGTTTTAAATCTAGGTATTAGACACGATGTCAGTCATATAAAAAATTAATCTGATCAGGATCAAAGTATAGATCCAATGAGAAGTTGGCACATGACCGATACAGTATATAATAATATTAATATAAAATAAAATCATGGCTTAATCAAGGCCAAAACCAATATGATTCGATTGATCCGATATCAATTAGTTGAACCATTCCCTCCAGTAGACCCCTCTGGTCCCCATTGAAACACACCAAATACCATTTGTACCTCCATTGTTGGCAAAAAAATCCTCTCCCGCCCAACTGCCGCCGCCAAGGGTGGGATTTCAGTCGACCCACCTCCCCATGTATTGGTAGGTGGGCCGACTGATCCCCAGCCCTTGGATCAGCGGCAGGAGATTCCTGCCGCGGGAGAGGAATTCAGTCCCCATTGTTGAGGGTCCATTTTGGCAAAAAATAAAAATTGAGGGTACTGTTTGTGAGTATGTGGATCAAAGATTCTAAAGATATACGTATCCAAGGTCATGCCTTTTACGAAGAAAAAAGAAAAAAAAAAGAAAAAAAAAAAAAATCTAAAGTGATGTCTGGACAAAACCACAACCACCGGAAAACGCAGCCTCGGCGTTGCCAGCTAGGCGTGGATGAATTCGAACCTACACTTTGATTCCCAAGCCCAAAGGGTCGGAAAAACAGCTGGAGACAGCCTGTCAGCAACCAAGTCCCCTGCCTTTTTTTGTCTTCCTCCAGTTTTGTTCGCAGGTTCGCTCTCTCCTCTCATCGTCCTCGTCTGTGCTTCTTCACGTAGTGTTTTGATCTTCTTTGTCAGATTTTAGAATCCTCTCTGGAGCTCATCGGATCGTGCTACGCTTCTCGGTGACCTCTCGTTTTATCTTTTCTCGGTTCGATTTGGTGCTTTTTCCGCATATAAATGCTTGAAATCAGGGTTTTATCTCTCTAGCATTTGCGGATCGATATTTCGGGCTGAAATGCTGGCCACTGGAGAGGTCTTCTCACAGGTATTTACTATTTTTTCTAGATTTCTGTTGGATATTCTATGTCGTTGAAGCGTTTGGTTGGTAGAAGATGATATTTTGAAGAAGGTTTTATTTTTATTTATTTATTTTTTTAAATGTGATTAGTGATGTATAATTTCTCCCCGAATTTTTGTTTATTGTGTGCTGAAAGTGTAGAGATTCCTTGAATATTTTTTTTGGGTCAAATTCTGCAATTTTATTTTTCAGATTATCTTTTGTAACTGTAAGATATAATGCAAGTGTTTGATTATGTTCTGGAAGGTATCCGAGTTACATTGAAGCTTCCCTGTAGAATTTCAATTTATTGACAACTAGAAAAATGTTTATAATGAGTGTTAAGTTGTTAGGAGTATTAACGGTTTTTTATGCTTCTAATGGATTCTGAAGGGAATCTTAATCTCTTTGCGGTCATAGATTGTCGTTCTTGCTCTCGTTTTAATTGAGACTTCGTGGAGGTCAAGTATGTGAATATTTGATAGTGAAATTTGATTTGGTGGGAAAGTGGGAGCACATTCATTGATCACCATAGGTCTCGAGAGGTTTCTCTTCCATCTCTCTATGTCATGTAGGATTTGTGGTATTCTGTGTTGGAGGTACTTAGAAAATGGAAACTTTTTCATTGGGTCTCCCGTCTTCAAAGAATGGAAGATTTTCAATAGGGAAAAGGATAGGCGAGTGGAAATTTATGTTTCGATTTGCCAAGATATTTTAGTTCTCTTTCTATTGAGCTTCTTTGGTTTCAGACATTTAGTATGTTGTCCTGGTTGAAATGGATAAGGAAACCACCTCTACAGACCTTATTTTAGTTAGTGTTCAAGCCCTAATTGTTTTAGTTTGTTCTGTTTACTTTATTGCACTATGATTCCCCGTCTTCTGGACTACCTGATAATATGTTCCATCAAAATTAGGTGGTCTAAAATGGATGGTTGACCTCAAGCCCATAAGTGGAGTGCTTCAGACTCATATAAACAGGCAACAGTTGTGATTGGACATGAATCTGAATTACTTGAGAATTTGTTAGCATATGACATTTGTGCACTAGAAAGAAAGTTTGACTTGTAGGCCGGAGGTAACTTTGTTCTAGCGGTTTGGTTGTGGGAAGGATATTTGCCAGTGTTGCTGTTGAATAACTTTGTATATGGTTTTTCAGGGCGGCACAGAAGACTTCCGGAATTACTTAGGGGGCTCCTTGCGTAATTCTTGTTTGTTTGAGGATGCTTTGATATTATTGGTGGGACCTTTTTGTATCCATGCTGGTGGAGAGCATGCGTGGAATCTGTGCTACGGGTAATGCCCCTGACCAGACTCGTCACCGAGGCATTCGGTGTGGTGACAATCTCTCTAGTATTTATATTGGTACTTTTTGGCGTTCTCTGCATACTTTACTCGGTTTACTTCCGAGCTCGGATCAGAGGACAGGGTTTTGCTCAACTTCGATATTTTAACGGACCGTGGATCATCCGAATTGCACTAATCTGTTTTGCAATTTGGTGGGGTTTTGGTGAGATTGTTCGGTTGAGTTTCTTGAGACGTGGAATAGTGTTGCATTTCTTTACCTTGAAATGGCAGGAGATTGCCTGCAAAATTTACATCCTCTCAAATCTTGGGTTTTCAGAACCATGCTTGGTCCTCACCCTTATGTTTCTACTTCGTGCCTCCTTGCAGAAGAGGGACTCAGGAACTTTAAGCCACCAATGGAATGGAAAGACAGCCAGTTATGTTCTTCTATATTGTGTTCCTCTGTTTGTCCTTCAATTTATTATAATATTGATTGGGCTTAGATTCAGCAGTGAAAACTTTGTGCAGAAGATGCCCCATTCCTTTTTCACAACAGTTGTGCACCATGAAGAAATTGCCCTTTGCACTTACCCTTTGCTGAGTACAATTGTCCTTGGGCTTTTTGCCATTCTAGTAAATGTCTATTTGTTGTGTCTTGGAAGGCGGATGGTATATTTGGTGATCAACAAGGGGTTGCGAAGGAGAGTTTATTGGTTGATCTTCTTTGTTTCCGGCATCCTCCCATTAAGGGTTCTTTTGCTTGGTTTATCTGTCCTATCTCGGCCAGAGCATGTTTTGTTTGAAGCTATAATTTTTCTAGCTTTTGTTGTCCTTTTATCTTGTGCCGGGGTGGGTATCACCGTGCTTGTCTATTGCCCTGTTGCAGATTCCTTGGCCTTAAGGCTCATGAGGGATTTGGAAGTCAGAGGAAGGTCCAATGACAACAATGAAACTGATCTTATTGCTAATCAGAGCCTTCTTGAAACTTGTTCAGCTAGTGTTGGGAGAAACTCAGATGCTTCAACAAAGCGTGGGTCAATCTCCTTCAGGACTATGGTGAAGGATGATACGTCAACAGAGGTGGTCGAGGAATTGTGCCTCTTCTCTCCTGAATCACATCGGCTTGTGTCCCCACCTGGCTCTCCACCACTTCCGGGCTGGCCGATGCTGCCCCTTAAACATGTTTCTGAACAATAGGAATCAAGAGGGGGTGGGCCCATCGTTATATCAGTTTTGTGGTAAAAGGTCTACTGCCCTGTTGCAGATTCCTAAGCCTTGAGGCTCATGGGGGATTTGGTAGCCACAGGAAGTCAGGTTACAGCAATGAAATTGATCTAATTGCTAACCAGAGCCTTCTTGAAACTTGTTCTGGTATTAGTGTTGGGAGAAACTCAGATGCTTCAACAAAGCATGGGTCAATCTCCTTCAGGACTACGGTAAAGGACGATGCTTCAACAGAGGGGGTCGAGGAATCGTGCCTCTTCTCCTGAATCACATCGGCTTGTGTCCCCACCTAGCTCTCCATTTCTGGGCTGGCTGATGCTCCCCATTAAAACATATTTCTTAACAATACGAATCAAGAGGGTGATGGGCCCACTGTTATATCAGTTTTGTGGTAAAAGGTCTACTGCCCTGTTGATGATTCCTTTGCCTTGAGACTCATGAGGGATTTGGAAGCCAGAGGAAGGTCAGATTACAACAATGAAACTGATCTTATTTCTAACCAGAACCTTCTTGAAACTTGTTCAGCTACTTGTGTTGGGAGAATACTCAGATGCTTCCACAAAGAGTGGGTCAATCTCCTTCAGGACTATGGTGAAGGATGATGCTTTAACAGAGATGATTTAGGAATTGTGCCTCTACTTTCCTGATTCACATTGGCTTGGTCCCCACCTGGCTTGCCACCGGTTCTAGTCTGGCCAATGCCCCTTAAACATTTCTGAACAGGAGGAATCAAGCGGGTGGTGGCCCGGTTGTTATTATCAGTTTTGTGGTAAAGAAAGGTTGTTTGTAAAGGGTCGCTTGTTAAAAGGAATTGGTAGCTGTATTCTCAATTTTTTATTTTTATTAGAGAAACGGTTGTCTCCCTCTTGCTTGCACATTTCTTCGGTAAGGGTTTTTCATCCTTCCCCTTCATTTACAGGTTTTGGTCAATTGATTGAAAGATCGGTGGAGAACTCTTGGATTTTGCATAAGGTGAGAGTTTGGCAGAGTCTGAAGTTCCTTTGTCTGCCTTGGAGTAAACTGCATTTTGACTTCAAATTAAGTTTGTTGCACATCCTGAGCAAATTCTTAATTCATGACACGTTTTTGTTTCAGTAGCTGTTTGGTTACAAGCTACAGGGTATATTGTTTTGGCCTAGATGGAGTTTGGCACATGGCAGAATAGACCATTGAAAATCTAGAATTATGAGGGTGCGTGGACTTACATCAAAGGTATTGCCATTGCATATAACGTTATATGATTTAATTTTGGTCTAAGATGTCTTACCAAAATTTTGGTCTAAGATGTTCCAAATGTCTTGTTCAGAGCAGATATCTAATTGTAAGATTTGTAACATCTCTTCCACTTGGGTACACGTAACCGTCAAGGAAATTCCATTCTGAATGCTTTGTAGGAAATTTTTGCCGCTATTATTTTTTTGGATAAAGATCATCTGTTTAAAAAATAAAAAGTAGAAGAATAAAATTGTGCAAGTAACAGAAGAGGAAGAAACTGTGCGAAGAAAAAAATAAGGAAACCCCATTAGAGAGATTGACGCCACCTTCCATTGTCATCAATAACTCAAACCCAACAGGGAATCCACAAGAAAAAAAAAATGTCAACCTGTAACCGTGCTAATCCTAGACGTCATCTCGTAGATGCTGAGAAGGGAATCTTATTTTAAATGTCGTTTTAGGTAATAATTTATACTTTCACGGATAATGTTTTGATTATATAAATTCTCTTTTGTTACTGTTATCGCATCGAACTGCGCGGATCCTTAGCTCGCCTGATTTTCCTGCACAGGAGACAAAGCTCACTCCAAGCTTTCTGGGCTGCCTATTGAGGTGGCCCTTTTCAAGAAGTTCTTTCGATTGGTTTCGGCCTCGGCGACAGCAGGACTAGGCTGGTTCTACTTCATGCGTCGTGGCAACATGGTCTATCCCTAGGCCAAAGATATCATCACCTCTTACCACAATTGGAAAAGCAATTTCTTTTTTGCCTCCTGAGCCCCATTTCCCAATGATACCTGGCCGCGCAATCGTTGGGCCGAGATCAATAGTTACCTGGTCAACAGGGTACCATTGATCGATCAGGAGTTCAATGAGTGTGCGAGCATGATCTGTGCCATCCCTGCCCCGACCA
Source organism: Protea cynaroides (assembly GCA_028583415.1). NCBI lineage: Eukaryota > Viridiplantae > Streptophyta > Magnoliopsida > Proteales > Proteaceae > Protea > Protea cynaroides. The sequence continues at coordinate 63,116,071 of CM053271.1, forward strand.
TAGTGCAGTTGCTCGACTCAAAGTTTCTGTGCAACACGGGGTTGGATGAGCTCCCCTCATAGAGCTCATTTATTCTACCTGTGTTCACAGGCTAACCCTTTGCCTTTGTCTCCTTGCAGTGGATATCGACTTGGACGACATTGCTGAGGCTCTTTTGGCTGAAACTCCTCCAACTACAAGAGTCTCTAAGGCGCAAGCCTCCGAGTTACCCTCTGCGAGGCTGACCGAGATTCAGGAGGAAGAGGCTCTTGTCGAGGCTTCCAAGGCGGCAAACATTAACGTTGCCCCAGACCCTGGCATTTCAAGTGATCATACCATCGTCGAGGTCGATGATGTAGAGGTCTTCAAGGCTCCTGGCAAAGATGGTACCGAACTGAGGTGTTACACCCCAATTCTGAACCAACTAGAATGGTGTGATGAACCGTCTATGATCCAACGGTTCAACCAGGATCTTGAATAGGCCGTGTCCCTTTGCTTAAACCATATACATCCACAACCATAATCAAAGTAAATAAACAATAGTGAAAGTCTTTAATATTAATGAACTGAGTATCTAACAGTGATAACATAAATAAAGTATCCAATTATCTCTAAAAGACTAAGACATAAAATAAAATAAATTAATCCATTACATCTTCTAAATAATCCAACAAATAATCTAATCAAAGACGCATGAGTTGCACTCGCATGACGAATCATGCGACTCCATCATAGCTTCTGCATCCATTGCCGCAACATGTCCGTACATTGGAGCATTCATATAATCTTCTACTGTAGGACCCGCATCATCAACTAAAAATATTCGACGTCGAAAGGGTGAGCACACATCATGGCCCAGTGAGCAAACAAAACAATGCAATAAACATATGCATGCATTCAATTCATATCTTTGGTCTGGTTCACAAGTTTGCAATGTGCAATAGAAATGATAGGTGGCCGTCGCATCTCTATACACGAGTGTGTGAAGTCGCCTAATGGATCAAACACCATTGCCGTCCCACATGCACCCATCATGGAATAGAGATAGAGCTAAAGTGCTCGGATCAAACACCGCATGACACTTCCCCTGATGCCCTACCCATACCAACACGTAAGCCCCTATTGGCGAGGGCTTACAAACTGGGCTCGCAACTAACCAATCCTAATGTCAAACAGTGTATCCAAGGCCTCACCCCAGCATCCCTCAATACGTCTAAAGAGATAGAGCTAACACCCCCCGGCAGAGATAGAGACTACATGGTCCGAGACCACCTCCCCTGATGCCCTAAGACGTAATAGTTCTGCTAAGGTAATGACGATACGACGATGTTAGTGGACAAGACTTGAGTAGAGATAGAGCTAGAGTTTGGTGACCAGGATGAACCACAGTGTCACGTCCTCCCCCTGATGCTCCACTCGGATCAAGCACACTAACCACACACATAATAAACTAAATTAAATATGCATGAACAGTAATAACAGGAATATTGGATGACATGTGAAATGCGCACAATACACGCATACAAACATAGAATCATTCATGGCATTGGACTCAATAAATAAAAACGGTTTATTATTAGCCAATTAATTTAGGTCTTGTTCTCTCACCTTTGGTTGATAGTAAATCCTTGTTCAAGCTTTGTGAATTACTTTTAAACCACTTGGAAACCTAATAAATTTATATGTTTTAAATTAGAATTAATTCCCATGAATTTAAACTAACAGAAACTGAGGGATCGCAAGTGTGGTTGCACCTGTGGTCTCAATTTCTACGACCACAGGGCGTGGGGACGCAAGGTGTGGTCGCATATCCTGCAACCACACTTGCGACCACACCCTCCCTGGAAACTTCCCGAGGGTATGTGGTCGGACATGTGTGTCTTGTGTGGTCGCAGGTCATGCGACCACACGTTCGACCACACGTGTGATGGTTGACCTTTCACTCTTAACTCTAATTCTTTCATGCTCAGATTCCTTGGCTTATTATTATGGTCCTTCCAATGACTCTTCTATGGCTTAGAACTAGTATTTTATACAGAATCCCTTGTCCACAAAATTTCCTCCCATGGATTCTCTTGGAATTTATCCATGGATTGATGATTTGGGTTTCACCTAAATCCTATCTCTTTCATAAACTATTCTAGGCTATCAATTTAACATGGGGAATGTTTTCATACCTTAAGCTTGTTAAAGATTCAGAGTTTTCTCTGAATTTTCTTCCTCCTTAGTCTTCCTCTTCAATTCTCCTTCTCTTTCTTCTCTTCTCTTTCTCCTACTTTCAGTTTGAGTTCTAAAAGGGTGAAAGAGGCTAAGGGACGTCCTATTTATAGAGGAAAACCCTCCATAATAAGCCCTACTGAGTTTAGGAAAGAACCCCTTCGAATTAGGAAGGTTTCCTAAATTCGGTTCTGTTTGGAATCTGTGTGGTCGGAGGTGGGGTCGCAGAACCCATCGACCACACCCTTTGAAACATGTGACCACACGACCAAAATTCCTGTGGTTGCAATATTTTGAGGTGTGGTCGATCACACCTGTTTAGGTATGTGACCACACGCTCATAGTTGACTGCTTTTGGGTTAAATTTCATACCTGAGCTTATGGTTTCTTTACGCACTTGGTCCGCTTGGCTCGACCATGATAGGAAGACCTGATACAAGGTGGTAAGACCGGTTAGTTCGATACGGGTCTTACAACTCCCCCCCTCTTATTAGAAATTTCATCCTCGAAATTTGCACATACCTTCCGAGTAAAAAAGGTGAGGGTATTGCTTTCGCATAGCATTCTCTTCTTCGCATGTGATCTCTTCTATATCTTGGCTCCTCTAAGTAACCTTAACATAATAAATGTCACGGTTGCGTAGACGTTGAACCTTTCGACTAGTGATTTCAGTTGGTGCTACTTCGAATGTCAAATCATCAGTTAGACTCGGTAAATCCGCTGTTATAACATGTGTTGGATCTCTGACGTACTTCTTCTGTAATGAGATATGAAATACATCATGCACACTTGACATAGATGGGGGTAGTGCTAATTGATACGCCACTTTCCCACATTTAACGAGAATCTCTTATGGCCCGGCATATCTCGGACTTAGCTTCCCCTTCTGTCCGAATCATTTTAAGCCTCGCATAGGTGATACTTTCAACAATACCTTATCACCTACAACGAATTCAAGGTCTCGATGTCGAGTATCTGCATATTGTTTTGACGATTCTGAGCTGTTCTAACTCGTTCCTTGATAATGTCGACTACTCGACAAGTCTCTTCAATAAATTCTGGTCCAACAATACTTCGTTCACACTTCATTCCAAAACAAAGGAGTTCGACACTTCCTACCATACAGTGCTTCATAGGGTGACATCTGTATAGTAGCCTGATAACTATTATAGGCAAACTCGATCGATGGTAGTTTCTCATCCCATGATCCCTTGAAATCAATAACACAGGCTCGAAGCATGTCTTCTAAAATTTGAATGGTACGCTCCGACTGTCCGTCTGTCTGAAGATGGAAAGCAGTACTGAATATCAACGTTGTACCCATAACCTTCTGTAATCCTTTCCAAAACTTTGAGGTAAAGCGTGGGTCTCTATCGGACAGGATGCTTTCTGGTACACCATGTAATTTGACAATATTATCCAATATAGCTTAGCTAACCTCTTTAAGGTATACTGAGGTCGTATAGCTATGAAGCGAGCTGTTTTAGTCAGACGATCTACAATCACCCAGACCGTGTCAAGTACTTGGGGAGTCAATGGTAACCCGATGACGAAGTCCATAGTGATGCAGTCCCATTTCCATGCTGGTTCTGGCAGTGGCTACAACAATCCTGCAGGTCTTTGTCGTTAAGCTTTTATCCTCTGACAATTTAGGCATTGAGACACAAATTTAGCTACATCCGCTTTCATTCCTCTCCACCAATATAGTTTCTTCAGATCATGATACATCTTCGTACTTCTAGGATGTACTGAATAAGCAGTGGTGTGAGCTCCTTCATTAGTTTGTGTCTAATATCCAAGTTTTCAATTTCAGGAACACATACTCTTCGTTTGTACTTCAGTACCTTTTCAACGTCCAAGGTGAACTCAGGAATAGTCATACCTTTTTCGATGTCTTCTTGCACCGTTCTCAGTTAAGGGTCTGATTTAATAGTGGCTTTCACTTCATCTAATATATCAGGTACAATCTTCAATGTTGCGAACATATTTGAAAACCGATGAATAAACCCTTGGTTGGTTGATCCACCCGGTGCATCTATCATGAACTTCTCATTACCATGATGGAATACTTTCCCTGTAATACACATTGTCGCAGTCGTGTTAACCTATCCTTGGGATTTTATCATTGCTTTTCTGCATAGCATATTGACAACTACATTAATTTTCCCTGGATGATACTGAATATCGCAATCATAATCCTTCAATAATTCCAGCAATCTACTTTGTCTCATGTTTAACTCCTTTTGATTAAAAAGATAAGTGAAACTCTTATGATCTGATTTAATCTGAAATTTCTCTCTATACAAATAATGTATCCATATCTTGACAGCATGTACTACTGCTGCTACGTCGAAGTCATGAGTGGGATAGTTCTTCTCATGTGTTTTCAGTTGTCTTGAGGCATACACAACTACTTGTTCTCCTTGCATAAGTACACATCCTAAACCCAACCCAGACGCATCAGTGTACAAAGTAAATGGTTGTCCTGGAATAGGAATAATAAAAATGGGAGCAGATACCAATCTAGCCTTCAATGTTTGAAAACCCTTCTCACATTTGTCAGTCCAAACAAACTTCTCTCCTTTCTTAGTTAAGTTGGTGAGAGGTACGACGATTCTAGATTACAATCTTCCACGAATCGTCGGTAATACCCAGCTAGACCTAGGAAACTTCTGATTTCTGCAACACTCTTAGGTGCTTCCCATTTCACAATGGCTTCAATCTTGCTAGGATCCACTTTAATTCCTTCAGCGGATACAACATGGTCTAAGAAAGCGACCTCATTTAGCCAAAACTCACACTTTGTAAATTTGGCATAAAGCTTCTCTTTTCTTAGTCGCTACAGAGCGGCTCTTAGATTCATGACATGAGTTTCCTTGTCCTTGGAGTAGACCAATATATCGTCAATAAACACAATGACTGACGTATGCAACATATCATGGAATACCCAATTCATGAGTTCCATAAAAGTTGCAGGTACGTTAGTTAATCCAAAAGACATGACTAAAAATTCATAATGTCCATATCTTGTTCTGAATGCTGTCTTTGGAATATCACATTCCTTAATCTTCAGCTGATGGTATCTTGACCGAAGATCAATCTTAGAGAACACCTTGGCACCTTGCAACTGATCGAACAAGTCATAGATCCAAGGCAACGGTATCGATTCTTGATTGTAAGATTATTCAATTCTCGATAGTCTATACACAGTCGAACACTATAGTCCTTCTTCTTTACAAACAATACTGGCGCTCCCTATGGTGATATGCTGGGTCTGATATAACCCTTGTCCAGTAATTCTTATAACTGTACCTTTAGTTCCTTCAGTTCAGAAGGAGCCATTCGATAGGGTGCTTTAGATACTGGTGCGGCTCCGGATATAAGATCTATAACGAACTCTGTTACTCGGTTGGGTGGTAGTCCTGGTAGTTCCTCAGGAAATACATCTGAAAAGTTACGCACAACATCAATATCTTCCATTCGTGGTACTTCCTTGGTGAGATCAACCACGGATATTAGATATCCAACTCTGCCTTTCTCGAGGCATTTTCTAGCCTTCAATGCAGTGATGATGAGTTTTCGTTTACGGGGAAGTTTGGTTCTCGCAAAACTAAACTCTGCTCCTTCCTTGTCTTTAAATGTCATTTTTTTCTGCACATAATAGGTTTGCAGAATGCCGAGCTAACCAATCCATTCCCTAGATAACGTCAAAGTCTGCCATCTCAAGTTGAATTAAGGTTGCATCCAAAATCTTCTTGCCGATAAGAATTGGACATGGTCCATAACCTTTTTCTAGTTCTACTTCTAATCCAATAGGTGATCATACAAGCAATTTGTAGTCTAAAGATCTGAGGGGTAGATTTAGCTAAATGACACAGATATAAAAGAATGAGTAGCTCCAGAATCAAAGAGTACTCTGGCAGGTATGCCATTAATAGGTACGATACCTGTGATTTGTTTTAATTTAGTCTACATGCTCATACAAGGTAATACAAAATGAAAGGTTTATGTCATACTTGTAACCACATCAGGTGATGCGACAACATCCTCAGATGTAACTGCATAAACCTTTCCTTGCTGTAGCTGCTTCCTGGGCTTAGGACATTCCCTTAAATAATGTCCCATTTGATTACAATTATAACATTTTACTCCTTTATTATTTTGCTTCTGTTGAGGATGGACTGTTGGAGTAGTCTTGGCTGCAGCATTAAAGCCTTGTGTATGGAAGGGTTTAAATGTCTTTGTGTTCCCTCCGTTATATGAATTTCCATTTGGCCTTTTGATACCTCTATTCTGAGCAAGGTAGCTCTCCCTCTGGCTCGATTCTAGCACTCGAGCAATCTGTACGGCTTCATTATAATTTTTCTTTTCTAGCCCCAAAACATACTCCCGTATGCTTCCCCTAAGTCCCATGATGAACCTTCGGGTTTTAGAATTTTCCTCCTACATGCTAGAGGGAGCAAAGAAAAACAGCTCTTCATAACGCTGTTGATATGCATCTAGAGTCATCTGTCCCTGATACAAACTCAGGGACTCTCTTTCCATAGTGTCTCTGAAACTTCTGGAAAAATATTTCTCGAAGAATGCCTCTTTATAGATAGCCCAGGTCAATTGGGCGTGCTTGGTTAACAGATAACTCCAAGTAGACTTCCACCAGTGGTGTGCATCACCTTTCAACATAAATGTTGCACACAGTACTTTTTTCTCCTCATTAACAGTTATCGTCATGAAATTCCTTTCCATTTCATCGATCCAGTGAGCTGGCCACAAAGGATCCGCTGGCTTGCCATTATATTCCTTAGGCTTCATTTTCAGAAAATGCTTGATCAGTCGAGAATGGTCCAACAGATACTGAGCATAGGCCCCATATATAGGTGGTTGATACTGGTAACTACCTTGGGTTGCCTCAGGGTTTTGTACTGAAGCGTGTACAATTGGCATTTGAGGTGCTTGAGGTACCGTGTTGCTACCCCCTGGTACGGTGCTAGCTTGTCTAGCTGGTATAGGTGTAGTATGTGCAGCTGGAAAAGCCATTCCCATAGCAGCTTACATATTGTCTTGTACTTGCTGTATTTGCTACAGCTGTTGTGCTAGGTTCATTACTACTGTAGCCAAATCTGTAGGTGGGACTGGCAAGTTTATAGGATTAGCCTGGTCATTGGCTCCTAGTGGTGCCACATTCTGATTCTCTTGTCCTTTAGGATTTTCATGGCTATCTTCCCCCACAGGTGGTGGTGGTGGTGGAATTGGGTTACGTCCTCGCTTGGTTACTCTTCGCCCAGCTATTTCCTGTTTTCGATGGTGGTAGTGTTTGAAAAATCATAGTACATGTGAGGCAATCATAATATACGTCATTCTCATGTCAAAATCCAATTAATCAATGTAAAATTTCAATTTTCCAAGTCATTCAGTCAAAATACTGTATTTTCCATCGTGTGGTCGATGGTGGGGTCACAATATGTTCGACCACAGGGTATGCTACCTCACAAAACCCTGTCAGCTCACCGAGAGCCTGTGGTCGATCGTGTGGTCGCAATATGTGCGACCACAGGGTCAGACCACACAAAGTCTTTTAGCTTATCGAGAGCCTGTGGTCGATCGGGGGGTCGATCGTGTGGTCGCATATTTGGTCGAATTTTGCGACCATACGACCCCAAATCAGGTTTTTAAACCTAATTTTTGGAGTCATTTCCCACTTTCTCTTTTTCTTTCAACTCAACTCGCTTCCACTAAGTTTCTACAGTGTCGACCACTCGTGTTTGGTGATTCTTTCTTCCATTCACGACCTCCGCTCCGTTCATTCAGATATGTTCTCTACTGGTCCTCATTTTTAAGCTTTCAAAACTAGGTTTTTCTCCATTAATAGCGTTTTCTTCAAATTAAAATTTTTCTAACCATAAAATTTGATTTTTATTGGGGGCTTTTGCTATTGGCCACCCAATGGATGAAAACCCTAAAGAAAATTTGAGTTTCATTGGTTCGTTTTTGAGAAACTTGAAATTTTCTATTTTTGACCTAATTTTTGGGATTTTTCTAATTTGTTGAAATATCTTCAAATTTGATCTTCCTAGTTTAAATTTCCAACTGTATGAGCTTTGCAGGATGGTTTGGAACATATGTAAGTCCTCCTGCCCAACTGTTTAGGTGAAAAGTGAGGCTTTTTAGGCAAATCATGCCGTTATAATGCCAAAATTTTGAGTTTTTCTCTATATCTAATATCTTGCTTGTTGGTCTATGTCTTTGTAGATAGCATGGCTCGTACCAAGGTCCCCAGAGTTCATGATCCTCTTCGCTTCCGGTCCAATGAAGCAGAGGCTTAGTATGCTTGTTATGAGCGTAAAAAGGTGGAAGGGGGTCGTTGTGTAAACCTGGCTAATTTAGCCTTGTTTAATGTGGAGGGTGCCTTTGGTGATATGGGTTGGCTCCCCGTGATATTATATGAGGGTTGCACCTGTCCTGCACTGGTGAAGCAATTTTATTGCAATCTTCAGGTAGTGGGTGATCCAAATGATACAGATAGGGGTAGAGAGCTCAGGAGCACCAGTTATGTTAAAGGAGTGGAGACTCCTTTAACTACCAGGAGTTGGCTGATCTCTTGGGTATATCAAACGATGGCCCCTTAGTATACTAGGCACCTAAGGAACCCCAGTTCCTATCTTTGATGATGCATGCAGAGATTGACCGCCAGCTTCTTAGGGATGATCGCTGGGAGATGAAGGCAATCAACCAACGGTCGGAACCTCGGGTGTACTGCAAGATTATTCAGCACAACTTGATTCCTCATAGTGGCCACTATGAGAAGATTTCCCAGTTGACCCAGTATCTCTTGTACTGCATTTGCACTAGGCAGCCCGTCTGCCTCCCGTACATTATTATCAGGACGATGTGCCGTGCTGCGATGCCTGGTCAGATGGGCAACCTGCCCTATGGGCGTTTGATCACTACCCTGCTCACTCGCCTGCATGTCGATTTAGTTGATGAGAGGATTCATGAGGATACCTTCTCGTCTGACCTTGACTGGGAGGCCATCTGCAAGATGGGGATGCGAGATGCGCAGGTCAGTGACGAGGAGAGGAACGCTATGGTGCGTCCCCATACTCTGGTAGAGATAGCAGACGCGGAGGCGACAACAGCAGCAGTAGAGGTCCATGGGGGTGATGCTGAGGATGATGATTGTATGTTCATGGATGTAGACGCCATACCTCCTCCATCACCACAACATACTACTGGAGCTGGCCCTTCTCGGGTTCCTTCCCACTTAGCTGGTCCTTCGCACCCCCACTTGATGACGTGATGGGGCTGCTGCATAAGATTCAGGATCGGGAGGCCTACCGTGGACTGATCAGCGGGTGGCAGATCTGGCAGCTAGTCTCCAAGTGACCTGACTCAGGTAGCCTAGCTTACGAGGGCATATGCTGAGGATTATGATCGAGATCGTAAGACACCTCCTCCTCTATCACCCCTAGCTCCATGATGCATTCTTTTTGCTTTTTCCTTGTACTACAGAGTAACTGTCTGGATTGTGGACCGTACTCTGCTTTGGATATATATATATATATATATATATATATATATATATATATATATATATATATATATATATATATATATATATATATATATATATATATATATATATATATATATATATATATATATATATTATTTTTATTCGATGTGTATATGAAACTTGTTTCTCATCTTATATATGCATTATTCTCTTTTTTAATTTGTCTCATACAACACAAGTGCTTATGGTGTGTTTTTATTAAAACTTTTAAATTTTATCCTAACTCAGTTCACAAACTTTTGTGGAAGTATACAGGTTTAATAGACAGAGCCCGAGAGCTCTGATACCAAGTTGTCACACCCCAATTCTGAACCAACTAGAATGATGTGATGAACCGTCTATGATCTACGGTTCAACTAGGATCTCGAATAGGCCGTGTCCCTTTGCTTAAACCATATACATCCACAACCATAATCAGAGTAAATAAACAATAGCAGAAGTCTTCAATATTAATGAGCTGAGTATCTAACAGTGATAACATAAATAAAGTATCCAATTATCTCCAAAATACTAAGACATAAAATAAAATAAATTAATCAACTACATCTTCTAAATAATCCAACAAATAATCTAATCAAAGACGCATGAGTTGCACTCGCATGACGAATCATGTGACTCCATTATAGCTTTTGCATCCATCGCCGCAACATGCCTGTACATTGGAGCATTCATATAATCTTCTACTGTAGGACCTGCATCATCAACTAAAAATATTGGACGTCGAAAGGGTGAGCACACACCATGGCCCAGTGAGCAAACAAAATAATGCAACAAACATATGCATGCATTCAATTCATATCTTTGGTCTGGTTCATAAGTTTGTAATATGCAATAGAAAGGATAGGTGGCCGCCGCACCTCAATACACGAATGTGTGAAGCCGCCCAATGGATCAAACACCATTGCCGTCCCACATGCACCCATCATGGAATAGAGATAGAGCTAAAGTGCCCGAATTAAACACCGCATGACACTTCTCCTGATGCCCTACCCATACCAACACGTAAGCCCCTATTGACGAGGGCTTGCAAACTGGGCTTGCAACTAACCAATCCTAATGTCAAATAGTGTATCCAAGGCCTCACCCCAGCATCCCTTAATACGTCCAAAGAGATAGAGCTAACGCCCCCCGGCAGAGTCGGAGACTACACGGTTTGAGACCACCTCCCTTGATGCCCTACGACGTAATAGTTTTGCTAATGTAATGGCGATACGACGATGTTAGTGGACGAGACTTGAGTAGAGATAGAGCTAGAGTCTAGTGACCAGGATGAACCACAGTGTCACGTCCTCCCCCTGATGCTCCACTCGCATCAAGCACACTAACCACACACATACATTCACATGCCTATTCCTAGCATCATCATCATCATGTTATAAATAAACTGAATTAAATATGCATGAACAGTAATAACAAGAATATTGGATGACACATGAAATGCACAATACACGCATACAAGCATAGAATCATTCATGGCATTGGACTCAATAAATAAAAACAATTTATTATTAGCCAATTAATTTAGGTCTTGTTTCCTCACCTTTGGTTGATAGTAGATCCTTGTTCAAGCTTTGTGAATCACTTTTAAACCACTTGGAAACCTAACAAATTTATAGATTTTAAATTAGAATTAATTCCCATGAATTTAGACTAACAGAAACTGAGGGGTCGCAGGTGTGGCAGAACCTGTGGTCTCAGTTTCTGCGACCATAGGGCGTGGGGTTGCAAGGTGTGGTCACATATCTTGCGACCACATGTGCGACCACACCCTCCCTAGAAACTTCCCGAGGGTATGTGGTCGAACATGTGTGACTCGTGTGGTCACACATCATGCGACCACACGTGTGATGGTCGACCTTTCACTCTCAACTCCAATTCTTTTATGCTCAGATTCCTTGGCTTATCATTATGGTCCTTCCTATGATTGTTCTATGGCTTAAAACTAGTATTTTATACAGAATCCCTTGTCCACATATTTTCCTCCCATGGATTCTCTTGGAATTTATCCATGGATTGATGATTTGGGTTTCGCCTAAATCCTATCTCTTTCATAAACTATTCTAGGCTCTCAATTTAACATGGGAAATATTTTCATACCTTAAGCTTGTTGAAGATTCAGAGTTTTCTTTGAATTTTCTTCCTCCTTAGTCTTCCTCTTCAATTCTCCTTTTCTTTCTTCTCTTCTCTTTCTCCCACTTTTAGTTTGAGTTCTAAAATGGTGAAAGAGGCTAAGGGACGTCCTATTTATAGAGAAAAACCCTCCATAATTATCCCTAGTGAGTTTAGGAAAGAACCCCCTTCGGATTAGGAAGGTTTCCTAAATTCGGTTATGTTTGGAATCAGTGTGGTCGGAGGTGGGGTCGCAGAACCCGTCGACCACACCCTTTGAAACAAGCGACCAGACGACCAAAATTCTTATGGTTGCACCATCACACCCCAATTCTGCCCCATCCAGATTGGTGTGATGAACCGTCAATAAACCAACGGTTCAATCAGGATCTCGAATAAGCTATCCCCACCATGTTAAACCAAAACATATTCCACATTAATCAGAGATAATAAAGTAAATAGCGGAAGTCTTACAGATAATGAACTTAGTTCTTATCATGATAAATAATTAATATTCTATTTATCTCCAATTTACCAAAACATAATTTAATACATATTATAAATATCCAAATACGAAAGTTAAACACTAAGCGTATCTATAGTTGAAACGCTCGCTTAACGAATCACAATAGTCCTCCACAGCTTGCTCATCATAGCCGCCACCTGTTCATATGTTGGCGTGTCGACATAATCTTCAATCGTAATACCTGCAACATCAGAAACTGAAAGAATTACCCACGCGAAGGTCAGCTCTCCAACTTGAGCTCAGTGAGTAAACAAAATAATACAACAAACATATGCATGCATTCAATTCATATCTTTGGTCTGGTTCATAAGATTGCAATGTGCAATAGAAATGATTGGTGGCCACCTCTATACACGGGTGTGTAAACCCATCCAATGGATCAAACACCATTGTCTTCCACATCTACCCCATCATAGAATAGGGATAGAGCTAAAGTGCTTAAGACCACACCGCATCACACTTCCCCTGATGCCCTACCCATACCAACACGTAAGCCCCTATTGGCGAGGGCTTGCAAACTGTGCTCGCAACTAACCAATCTTAATGTCAAACAGTGTATCCAAGGCCTCACCCCAGCATACCACAATACATCCATAGAGATAGAGCTAAGACTCCCCGGCAGAGTCAGAGACTACACAGTCCAAGACCACCTCCCCTGATGCCCTACGATGTAATAGTTCTGCTAAGGTAATGGCGATACAACGATGTCAGTGGACAAGACATGAGTAGATATAGAGCTAAAGTGCTTAGGACCGCACCGCATCACACTTCCCCTGATGCCCTACTCGCATTAAGTACACTAACCACACACAAATATTCACATGCCTATTCCTAGCATCATCATCATCATCAGGTTATAAATAAACGAAATTAAATATGCATGAACATTAATAGCAGGAATATTGGATGACATGTTAAATACACATTAGACACATACAAGCATAGAATCATTCATGACTTCAGACTCAATAAACAAAAATAGTTTATTATTAGCCAATTAGTTTAGGTCTTGTTCCCTCACCTTTGATTGATAGTAGATGTCACACCCCAATTCTTCACATTTCAGAATGGTGTGATGAATCGCTAAATAACCAACGGTTCAACCAGGATCTCAAATAGGCTATCCCCACGTTACCTGAACCTTCATACACTTACCATCATAATTAGAGTAAATACTCAATAGCGGAAGTCTTATAAATAAATGAACTGAGAACTAAAATGATATCCATAAATAATAGTAAATTATTATGTGTTTAACTGAGACATAAATATTTAAGTACCAAATACATGTCTTATAAATCCAATAAAGAAACCTATAAAAATATCTAGTCAAATACACACGAGTTGCACTCGCAAGAGGAGTCGTGTGTATTATCTTCAGCTCCAGCGTCAATTGCTGCTACTGTCCCGTATGTAGAAGCATTCATATAGTCTTCAACTGTGTAACCTACATCATTAACTAAAAATATTCGACGTCGAGGGGCGAGCACACAATACGGCTCAGTGAGTAGCCAAAACAATGCAACATTACATATGCATGCACATTCATTTATCTCTTTGGTCTGGTTTATAGTTTGCAATGCGCAATAGAAAGGTTGGGTGGTCAAAGGTTAACGTTTATTGACACCGCCTCTATACACAGGGTGTGAAAGTCCGCCCGAAGGTTAACGTTTATCGTCGTCCCCATCCACCCTACCATAACATTATACAACAAAGGTTAACGTTTATTGCTATATAATGCTATACCAACACGTAAGCCCCTGTTAGCGAGGGCATGCAAACTAGGCTCGCTACTAACCAATCCTAATGCCAAACAGTGCATCCAAGGCCTCACCCCAGCATCCCTCAGAATGTATATAGAGATAGAGCTAAGGCCCCCCGGTAGAGTCAGAGACTACAAGGACCGAGACCACCTCCCCTGATACCCTACGACACAATAGTTCTGCTAAGGTAATGGCGATACGACGATGTCAATGCACAAGACTTGAGTTAGAGATAGAGCTAAAGTGCTGAGACCCGCCAAAGGTGAACGTTTATTGACGTTCTCGTCACACCTCCCCTGATACTCGCTCGCATCAAGTACATCAACCACACACATACAAGCACAGGCCTCTTCCTATCATCATCATCATCATCATCATGTTATAAACAATAAAGTAAATATGCATGAACAAGTAATAGAAATATTGGATGGCATGCTGTATGCACATTACAAACATATTTGCATGGAATCAAACATGGCATAGGACTCAAGAATTAGAATTAGAAAACACTTTATTATTAATCGATTTAGTTTGGAGTTAAGGTTCCTCACCTTAGTTTGCTATAAGATACTTTTCCAAGCTTTAAAATCACCTCTACAGTGTTATTATAATGCTAGCAAACCTAACAAAGTCGATAGAATTTAATTAAAATTAATTCCGAATTTAAAAACCATGCTGTTAACTGAGGGTCGATCAGAGGGTCGATGCTCAGGATACATAGGGTCGATGGGTCTATCGACCCTACCCTTTGTCTGAACTTCCCGAATGCTGAGGGTCGATGGTCAGGCTGTCTAGGGTCGATGGGTCTATCGAACCTGTGTGCGACCCTCGGTGCACTCTGGTTCAATTTCCACTTTTTAATTCATTCTTCGTGTTTGGGGTCCTATGGCTTGCTTCCACATTCCATTAAACATTCATTCCATGGTCTGAAACCATGATTCATCCTCCTAGATGGCTTTCATGTATTATCCTCGGGTTTTCCATGAAAACCTCACCATGAATGGATGGTTTGGGTTTCTCCGAAATCCTACACTCAACCATATCTAACCTAAGGTCTGTAGAAACTCATGGAATTAGTATCCATACCTGAGAAGATTACTTTTCTCTGGAAATTCTTCTCCTTTTTGCTAAGTCTTCTTCCTTGCCTCCTTTCTTCCTCTTTTCCTTCTTCTCTCTTTCTCTCAATTCAATTAGGGTTGTGAAAGGAGTGAAAGTGGCTTAGGGACGTCCTTTAAATAGAGTAGGAATGTCCTATAATAGTCCCATTGAGATTTGGAAAAAATCCCAATCGAAAATTAGGAAATTTCCTAATTTTCAGTTTCGGCGGCAAGTGAGGGTTGATGAGAGGGTCGATGATCCCGTCGACCCTGTGGTCTGACACTGTCCGACCCTCTCCCAAATTTTAAGGGTCTGAGTTTCTGATTTGGGAGGGTCGTCCCTGTTTAGCTGGGTATGCGACCCTTCCTCTATTTTAAGTATTTTTGGGTCGATTTGATACCTGGGATCTCGCTCTCCTTCACGCCCTTGGTCCATTTGACTCGACCATGATGGGTGAACCTGGTTCAAGGTGGTAAGACCGGATTAGTTTGACACGGGTCTTACAGTAGATCCTCGTTCAAGCTTTATGAATCACTTTTAAATCACTTGAAAAACATAACAAGTTGATAGATTTTAATTAGAATTAATTCTCATGTGTTTAGACTAATAGAAACTGAGGGGTCGCAGGTGGGGTAGCACCTGGGGTCTCAGTTTCTACGACCACAGGGTGTAGGGTCGCAGGGTAGGGTAGCACCTGGGGTCCCAGTTTCTGTGACCCCAAGGTGTAGGGTCACAGGTAGGGTCAGACATACTGCGACCCTACGTGCGACCACACCCTTCCTGGAATCTTCCCGAGGGCATGTGGTCGAACAGGTGGGTCTCATAGGGTCGAATATCATGCGACCCTACGTGCGAGCACACATGTTATGGTCGAGCTTTTACTCTCATCTTCATTCCTTCATGTTTGGATCCTTTGACTTATCATCATGGTCTTTCCTATGATCGTTTTATGGCTCAAAACTATAATTTTATACACTATCCATTGTCCACAATGATTTCCTCCATGGATTATCTAAGAATTTATCCATGGATGGATGATTTGGGTTTCTCCTAATCCTATCTTCTTCATGAACTATTCTAAGCTCTTAATTCATGTAGGGAATTAGGTTCATACCTTAGGTTTGCTGAAGATTCAGAGTTTTCTTTGAATTTCCTCCTCCTTAGTCTTCTTCTTCAATTCTCCTTCAATTCTCCTTCTCTTCTTTCTCTTCTCTTTCTCACTTTTAATTAGAGTTCTAAAGGAGTAAAAGAGGCTAAGGGACGTCCTATTAATAGAGGAAAACCCTCCATAATAAGCCCCGATGAGTTAAGGAAAGAACCCCCTTCGGATTCGAAAGGTCTCTTAAATTCGGTTTCTGGCTGTTTCCATGGGGTCGCAGGTAGGGTCGCAGAATCCGTGACCCTACGTTTTTAAAATGTGCGACACTACGACCAAAATTCATGGGGTTGGACTCTTTTAAGGTGGGGTAGGTCACACCATTTTAGGCATGCGACCATACACTCATATTTGACTGTTTTTGAGTTATATTTCATACCTAGTCTTGTGGTTTCTTCACGCACTTGGTCAACTTGGCTCGACCATGATAGGTAGACCTTATACAAGGTGGTAAGACCGGTTTGTTCGATACAGGTCTTACAACTCAACCACCCATAAAAGAAATTTTGTCCTCAAAATTTAAACGTACGGATCTTACAACTCCCCCATCCTTAAAATAAATTTTGTCCTCAAAATTTGAATTTACTTCGGAGTCAATAGGTGGGAATTCTATTTCTGCATTGTAGCTTTTTCCTCCCATGCAATCTTCTCCACGTCTTGTCTTCACCAGGTTACCTTTATATTGTCACACCCCAATTCTACACCAACCAGAATGGTGTGATGAATCGTCATTAACCAACGGTTCAATCAGGTTCTCGAATAGGCTATCCCCACCATACTAAACCAAAACACATTCCACATTAATCAGAGATAATAAAGTAAATAGCGGAAGTCTTATAGATAATGAACTGAGGTCTAGTCATGATAAATAATTAATATTCCATTTATCTCCAAGTAATCAAAACATAATTTCATACATATTACAAATATCCAAATACGAAAATTAAACTCTAAGTGTATCCACAGTGAAACGCTCGCTTAACGAATCATAATAGTCCTCCACAGCTTGGTCATCATAGCCGCCACATGTTCATATGTTGGCGTGTTGACATAATCTTCAACCGTAATACCTGCAACATCAAAAACTAAAAAGAATTACGCACACGAGGGTCAGCTCTCCAACTTGAGCTCAGTGAGTAAACAAAACAATGCAACAAACATATGCATGCATTCAATTCATATCTTTGGTCTGGTTCATAAGTTTACAATGTGCAATACAAAGGATAGGTGGCCACCGCACCTCTATACACGAATGTGTGGAACCGCCCAATGGATCAAACACCATTTCCACCCCCACATGCACCCACCATGGAATAGAGATAGAGCTAAAGTGCTTAGGACCGCACCGCATCACACTTCCCCTGATGCTTTACCCATACCAACACGTAAGCCCCTGTTGGCGAGGACTTGCAAACTGGGCTCGCAACTAACCAATCCTAATGTCAAACGGTATATCCAAGGCCTCACCCCAGCATCCCTCAATACGTCCATAGAGATAGAGCTAAGGCCCCCCGGCAGAGTCAGAGACTACACGGTCCGAGACCAGCTCCCCTGATGCCCTACAACGTAATAGTTCTGCTAAAATAATGGCGATACGACGATATTAGTGGACAAGACTTGAGTAGAGATAGAGCTAGAGTCTGGTGACCAGGATGAACCACAGTGTCACGTTCTCCCCCTGATGCTCCACTCACATCAAGTACATTAACCACACACAACATTCACATGCCTATTCTTAGCATCATAATCATCATCATGTTATAAATAAACTGAATTAAATATGCATGAACAGTAATAACAAGAATAGTAGATGACATGTGATATGCACATTACAATCATACAATCATAGAATCATACATGGTATTGGACTCAATAAATAAAAATAGTTTATTATTAGCCAATTAGTTTAGGTCTTGTTCCCTCACCGTTGATTGAGCGTAAATCCTCGTTCAAGCTTTATGAATCACTTTTAAAATCACTAGGAAGACCTAACAAGCTGATAGATTTTTATTAGAATTAATTCCAATAAATTTGAAATAACTGAAATCGTAGGGTCGCAGGTAGGGTAGCACCTAGGGTAGTAGTTTCTGCGACCACAGGGGTAGGGTCGCACCTAGGGTAGCAGTTTCTGCGACCCTAGGGTGTAGGGTCAGACGTGGGGTCGGATACCAATTGACCCTACGTGCGACCACACCCTCCATGGGACTTCCCGAGGGCATTTGGTCGATCTTGTGGTCTCGTAGGGTCGGATATCATTCGATCCTACGTGCGACCACACGTATTCTGAGTCGACCTTTCATTCTAAAGTCCATTCTTTCATGTTTGGATCCTTTGGCTTACTTTCATGGTCCATTCTATGATTGTTCAATGGCTCAAAACTACAAGTTATACACTATTCATAGTCCATAATGATTTTCTCCATAGAATCTCTTGAAACTTGTCCATGGATGGATGATTTGGGTTTTTCCTAATCTTATGTTCTTCATAATTATTCTAGAATCTCTTATTCAGGTAAGCAATTAGGTTCATACCTTTATTTAGAGGTTTCTCTGAGCTTCCTCCTCTTCCTTGGTCTTCTTCTTCAAGTTTCCTTCTCTTCTTCTCTTCCTTCTCTTTCTCTTTCTCTCACTTTCAATTAGGATTTTAAAGGAGTGAAAGAGGCTTAGGGACGTCCTATTTATAGAGAAAAACTCTCCATAATAACCCCCAATGAGTTTAGGAAAGACCCCCTTCAAATTAGGAAGGTTTCTTAATTTCTGGTTCGTGCTATTTTTGTGGGGTCGGACGTAGGGTCGCAGGATCCGTCGACCCTACACCTTCTTAGTTATGCGACCCTACGACTAAAAAGTTATGGGTTGGACTTCTGTTGAGGTGGGGTTGACCCTACCTGTTTAGGCATGCGACCCTATCCTCATTTTGACTGTTTTTGAATTAAATTTCATATTGGGTCTTGGGTTTCTTCACGCACTTGGTCCACTTAGCTCGACCATGAAATATAGACTGGTCATGACATGAAATGTAAGATTAGACCGGGTTCGTGGCGTGCGGGTCTTACAACTCCACCACCCTTAAAAGAATTTTCGTCCTCAAAATTTGAACGTACGGATCTTATAACTCCCCCATCCTTAAAGTAAATTTTGTCCTCAAAATTTGAATTTAGGTGGGAATTTTATTTCCGCATTGCATCTTCTTCTTTCCATGCAATCTTCTCCACGTCTTGTTTTCGTCAGATTATCTTCATAAAATAATTATCTCAGTTTTTGAGATGTTGTACCTTCCAACTAGTGAACTAGGCTGGTACCACTTCAATAGTTAAATCTTCTATCTACTCCAGTGGATCAGTGGTCAATACCTTTGATATGGACCTCCAATGTACTTCTTCAATAGAGACACGTGAAATACGTCATGCACACTAGACACGGACAGCGGTAACGCTAATTAATATGCAACTTTTTTATATCTCTCTAAAATTTATAAGGTCCAACACATATATAGGGTACCACTTTCCCTTCTTGCTGAACTGCTTTAAACCATACATAAGTGATACCTTCAAGAACACTTTGTCACTTATGGCGAACTCAAGGTCTTGGCATCTCTTCAAACAATCCTGAGCTGCCTTGGCCCTTTTTCTTTGATCTTGTCTGCCACTCGACAGGTTTCTACAATAGACTCAGGTCTTAAAATTCTTCATTCACCAACTTTATTCCAAAATAGAGGAATTTGACATTTCTACCGTACCATGCTTTATAGGTAACATTTACATGGTAGCTTGGTAGTAAATTCAATCCACATATAGCTTAGTTAGCCGCTCCAAAGCATACCGAGGTCGTAAAGCAATGGAATTAGCTATCTTCCTAAGGCGATCAATAATCACCCAAACTGCGTCAACCGATCTGGGGGTCAGTGGCAAATCGGTGACATAGTTCATTGTAATGCAGTTTCACTTCCAAACTGACTCCGATAGTGGTTGTAGTAAGCCATGTTGGTCTTTGTCCTTCAGCCTTTACTTGCTAATAATTCAGACACTGGAACACGCACTAAGCCACATCTGTTATCATTCCTCTTTACTAATATAATTTCTTTAAATCATGATACATCTTTGTACTTCCACGATGTACCAAATAAGCGGTGGGTGAGCTTCCTTCGTTAGTCTGTGTCTAATGTCCAAGTTTTTCGTTTCAGGAACACATACTCTTTCTTTGTACTTCTGTACCTTTTCATCGTCCAAGGTGAACTCAGGAATAGTTCTACCTTTTTCGATGTCTTCTTATACCGTTCTCAGATAATGGTCTGACTTAATAGCGGCTTTTACTTCATCAATTATATCAGATATAATCTTCACTGTTGCAAACATATTTGAAAACCGATGAATAAACCCTTAGTTGGTTGGTCCACCCGGTGCATCTATCACGAACTGCTCATTACTATAATTGAATACTTTTCCTGTAGCACACATTGTTGCAGTCGTGTTAACCTCTCCTTGAGATGTTATCATTGCTTTTCTGCTTAGCGCATCAGCAATTACATTAGCCTTTCCTGGATGATACTGGATATCACAATCATAATCCTTCAATAATTCCAGCCATCTTCTTTGTCTCATGTTCAACTCCTTCTGATTAAAAAGATAAGTGAGACTCTTATGATCTGATTTAATCTGAAATTTCTCTCCATACAAATAATGTCTCTATATCTTGACAGCATGTACTACTGCTGCTAATTCCAAGTCATGAGTTGGGTGATTCTTTTCATGCTCTTTCAGTTATCTTGAAACATATGCAATCGCTTGTTTACCTTACATCAACCAGCATCCTAGATCCAATCCGAAAGCTTCGATGTATAGGGTAAAAGGTTTCCCTGGTGCAAAAATGATCAAGATGGAAGCTGATATCAACCTTGTTTTTAGAGTTTGAAAACATTCTGCACACTTGTCAGTCCAATTAAACTCCTCTCCCTTTCTGGTTAGCTTGGTAAGAGATTTTGCGATCTTAGAGTGGTCCTTTACAAATTGTCTTGTAATAACCAGCTAAACCCAAGAAACTTCTGATCTTCGCAATATTCTTTAGGTGTTTCTCACCATATGATTACTTCTATCTTAATAGGGTCCACTTTAATCCCTTTTTATGATGCTACGTGATCTAAGAAGATCACTTTGTTTAATCAGGTCTCCTATTTCTTGGACTTGGCATAAAGCTTTTCCCTTCTCAGCTAGTGTAAAGCTGTTCTAAGACCCGTTGTATGAGTTGCTTCATTCATGGAATAAACCAAAATATCATCTATGAAAACTATGAGCGACGTGTCCAACATGTCATGAAACACCCAGTTCATCAGTTCCATAAAATGTAAGGGCATTGGTTAATCTAAACATCATAATCAGGAACTCACAATGTCCAATCCTAATTCTAAAAACTATCTTCGAGATATCGCTGTCCAAATTATTCAGTTGATGATATCTTGACGGAAGATCAATCTTAGAAAATACCTTTGCTCCTTGCAACTGTTTAAACAAGTCATCGATCTGTGGTAGTAGATATCGATTCTTGATCGTGAGCTTGTTTAGTTCCCGGTAGTCTATACATAATCTGACACTACCGTCCTTCTTCTTCACTAATTGGCGTTCCCCGTGATGCAATACTTAGCTGATTAGAACCCTTATCTACTAACTCCCGTAGTTGAGTCTCAATCCCTTCAACTACATAGGAACTACTCTATAGGTGCCTTTGACATAAGTATCGTCCTTGGTAACAATTCGATGACGAACTTGGTCGTATGATCAGATAGTAACCCAGGTAAGTTTCCTAAAAACACATTGGAAATTTATACATCACATCATTATCTTTCATCTGTGGTGGTTATTTGGTAAGTATACCACAGATACCATATATCCAACTTCTTTCTCTGCAAAGCATCTCTTCGCCTTTAGCATAGAGAGGATCAGCTTTCACTTCTTAGGCAACATGCTTCCAATAATTCTAAATTATATGCCGTCTTTATTCTTGAATGATAACCTCTTCTATGCACATAACAACTTATAGAGTGTTGAGACAACCAGTCTATTCCCAAGATGGTGTCAAAGTCTGCCATCTCAAGTCGATTTAGGTTGCATCCAAATTCTGTCCATTCATATGATTCGAACATTGTTCATAACACGCATCCAATACAACATCTAGTCCAAAAGGACTTGAACTAGCAAAATCTGGTATAAAGGTCTTAAGAAAACATCTAACACCAATAATCTCATATCCCATGTCTATCTATAAGCATTAGGGTATATGCTTATAATTTCATTAATTCAGCTAAACTCTTTTGGTCTTTTCTTAATCATCTCACTCGACATTGGGCATAACTCAGTATTACTTATACTAATCTGAATACTATCAATGCCATGATTTTTGACTATATCCTTGTATCCACTCTTAGATTTACCTTTAGAAATCTTTTGCCTTGTCAAAATTCACACTGATATAGCCATCTTTAACTCTACTTGAGTGCTACCTATTTCTTTACTGGCTACTCTAGATAGTTCGTAATTTTACTCATACACTCTTTTATAGACATGACTCATATCCATCCATTTAGTAATCTCAAAATGGATTCTCCATTACTTCATCTGAGGTTTTCTTGGTTATAGAATCTAATCTGAATTCAATCATCTTTCTTCCAATAATTCCTTATTCACTAAACATCTTATCAATGGATGACAAGAAATATAAGAATCAGAATGTTTATCCAAAAGCAATTCATTTCCTTCTTTCAATTTAGTATAATGACGAACACTTGCTTTATCTAATGAACTTAGGTTTAAAGGATCAAATGGTAATCCAACCGGCATCAAAGGTCGTTAAGTTGCACGGTGGTCTAAATACATGGAAATAGAGGTTTTACAATTCTTAACCTCATGGTTACCAGTTCTATAGAGTATATAATGCCAATTGGTTAAGGCACTACAGGAATAAATCTAGAGAAAGTTTTGGTACATCAATAAATCAGGTATAAATCAAAAAGATGTACGCTCAACATGATTAAACATTTAACTGTTCATTCAGTTCATATCTCTGTTCATGTTGTCGATCATAAGAGTAGCTTAGATTGGTATAATCAGGACTAATTCTAAGAAAATAACATCTATAACTCCAATTAACAGGTTGAATCAAGAAGGTATCCTGTCAAGACACGAAAATTTAAAATCAGGTATGTGCATCCTCTATAATCATAAGAGTAAATCAATAATGCACCGCATCCTATGTAACCTATCTAGTTATATGGCCGTAATAGATTTGATCCTTTGCTGAAAATGTTTGAGGCTTCATTTTCAGAAAATATTCCTCAATCCTTGTTGGATCGTTCTACCATGATGCTCCATACATCGGTGGCTGATAAGGGTAACCACCTTGATACACTGCTTGTTGTGCACCAAGCTTCTGCACTGGGGTGTGCGTTACTGGGACTTGCTGTATGGTAGGCACTGTGTTATAGGTCACATGTGCTGAGGTACAGTGTTGATACCAATTAGTACTGTACATGGCCTGACTCGGAGGTGTTGATGTAACATTGGTAGCTTGGGTAGTCCAGGTAGATTGGCTGGAGTGGCCTGGTTGTTCACCTCCTTTGATTTGCTCCAATCTGATTATCATTATTTAGCATATGCTCAGATGAGTTTTCCATACCCATTCTCGACCCAGATAGTGGTGGGCTCAAGTTGCAACTCTTCTTAATGCTCAGCGGGCAATGGATCAACATATGGCGAATCTCACTCTAAGTCTCTACGTCACCCAGGAGTATAACTTTATCTTCTTATAGTTACTCTCATTTTTGGTGTATAGCTATTGTTCTCTTATCTCTGTCGCATTCAGCCCGAGATCTTTCCCTTTTCCTCTACAGGGATTTAGGCGTTACTAGCCATTTTCTTCTTCCTCGGTCATATATCGAGTTTCACATCTTGTGAGTACCAACTCGGTATTTTAATTTTTCTGCTTTACAGATGCTTCCTTCTTGTTACTGTACTATATCCTTTGTATACTCAGGCAACTATCCTACTTGTAGACCGTACCATATGTTATTTAATTATCGAGATACATTAGGATTCTCTTTTTCTTTACTCTCTATATATATACATATGGTTCCCCTCTTATATGTACATTATTGTCTTGTTTAAGTTCTGTCTCAACCAACACAGGTGCTTATGGTGTGTTTGTATTAAAACTTTTAATTTATCTTAACTCAGTTCATGGAAGCCAGTGGAAGTATTCAGGCTTAATGGGCAAGGTCTGAGAGCTCTGATACCAAGTTATCACACCCCAATTCTGCACAAACCAGAATGGTGTGATGAACCGTCATTAACCAACGGTTCAACCAGGATCTCGAATAGGCTATCCCCACCATAATAAACCAAAACACATTCCACATTAATCAGAGATAATAAAGTAAATAGCGAAAGTCTTAAAGATAATGAACTGAGGTCTAGTCATGATAAATAATTAATATTTCATTTATCTCCAAGTAACCAAAACATAATTTAATACATATTACAAATATTCAAATACGAAAATTAAACTCTAAGCGTATCCACAGTGAAACGCTCGCTTAACAAATCATAATAGTCCTCCACAACATTCTCATCATAGCCGCCACATGTTCATATATTGGCGTGTTGACATAATCTTCAACCGTAATACCTGCAACATCAAAAACTAAAAAGAATTACGCGCACGAGGGTCAGCTCTCCAACTTGAGCTCAGTGAGTAAACAAAACAATGCAACAAACATATGCATGCATTCAATTCATATCTTTGGTCTGGTTCATAAGTTTGCAATGTGTAATAGAAAGGATAGGTGGCCACCGCACCTCTATACATGAATGTGTAAAACCGCCCAATGGATCAAACACCATTGCCGCCCCCACATGCACCCACCATGGAATAGAGATAGAGCTAAAGTGCTTATGACCGCACCGCATCACACTTCCCCTAATGCTCTACCCATACCAACACGTAAGCCCCTGTTGGCGAGGGCTTGCAAACTGGGCTCGCAACTAACCAATCCTAATTTCAAACAGTGTATTCAAGGCCTCACCCTAGCATCCCTTAATACGTCCATAGAGATAAAGCTAAGGCCCCCCGGCAGAGTCAGAGACTACATGGTCCGAGACCACCTCCCCTGATGCCCTACGATGTAATAGTTCTGTTAAAGTAATGGCGATACGACGATGTTAGTGGACAAGACTTGAGTAGAGATAGAGCTAGAGTCTAGTAACCAGGATGAACCACAGTGTCACGTCCTCCCCCTGATGCTCCACTCGCATCAAGCACACTAACCACACACATATATTCACATGCCTATTCCTAGCATCATAATCATCATCATGTTATAAATAAACTAAATTAAATATGCATGAACAGTAATAACAAGAATAGTAGATGACATGTGATATGCACATTATATTCATACAATCATAGAATCATACATGGTATTGGACTCAATAAATAAAAATAGTTTATTATTAACCAATTAGTTTAGGTCTTGTTCCCTTACCTTTGATTGAGCGTAGATCCTCGTTCAAGCTTTATGAATCACTTTTAAAATCACTAGAAAGACCTAACAAGTCGATAGATTTTTATTAGAATTAATTCCAATAAATTTAAAATAATTAAAATCGTAGGGTCGCAGGTAGGGTAGCACTTAGGGTAGCAGTTTCTACGACCACAAGGGTAGGGTCGCAGGGTAGGGTCAAACCTAGTGTAGCAGTTTCTGTGACCCTAGGGTGTAGGGTCGGATGTGGGGTCGGATACCAATCGACCCTACGTGCGACCACACCCTCCCTGGGACTTCCTGAGGGCATGTGGGCGACCTTTCATTCTAAAGTATATTCTTTCTTGTTTGGATCCTTTGGCTTACTTTCATGTTCTATTCTATGATTGTTCTATGGCTCAAAATTACAAGTTATACACTATTCATAGTCATAATGATTTCCTCCATGGAATCTCTTGAAACTTGTCTATGGATGGATGATTTGGGTTTCTCCTAATTTTATGTTCTTCATAATTATTCTAGAATCTCTTATTCAGGTAAGGAATTAGGTTCATACCTTTATTCAGAGGTTTCTCTGAACTTCCTCCTCTTCCTTAGTCTTCTTCTTCAAGTTTCCTTCTCTTCTTCTCTTCATTCGCTTTCTCTTGCTCTCACTTTCAATTAGGATTTTAAAGGAGTGAAAGAGGCTTAGGGACGTCCTATTTATAGAGAAAAACCCTCCATAATAACCCCCAATGAGTTTAGGAAAGATCCCCTTCGAATTAGGAAGGTTTCTTAATTTCTGGTTTGTGCTGTTTTCGTAGGGTCGGACGTAGGGTCGCAGGATCCATCGACCCTACACCTTCTTAGTCATGCGACCCTACGACTAAAAAGTCATGGGTTGGACTTCTGTTGAGGTGGGAACGACCCTACCTGTTTAGACATGCGACCCTACTCTCATTTTGATTGTTTTTGAGTTAAATTTCATATTGGGTCTTGGGTTTCTTCACGCACTTGGTCCACTTGGCTCGACCATGAAATGTAGATTGGTCACGACACGAAATGTAAGGTTAGACCGGGTTCGTGGCATGTGGGTCTTACACATATAATAATTATTTTAGCTTTGGAGATGTTGTACCTTTCAACTGGTGAACTAGGTTGGTACTACTTCAATAGTTAAATCTTCTATCTAATCTAGTGGATCAGTGGTCAATTCCTTTGATATGGATCTCCAATGTACTTCTTTAATAGAGATACGCAAAACACGTCATGCACAATAGACATGGACAGCGGTAATGCTAGTTGATATGCAACTTTTCTACGTCTCTCCAAAATTGTACGAGGTCCCAAAACATATATAGGATACAACTCTCCCTTTTTGTTGAATTGTTTTAAAACCATGCATAAGTGATATCTTCAAAAACACTTTGTCACTTATGGCAAACTCAAGGTCTTGGTATCTTCTCTAACAATCCTGAGCTGTTTTGGACCTTTTTCTTTGATCTTGTCTGCCACTCGACAGGTTTCTTCAATAGACTCAGGTCTTAAAATTTTTCATTCTCCGACTTCATTCCAAAACAAAGGAATTTGACATTTCTACCGTACCATGCTTTATAGGTAACATTTACATGGTAGCTTGATAGCAAATTCAATCTGTGGTAACTTTTCAACTCAAGCTCCTTGAAATCAATTTCACAAGCTCGGGGCATATCTCTTAGGAACTGTATAGTCCGCTCCAGCTGTCCATCGGTTTAAGGTAAAATGTGGTACTAAACTTCAACTTTGTCCCCATTATTTTCTGTAGATTCTCCCAAAACTTTGAGATAAAGCATGAGCCTCTGACCGACACTATGTCTCAGGCATACCATTCAATCTGGAAATATTATACCCATATATCTTAGTTAGCCGCTCCAAAGCATACCAAGGTCGTATAGCAATGGAATGAGCTATCTTCATAAGGCAATCAACAATCACCCAACTGCGTCAACCGATCTGGGAGACAGTGGCAAATCGATGACATAGTTCATTGTAATGCAGTTTCATTTCCAGACTGACTCTGATGGTTGTTGCAGTAAGCCATGTTGGTCTTTGTCTTTCAGCCTTTACTTGCTGATAATTCAAACACTGGAATACGCACGAAGCCACATTTGTTATCATTCCTCTTTACCAGTACAATCTCTTCAGGTCATGATACATATTGGTACTCCAGGATGTCCTAAATATTGAGTACAATGGGCTCTTATCATTATCCTCTTCATGATATCCGAGTTGTATCTTATGATCAGCGTTTTTCACTTTAGGTATGCATAATCATCCTCTGTATCTCAGGATCTTTTTCGCATCCGAAGTAAGTTAGGGTTAGGTTTTTCTTTCTTCAAATTTTTTTGCCCCGTTCTTATATACGGATCTAATAAAATTGCTACTTTACTTCATCCATCACTTCAGAGATGATCTTTCATGCCATAATCACAGCCGATGAACTATTGCTCCATAAGTTCAATTATAAATTCTCGCTCAATTTGGATCATCACGAGTTTCTATTATATGTTACTCTTCTTCCAAATCTGAATCTGTTGCTGCAAAATATAAGACAACATTTATACTGGGTCCTTCCTAGGACTTCATAATTTCCTTTTTCCTTAAGGTCTTAGCTACTACATTAGCCTTGCTCGAGTGACACTGAATATCGCAGTCATAATCCTTCAAGTGTTCTAACCATCTTCTCTGTCTCATGTTCAACTCTTTCTAGTGAAGAGATAAGTAAGACTCTTGTAATCCGATTTAATCTGAAATTCTTCTCTATATAGGTAATGTCTCCAAGTTTTGATTGCATGAATCACAGTTGTTAACTTCAATCATGAGTTGGGTGATTCTTTTCATGCTCCTTCAGTTTTCTTGAAGCATATGCAATCGCTTCTTTACCTTACATCAACCCGCATCCTAAACCCAATCTGAAAGCTTCGATGTATAGGGTAAAAGGTTTCCCTAGTACCGAAACGATCAAGATGGGAGCTGATATCAACCTTGCTTTTAGAGTTTGAAAACATTCTTCACACTTATCAGTCCAATTAAACTCATATGCCTTCTTGGCTAGCTTGGTAAGAGGTTTTGCGATCTTAGAGTGGTCCTCTATGAATCGTCTGTAATAACTAGCTAAACCCAAGAAACTTCTGATCTTCGTAATATTCTTTAGGTGTTTCTCACCATATGATTACTTCTACTTTAATAGGGTCCACTTTAATCCCTTTTTATGACGCTACGTTATCTAAGAAGATCACTTTGTTTAATCAGGTCTCATATTTCTTGGACTTGGCATAAAGCTTTTCCCATCTCAGCTGTTGTGAAGCTGTTCTAAGATCCATTGTATGAGTTGCTTTATTCTTGGAATAAACTAAAATATCATCTATGAAAACTATGACTGATGTGTCCAATGTGTCATGAAACACCTAGTTCATAAGTTCCATAAGAGATGTAAGGGCATTGGTTAATCCAAACATCATAATCGGGAACTCATAACGTCCAATCCTGGTTCTAAAACTATCTTCGGAATATTGCTGTCCAAATTCTTCAGCTGATGATATCCTGACCAAAGATCAATCTTAGAAAATACCTTTTCTCCTTGCAACTGTTTGAACAAGTCATCGATCTAAAGTAGTAGATATCGATTCTTGATCGTGAGCTTATTTAGTTCCCGATAGTCTATATATAATCTGACACTACCGTCCTTCTTCTTCACGAATTGCATTGGCGCTCCCCGTGATGCAATACTGAGCCTATTAGGACCCTTGTCTAATAACTCCTGTAGTTGAGTCTCAATTCCTTCAACTCCATAGGAGCTACTCTATAGGTGCCTTTGACATAAGTATCGTCCTTGGTAACAAGTCGATGACGAACTCAGTCGCATGATTAGATGGTAACCTAGGTAAGTCTCCCAGAAACACATCAAAAATTTATGCATCACATCAATATCTTCCATCTGTGGTGCTTCTTTGGTAATGTATACCACATATACCATATATCCAACTTCTTTCTCTTTAAAGCATCTCTTCACCTTTAGCATAGAGAGGATCAACTTTCATTTCTTAGGCAACATACTTCCAATAATACTAAATTATATTCCGTCTTTATTCTTGAATGATAACCTCTTCTATACACATAACAACTTTGTAGAGTTGAGACAACCAGTCTATTCCCAAGATGACATCAAAGTCTGCCATCTCAAGTCGAATTAGGTTGCATCCGAATTCTGTCCATCCATATGATTTGGACATTGTTCATAACACTCATCTAATACAACATCTAGTCTAAAAGGGTTTGAACTAGCAAAATCTACTGCAAAGGTCTTAAGAGCTTGTCTAGTTCCTTCATCTCTTATGATTTTTCAAAGACTATCGGTAAAATCTCATATCTTGAAAAATTCATTAGCTTATATTTCCTTTATCATTGTTGTTCTACCCTGATCTCTCTTTCATATACCTCAAAAAATATCTTGTGATTGTTACTTACTTTCTTGCTCATGCACTCTTTTATAGACATGACCATATCCATCTATTCAGTAATCTCGAAACAGGTCCTCCATTTCTTCATCTGAGGTCCTTGGCTATAGAATCTAATCTGAATTTAATCATCTTACTTCCCATAATTCCTTATTCACTAAACATCTTATAAATGGATGTCGAGAAATGTAAGAATCAGAATGTTTATCCAAAAGTAATTCATTTTCTTCTTTCGAATTCAGGATAATGACAAACACTTTCTTTATCTAATGAACTTAGGTTTAAAGGATCAGGAGTAAATCTATGGTAATCCAACCGGCATCAAAAGATCGTCAAGTTACACGGTGGTCCAAATATATGAAAATAGAGGTTTTACAGTTCTTAACCTCATGGTTACAGGTTCTATCGAGTATATAATGCCATTGGTCAAGGCACTACAGGAGTAAATCTGAAGAAAGTTTTTGTACATCAGTAAATCAGGTATAAATCAGAAGATGTACGCTCAACATGATTAAACATTTAACTGTTCATTCAGTTCATATCTCTGTTCATGGTGTTGATAATGAGAGTGATTCAGATTGGTATAATCATGACTAATACTAAAGAAACAATATTTATAACTCTAATTGGCAGGTTGAATCAAGAAGGTATCCTGTCAAGACACGAGAATTTAAAATCAGGTATGTGCATCCTCTATAATCATAAGAGTAAGTTGATAATACACCACATCCTATATAACCTATCTAGTTATATGGCCACAATAGATTTGATCCCTTGTTGAAAACATTTGAGTCTTCATCTTCAGAAATATTCCTCAATCCTTGTTGGATCATTCTGCCATGATGCAGCTATCCCATATATCGGCGGCTGATAAGGGTAACCACCTTGATACACTGCTTGTTGTATACCAAGCTTCTCCATTGGGGAGTGCATTACTGGGACTTGCTGTATGGTAGGCACTGTGTTATAGCTAACAGGTGCTGGGGGTACAGTGTTTCTACCAATTGGTACCGTGCTTTGTTTGACTCGGAGGTGTTGATGTAGCATTGGAAGCTTGGGTAGTGATTCACATAGCAACTTGCATAGTCGGTCTTTTATGTTGTTGCTCTTGTATTTTGTCAGGCTAAATTTATTACAACCGTGGCCAAGGTACTTGGTAGTCCAGGTGATTGGCTGGAGTGGCCTGGTTGTTTACCTCCTTTGATTTGCTCCAATCTGATTATCATTATTTAGCATATACTCAGATGAGTTTTCATTACCCGTTCTCAACCCAGATAGTGGTGGGGTCAAGTTGCAACATCTTCTTAATGCTCAGCGGGCAATGGATCAACGTATGATGGATCTCACACTGAGTCTCCACATCACCCAGGAGTATAGCTTTATCTTCTTTTATAGTTACTCTCAATTTTTTTGTATATGGCCATTGTTCTCTTATCTCTGTTGGATTTAGCCCAAGATCTTTCCCTTTACCTCTGCAGGGATTTAGGCATTACTAGCCATTTTCTTCTTCTTTTGCCATACATCAAATTTTACATCTTGTGAGTACCAACTCAGTATTCTAATTTTCTACTTTATAGATGCTTCCTTCTTGCTACTGGACTATATCCTTTGTATACCTAGGAAACTGCCCGACTTATTGATAGTACCCTATACTATTTGTTTATCAGGATAAATTTTGAGTTTTCTCTTTCTGTTTGTGTATATACATGGTTCCACCTTTTATATGTACATTATTGTCTTGCTTAAGTTCAGTCTCAACCAATATAGGTGCTTATGGGGTGTTTGTATTAAATCTTTTAATTTATCCTAACTCAGTTCATGGACTCCAGTGGAAGTATTTAAATTTGATGGGCAAGGCCTGAGGGCTCTGATACCAAGTTGTCACACCCTAATTCTGCACCAACCAGAATGGTGTAATGAACCTTCAATAAACCAACAGTTCAACCAGGATCTCGAATAGGCTATCCCCATGATGTTAAACCAAAATACATTCCACATTAATCAGAGATAATAAAGTAAATAACGGAAGTCTTATAGATAATGAACTGAGGTCTAGTCATGATAAATAATTAATATTCTATTTATCTCCAATTAACCAAAATATAATTTAATACATATTACAAATATCCAAATACGAAAGTTAAACACTAAACATATCCATAGTTGAAACGCTCGCTTAACGAATCACAATAGTCCTCCATAGCTTGCTCATCATAGCCGCTACCTGTTCATATGTTGGTGTGTCGACATAATCTTCAACCGTAATACCTGCAACATCAGAAACTAAAGGAATTACACGTGCGAGGGTCAGCTCTCTAACTTAAGCTCAGTGAGTAAACAAAACAATGCAACAAACATATGCATGCATTCAATTCATATCTTTGGTTTGGTTCATAAGTTTGCAATGTGCAATAGAAAGGATTAGTGGCCGTCGCACCTCTATACACGGGTGTATAAGCCCACCCAATGGATCAAACACCATTGTCGTCCACATCCACCCCACCATGGAATAGGGATAGAGCTAAAGTGCTTAGGACTGCACCGCATCACACTTCCCCTGATGCCCTACCCATACCAACACGTAAGCCCCTATTGGCGAGGGCTTGCAAACTAGGCTCGCAAATAACCAATCCTAATGTCAAACAGTGTATCCAAGGCCTCACCCCAGCATCCCTCAATACATCCATTGAGATATAGCTAAGGCCCCCTGATAGAGTCAGAGACTACACGGTCCGAGACCACCTCCCCTGATGCCCTACGACGTAATAGTTCTGCTAAGGTAATGGTGATACGATGATGTCAATGGACAAGACTTGAGTAGAGATAGAGCTAAAGTGCTTAGGACCACACCACATCACACTTCCCCTGATGTCCTACTCGCATCAAGTACACTAACCACACACAAATATTCACATGCCTATTCCTAGCATCATCATCATCATCAACATGTTATAAATAAAAGAAATTAAATATGCATGAATATTAATAGCAGGAATATTAGATGACATGTTAAATGTACATTACACACTTACAAGCATAGAATCATTCATGGCATTGGTCTCAATAAACAAAATAGTTTATTATTAGCCAATTAGTTTAGGTCTTGTTCACTCACCTTTGATTGATAGTAGATCCTCGTTCAAGCTTTATGAATCACTTTTAAATCACTTAAAAAACCAAACAAGTTGATAGATTTTAATTAGAATTAATTCCCATGTGTTTAGACTAACAGAAATTGAGGGGTCGCAGGTGGGGTAGCACCTGGGGTCTCAGTTTCTGCGACCACAGGGTGTAGGGTCGCAGGGTAGGGTAGCACTTGGGGTCTCAGTTTCTGCGACCCCAGGGTGTAGGGTCGCAGGTAGGGTCAGACATACTGCGACCCTACGTGTGACCACACCCTCCCTGGAACCTTCCCGAGGGCATGTGGTCGAACAGGTGGGTCTCATGGGGTCGAATATCATGCGACCCTACATGCGACCACACGTGTTATGGTCGACCTTTCACTCTAAACTTCATTCCTTCATGTTTGGATCCTTTGGCTTACCATCAAGGTCCTTCCTACGATCATTCTACGGCTCAAAACTATAATTTTATACACTATCCATTGTCCACAATGATTTCCTCCATGGATTCTCTTGGAATTTATCCATAGATGGATGATTTGGGTTTCTCCTATTCTTATCTTCTTTATGAACTATTCTAAGCTCTTAATTCATGTAGGGAACTAGGTTCATACCTTAGGTTTGATGAAGATTCAGAGTTTTCTCTGAATTTCCTCCTCCTTAGTATTCTTCTTCAATTCTCCTTCTCTTCTCCTTCTCTTCCTTCTCTTCTCTTTCTCTCTCTTTCAATTAGAGTTCTATAGGAGTGAAAGAGGCTAAGGGACGTCCTATTTATAGTGGAAATAAGCCCTGATGAGTTTAGGAAAGAACCCCCTTCGGATTAGGAAGGTTTCCTAAATTCGGTTTCTGGCTGTTTTCGTGGAGTCGCAGGTAGGGTCGCAGAATCCGTGATCCTACATTTTTAAAATGTGCGACCCCACGAGCAAAATTCATGGGGTTGGACTGTAAGACCCGTGCCAATCTAATCCGGTCTTACCACCTTGAACCAGGTTTACCCATCATGGTCGAGTCAAATGGACCAAGGGCGTGAAGGAGATCGAGATCCCAAGTATCAAATCGACCCAAAAACACTTAAAATAGGGGAAGGGTCGCATACCCAGCTAAGCAGGTTCGGACCTCCCAAAACAGAAAGTCAGACCCTCAGTATTGAAGGGAGGGTCGGACAGCTTAGGACCCTAGGGTCGACGGGATCATCGACCCTCCCATCGACCCTCGGTTTCCGTAAGAAAATAAAATTAGGAAACTTCCTAATTTTCGATTGAGATTCTTTCCTAATCTCAATGGGACTTATTTAGGATGTTCCTACTCTATTTAAAGGATGTTACTAAGCCACTTTCACTCCTTTCTCAACCCTAATTGAATTGAGAGAAAGAGAGGAGAAGGAAAAGAGGAAGAAGAAAGGCAAGGAAGAGAACTTAGCAAAAAGGAGAAGAATTTCAGAGAAAAAGTAATCTTCTCAAGTATGGATACTAATTCCATGAGTTTCTATAGACCTTAGGATAGTTATTGGAGAGAGTGTGATCTCGGAGAAACCCAAACCATCAAGCTATGGTTAGGTTTCCATGGAAAACCATAGAAGAATGCATGAAAGCTATCTAGGTGGGTTATACATGGTTTTAGACCATGGAATGCATGTAGAATGGAATGTAGTAGCAAGCCATAGGATTTCAAACACGAAGAATGTATTAAAAGAGGGAATTGGAACAAAGTGCACAGAGGGTCGCACCGAGGGTCGATGACCATCTGACCCTAGGTGTTCCTGACCATCGACCCTCAGTGTTCGAGAAGTTCAGAGTTAAGGGAGGGTCGCACCCAGGGTCGATCAAGACTCCGACCCTACCTTCGACCCTCAGTTAACAGCATGGTTTTTAAATTCAGAATTAATTCTAATTAAATTCTATCGACTTTGTTAGGTCTTCTAGCAATACAATAACAATATAAATGTGATTATAAAGCTTGGAAAAGTATCTATTAGCAAGCTAAGGTAAGGAACCAGAACTCCAAACTAATTGGTTAATAGCAAAACAGTTTTCTATTTCTTAAGTGCTATGCCATGCTTGATTCTATGCGAATATGGTTGTAATGTGCATACAGCATGCCATCCAATATTTCTATTACTTGTTCATGCATATTTGTTTTATTGTTTATAACATGACGATGATGATGATGATAGGAATAGGCATGTGCTTGTATGTGTGTGGTTGATGTACTTGATGCGAGCGAGTATCAGGGGGGGTGTAATGAGAACGTCAATAAACGTTAACCTTTGGCGGGTCACAGCACTTTAGCTCTATCTCTAACTCAAGTCTTGTGCATTAGCATCGTCGTATCACCATTACTTTAGCAGAACTATTGTGTCGTAGAGTATCAGGGGAGGTGGTCTCGGTCCTTGTAGTCTCTGACTCTACCGGGGGGCCTTAGCTCTATCTCTATGGACATTCTGAGGGATGCTGGGGTGAGGCCTTGGATACACTTTTTGGCATTAGGATTGGTTAGTTGCGAGCCCAGTTTGCAGCCCTCGCTAACAGGGGCTTACATATTGGTATGGCACTATATAGCAATAAATGTAACCTTTGTTATATAATGTTCATGATTGGGTGCATGTGAGTTGACGATAAACGTGATCTTCGGGTAACGTCACACACTCGTGTATAGAGGCGGGGTCAATAAACGCGACCTTTGGCTCCCTAAACCTTTCTATTGCATACTGCAAACTTATATACTAGACCAAAGCTATAAATTGATTTGCATGCATATGTATTGTTGCATTGTTTTGGCTACTCACTGAGCCGTGATGTGTGCTCACTCCTCGACGTCGAATATTTTTAGTTGATGGTGCAGGTTATATCGTTGAAGACTATGTGAATGCGTCTGCATACGGGAACGTAGCGGCGATGGAAGCTGAAGCTGAAGTGGATACAGACGACTCCTTTTGCGAGTGCAACTCGTGTGTATTTGATTAGATATTTATAGGCTTCTTTATTGGATTTATTAAGACATGTATTTGATATTTAAATATTTATGTCTCAGTTGAAAACAGAATAGTTGCTATTAAATTATTAATATCATTTTAGTTTCTCAGTTCATGTTATTATAAGACTTCCGCTATTGTGTATTTACTCTGATTATGATTATGGATGTGTGTGAGTTTGGATAACGCGGGGATAGCCTATTTGAGATCCTGGTTGAACCGTTGGTTTATTAGCGGTTCATCACACCATTCTGAGATGTACGGAATTGGGGTGTGACAACTTGGTATCAGAGCATCTCAGGCCTTCCCCGCCGAACTAATATACATTCAAGGCAATTGTGAACTGAGATAAAATAAAAGTAAAAAAAGTAATATTAACACACTGTAAGCACAAGTGATGATTGAGACCAAATTTAAAAAGAGAATAATGCATCTATTAAAGGGGAAACAAGTTACATACAATGAGTGAGAGAAACAAAATATAAATACATAACTAAAGCAGAGTACAGTCCACAACCCGGACAGTTACTCTGTAGTACAAGAAAATAAAGTACAATCAAGAAGCTGGAGGCGAAGGAGGAGGCGGGGCCTCACGATCTCGGTCATAGTCCTCAGCATAGACCCTAGTCAACCAGGCCACCTAGGTCTGGGTCGTCTGGAGACTAGTTGCAAGATCGGCTACCCTCCTATCAGTCGCCCGCTGGACCGATAACAGCTCATCCACCCTCATACGCTGAGCGTCTAGCAACTCCTCCATCCTCAGATCAGATCTGCGCTGAGCCTCCCTGATCTCCTGCAGCATCTCCATCATATCAGTAGGTGGGCGTGAAGGACCAGCCGCATAAGAAGGACCAGTCTCAGGTACAGGATCCGTCGCAGGACAAGTACCAACACCAGCCGCACGAGTAGGTGAAGGCGGTGGTATCGCGTCAACATCCATATATATGCGGTCGTCATCGTCGACGGGATCCACACGAGCTCTAGCAGCGGCAGCAGCAGCCTCAGCATCAGCCATCTCGATACGAGTGTGAGGGCCCTCCATCGCGTTCCTCTCCTCATCACTAACCTGGGCATCCCGCATACCCATCTTGCAGATTGCCTCCCAATCTAGAGGTGACGAGAAGGGCTTCTCCTGAATCTTCTCATCTACCAGGTCAACCCCTAGACGGGTCAGTAGGACTGTAATCATGCGTCCATAGGGTAGATTACCCCTATGACCGGACAATGTGGCACTAATCATAGTCTGCATGATGATGTATGGAATGCAGACGGGCTGGCGAGTGCAGATACTGTAAATCAGGAACTGGGTCAGCTGAGAAACCCTCTCATAGTGCCCACTCTGCGGGATCAGATTATGCTGGATAATCTTGCAGAAGACCCGTGGAGCTGGACGCAAATAACAAGCTCTCATATGCCAACGATGAGGACGGAGCAACTGATTATCGATCTCTGCCCTCATCTCCATCTCAACAAACTGTGGCTCTCCAGGCGCACAGTACACCATGGGACCGTCATAGGGAATGCCCAACAAGTCGGTCAGCTGCCGATAGTCGAAAGAGATATCTACCCCTTTGACATAGCTGGTGATGCGCAACTCCTGACCATGCTCAACGTCATTGTAATTCCCCACCACCTGAGATTACAATAGAAATGGCGCACCAAATCCAGACATGTGCATGCCTCGTATGTAATGATAGGAAGCCACCCCATGTCACCAAAGGCTCCCTCTACGTTGAACATGGCTAACTCAGCCAAGTTCACCATACGACCACCCTCAACCTTCTTACGGGCATAGTCAGCATACCGTGCCTCGGCCTCATTGGAACGAGAAGCGAAGGGGATCACGAACTCGGGGTACTTTAGTATGAGCCATGGTATCTGCAAAATAAGAAAGAGAAGGAAAACAAGGAGTTAATAGGATAATAATCCAGAACTTGATTTAATAACGACGTAAGTTGACCATAAAGCCCCATTTCTCACCATACAAGTGGGCATGAGAACTTACGTAGGTTAAAATACATCCTACAACCCACATACAGTAGGAAATTTTAACTGATGATGTCCAATTTGAAGAAATTCAAGAAAAATCGAAAATGTCGATAAATTAGGGCAAAAAGAGAAAATTTCAAGTTTCTCGATAACCAACCGATGAAACTCAAAATTTTTTGAGGGCTTTCATTCCTCGAGACACCAACAACAAATGCCCCCAATAAAAATCAAATTTTTACGGTTGAAAAAAGTTTAATTTGAAAAATACAAGTTAAATGGACAAAAACCTAGAAATAGAAACCTAAAAACATGTAAAAATGAGAGAACATACCTGTATGGATGACGTGGACGTTGAAACTCGGACTAAAATCGACCAACAACAGTGGAGTAGCACTGTAGCAACTCAGAGTGGAGAGTCGAGTCGAAACGGGAGGGAAATAATAAGAAATGACCCAGAATTGGATCTTAAAAATCTGATTTTTGGTCAGAGGGTCGGACAATTCGACTAGCACAATCGACCCTTGAATCGACCCTCCCATCGACCCTCGGCTCTTGGGAATCTGACAGAAAATCAATGGTCGGAATTGAGGGTCGGATACCCATCGACCCTCGAATTGACCCTCAGCTCTCGAGAAGAACAGGTCATCCCCAGGGTCGGATACTAAGGGTCGGACATACCATCGACCCTCACCATCGACCCTGCATAGAAAAGACAGTATTTTTTTATAAAATGAGCTAGAATTGGAATTGATTATTGGTTAGCGTGCCTACATGAAATATAAATGACTTCTCACCTATTTTGATGATTTTCAAGCACCACCAACCACAGAAGAGAATTATGTCTGGACGTAGGGTGACCCGACAGACCCGAAATGCAGTCCCACCACCACCACCTGTGGAGGAGACTAGTCAAGAAAATAACTATGCACCGGGTAATCCAGAACCGGAAAACCCTACAAATTTGCCACCTCCACCACCAAAGCTAACAACCGTGGTGATGAATCTGGCACATCAGCTGCAGCAGATGCAACACGCACAGGCTCAGATGCAGGTTGCCATGGGAATCATGTTTCAAGCCACTCAGGCTGCACCCGTGCACACAGGACAAGCCAGTGCAGCACCGGTGGGTAACCACCCAGCTCCTCAGACACCTCAGCAACCGGCTGCACAGATTCCAGTGCAGGTTCCAGAAGCAGCTCAAGGGAATTACCAGTGTCCACCCCATATGTTTGGGGTAAACCCCCAAAATCAGCTGGACCACTCCCGACTAGTGGAGAGATTTTTGAAGATGAAACCTAAGGAATTCAATGACAAACCGTCTGATCCATTGTGGCCAGCACACTGGATAGACGAGATGGAGAGAAATTTCCTCATGATGACTATCACTGAGGAAGAGAAAGTACTATGCGCCACCTTCATGCTCAAGGGCGACGCACATCATTGGTGGAAATCAACGAAGGCATATCTACTGACCAAGCACGCCCTACTGACATGGGCTATATATAAAGAAGCCTTCTTTGAGAAATATTTTCCATGGAGCTTCAGAGATTCGATGGAGAAGGAGTTCCTGAGTCTTTATCAGGGACAGATGTCAGTGGATGCGTACCAACAGCGTTATGAAGAGCTGTTTTTCTTCGCACCACTGAGTATGCAAGAAGAAGAAACCAAAACCCGTAGGTTTGTCACGGGACTGAGAGGAAACATCAGAGAACATGTTCTGGGCTTAGAAAAGAGAATTTATAATGAAGCTGTCCAGATTGCTCGAGTTATAGAATCGAGCCAGAAGGAGAGTTATTTTACTCAAAACAGAGGCATCAAAAGGCCAGCCGGAAATTCTTATAACGGAGGCAATAACAAGACATATAAGCCTTTCCGTCCTCAGAATTTTACTGCTGCAACCAAGAATACTCCAGCAGCTCAACCTCAACCAAAGTCAAATTCTGAAGTCCTGAAGTGTTTTAACTGCAACCAGCCGGGACATATGGCAAGGGAGTGCCCTAAGCCCAAGAAGCAATTCCATCAGGGACGTGTATATGCTGTTACGTCCGAGGA
This sequence comes from Protea cynaroides, assembly GCA_028583415.1. NCBI lineage: Eukaryota > Viridiplantae > Streptophyta > Magnoliopsida > Proteales > Proteaceae > Protea > Protea cynaroides. Next base: position 63,156,623 of record CM053271.1, read on the forward strand.
TGCGGCCGCATCACCCGATGTGGTCACAGGTATGACTGAAACTTTGAAGTTGTAATTACATTGTGTGAGCATGTAGACTAAGTAAAGATAAATCACAGGTATTGTACCTATAAATGACATACCCGCCAGAGTACTCTTCGATTCCGGAGCTACTCATTCATTTATATCTGTGTCATTTGGAAAGAAGATGAAATTACCCATCAAAACATTAGACTACAGATTACTTGTACGGTCACCGATGGGGTTAGAAGTGGAATTAGAGAAAGGTTATGGACCATGTCTAGTTCTCATTGGAGAAAAGACTTTAGATGCAACCTTGATACAACTTGAGATGGCAGACTTTGATGTCATCTTGGGAATGGACTGGTTAGCTCGGCATTCTGGCAAATCTATTATGCGCCGAAAAGAAGCTAACGTTCAAAGACAAAGAAGGAGCAGAATTAAGTTTCTTGGGAACCAAACTTCCCCGGAGACGCAAGCTCATACTTTTAGCACTAAAGGCTAAGAAGTGCCTTGAGAAGGTGGCAATCGGGTATCTAGTATCCATGGTCGACCTAACCAAGGACGCGCCACGAATGGAAGATATTGATGTCGTGCGGGACTATCCTGACGTATTTTCGGAGGAACTACCCGGATTACCACCTGACCGAGCCACGGAGTTTGTGATAGACCTTATACCTGGAGCCGCACCAGTGTCAAAAGCACCTTATAGAATGGCTCCTACGGAACTGAAGGAATTAAAAGTGCAACTACAAGAACTGCTGGACAAGGGTTATATTCGACCCAGTATATCTCCATGGGGGGCACCGGTGTTGTTCGTAAAGAAGAAGGATGGTAGCGTTCGATTATGTATCGACTATCGGGAGTTGAATAAACTGACAATCAAGAATCGATACCCACTACCTCAGATCGATGACTTGTTCGATCAGTTACAAGGAGCGAAAGTATTTTCTAAGATCGATCTTTGATCGGGCTATCATCAGTTAAAGATTAAAGAAGGTGATATACCGAAGACAGCTTTCAGGACAGATATGGACATTATGAATTTTTGGTTATGTCTTTCGGATTAACTAATGCACCGGCAACGATCATGGACCTTATAAACCGAGTTTTTCACGATATGTTGGATACGTCGGTTATAGTATTCATTGATGATATATTGGCATACTCCAAGGACAAGAAAACCCATATCAAGAACCTAAACGCAGCCCTACAGTGTTTAAGGAAAGAGAAGCTATATGCCAAATTTTCCAAGTGCTAGTTTTGGCTAAGTGAAGTTGCCTTTCTAGGCCATGTAGTATCCGCTTAAGGAATCAAAGTGGACCCCAGCAAGATCGAGACTATTGTAAAGTGGGAAGCACCAAAGAGCGTTTCAGAAATTAAAAGTTTTCTGGGTCTAGCTGGTTATTATCGGAGATTCGTAGAAGACTATTCTTGGATTGTCGTACCTCTCACCAGTTTGACTAAGAAAGGTGAAAAGTTTGTGTGGACCGATAAATGTGAGAAGAGTTTCCAAACACTGAAGACCAGATTGAATTCTGCCCCGATTTTGACTATTCTCGTTCCAAGACAGACATTTACTTTATACATTGATGCGTCGGGACTGGGACTAGGATGTGTGCTTATGCAAGGAGAGCAAGTAATTTCTTATGCTTCAAGACAGTTAAAGGTACATGAGAAAAATTATCCCACTCATGAACTGGAGCTAGCGGCAGTAGTACATGCTGTCAAGATATGGAGACATTACCTATACGGAGAGAAATTTCAGATTAAGTCGGACCATAAAAGTCTTACTTATTTATTTAATCAGAAGGAGTTGAATATGAGACAAAGAAGATGGCTGGAACTACTGAAAGAGACTATGATTGTGATATCCGGTATCATCCGGAAAAAGCGAACGTAGTAGCGGATGCATTAAGCAGAAAAGCAATGATAAAATCGCAAGGAGAGGTTAGCACAACTGCAGCAACGTGTACTACCGGAATGGTATTTAATCACGGCAACGAGCAGTATGTGATAGATACAACGGATGGATCAGCCATCCAAGGGTTTATTCCTCGGTTTTCAAATATGTTTGCGGCATTGAAGATTATACCGGATATAGTGGATGAAGTAAAGACAGCTATCAAAGTAGATCCTTGTCTGAGAATAGTACAAGAAGATATTGAGAAAGGTAGGACCAACCTTGAGTTCACCTTGGATGACGAGAAGGTACTGAGATACAAAGGAAGAATATGTGTACCTGAAATAGAAAGTGTAGACATTAGACACCGACTGATGAAGGAAGCCCACAGCACCATCTATTCGATACATCCTGGAAGTACAAAAATGTATCATGATCTAAAGAAACTATATTGATGGAGGGGAATGAAAGCAGATGTAGCTAAGTTCGTGTCTCAATGCCTAAATTGTCAGAAAGTAAAGGCTGAACGACAAAGACCCGCAGGACTGTTACAGCCATTACCGGAATCAGCATGGAAATGGGACTGCATCACTATGGACTTTGTCACGGGACTACCATTGACCCCTCGAGTAGTTGACGCAGTTTGGGTGATTGTGGACTGTTTGACTAAAACAGCTCGCTACATACCTATACGACCTCAGTAAACACTGGAAAGGTTAGCGAAGCTGTATGTGGATAATATTGTTTGGTTACACAGTGTACCAGAAAGCATTGTGTCTGATAGAGATCCACGATTTACTTCCCAGTTTTGGGAAGGATTGCAAAAGGCTATGGGTACAACGTTGAAGTTCAGTACTGCATTCCACCCACCGACAGATGGACAGTCGGAGCGTACAATCCAGATTCTAGAAGATATGCTACGAGCATGTGTAATTGATTTCAAGGGATCATGGGATGAAAGGTTACCACTGATCGAGTTCGCTTATAACAATAGCTATCAGGCTACCATACAGATGTCACCTTATGAAGCACTGTATGGCAGGAAGTGTCGAACTCCCTTGTTTTGGAATGAAGTTGGGGAACGTAGTATTATTGGACCAGAATTTGTTGAAGAGACTTGTCGAGTGGTTGATATTATCAAGGAAAGAGTGAGAACGACTCAGAACCGTCAGAAGCAATATGCAGATACTCGACGCAGAGATTTGGAGTTCGCCGTAGGTGATAAAGTATTTTTGAAGGTATCGCCCATGCGAGGATTGAAGTGGTTCGGACAGAAAGGGAAACTAAGTCCAAGATATGTCGGGCCGTATGAAATTCTAGCTAAGCATGGAAAATTGGCTTATCAGTTAGTACTACCACCATCTATGTCAAGTGTGCATGACGTATTTTACATTTCCCTATTGAAGAAGTATGTCAAATACCCAACGCATGTTTTGACAGTGGATTTTCTGAAATTGACTGATGATTTGACATTTGAAGTAACACCAACAGAAATCACTAGTCGAAAGGTTCAACGTCTACGCAACAGTGATATCTACTATGTTAAGGTCACATGGAAAAGTAGTGACATGGAAGAAATTACATGGGAAGAAGAAAATGCTATGCGGAAGCAATACCCTCACTTATTCGTTTAAGAAGGTACGTACAATTTCGAGGACGAAATTTTTATAAGTTGGGTGGAGTTGTAAGACCGGTGCCAATTTAACCCGGTCTTACCACCTTTAACCAGGTTTACCCATCATGGTCGAGTCAAATGAACCAAGGGCGTGAAGGAGTTCGAGATCCCAGGTATCAAATCGACCCAAAAACACTTAAAATAAGGGAAGGGTCACATACCCAGCTAAGCAGGGTCGGACCTCCCAAAACAGAAAGTCTGACCCTCAGTTTTGAAGGGAGGGTCGGACAGCTTAGGACCCTAGGGTTGTCGGGATCATCGACTCTCCCATCGACCCTCGGTTACCGTAGGAAAATAAAATTAGGAAACTTCCTAATTTTCGATTGAGATTCTTTCCTAATCTCAATGGGACTTATTTAGGATGTTCCTACTCTATTTAAAGGACATTCCTAAGCCACTTTCACTCTTTTCACAACCCTAATTGAATTGAGAGAAAGTGAGGAGAAGGAAAAGAGGAAGAAGAAAGGCAAGGAAGAGAACTTAGCAAAAAGGAGAAAAATTTCAGAGAAAAAGTAATCTTCTCAGGTATGGATACTAATTTCATGAGTTTCTACAGACCTTAGGATAGTTATTGGAGAGTTTGTGATCTCGGTGAAACCCAAACCATCAAGCTATGGTTAGGTTTCCATGGAAAACCATAGGAGAATGCATGAAAGCTATCTAGGTGGGTTATACATGGTTTCAGACCATGGAATGCATGTAGAATGGAATGTAGGAGCAAGCCATAGGATTTCAAACATGAAGAATGGATTAAAAGAGGGAATTGGACCAAAGTGTACAGAGGGTCGTACCGAGGGTCGATGACCATCCGACCCTAGGTGTTCCTGACCATCGACCCTCAATGTTTGGGAAGTTAAGAGTTAAGGGAGGGTCACACCTAGGGTCGATCAGGACTCCGACCCTACCTCCGACCCTCAGTTAACAACATGGTTTTTAAATTCAGAATTAATTCTAATTAAATTCTATCGACTTTGTTAGGTCTTCTAGCAATACAATAACAATATAAAGGTGATTATAAAGCTTGGAAAAGTATCTATTAGCAAGCTAAGGTGAGGAACCAGAACTCCAAACTAATTGGTTAATAACAAAACTGTTTTCTATTTCTTGAGTCCTATGCCATGCTTGATTCTATGCGAATATGTTTGTAATGTGCATACAACATGCCATCCAATATTTCTATTATTTGTTCATGCATATTTGTTTTATTGTTTATAACATGACGATGATGATGATGATAGGAATAGGCATGTGCTTGTATGTGTGTGGTTGATGTACTTGATGCGAGCGAGTATCAGGGGGGGGTGTGATGAGAACGTCAATAAACGTTAACCATTGGTGGGTCTCAGCACTTTAGCTCAATCTCTAACTCAAGTCTTGTGCATTAGCATCGTCGTATCGCCATTACTTTAGCAGAACTATTGTGTCGTAGAGTATCAGGGGAGGTGGTCTCGGTCCTTGTAGTCTCTGACTACCGGGGGGTCTTAGCTCTATCTCTATGGACATTCTGAGGGATGCTGGGGTGAGGCCTTGGATATACTTTTTGGCATTAGGATTGGTTAGTTGCGAGCCTAGTTTGCAGCCCTCGCTAACAGGGGCTTATGTGTTGGTATGGCACTATATAGCAATAAGCGTAACCTTTGTTATATAATGTTCATGATTGGGTGCATGTGAGTTGATGATAAACGTGATCTTCGGGTAACGTCACACACTCGTGTATAGAGGCGGGGTTAATAAATGCGACATTTGGCTACCTAAACCTTTCTATTGCATACTGCAAACTTATATACCAGACCAAAGCTATAAATTGATTTGCATGCATATGTATTGTTGCATTGTTTTGGCTACTCACTGAGCCGTTATGTGTGCTCACCCCTCGACGTCGAATATTTTTAGTTGATGATGCAGGTTATATCATTGAAGACTATGTGAATGCGTCTGCGTACGGGAACGTAGCGGCGATGGAAGTTGAAGCTGAAGTGGATACACACGACCCCTCTTGCGAGTGCAACTCGTGTGTATTTGATTAGATATTTATAGGCTTCTTTATTGGATTTATTAAGACATGTATTTGGTATTTAAATATTTATGTCTCATTTGAAAACAGAATAATTGCTATTAAATTATTAATATCATTTTAGTTTCTCAGTTCATGTTATTATAAGACTTCCGCTATTGTGTATTTACTCTGATTATGATTATGGATGTGTGTGAGTTTGGATAACGCAGGGATAACCTATTTGAGATCCTGGTTGAACCGTTAGTTTATTAGCGGTTCATCACACCATTCTGAGATGTGCGGAATTGGGGTGTGACATGGACTCTTTTGAGGTGGGGTCGGTCACACCTGTTTAGGCATGCGACCACACACTTATATTTGACTATTTTTGAGTTATATTTCATACCTGGTCTTGTGGTTTCTTCACGCACTTGGTCCACTTGGCTCGACCATGATAGGTAGACCTGATACAAGGTGGTAAGACCGGTTAGTTCAATACAGTCTTACATGCACTATTTTGAGGTGTGGTTGATCACACCTGTTTAGGTATGCGACCATACGCTCATAATTGACTATTTTTGGGTTAAATTTCATACTTGACCTAATGGTTTCTTCACACACTTGGTCCGCTTGGCTTGACCATGATAGGAAGACCTGATACAAGGTGGTAAGACTAGTTAGTTCGATAAGGGTCTTACATGAGGTACCGGGAGAAAAGGATGCGTCATCAGTGCTAGAGGACCGTGAAGAAAAAGTAGAAGAAGAGAAAGTCCTCTTCCAAGATCGCTGAGGAAACCCGTGGTATGGCCTTGGTCTTTCCTTTCCGATGTTGTTAAGTTTTAACATTTTTCCTTTGCTGATACCTCCTTGACTACTCAGGCAGCAATTGTGGCGAGGGCCAGGGCAATAGGAGGCAGCCCTCTTGAGGACATTGAGGAGGATGTTACCCCTTTTGTTCTCGAGGTTAACCTCTCCATAAGGCAATTGGCCTTCCAGAGTCCAAGTGTAGTAGAGGATTTAATCCGAGTCATGAGGCTTCCTATGGACATCTTGGACTACGATGGGATTTTGTACCCTCAGGCCTACTAGCGACAGGCTTGCAACCTTAACGAGGTATTCCCTTGTACCGTCTTTCCATTCATTTATCCAATTTGTTCTTTGTCTCTAACCCATTCGTTCTTGGCTGTAGGCTTGCCATTTCATGCTCAAGTTTCGAGCTGTTATAAAGGATCTCAACATTAAGCTCGCCGATGCTCGGTAACAAATAGCTAATGAGGAACACCACCATGACGAATCTGATAAGTTTACCAAAGAGTATCAGGTGGAGCTGATATGGGCTCGGGGAAGTGTTAAGGACCTCGAAGAGGAGGTGAAGAAACTTCAAAATGACAAGGCAAAGGTCGAGGAGGAGGTACAGAAGCTCCAAAATGACATGGTCGAGGTAGAGAGGGAACAAGATGCAGCATAAGAACAAGCGGACACCGAAAAGAGGCAAAATCAGAAGCTGAGGGACGAGAAGATCCTTTTATATGTACAGCTCTGGAATGCAAGGATAACATGGATGTTGTGAACAAGGATCGTGAAGATGAGCGGGTTGCCCACGAAGCAGCTTTGGCCTATCTTCGCCAGGAGAAGGATGAGCTAGCACCTTTTCTTAAGGCTCATACTAGGGACATCTAATTGAAGGCGGTAGAGGACTTCAAGGCTGGGACTGAGTACAAGAAGGCAGTGTCTTCTTCCCTCACCAAGTTGATGATGCCCATCCTGATTGAGACTCGAGACTTTGTCTGGGCTAGCTATCCTAGCTTAGATCTGATCCGGTGAGCACCTTTGGGAGATTTCTTAGCTCTGCTGCTTCTCTGAGGGCGCCTACTCCCTTGGTTCTGCCCTCTCCTACCAAACGGGTTGCTTTGGAGCTTGCGAGGGTTGAGTTTGAGGGCTAGATTGCTTTGTCTTCTGACGTTCCTGCTTCCTTGGTCCGTAATGATGAAAATGTTCTTGCTTCTGAGGGACAGGATGTGCCTCTTGCTGGACAGTGACTTTGTTTTTTCTCTCTTATTTTTATTTATTTATTTATTTATTTTATGTGTGTATATATATATGTTGTTGCATGTTTTCTGAACTTGTGAATGAATGAAAATGTAGTTTATACGATCTTCATTTTATGGATGTCATGTATGTCTCGCCGATGTAACCGAGCTTTGAGGCTCTTTGGCATAGCCGAGGGTGTCGAAGATTAGACTTCCCATTGAGGTTCTTGCCGATGGAATCGACCCTCTGAGCTTTAGTACCTTCGACGATGGCTTTGGTGCCAAAGATATAATCATCCCTTAGGATAATTATCCACCTTCCGAGCTTCGATGCTTGTTGGCGTAGTCGAGGGTTTCGAAGACTAAACTTCCCATTGAGGTTCTCGCCGATCGAATCGACCCTCCGAGATTCAGTACCTTCGACGATGTCTTTGGTGCTTAACGATGTAATAATATCCCTTAGGATAATTATCCACCCTCTGAGCTTCGAGGCTCTTCAGCGCAGCCGAGGGTGTGGAAGATTAGACTTCCCATTGAGGTTCTTACTAATGGAATTGACCCTTTGAGCTTCAGTACCTTTGACGATGTGTTTGGTGACGAAGATATAATCGTCCCTTAGGATAATTATCCACCCGCCGAGCTTCGAGGCTCTTAGGCACAGCCGAGGGTGTCGAAGATTAGATTTCCAATTGATTGCACACAAGTTTTTCTTGTAATCAAGCATCTTTATTGATTTTTTACTTGAGTTACAACATTCTACGTATAAAATTTTTGTAGGTTCGACGCATTCCACATCCTTGGTACTACTTCGCCATCCATCTTTTGAAGGTGGTATGCCCCTATTCTTGTTGTTTTGATCACTTTGTAGGATTCTTCCCAATTTGGAGCTAATTTTCCCTACTTTGTGACGTTTCTAGGCTGAAGCTTTTCTTAAAACAAGTTCACTGACTTGGAACATTATTTTCTTTCTCCCTTTTATTTTAATGGTTCACTACTCGGGTCTGGTATGACGTATTCTGTAGGTGTGCAGCCTTTCAGACTTCCTCAAGGATGTCGAGGTTGATTAACATGCTTTCCCTGTTTGCCTCTTCATCAAAGTTGGCTGTTCGGAATGTTATGTGTACGACCTTGACTGGTATTACAGCCTCTGCTCCGTGATTTAACATGAAAGGTCTTTCACCTATAGGTGTTCTGCTGGTCGTCTTGTAGGACCAGACGATGCTTGGTGGCTCTTCGGCTCATCTTATCTTCTCCTCATTTAGTCTACCTTTTAGTCCCTTCAGTATTTCTTGATTAATTACCTCTTCCTACTCGAGCCTCTTTTTTAGTCCGTCGAGGATTGTTCTATTGGTAACCTTGACCTGCTCATTTCCTTTGGGTGGTGCACTGAGGTGAAGTGCTAGGCGTCTTGTTCTACTTGCAAAAGGCTTGAAACTTTTTTGAATCAAACTGTTTCCCATTATCAGTCACCATTACTTGAGGAATCCCGTACTAGTACACTACAGATAGCTTGAAGAACTCGGTGACTTTTGGAGCTGTTATCTTTGGCATTGGTGCCACCTCGATCCATTTGGTGAAGTAATCAATGGCTACTATTAGGAACTTACTCTGTTTGAGCCCCACAGGGAACGACCCTAAGATGTCCATTCACCATATGGCGAAGGGAATTGGGCTGGCAATTGGCTGCAACGGCGCGGCTGGCTAATGTTGGATCTTAGCGTGCTTTTGGCACTGTACGCACTTCTTCACATATTCTTCGCATAGTTTTACTATGTTAGGGAAGTAATACCCTTGCCTGACCAACTTTTGTGCTAGCATCCGACCCTCTTGATGGCTGCCAGAGAAGCCCTCGTGTACATCTTCAATTGCCCCATGGGCCTCAGAGGGTCGCAGACATTGTAGGAGGGGTAGAGAGAATGCTCTCTTATATAGAACATCATCTTACACGACGTACCACTTCAACCTCGTTTGTATCTTTCATGCTTCCTTTCAATCATCGGGGAGTATTCCGTCTATTAAGAAAGTAAGAATCGGATCCATCTAACATGGCTCGTTTGTAAGCACGTTGACCTCGACTTCAGGAGTGATTCTTGACTTGTTCAACTGACTCATGTACACCGAGCTGTCGAATTGCGATAGGTCAGAACGCAAGAGTTTAGACAATAGATCTGCTTGTCTATCTATGCTCCTGATGTCAAAATTTTAGAAAGTTGCGGCCAATTCTCTAACCTTCCCGAGGTATGCTTGCATTTTAGTAACCTTAGCCTCATAGTGGCCTGTGACCTGTTTGACCACAACTTGCGAGTCCTGTATAAGGTGACATGAGTGACCATTAGGATTTTTGTCAATTGGAGTCCAACAATCAAGGTTTCATACTCGGCTTCATTGTTAGTCTCGGCTTCATTGTTAGTGACGGCAAAGCCAAATTTCACCACGCTTTTTATCTTGAACCCTTCAGGGCTGATTAGTACCATCCCTGCCCCAACTTGTTGTCCACTGGATGCGCCATAGATGAAAGTGTCCATGAGAGCGGGGTTGGTTCTGCTGCTGAGGTTGATGGGAGAATTTGTAGCATAGTGCTAGGGTTGTCAAGGTCATTTACCAATGTGCTCTCAATGAGGAAATCAGCAAGGGCTGGGGCTTTAATCGCTGCTCTCGGCCTATACTGGAGGTCGAATTCTCCGAGCTCTACAGCCCAATTGATCATCCTACTTGACACACCATTTCGAGCAAGGATTTTCTTCGGTGGCTTTGTAGTGAGAACCATAATTGTGTAAGCTTGGGAGTATGGCCTTAGCTTCCTGGCAGCAATGACCAATGCCAGCGTATGTTTCTCTATGAATTGGTACCGAGTTTCTGCATCTAGAAGCATTTTGTGTCACACCCCATTCCCGACGTATCCATACTATGGAATGCAACGGGATCTCTCCATCCTATCTGGGCACAAAAAATCTCCTTCCAGGATCACATATCTCGGTACTCCATAAGTCAATCATATCCAAACAAAATAGTTATCAGAGTAAAATTTACAATCTTATTTTAAACAATTATTCATATCAAGAAAGTAAATTAGTAGAAGACTTTAAAACTCAAAGCCAATCATCGATAGCTGACGAATTTCTAATTAAAGCATATATAATTAATCATTTAATGTTCCAACCATAAATAAAATCCAATATCCAACTATTCCAAAATAAATAATCCAAGCAAAGTAAATTATTTTTTAAAGTTTATCTTCAACGTAAACCCAAAATAAAAATAGAAATCCCAAACTAAGAAAAGAAACATGGGCATAGCCTAAACCCATCTACAGCACTACGAATCGCTTCAAGAATCGGAGAATTCTTCTTCAGGTTTAGAGTCTTCATCCTCCACACTAGATGGACTACAGCCAGAAGCATTACGCAAATTACCTGCAACATCTAAAAGTGTTTGTATGCACAAGGTAAGCTTAACCACCGAACTTAGTAAGAAAACTAAACGTGCAATAAATAATATGCATGCAGCTATCAACTATGGTCAGATATACAATTGTAAGTGCCAGCTCAAGACAACCCACACATAAAATCTCCAGTCTACACGGGTCATCCCCCATCAAATGATACCGCCTCACTCGGCGTATAGTATCACCCCCAAGTATGGGTATGTTGTTTTGGTCCTCACATGATCACAACTTATCCCAAGTCCACCTCATAGCACTTGAGGAGATGGTAATCCCTCTAGTCAACTTGCCCGTCCATCCACACTATGTCGGGTATGGGGAGAATCATAGCTATGTTCATATCACCTTTTTATCGGACTCATGCCATTACATAACCCCCTAATGGCTAGGGGTACAACTATAAGGATAGTCATGTTCGACTAACCATGTCCACCTAATTAAACATATTACTGGGCCGTAACTTCGCCAAGCTTCCGACCTCGTTCGGTCTTTACTTAGGACATTGTGACATGGCTAGGTTACATATGATCAATGCAAAGTAGTGCCGATAAGAAGTGGTGTGGTGCAAGCATCCCATTCCACCCACCTTCCTCCTTACCGACTTAACCTGACATCATGAATCAGCAAGAGCAGCTCTACCTTTCATGGAGAGGTCACGAGGCGTCCCATTCCACCCTGCTTCCAAACCACTACGAGCTTCATTAATCACACACAAAAGAATGCATATGCATGAACAAACAATACAGTTTATTGGATGACATGTTATCACACACAAAGACATGTTATCAATCTCATAACATCACTCAGCATAATTCAAAAGAACTATTCTACCAAACAAAGGTTTAGTTCCCTTACTGTTAATTAGAGAGTAAATCCTCGACAAGCAGTTTTAGTAGTTGCTTACCAGAGTCCTTAAAGCTAAGGATTCAAAATCATAAACAATAATATTTGTTAATGCGTTATTCACTAGAATTGTTCAGGATTTTCTTTAAGCTCCTTATTCTAGTGAACCAGTTTTAATAGTTTATGTGATGTTCCATGCTTTCCATTTACTGTTTGCTTAATATGTCATAGCATCTAGGGGTTCATTACTAAATCCATTCGTTACTGTTCAAACTCTCAGTATGTCTATACTTGCAGAAAACCTACTGTCCATAGGAGTTAAGTGCTATAAACATCAATCCTCCATAAGACACACCCTTACTAGCTAGGATTTCCTTCCTAAAGCCTTAATACTAAGAATGACTTCTTATCACGAAGCTAGGGGTTCTACTGTCCAAGGGTTTCTTGTTCTTTAAAATAAAGGACAGAAATGCACTTAATTAATTTTTAGGACTTCTAGTTAAACCAACATAATTAATGCTTATAGACGTTTGATTTTTGAGATCTAAGCTTATAGGAAAGCTCATAAAAATCCCATAGAGCCATTGACCAAAGATGGTCACCAATGAAGATCAAAATCAAGTGCGGCAAGTAGTCAACTGCATGGTTATGAACCACCAGGAGTGCGGCACGTGTCATCAACCGCACATTGAAACGTGGTTGCTTGACAGGGCTGACACCTTAGAGGTTTGTCTAGTTCTTGTATGGTTGGTCTAGGGTCTCATAGTACAATGATGGGGTATAATTGGTTGTTATATTGGGTGAACCAACACTTATCCCGAATATACTTTGTATCAAGGAAAGATCATAACAAGATTCTAAGGCCTCTAAAAATTATAATTAATTATCAGAGAACCATAGACCAAGTTGGGTCAAGATCAGACCTCGGATTGGCGTGTGGCTGGTGTGTGACCGCACATCACAACAGCAAGGTCATGCGGCTTGTCATCGACCGCATGTCAGAATGAGGCCCAATGATATCCAAACATTTCCGACGTGGTTTCTCATAATTCTCTTAGTCTACGTACCGAGTTTGGGTTCTAAACTCGATTTCCATACTAAGTTATGGATACCGCTTCGATTCGAAAAATTGCCAATATCTCAGATCTGGTTTTAATTCCTTTAGATCCAATTTCCATTCTTTAGATCCGCTATTGAATCATGGTCTCGGTCTCCATTGGTCATTTCTAGAGTATCCAAAGTCCATAATATATTTCTTAGTCCATTTGATATATTATTTTGCTCACTCGTCAAGCCATGTACACTACCATCCATTCATTCGGATCTGGGAACGATGTTGTACATGTTCGTGGCTCTGCCATGGTTGATGGTTTGTTCTTATCCTTTTTAATTTGATTATATAGACACTCTATTCATCAATCTTTACAAATCATGGCTATAATCCAATACTCCTTCAGCCATGCTTTGAATCATTCCATTATTTCCCATTAATGAAGAAGGTTTTAGAGTAAGGGGAGTACTATAGAAGATTCGACTGTCCTTCGAGTTTTTCAGCGACAAGATTGATGATCCAGAGGCACATTCTCCTTTCTTCTCTTCCTTTTTCTTTTCTTCTCTTTCTCCTTTGCGTTTTCTCTTGCTGGGCGGTAATAAGAGAAGAATCTCTCTCTTGTTCTTTTCTTCTTCTCCTTTCTTCCTCTCTTCTTCTTTCTTTCTTTCATTTTCTCTCCTTTCTTAGAGGCGCATCAGAGTTCCTCTCCCTATCTCTTTTGGTTGGATTGGTCTGATTGAGGAAATGAAGAGAATAGAAATCTCCTTTCTTCCAAATTGGTAAGCATGAAATCCCAAGGATGGAAAGGAGATGATTTCCCTCTCTTCCTTCCATTCTTGGCTTAAGACCCAAACACAATCGGTCATGGAGGGAGACAGTAGGATTTCAAACTGTGGGTCCTACTTCAATCAGTCTCCAATTCAATTTCACACACAGGGGTGTGGTTGGGCTGTGCAGCACGTGATCAATCGCACGTCCTTGGTCATGTGCTTTTGGTCGGCCAGTTTTAGGTGCACAACCTCCAGACTTTTGGGTGTTATTTGGCTTAGTTCTGAGGTTTCTTCTAGTGTTCCTCTGTGCACCCTAGTGACATGGGAGCTCAATGTATTAGCTATGTGTCACCTCGGAGTGCATCATTACCTTTGAATATGACAACATGGTACAGTTGTACGTGGGAAGACCCGACACATGCCCATGATGATCATATCATAACATGATTTGGGCATGGGTCTTATGTTTTGCTCACATAATATATGGGGCATTGTGTCTTGTTGACCTCTTTGACCAACACATTGCTTACTTCCATGGGTATGACAACCAAGTAGAGTTGGAGTTTATCCCCAAGCTTGGGCATTACCAGTATCAATGGGGTTGATAGATTTCTCATCAATTCCATGAATGCCTGCTAGCATTTGGGGGTCCATTCGGATTTCTTGTTACCCTTGAGGGTCTTGAAAAAGGGCAAGCAACCATTTGCGGACCTTACATGAAGTGGCCGAGGGCCGCGACCCTTCTTGTCAACACTTGCACCTGTTTTACATTCTGGGGAGCCTTCATGTTCTGAATGCCTCTCTTTTGCAGGATTGGCTTCGATCCTCGTTGGGATACCATGAAGCCTAGGAATTTTACTGATAGTACTCCAAAGGCACACTTAGTGGGGTTCAGCTTCATATTTTTCTTTCGAAGGATTGCGAATGCTTCATGGAGGTCGACAATATGTGTCCTTGCTTTCAAGCTCTTTACAAGGAAATCGTCAATGTATACCTCCATGTTCTTCCCTATTTGATCCTTAAAGACTTTGTTCACTAACCTTTGGTAGGTGGCCCCAGTGTTTTTTAGGCCGAAGGGCATTACTTTAAAGCAATACGTTCCCTGGCTGGTAATGAAGTTGGTGCTTTCCTCATCCTCTCGACAAATCGAGATTTGGTTGTATCCCGAGTAGGCATCCATGAATGACAATAGTTTGTGGCCCAAGGTGGTGTCTATTAGTTGATCAATTTGAGGCAGAGGGGAGTTATCGTTGGGCATGCCTTATTAATTGGTGAAATCTATACAAATCCTCCAATGATTCCTTGTCTTGGGACCCATTACAACATTCGACAGTCATTCAGGGTATTTTTGTCACACCCAATTCCGGACTAACCAGAATAGTGTGATGAACTGTCAATAAACCAATGGTTCAACCAGGATCTCATATAGGTCGTATCCACCATATCAAACCACACACACATTCCACGATAATAATCAGAGATAATAAGCAATAAGCTGAAGTTTTTATAAATAATGAACTGAGTATCTAACAGTAATAAATAAATATTTAATCCAGTTATCTCCAAGTAACTTAAAACATAAAATAAAACAATCAATTACATGTCTGTTAACCAAAATATAACTAAACTAATCAAAGACGCATTGATTGCACTGGCATGAAGGATCATGCACATCTTCAACAACTTTTACATCCATAACTGTCATGTGTCCATATGTCGGCGCATTCACATAATCTTCTACAGTAGGACTTGCATCATCAACTAAAAAAATATTCGACTTCGAAAAGGTAAGCACACATCACGGCTCAATGAGCAAAACAAAACAATGCAACAAATATATGCATGCATTCAATTCATATCTTTGGTCTGGTTTTTAAGTTTGCAATATGCTATAGAAAGGATTGGCGGCAACCGTACCTCTATACACGAGTGTGTGAATCCGTCCAATGGATCAAACACCATTGCCGTCCCACATGCACCCACCATGGAATAAAGATAGAGCTAAATTGTTTGGATCAAACACCTCCAATACTTCCCCTGATGCCCTACCCATACCAACACGTAAGTCCCTATTGGCGAGGGCTTGCAAACTTAGCTCACAACTAACAAATCCTAATGCCATCCAGTGTATCCAAGGCCTGTGTAAGACCCGTGTCAATCTAACCCGGTCTTACCACCTTGAACCAGGTTTACCCATCATGGTCGAGTCAAATGGACCAAGGGCGTGAAGGAGATCGAGATCCCAGGTATTAAATCGACCCAAAAACACTTAATTTGAAGGGAGGGTCGCATACCCAGCTAAGCAGGGTCGGACCTCCCAAAACAGAAAGTCAGACCCTCAGTTTTGAAGGGAGGGTCAGACAGCTTAGAACCCTAGGGTCGACGGGATCATCGACCCTCCCATCGACCCTCGGTTGCCGTAGGAAATAGAATTAGGAAATTTCCTAATTTTTGATTGGGATTCTTTCCTAATCTCAAAGGGACTTATTTTAGGATGTTCCTACTCTATTTAAAGGACGTCCCTAAGTCACTTTCACTCCTTTCACAATCCTAATTGAATTGAGAGAAAGAGAAGAGAAGGAAAAGAAGAAGAAGGGAAACAAGGAAGAGAATTAAGCCAAAAGAGAAGAGTTGCAGAGAAGGATTATTCTTCTCAGGTATGGATACTAATTCCATGAGTTTCTACAGCTATTGATGAGAGTGTGATCTCAGAGAAACCCAAACCATCAACCCATGGTTAGGTTTTCATGGAAAACCATAGAAGAATGCATGAAAGCTATTTAGGTGGATGATTCATGGTTCTAGACCATGGAATGAATGTTGAATGAAATGTAGAAGCAAGCCATAAGACCCAAACACGAAGAATGGATTAAAAAGAGGGTATTGGACCAAAGTGCACAGAGGGTCGCACTGAGGGTCGATGACCATCCGACCCTAGGTGATTCTGACCATCGACCCTCAGTGTTCGAGAAGTTCAGAGTTTGGGGAGGGTCGCACCGAGGGTCGATCAGGACTCCGACCCTACCTCCGACCCTCAGTTAACAGAATGGTTTTTAAATTCAGAATTAATTCTAATTAAATTCTATCGACTTTGTTAGGTCTTCTAGCAATATAATAACATTGTAAAGGTGATTCTAAAGCTTGGAAAAGTATCTTTTAGCAAGCTAAGGTAAGGAAACAGAACTCTAAACTAATTGATTAATAACAAACTATTTTCTATTTTCTTGAGTCCAATGCCATGCTTGATTCTATGCAAATATGTTTGTAATGTGCATACAACATGCAATCTAATATTTCTATTATTTGTTCATGCATATTTACTTTATTATTTATAACATGATGATGATGTTGATGATAGTAATAGGTATGTGATTGTATGTGTGTGGTTGGTGTACTTGATGCGAGCGATTATCAGGGGAGGTGTGATGAGAATGTCAATAAACGATAACCTTTGGCGGGTCTCAGCACTTTAGCTCTATCTCTAACTCAAGTCTTGTGCATTAGCATCGTTGTATCGCCATTACTTTAGCAGAACTATTATGTCGTAGAGTATCAGGGGAGGTGGTCTCGGTCCTTGTAGTCTCTGACTCTACCGGGGGGCCTTAGCTCTATCTCTATGGACATTCTGAGGGATTCTGGGGTGAGGCCTTGGATACATTTTTTGGCATTAGGATTGGTTAGTTGCGAGCCCAGTTTGCAGCCCTCGCTAACAGGGACTTACGTGTTGGAATGGCAATATATAGCAATAAATGTTAACCTTTGTTATATAATGTTCATGGTTGGGTGCATGTGAGTCGACGATAAATGTGATATTTGGGTGACGTCACACACTTGTGTATAGAGGCGGGGTCAATAAACGCGACCTTTGGCTACCTAAACCTTTCTATTGCATACTGCAAACTTTAAACCGGACCAAAGATATAAATTGATTGCATGCATATGTACTGTTGCATTGTTTTGGCTACTCACTGAGCCGTGATGTGTGCTCACCCCTCGACGTCGAATATTTTTAGTTGATGATGCAGGTTATACCGTTGAAGATTATATGAATGCGTCTGTGTACAAGAACGTGGCAGCAATGGAAGCTGGAGCTGAAGTGGATACACACGACTCCTCTTGCGCGTGCAACTCGTGTGTATTTGATTAGATATTTTATAGGTTTCTTTATTTGGATTTATTACGACATGAATTTGGTATTTAAATATTTATGTCTCAGTTGAAACAGAAAAAATATTTTTTTAAATTTTAATATTACATAGATTCTCAGTTCATTTATTTAAAAGATTTCCGCTATTGTGTATTTACTCTGATTGTGATTACGGATGTATGGGGGTTCAGATAATGCAGGGATAGCCTACTCGAGATGCTGGTTGAACCGTTAGTTTATTTGTGGTTCGTCACACCATTCTGAATAGTGCGGAATTGGGGTGTGACAACTTGGTATCAGAGTATCTCAGGCCTTGCCCGCTGAACTAACATACATTCAAGACAATTGTGAACTGAGATAGGATAAAAATAAAAATAGTAATATTAACACATTATAAGCACCAGTGATGATTGAGACCAAATTTAAAAAGAGAATAATGCATCTACTAAAGGGGAAACAAGTTTACATACAATGAGAGCGAAATAAAAATGTATATATATAACTAAAGAAGAGTACAGTCCACAACCCGGACAGTTACTCTGTAGTACAAGGAAAATAAAGTACACTCAGGAAGTTGGAGGCGAAGGAGGAGGCGGCACCTCACGGTCTCTGTCGTAGTCCTCGGCATAGACTCTAGTCAACCATGCCACCTGAGTCTGAGTCGCCTGCAGACTAGCTGTGAGATCAGCCACCCGCTGATTAGTCCGGCGCTGGGCGTCTAGAAGCTCCCCTATCCTCAGATCCGATGCGCGTTGAGCCTCTCTAATCTCATGAAACATACTCAGCACGTCATCAGCAGGAGGGCGTGAAGGACCAGCCGCATGAGAAGGACCGGTCTCCGGTACAGGATCCGCCGTAGAAGAAGTACCAACACCAGTCGCATGCGTAGGTGAAGGCGGTGGTATCGCGTCAACATCCATATACATACGGTCATCATCATCGACGGGATCCACATGAGCTCTAGCAGCGGCAGCAGCAGCCTCAGCATCAGCCATCTCGATACGAGTGTGGGAGCGCACCATCGCATTCCTCTCCTCAACACCAACCTGGGCATCCCGCATCACCCGATGTGGTCACAGGTATGACCGAAACTTTTTGAAGTTGTAATTACATTGTGTAAGCATGTAGACTAAGTTAAAATAAATCACAGGTATCTACCTATAAATGGCACATCCGCCATAGTACTCTTTGATTCAGGAGCTACTCATTCCTATATATCTGTGTCATTCGGAAAGAAGATAAACTTACCCATCAAAACATTAGATTACAAATTACTTGTACGATCACCGATGGGGTTAGAAGTGGAATTAGAGAAAGGTTATGGACCATGTCCAGTTCTCATTGGAGAGAAGACCTTAGATGCAACCTTGATACAACTTGAGATGGCAGACTTTGAGGTCATCTTGGGAATGGATTGGTTAGCTCGGCATTATGCAAATCTGTTATGCGCCGAAAAGAAGCTAACGTTCAAAGACAAAGAAGGAGCAGAATTCAGTTTCTCGGGAACCAAACTTCCCTGGAGACGCAAGCTCATACTTTCAGCACTAAAGGCTAAGAAGTGCCTTGAGAAGGGGGCAGTCGGGTATCTAGTGTCAGTGGTCGACCTAACCAAGGAAGCACCACGAATGGAAGACATTGACGTCGTGCGAAACTACCCTGACGTATTTCCAGAGGAACTATCCGGATTACCACCCGACCGAGCCACAGAGTTTGTGATAGACCTTCTACCTAGAGCCGCACCAGTGTCAAAAGCACCTTATAGAATGGCTCCTATAGAACTGAAGGAATTAAAAGTGCAACTACAAGAATTGCTGGACAAGGGTTATATTCGACCCAGTATATCTCCATGGGGGGCACCGGTGTTGTTCGTAAAGAAGAAGGATGGTAGCGTTCAATTATGCATCGACTATCGGGAGTTGAATAAACTGACAATCAAGAATCGATACCCACTACCTCGGATCGATGACTTGTTCGATCAGTTACAAGGAGCAAAAGTATTTTCTAAGATCGACCTTTGATCAGGCTATCATCAGCTGAAGATTAAAGAAGGTGATATTCCAAAGACAGCATTCAGGACCAGATATGGACATTATGAATTTTTGGTTATGTCTTTCGGATTAACTAATGCACCGGCAACGTTCATGGAACTTATGAACCGAGTTTTCTATGATATGTTGGACACGTCGGTTATAGTATTTATTGATGATATATTGGTATACTCCAAAGACAAGGAAACCCATATCAAGAACCTAAACGCAGCCCTATAACGTTTAAGGAAAGTAAAGTTATATGCCAAATTTTCAAAGTGCGAGTTTTGGCTAAGTGAAGTCGCCTTCATAGGCCATGTAGTATCCGCTGAAGGAATCAAAGTGGACCCCAGCAAGATCGAGGCTATTGTAAAGTGGGAAGCACCAAAGAGCGTTTCAGAAATCAGAAGTTTTCTGGGTCTAGCTGGTTATTATCGAAGATTCGTAGAAGAATATTCTCGGATTGCCGTCCCTCTCACCAGTTTGACAAAGAAAGGTGAAAAGTTTGTGTGGACCAATAAATGTGAGAAGAGTTTTCAAACGCTGAAGACCTGATTGATATCCGCTCCGATCTTGACTATTCCCGTTCCAGGACAGACCTTTACTTTATACACTGATGCGTCGGGACTGGGATTGGGATGTGTGCTTATGCAAGGAGAGCAAGTGATTGCTTATGCTTCAAGACAGTTAAAGGTACATGAGAAAAATTATCCCACTCACGATCTGGAGCTAGCGGCAGTAGTACATGCGGTCAAGATATGGAGACATTACCTATACGGGGAGAAATTCCAGATTAAGTCGGACCATGAAAGTCTTACTTATTTATTTAATCAGAAGGAGTTGAATATGAGACAAAGAAGATAGCTGGAACTATTGAAAGACTATGATTGTGATATCCAGTATCATCCGGGAAAGGCGAACGTAGTAGCGGCTGCATTAAGCAGAAAAGCAATGATAAAATCGCAAGGAGAAGTTAGCACGACTGCAGCAATGTGTACTATTGGAAGGGTATTCAATCACGGCAACGAGCAGTATGTGATAGATACAACGGATGGATCAGCCAACCAAGGGTTTATTCATCAGTTTTTGAATATGTTCGCGGCATTGAAGATTATACCGGATATAGTGGATGAAGTGAAGACAGCTATCAAAGCAGATCCTTATCTGAGAACAGTACAAGAAGATATTGAGAAAGGTAGGACCAACCCTGAGTTCACCTTGGATGACGAGAAGGTATTGAAATACAAAGGAAGAATATGTGTACCTGAAACAGAAAGTGCAGACATTAGACACCCACTGATGAAGGAAGCCCACACCACCATCTACTCGATACATCCTCGAAGTACAAAAATGTATCATGACCTAAATAAACTATATTGGTGGAGGGGGATGAAAGCAGATGTAGCTAAGTTCGTGTCCCAATGCCTAAATTGTCAGAAGGTAAAGGCTGAATGACAAAGACCCGTAGGACTGTTGCAGCCGTTACCAGAACCAGCATGGAAATGGGACTGTATCAATATGGACTTCGTCACAGGGCTACCATTGACTCCTCGAGTAGTTGACGCAGTTTGGGTGATTGTGGACCGTCTGACTAAAACAGCTCGCTTCATACCTATACGACCTCAGTATACACTGGAAAGGTTAGCGAAGCTGTATGTGGATATATTGTTCGATTACATGGTGTTCCAGAAAGCATTGTGTCTAGTAGAGAACCACGATTTACTTCTAAGTTTTGGGAGGGATTGCAAACGGCTATGTGTACAACGTTGAAGTTCAGTACTGCATTCCACCCACAGACAGATGGACAGTCAGAGCGTACAATCCAGATTCTAGAAGATATGCTACGAGCATGTGTAATTGATTTTAAAGGATCATGGGACGAAAAGTTACCATTGATCGAGTTCGCTTATAACAATAGCTATCAGGCTACCATACAGATGTCGCCTTATGAAGCACTGTATGGCAGGAAGTGTCGAACTCCCTTGTTTTGGAATGAAGTTGGGGAACGTAGTATTGTTGGACCGGAATTTGTTGAAGAGACTTGTCGAGTGGTCGACATCATCGAAGAAAGAGTGAGAACAGCTCAGAACCGTCAGAAGCAATATGCAGACATTCGACAAAGAGGTCTGGAGTTCGCCGTAGGTGATAAAGTATTTTTGAAGGTATCGCCTATGCGAGGATTGAAGAGGTTCGGACAGAAAGGGAAACTAAGTCCAAGATATGTCGGGCCATATGAAATTCTAGCTAAGCATGGACAAGTGGCTTATCAGTTAGCACTACCACCATCTATGTCAAGTGTGCATGACGTATTTCACATTTCCCTATTGAAGAAGTATGTCAAAGACCCAACGCATGTTTTGACAGTGGATTTGCTGGAATTGACTGATGATTTGACATTTAAAGTAACACCAATAGAAATCACTAGTCGAAAGGTTCAACGTCTACGCAACAGAGATATCTACTATGTTAAGGTCACATGGAAAAGTAGAGACATGGAAGAGATTACATGGGAAGAAGAAAACGCTATGCGGAAGCAATACCCTCACTTGTTTGATTCAGAAGGTACGTACAATTTCGAGGACGAAATTTTTATAAGTTGGGGGGAGTTGTAAGACCCGTATCAATCTTAACCGGTCTTACCACCTTGAACCAGGTTTACCCGTCATGGTCGAGTCAAATGGACCAAGGGCGTGAAGGAGATCGAGATCCCAGGTATCAAATTGACCCAAAAATACTTAATTTGAAGGGAGGGTCGCATACCCAGCTAAGCAGGGTCGGACCTCCCAAAACAGAAAGTCAAACCCTCAGTTTTGAAGGGAGCGTCGGCAGCTTAGAACCCTAGGGTCGACAGGATCATCGACCCTCCCATCGACCCTCGGTTGCCGTAGGAAATAGAATTAGGAAATTTCCTAATTTTCGATTGGGATTCTTTCCTAATCTCAAAGGGACTTATTTTAGGATGTTCCTACTCTATTTAAAGGACGTCCCTAAGCCACTTTCACTCCTTTCACAATCCTAATTGAATTGAGAGAAAGAGAAGAGAAGGAAAAGAAGAAGAAGAGAAAGAAGGAAGAGAATTAAGCCAAAAGAGAAGAGTTGCAGAGAAGGATTATTCTTCTCAGGTATGGATACTAATTCCATGAGTTTCTACAGCTATTGATGAGAGTATGATCTCGGAGAAACCCAAACCATCAACCCATGGTTAGGTTTTCATGGAAAACCATAGAAGAATGCATGAAAGCTATTTAGGTGGATGATTCATGGTTCTAGACCATGGAATGAATGTTGAATGAAATGTAGAAGCAAGCCATAGGACCCAAACACGAAGAATGGATTAAAAAGAGGGTATTGGACCAAAGTGCACAGAGGGTCGCACCGAGGGTCGATGACCATCCGACCCTAGGTGATTCTGACCATCGACCCTCAGTGTTCGGGAAGTTCAGAGTTTAGGGAGGGTCGCACCGAGGGTCGATCAGGACTCTGACCCTACCTCCGACCCTCAGTTAACAGACTGGTTTTTAAATTCAAAATTAATTCTAATTAAATTTTATCGACTTTGTTAGGTCTTCTAGCAATATAATAACATTGTAAATGTGATTCTAAAGCTTGAAAAAGTATCTTTTAGCAAGCTAAGGTAAGGAAACAGAACTCTAAACTAATTGATTAATAACAAACTATTTTCTATTTTCTTGAGTCCAATGCCATGCTTGATTCTATGCGAATATGTTTGTAATGTGCATACAACATGCAATCTAATATTTCTATTATTTGTTCATGCATATTTACTTTATTATTTATAACATGATGATGATGTTGATGATAGGAATAGGCATGTGATTGTATGTGTGTGGTTGGTGTACTTGATGCGAGCGATTATCAGGGGAGGTGTGATGAGAACGTCAATAAACGTTAACCTTTGGCGGGTCTCAGCACTTTAGCTCTTTCTCTAACTCAAGTCTTGTGCATTAGCATCATCGTATCGCCATTACTTTAGCAGAACTATTATGTCGTAGAGTATCAGGGGAGGTGGTCTCGGTCCTTGTAGTCTCTGACTCTACCGGGGGGCCTTAGCTCTATCTCTATGGACATTCTGAGGGATTCTGGGGTGAGGCCTTTGCGAGCCCAGTTTGCAGCCCTCGCTAACAGGGGCTTACGTGTTGGTATGGCAATATATAGCAATAAACGTTAACATTTGTTATATAATGTTCATGGTTGGGTGCATGTGAGTCGACGATAAATGTGATATTTGGGTGACGTCACACACTTGTGTATAGAGGCGGGGTCAATAAACGCGACCTTTGGCTACCTAAACCTTTCTATTGCATACTGCAAACTTTAAACCGGACCAAAGATATAAATTGATTGCATGCATATGTACTGTTGCATTGTTTTGGCTACTCACTTAGCTGTGATGTGTGCTCACCCCTCGACGTCGAATATTTTTAGTTGATGATGCAGGTTATACCGTTGAAGATTATATGAATGCGTCTGTGTATGGGAACGTGGCAGCAATGGAAGCTGGAGCTGAAGTGGATACACACGACTCCTCTTGTGAGTGCAACTCGTGTGTATTTGATTAGATATTTTATTGATATCTTTATTTGGATTTATTACGACATGTATTTGGTATTTAAATATTTATGTCTCAGTTGAAACAGAATAAATTGTTATTTAAATTTTAATATCTCATAGATTCTCAGTTTATTTATTTATAAGATTTCTGCTATTGTGTATTTACTCTGATTGTGATTACAGATGTATGGGGGTTCAGATAACGCGGGGATAGCCTACTCGAGATCCTGGTTGAACCGTTGGTTTATTAGCGGTTCATCACACCATTCTGAATAGTGCGGAATTGGGGTGTGACAGCTTGACTCTTGCATCCGTCAATACGTCCATAGAGATAGAGCTAAGGCCCCCCGGTAGAGTCAGAGACTACACGGTCTGAGACCACCTCCCTTGATGCCCTACGACGCAGTAGTTCTGCTAAGGTAATGGCGATACGATGATGTCAATGGGCAAGACTTGAGTAGAGATAGAGCTAGAGCCTGGTGACGAGGTCGAAGACCACCATGCCACGTCCTCCCCCTGATGCTTGACTCGCATCCAACACACCAACCACACATAAATATTCACATGCCTATTAACATCATCATCATCATCATCATGTTATAAATAAACAGAATTAAATATGCATGAACAGTAATAGCAGGAATATTGAATGACATGATAGATGCACATTACAAGCATACAAGCACAGAATTAATCATGACATTGGACTCAATAAAATAAACTGTTTGTTATTAGCCAATTAGTTTAGGTTTTGTTCCCTCACATTTGATCAATGGTTATTTCTCTCTCAAGCTTTGGAATTCACTTTGAACCCATTGGGAACCTAAAAAATTAATGTATTTAAGTTAGGACTCAAGTTCACCAATTTACAGTAGTCAGAAGTCTCATCTGGAATCAAACAGATCGAGTGGTCACAGGTGTGGCTGCACCTATTGTCTCAATTTTTGTGACCATAGGGTGTGGGGTCGATACATGTGGTCGCATATCATGCGACCACACATGCGACACCCTCTTTGGAACCTTCCCAAGAGCGTGTGGTCGATCATATGTGCCTCGTGTGACTACTACCATACGAGTTTTTGGTCGACTTTCACTCTCAATCACATCCCTTCATGTTTTGATTCCGGGGCTTATCATTAGGGTCCTTCTGATGATTGATCTACGACCTCCAATTCATTTACATAATCATTCACCCTAACCTACTCTCCATAGATCCCTCTTGAGTTTTGTCCATGGATCTCATGGTTGAGATCCTACCTTGACTCAACATCTCAATTAGGACCTATTCTAAACATCCTACTGGTATAGAGAATGGTTCCATACCTTAAGCTTGCTGGAGAATCAAAGTTTTCTCTGCAATGCCTCTTCCTAGCCTTTCTCTACCAAATCTTCTTCTCTTCCTACTTCTCTCTTTCTCTCTCCCTTTCAATTTGGGTTCTAAAAGAGTGAAAGAGGCTAAGGGACGTCCTTTATATAGAGGAAAACCTCCATATAGAGTCCCACTTTAATTAGGAAAGAAATCCCATGGTTTTGGAAAGTTTCCAAAACTCGAAGTCGATCATGACTTCGTGGGGTCGCACATGTGTTTGCAGAATCCATCGACCATAAGTCCCAAATATGCTACCACAAGTCCCAGAATGGAGTGGTCTCATTTTTCTAAGGTGTGGTTGACCATACCTACTTAAGTATGTGACCACACGTCCCTAATTATTGATTTTTGGTTCGATTTATGTTCCTAACCTTGTGGTTCCTTCACGGACTTGATCTGCTTGATCCGACATGGTAATACCGGGTTAGTAAAGTGCAGGTCTTACAATTTCACCTCTCTAATGAACCCTGCTTGGAGAAGCTTTTCCACTTCCTCATTTATAATGGCCGGTCTATTAGGTATGAAGCTTCTCTTCTTCTGTTTCACGAGACAATGTTGGGGGTAGACGGACAGGAAATGCTCCATGAGGTTTCTATTGATGCCTGGCATATCCGCTACTGACCATGCAAATACGTCTGTGTTTTCTCTGATAAAGGTGATGAGGTCTTCACGTATTTTCCCTTGTAGCGTAGCATCGATCTGAAAGGTGCGTTCAGGGCAGTCTTTTGAGATGGGCATTTGTATGAGTTATTCTACAGGTGTCCCTCGCTCTGGGTGAAGTTTATCTCTGAGGTCCTCCTATCACACCCCAATTCAGGTCTAACCAGAATGGTGTGATGAACCGCCAATAAACCAACGGTCACCCAAGATCTCGCATAGGTCGTACCCACCATATCAAATCACACACACATTCCACATTAATAATTAGAGGTAATAAAAAAATAAGCGGAAGTCTTACAGATAATGAACTGAGAGTCTAACAGTGATAAATAAATATTTAATCCAATTATCACAAAACCACAAGACAAAAAAAATAAATAATCAATTACATATCCGATGTTCAAACTATAACTAAACCTAAGCAAAAACACTTTGGTTTCACTCGCATGATGAATTATGCGCATCTTCTTCAGCTTCTACGTCCATCGTAGCAACGTGCCCATACGTCAGCACATTAATATATTCTACAACGGTAGGACCTGCATCATCAACTAAAAATATTCGACGTCGAAAGGGTGAGCACACATTACGGCTCAATGAACAAACAAAACAATGCAACAAACATATGCATGCATTCAATTCATATCTTTGGTCTGGTTTATAAGTTTGCAATGTGCTATAGAAAGGTTTGGTGGCCGCCGCACCTCTATACATGAGTGTGTGAATCCGCCAAATGGATTTAGCACCATTACCGTCCCACATGCATCCACCATGGAATAGAAATAGAGCTAAAGTGTCCAGATGAAACACCGCCAACACTTCCCCTGATGCCCTACCCATACCAACACATAAGCCCCTCTTAGCGAGGGCTTACAAACTGGGGTCACAACTAACCAATCCTAATGCCAAATAGTGTATCCAAGGCCTCACCCCAGCATCCCTCAATACGTCCATAGAGATAGAGCTAAGGCCCCCCCGGCAAAGTCAAAGACCACACTGTCCGAGACCACCTCCCTTGATGCCCTACGACGTAATAGTTCTGCTAAGGTAATGGCAATATGACGATGACAATGGGCAAGAATTGAGTAGAGATAGAGCTAGAGTCTAGTGACGAGGTCAAAGACCACCATGCCACGTCCTCCCCCTGATGCATGACTCGCATCCAACACACCAACCACACACATACATTCACATGTCTATTCCTAGCATCATCATCATCGTCATCATGTTATAAATAAACAGAATTAAATATGCATGAATAGTAATAGCATGGATATTGGATGACATGTGAGATGCACATTACAAGCATACAAGCATAGAATTAATCATGGCATTGGACTCAATAAAAATAAACAGTTTGTTATTATCCAATTAGTTTAGGTTTTGTTCACTCACCTGTTAGCAATACTTGATGTCCTTCCAAGCCTTGAAATTCTCGTTGAATTGATTTAACAACCTAAAAGTTATATGAATTTAAGTTAGGGTTCATATGTGACATGTTACAGTAGTCAAAAATCAAAACAGAGCACTGATAGGTGCCTGATTGGTCCTATGGTCTCATGCTGTATTGACCTTACTGTCTGCGGTCGATGCCCTACGATTGCATATGGTGCGACTGTAGCTGCGACCATATGATTTCTGAAATCTTCCTGAATGCTTATGGTCGATCCTCTGGTCATACTGGTCATGCTATGGTCGACCGTAGCTGCGAGCTTGAGATTTCTGGTCACAGTCTACATGAAATTCGAGTTCTTCCTGAGTTAATTCTTCTGTTCTTCAATGGGGTTTATTCTAAGATCATCCAATGGCCATTATTAGTAATTTCTTATCAACCCTAATCCTCAAATTCACTCCTTATGGTTCTCCTTGGGATTTTCTCAAGGAAATCACATAGATCATAATAGGTTGATATTGCCTATTTTCCATAGAAGTCTTATACTTAGAGTTTACATCTCTAGAGAATCGTTTCATACCTTTGCCTATGATAGAGAGCCAACCTCTTCTCAGTAATTCTTCTCCTTAGCGTTTTCTTCTTTTCCTTCTCTTCCTTCTCTTCCTCTAGGATTTACTAATGTTCTAAAAGAGTGAAAAAGGACTGAGGGGCATCCTTTATAAAGAGAAAAACTCTCCATATAGAGTCCTCTTTCAATTAGGAAAGCAATCCCTTAGTTTAGGAAAGTTTTCAAAACTCGGAGTCTGATCTGGGTTTC
The DNA here is from genome assembly GCA_028583415.1 of Protea cynaroides. NCBI lineage: Eukaryota > Viridiplantae > Streptophyta > Magnoliopsida > Proteales > Proteaceae > Protea > Protea cynaroides. Next base: position 63,185,318 of record CM053271.1, read on the forward strand.
TCACGGTCGATCATACGGTCGCATAAACCGTCGATCGTAGGGTCAAAATCATCGATCGTGGGATTCTGGATTTGATATTTTTGGTTCCCTTCCTTATGGTCGACCATACCTACTCAGACATGCGGCCTTAGGTATGTTTTTAGTGTTTTTATCTCGATTCTCATACCTGGTTTGTGATTTATCTTCACACGCTCGGTCCACTTGGTCCAGGAATAATGGAAAGACCTAGCACGACACGGTTAGACCAAGTTAATGGGTGCGGCTCTTAAAACTCCCCCCCTCTTATAAAATTTACCTTCTGAGTCGAATAGGTGAGGATATTGCTTCTGCATAGCGTTCTCTTCTTCCCATGTAACTTCTTCTACATTTTAGTTTCCCCAAGTAACCTTAACATAGTAAATGTCATGGTTGCAAAGACGTTGCACCTTTCGACTAGTGATCTCAAAAGGTACTACTTCGAATGTTAAATCTTCAGTCAAATCCGGTGGATCCGTTGTTAACACATGTGTTGGATCTCTAACGTACTTCTTCAATAATGGGATATGAAATACATCATGCACACTTGACATGGATGGTGGTAGTGCTAACTGATATGTTACTTTTCCACATCTATCTAGAACTTCATAAGGTCTAATATATCTGGGACACAACTTTCCCTTCTGTCCAAACCTTTTCAAACCACGCATAGGAGATATTTTCAGAAATACTCCTATGGTGAATTTGAGATCTCTGCGTCGATTATTAATATATTGCTTCTGACGGTTCTGAGCTATTCAGACTCTTTCCTTGATAATGTCAACTACTCGACAAGTTTCTTCAACAAACTCTGGTCCAACAATACTCCGTTCTCCAACTTCATTCCAAAACAAAGGAGTTCGACATTTCCTACCATACAGTTCTTCATAGGGTGACATTTGTATAGTCGCTTGATAGCTGTTGTTATAAGCGAACTCAATCAATGGTAATTTCTCATCCCATGATCCTTTGAAATCAATAACACAAGCTCGAAGCATGTCTTCTAAAATCTGAATAGTATGCTCCGACTGTCCGTCTGTCTGAGGATGGAATGCAATACTAAACTTCAATGTTGTACCCATAGCCTTCTATAATCCTTCCCAAAACTTGAGGTAAAGCATTGGTCTCTATCAGACACAATGCTTTCTGGTATACCATGTAATCGGACAATATTATCTACATAAAGCTTAGCTAACCTCTCTAGGGTATACTGAGGTTGTATAGCTATGAAACAAGCTATCTTGGTCAAATGATCCACAATCACCCAGACCACGTCAACTACTCGGGGAGTCAATGGTAACCCGATGATGAAGTCCATAGTGATGCAGTACCATTTCCATGTTGGTTCTGACAGTGGCTGCAACAATCCTACAGGTCTTTGCCTTTTAACCTTTACTTTCTCACAATTCAAGCATTGAGACATAAATTTAGCTACATCCACTTTCATTCCTCTCCACCAATATAGTTTCTTCAGATCATGATACATCTTAGTACTTTCAGGATGTAATGAATAAGCAGTGGTGTGAGCTTCCTTCATTAGTCTGTGTCTAATATCTAAATCTTCATTTTCAAGAACACATACCCTTCCTTTGTATCTTAGTACCTTTTCAACATCCAAGGTGAACTCAGGAGTAGTCCTACCTTTTTTGAGGTCTTCTTGCACCGTTCTCAGATAAGGGTCTGATTTAGTAGCGACTTTCACTTCGTCTAATAGATCTGGTACAATATTCAATATAGCAAAAATGTTTGAGAATAAATGAATAAACCCTTGGTCAGTTGATTCATTCAGAATATCAATCATGAACTGCGCTTTACCGTAATTAAATACTCTCCCTGTGACACACCGCAACATTTACACTAACTTCTTCTTGGGATTCTATCATAGCTTTCCTGCTTAGTGCGTCAGTAACTACATTAGCTTTTCCTGGATGATACTGGATATCGAAATCATAATCCTTCAATAATTCTAGCCATCTTCTTTGTCTCATGTTCCACTCCTTCTGATTAAAAAGATGAGTGAGACTCTTATCATCTGATTTAATCTGAAATTTCTCTCCATACAAATAATGTCTCCATATCTGAACAGCATGTCCTACTGCTGCTAATTCCAAATCATGAGTGGGATAGTTCTTCTCATGCGTCTTCAGTTGTCTTGAGGAATACACAATTACTTGTTCTCCTTGCATAAGCACACATCCTAAACCTAACCCAGACACATCAGTGTACAAGATAAATGGTTGTCGTGGGATCAGAATAGTCAAGAGGGGAGCTGATATCAATCTAGCCTTCAATGTCTGAAAACACTCTTCACATTTATCGGTCCAAACAAAATTTTCTCCTTTCTTTGTCAGACTGGTGAGAGGTACGGCGATTCTAGAGTAATCTTCCATGAATCGTCGATAATAACCAGCTAAACCTAGGAAACTTCTGATTTTTGCAGCATTCTTAGGTGTTTCCCATTTCATAATGACTTCAATCTTGCTAGGATCTACTTTAATTCCTTCAGCGGAGACAACATGGCCTAAGAAAGCGACTTCATTTAGCCAGAACTCACACTTTGTAAATTTTACATAAAGCTTCTCTTTCCTTAGTTGATGTAGAGCGGCTCTTAGATTTGTGACATGAGTTTCTTTGTCATTGGAGTAGACTAGTATGTCATCAATAAATACAATGATTAACGTATCCAACACATCATGGAATACCCGATTCATGAGTTCCATAAAAGTTGCATGTGCATTAGTCAATCCAAATGAAAGACATGACTAAAAATTCATAATGTCGATATCTGGTTCTGAATGCTGTTTTCAAAATATCACCTTCCTTAATATTCAACTGATGGTATCCTGACCGAAGATCAATTTTGGAGAACAGTTTGGCACCTTGCAACTGATCGAACAAATCATCGATCCAAGGCAATGGCTATCGATTCTTGATTGTAAGCTTATTCAATTCCTGATAGTCTATATAGAGTCGAACACTACTGTCCTTCTTTTTCACAAACAATACTGGCGCTCCCCATGGTGATTTACTGGGTCTGATATAACCCTTGTCCAGTAATTCCTGTAATTGTACATTCAGTTCCTTTAGTTCAGTAGGAGCCATTCGATAGGGTGCTTTAGATACTGGTGTGGCTTTGGGTATAAGATCTATAACGAACTCTGTCGCTCGGTCGGGTGGTAGTCTTGGTAGTTCCTCAGGAAATACATCCGAAAATTCACGCACAACTTCAATATCCTCCATTCGGGGTGCTTCCTTGGTGAGGTCGACCACAGATACTAGATACCCAATTCCTCCTTTTTTTGAGGCATTTTCTAGCCTTCAATGTAGAGAGAATGAGTTTTCGTTTACGGGGAAGTTTGGTTTCCACAAAACTAAACTCTGCTCCTTCCTTGTCCTTAAATGTTAATTTCTTTTCTGTAGATAATAGGTTTGCAGAGTGCTGAGCTAACCAATCCATTCCCAAGGTAACGTCAAAGTCTGTCATCTTAAATTGAATTAAGGTTGCATCCAAAATCTTCTCGCCGATAAGAACTGGACATGGTCCATAACTTCTGTCTAGTTCCACTCCTAATCCCATAGGTGATCGTACAAGCAGTTTCTAGTCTAAAGGTCTGAGAGGTAGATTTAACTTCTTTCCAAATGACACAGATATAAAAGAATGAGTAGCTCTAGAGTCAAAGAGTACTTTGGCGGGTAAGCCATTAATAGGTACGCTACATGTGATTTGATTTAATTTAGTCTACATGCTCACACAAGGTAGTACAAAACAAAAGGTCCAGGTCATACCTGTGACCACATCACCCGTCCTCTCTATCTTCATCGTCTTTCCTTCCCTTGTCCTTCATTGCTTCTGTCTGGCAGTCATCAGGTTCGGAAATCACTACTTTTGAACCAGGGGGAGCTGGCCTCTTTTTGTCGACATATCGCTTGAGCTTTCCCTTTTGGATCAGCTCTTCAATGGCATCTCGAAGGTGTTGGCCCTCATTTTTTGTGTGCCCATGTTCATTGTGAAAGATGCAGAAAAGCCTATAGAGTGGTTACAGAGTCACTTAGCTGTCTACAAAGGGAAAGGCGTCGGTACGGAGTTAAGTCAGCTGTGGATATAAAAACGGCTAAGGAACGGAGTCTTAAACTACGGACCAAGACTACACTAAGGAAAGCTTGACTGAGCAAAGAAGTCAAGGAACGAAGTTCTTTTCAGCGGTCAATCATTTTAAAAGTCTCCTTAGGCAGTTGGCTGCTGCGCTACAAATCTCACTGGAAGGGTCTTTTCCTTTTCTTGCGAAAATGAACCTGCTTGCTATTCTATCACCCGTCGCCCGGCTTAGCCTCCTTTACCAGGCTCTGTAAGTGCCTAACTATACTACCACTACCCGTGACAAGCATGAATTTCTGGTTCGTGCACTTGGGTTCACCCTTCCTAGCTTTTGGAAGGTCGTCTGAGATTTTTCGACTAGGTAGATCTCTGTCGGGGTCTTCTAAAGTGGATGGTAGTCATCATAAGGCTGGAAGCTTGGGGTTTCCTCCCTCATTATCTTTTTTTTCTTCTGTTTCTTGGATGGTTCCCCCTTAAAGGGACCATCCTTTTACTTCTCTATTCTTCTTCTCTGAGGTTGGGAGCGGTGGTTTCTAGGCAGCTGAGTATTTCTTGGTGGCCATGTTGACCATTGCATACTTTCGCATCGCCCCTGGAGTTTGGATAGGGTAGCAGCTGGTTTTTTTGGCCAAGGAGAAGCTTAAGTTTGGGTCCCTGATACCACCTTCAAGAGTGACCTTGTGGACCTAGTCTTCGAGGCCCTTGATTTACAAGACCTCCAAATTGAACCTGTCGAGGAAGGCTCAGAGCGTTTCACCTTCCTCCTGGACACACTCCCTTTGGTTGTATGATGTCTTCTTTTGCATTCGTCGGCTCTGAAAGTGGTTCAAGAAGCTACCAACAAGCTCATTAAAAAAAATCAATGGACCTTCTTAGCAGGTTGTTGTACCACAATCTTCCTGCCCCCTTTAGGGTGGCGGGGAACGCTAAGCAAACAGTCTCCTCAGGATACACATGGATGGCCATCTAGGCCACATATGAGTCAAGGTGGTGCTTTGGGTCTGTTGTCTCATCATAAGCTTTAATAGAAGGCATGGTGAAGGCTCGAGGTAGGCGAGTCCTCATAACGCGCTCCGATAGAGTGCTTTTTATGTTGTACGCTTGTCGTGTCAGGTTTGGCCGACCTTCCTCCATTCGTTGCAGACGAGTCCTTAACACTTGGAGCTCTCACTCTACATTTGTTGTAGTCTTGCCAGGTTGGGCCTTAGTTGCAGCTCTTTGTAGTCTGGCAGCATCAAGCCTCACTTGAACATCTTCATGGCTAGGTGGTAAAGGCCTCGACGCTCTGAGATTGTGACTCTACTCACACTCCTGTGAACACTTGCTGCAGAGGTGCTGGAGGAGGATGCCTGGCTTATGCCTCGGGAACTGCCTGATATGGTGCCCACAGTTCTATGGGAGTGAAGGCATATCGATCTTTGGGGTCACGGCGGAGGTGCTATAAGGACGTTTCTTAGCGCGGCACCTGCATGTCGAGGTGGGTGCCAATTCCGCAACGAGTCCTGATGCCCATGAAGCTCAGAATGGCCGCAATTTCTTTCTTGGCGTCTAGGCTACTTACTAGTAATCGACTGGGGAGCTCGAACATTAGCTACTGGGGGCTGATCCATGAGTTGCTTTCTCAGGATCTCTAATTAGTAGGCCACATTATCAAAAGAATTTAACACTCTGGGAAAAAATTGCCAAACTTCTCGCCATTTTACTTCACCTCCCTTCCCGTTTGGTCACTCTCTGGATAATAGTGGGTTTGGGGGGGTTTCGTGGGTTTTTGTTTTGGTTTTCTTTTTTTTCCCCACATTTTTTTTTTCTTTTTCTCAATATTTCAAAACAAAATTAAAAAAAAAATAAAAATGAAAAAAAAAAAAAAAATTAAAATTCAAAAAAAAAAAAATCAAAAAAAAACAACAAATAAAACAAAACAAAAACGAATTCACCTTATCTTTCTTTTTATTGAATCAAAAAAAAAATAAAGAAAACAGGAAGGAGTGGGTTATGATGAAACCCCATTCCAAAATTAAAAAAAAAAAATGAAAAAAAATAAAAGGAAATTAATTTTTTAAATTTTTTTAATAATTTTTTTTTTCTTCAATCTCGTTTTTCAAATTTAAAAATTAATTTTTATCCTTTTTTTTAAATTTTAATAAAAAAAATAAATTAGGATTGAAATTAAAAAAAATTTTTTTAATAATAAATAAAAAAAAAGAGGTGATTTTTTTGAATAAAATTATATAAAAAAAGAAAAAATTTTAACAAGATTTTTTGTGAAGATTTTTTTATTTTTTTTTGGTTTTTTTCTTTGGATCAATTATCAAAAATTAAATTAAATTAAGGGAAATTGAATGGTCGGGGGGAAATTTTTTAAAACATAAACGCGGGGTGGACTGGCTTTTTTTTTCCCCTCTTGAGCCTTGGGGTTCTTGGGGGTTTGGCTTTTGGATTTGGATTTTCCCCGAAATTTACTTTGCAGAACCACTTAATTCCACTAATCTTATTTTGAATTTTTTTTATCCTTTTTAACTTTATTTTGGCTTTGGAATAAAATTTAACATTACAAACTATTATACTTTTGAATTTGTTCTGATTTGAAAAAACAAACCGGATGTAAGACCCCAATATAACTTGGTCTAACTGTGGCGGCCGGCCCCGTCTCCCCATCCCCCCCAACGGGGAGAAGGAGGGTTAAAAAAAAAAAACAAAACCGGTATGAGAATCGAGTTAAAAACACTAAAAATGTCACACCCCAATGGTGTGATGAACCGCTAAATAAACAACGGCTCAACCAGATCTCAAATAGGCTATCCCCGCGTTATCCGAACTTTACACGCATCCACAATCATAATCGGAGTAATACACAATAGCGGAAAATTTATAAATAATATGAACCGAGAACTAAGATGATACCCATAAATAATAGCAAATTATTCTGTGTTTAACCCGAGACATAAATATTTAAATACCAAATACATGTCTTATAAATCCAATAAAGAAACCTACAAAAAATATCTAATCAAATACACACGAGTTGCACTCGCAAGAGGGATCGTGTGTATCGCCTTCAGCTCCAACTTCCATGGCTGCAACGCTTCCGCACGCCGACGCTGCTCATATAATCTTCAACCGTATAACCCGCATCATCAACTAAAAATATTCGACGCCGAGGGGTGAGCACACAACACGGCCGCTGAGTAGCCAAAACAATGCAACAATACATATGCATGCAAAAATCAATTTATATCTTTGGTCTTGGTTTATAGTTTGCAATGTGCAATAGAAAGGTTGGGTGGTCAAAGGTTAACGCTTATTGACACCGCCTCTATACACAGGTGGTGTGGAAGCCCGCCCGAAGGTTAACGCTTTATCGCCGCCCCCATCCACCCTACCATAACATTATACAACAAAGGTTAACGCTTATTGCTATATAATGCTATACCAACACGTAAGCCCCCGTTAGCGAGGGCTTGCAAACCGGGCTCGCTACTAACCAATCCTAATGCCAAACAAAGGTATCCAAGGCCCCACCCCAAAGATCCCCTCGTAACGCCCATAGAGATAGAGCTAAGGCCCCCGTAGAGTCGAGACTACAAGGACCGAGACCACCTCCCCGATACTCTACGACATAATAGTTCCGCTTAAGGTAATGGCGATACGACGATGTCAATGCACAAGACTTGAGTTAGAGATAGAGCCAAAGTGCCGAGACCCGCCAAAGGTTAACGCTTATTGACGCTCATCACACCTCCCCGATACTCGCCGCATCAAGCACATCAACCACACACATACAATCACATGCCTATTCCTATCATCATCATCATCATCATGTTATAAAACAATAAAGTAAATATGCATGAACAAGTAATAGAAATATTGGATGGCATGTTGTATGCACATTAAAAACATATTCGCATAGAATCAAACATGGCATAGGACTCAAGAAATAGAAAACAGTTTATTATTAACCAATTTAGTTTGGGGTTAAGGTTCCTCACCTTAGCTTGCTAATAGATACTTTTCCAAGCTTTAAAATCACCTTTATAATGTTATTATATTGCTAGCAAACCTAACAAAGTCGATAGAATTTAATTAGAATTAATTCAGAATTTAAAAACCATTCTCATTAACCGAGGGTCGATGCTAGGGTCGATGCTAGGGTCGATGGGTCTATCGACCCTCCCTCCATTCCCGAACTTCCCGAATGCCGAGGGTCGATGGTCGAAACACCTAGGGTCGGATGGCCCATCGACCCTGCGCACCCTCGGTGCACTGCCTCGGTCCAATTTCCACTTTTTAATCCACTCTTCGTGTTTGGGGGTCCTATGGCTTGCTTCCTACATTCACTAACATTCATTCCATGGTCTAGAACCATGTATAAACCATCTTTCTCCTTTTCGTGCATCCTCCTATGGTTTTCCATGAAAAACCCAACCATGGATGGATGGTTTGGGTCTCTCCGAGATCACTTTCTCTTCAATTACTAACCTAAGGTCCGTAGAAACTCATGGAATTAGTATCCATACCCGAGAAGATTACTTTTCCCCCGCAATTTCTTCTCCTTTTTGCTAGATTCTCTTCCTTGCCTCTCTTCTTCCTCCTCCTTTCCTTCTTCTCTCTTTCTCTCAATTCAATTAGGGTTGTGAAAGGAGTGAAAGTGGCTTAGGGACGCCCTTTAAATAGACTAGGAATGTCCCATAATAATCCCATTGAGATTTGGAAAGAATCCCAACCGAAAAATTAGGAAATTTCCTAATTTCGTTTCGCCGAAAAACCGAGGGTCGATGGGAGGGTCGATGATCCCGCCGACCCTAGGGTCTTAAGCCGTCCGACCCTCCCTTAAAAACCGAGGGTCCGACTTTCTGCTTTGGGAGGTCCGACCCCGCTTCACCGGGTGTGCGACCCTCCCCTAGAATTAAGTGTTTTTGGGCCGATTTCGCACTGGGATCTCGATCTCCTTCATGCCCTTGGTCCATTTGACTCGACCATGATGGGTAAACCTGGTTCAAGATGGTAAGACCGGGTTAAATTGACACGGGTCTTACAACTCCCCCAACTTATAAAAAATTTCGTCCTCGAAATTGTACGCACCTTCCGAATCAAACAAGTCGTGGTATTGCTTTCTCATAGCATTTTCTTCTTCCCATGTAATCTCTTCCATGTCCCTACTTTTCCATGTGACCTTAACATAGTAGATATCTCTCGCTGCGTAGACGCTGAACCTTTCGACTAGTGATTTCCGCTGGTATTACTTCAAATGTCAAATCATCACCGCCCGCAAATCTACCACAACACATGTGTTGGGTCTTTGACATACTTCTTCAATAAGGATATGTGAAATACGCCATGCACACTTGACATAGATGGTGGTAGTGCTAACCGATAAGCTACTTTCCCACGCTTAGCCGTAATCTCATATGGTCCGACATATCTTGGACTTAGTTTTCCTTCTGTCCGAACCTCTTCAATCCTCGCATAGGCGATACTTTCAAAAATACTTTTCCGCCTACGGCGAACTCTAGATCTCTTCGCCGAGCATCCGCGCATTGCTTCCGACGGCCCCGAGCTACTCTTACTCTTTCCTTGATGATGTCGACCACTCGACAAGTCTCTTCAACAAATTCTGGTCCAACAATACTACGCTCTCCAACTTCATTCCAAAAACAAGGGAGTTCGACACTTCCCGCCATACAAGGCTTCATAAGGTGACATCCGTATAGTAGCCCGATAGCCGTTATTGTAAGCGTAACCCGATCAATGGTAACTTTTCGTCCCATGATCCCTTGAAATCAATCACACATGCTCGTAGCATATCTTCTAAAATCTGAATTGTACGCCCGACCGTCCGTCTGTCTGGGGTGGAATGCAAGGCTGAACTACAATGTTGTGCCCATGGCCTTTTGCAGTCCTTCCCAAAATTTGGAAGTAAATCGTGGATCTCTATCGGACACAATGCTTTCTGGAACACCATGTAGCCGAACAATATTATCCACATACAGCTTTGCTAACCTTTCCAGTGTATATTGGGGTCGACCGGCATGAAGCGAGCTGTTTTAGCCGACGGCCCACAATCACCCAAACCGCGCAACTACTCGAGGAGTCACTGGTAGTCCCGTGACGAAGTCCATAGTGATGCAGCCCCATTTCCATGCCGGTTCCGGTAATGGTTGTAACAGCCCTGCGGGTCTTTGTCGCTCCGCCTTTACCTTCCGACAATTTAGGCATTGAGACACGAACTTGGCTACATCCGCCTTCATTCCCCTCCACCAATACGGCTTCTTTAGATCATGATACATTTTTGTACTTCCAGGATGTACCGAGTAGATGGTGGTATGGGCTTCTTTCATGAGTCGGTGTCTAATGTCCACACTTTCTCTTTCGGGTACACATATTCTTCCTTTGTATTTCAGTACCTTCTCGCCATCCAAGGTGAACTCGTTGGTTAGTCCTACCTTTCTCAATATCTTCTTGTACCGCTCTCGATAAGGATCCGCTTTGATAGCCGCCTTCACTTCATCCACTATATCCGGTATTATCTTCAATGCCGCGAACATATTTGAAAAACCGATGAATGAACCCTTGGTTGGTTGATCCATCCGTGTATCGATCACATACTCGCTCGCTACCGTGATTGAATACCATCCCGGTAGTACACATTGCTGCAGCTTGTGCTAGTTTCTCCTTGAGATTTTATCATTGCTTTTCTCGCCAATGCATCTGCTACTACGCTCGCTTTGCCCGGATGATACCGGATATCACAATCATAGTCTTTCAATAGTTCCAGCCATCTTCTTTGTCTCATATTTAACTCCTTCCGATTAAATAGATACGTAAGGCTTTTATGGTCCGACTTAATCCGAAATTTCTCTCCGTATAGGTAGTGTCTCCATATCTTGACAAAGATGTACTACCGCCGCTAACTCCAAATCGTGAGTGGGGTAATTCTTCTCATGTACCTTCAACTGCCCCGATGCATACGCAACTACTTGTTCTCCTTGCATAAGCACACATCCTAATCCCAATCCCGATGCATCGCTGTATAAGGTAAATGTCCGCCCCGGAACGGGAATGGTTAAAATTGGAGCGGATATCAATCTGGCCTTCGTGTTTGAAAGCTCTTTTCACACTTATCCGCCCATACGAACTTTTCTCCTTTCTTGGTCAAACCGGTGAGAGGTACGGCAATCCGAGAATAGTCTTCTACGACCCTCCGATAATATCCAGCTAGACCCAGAAACTTCTAATTTCTTGAGACGCCTTTGGTGCTTCCCACTTCACAATAGCCTCGATCCTACCGGGGTCCACTTTGATTCCTTCCGCGGATACTACATGGCCTAGAAAGGCGACTTCACTTAGCCAAAACTCACACTTTGAAAATTTGGCGTATAACTTCTCTTTCCTTAAACGCCGTAGGGCTGCGCTTAGGTTCTTGACATGGGTTTCCTTGTCCTTGGAGTATACCAATATGTCATCAATAAATACTATCACCGACGTGTCCAACATATCGTGGAAAACTCGGTTCATAAGTTCCATGAACGCTGCCGGTGCATTAGTTAGTCCAAAGGACATCACTAGGAACTCATAATGTCCGTATCTTGTCCCGAAAGCCGCCTTCGAATGTCACCTTCTTTAATCTTCGCTGATGATAGCCCGATCGAAGATCGACCTTTGAAAATACCTTCGCTCCTTGTAACCCGATCGAACAAGTCATCGATCCCGGGTAGTGGGTATCGATTCTTGATGGTCGCTTTATTCAACCCTCGATAGTCGATGCATAATCGAACACTACCATCCTTCTTCTTTACGAACAACACCGGTGCTCCCCATGGAGATATACCGGGTCTAATATAACCCTTATCCAGCAGCCTTGTAGTTGCACTTTTAATTCCTTCCGCCCAAGAGGAGCCATTCTATAAGGTGCTTTTGATACCGGTGCGGCCCGTGTATAAGGTCTATTACAAACTCCGTGGCTCTGGCCGGGTGGTAATCCGGTAATCCTCCGAAAATACATCAGGAAAATCTCGCACGACATCAATATCTTCCATTTGTGGCACGTCCCTGGTTAGGCCGACCACCGATACTAGATATCCGACCGCTCCTTTCTCAATGCACTTCTTAGCCTTTAATGCCGAGAGTATGAGCTTGCGCCTCCCGGGAAGTTTGGTTCCCGAGAAACCGAATTCTGCTCCTTCTTTGTCTTTGAACGCTAGCTTCTTCTCGGCGCATAACAAATTTGCAGAGTGCCGAGCTAACCAGCCCATTCCTAAGATGACATCAAAGTCCGCCATCTCAAGTTGTATTAAGGTTGCATCCAAGGTCCGCTCTCCAATGAGAACCGGACATGGTCCATAACCTTTCTCTAATTCCACTTCTAATCCCATCGGTGACCGTACAAGTAATTTGTAGTCTAATGTTTTGATGGGCAGATTGGTCTTCTTTCCAAACGACACGTATATAAAATGAATGAGTAGCTCCCGAATCAAAGAGTACTCGCGGGTACGCCATTGATAGGTACGATAACCGTGGATCCGCTTTTTACTTAGTCTACATACTCAATCGCTGTAATTATAATCTTAAAAGTTTCGGGCCATACCCGTGACCACATCGGGCGATGCGGCTGCATCCTCCGATGTAACAAAGCATATACCCGCCCTTGATGTAACCCGCTCTTGGGTTTTGGACATTCTCTTGCCATGTGCCCCGGTTGGTTGCGCTTATAACACTTCGGGGCTTCGTAATTTGGCTTTGGCCGTGGTTGAGCTGCTGCAGAGACTTTGGTGCAGCTGCAAAAAATTCCGAGGACGGAAAGGTTTATACGCCCCGTTATTGCCTCCGTTATAAGAATTCCCAACTGGCCTTTTTATGCCTTTGTTTTGAGTGAAATAACTCTCTTCTGGCTCGATTCAATCACTCGAGCGATCCGGACGGCTTCATTATATATGGTCTTTTCTAATCCCGAAACATGTCCCCCGATACTTCCTCTCGGCCCCGCGACGAACCTACGGGTTTTTGTATCTTCTTCTTGCATGCTAGCCGGTGCGAAGAAAAAAGCTCTTCATAGCGCCGTTGATATGAGCCTACGGACATCTGCCCCGATACGCTCAAAATTCCTTCTCCATTGAATCTCCAAGCTTCTTGGGAAATACTTCTGAAGAATGCTTCCTTATATATAGCCCATGCCGAGGGGGCGTGCTTGGTCAATAAGTATGCCTTTGTAGATTTCCACCAATGGTGTGCGCCGCCTTTGAGCATGAAGGTGGCGCATAGCACTTTTTCTTCCCCGCAATAGTCATCATAAGGAAGTTCCTTTCCATCTCGTCTATCCAAAGCGTGCTGGCCACAAAGGGATCGACGGCTTGCCATTGAATTCTCTTGGCTTCATTTTCAAAAATCTCTACTAGCCGGGAGTGATCCAGCTTGATTTTGGTATGCCCCAAACATAGGGGGTGGATACCGATAGTTCCCTTTGGGCTGCTTCGGACTTGCACAGAACCGGTGCAGCCGGTTGTTGAGGTGTCCCGTTGCGCTGGGTGGTTACCCACCGGTGCCGCACTAGCTTGCCCAAGGTGCATGGTTGCAGCCGCGGTGGCTTGAAACATAACTCCCATTGCAACCCGCATTTGAGCTTGTGCATGTTGCATCTGCTGGAGTTGTTGAGCTAGGTTCATAAACACGCTTGCTAGCTCCGGTGGTGGAGGTGGCAAATTTGTAGGGTTTGCCGGTCCCGGATTACCCCGTGCATGGTTATTCTCTTGACTAGTCTCCTCCACGGGTGGTGGTGGTGGGACCGTGTCCGGTCCGCCGGGTCACTCTACGCCCGCACATATTTCCTTTCTCGAGATGGGTGGTGCCTGAAAAATCATCAAAATCAGTGAGAAATCATTTATACTTCATGTAGGCACGCTAACCGATGTAAAATTTGAATCCTCAATTCATTCTGAAAAAAAATACCGCCTTTTCTATGTAGGGTCGAGAGTGAGGGTCGATGGTATGTCCGACCCTTGGTATCCGACCCCGGGAATGACCCGCTCTTCCCGAGAGCCGAGGGTCGATGCGAGGGTCGATGGGTGTCCGACCCTCGGCCCGACCCTTGAATTTCGCGACTCCCGAGAGCCGAGGGTCGATTGGAGGGTCGATCCGAGGGTCGATGGTGTCGGGCCGAATTGTCCGACCCTCGGACCAAAAAATCAGATTTTTAAGATCCGACTCCGGGTCGATTCTCACTATTCCTCCTCCGCTTCGACTCGCCCCTACTCTCGAGTTGCTACAATGCTACTTCGCTATTGTGGATCGCTCTTAGTCCGAGCTTCGACATCCACATCACCTCTACAGTAAAATTTCCCAACTTTTCCTGTTTTTAGGTTTTTATTTCGAGGTTTTTGCTCATCTAGCCCGTATTTTCCAAATTAAACTTTTTTCCAACCGTAAAAATTCTATTTTTATTGGGGGCTTTTGTTATTGGGGTCTTGAGGAACGAAAGCCCTTAAAAAATTTTTGAGTTTCGCCGGTTGGTTAACGAGAAACTTAAATTTTCTCTTTTGCCCTAATTTGTCGACATTTTCGATTTTTCTTGAATTTCTTCAAATTGGACATCGCCGCTAAAATTTCCTACCGTAGGTGGATTGTAGGATATATTTTAACTTACGTAAGTCCTTATGCCCACTTGTATGGTGAGGAATGGGCTTCTATTTTAAATTTTTTGGGATTTTTATCCTATTAACTCCTTGCTTCCTTTCTTCTTCTTATTTTGCGCATACTATGGCCCGCACTAAAGTGCCAAGATTGCGTGATCCACTTCGCTTTCGTCGAATGAAGCCGAGGCACAAGATGCCTACTATACACGCACAAGAAAGCGGAAGGGGGTCGTATGGTGAACCCGGCTGAACTAGCCTTGTTCAATGTAGAGGGAGCATTCGTGATATGGGGTGGCTCCCGTCATCACATACGACGCGCGCACATGTCCGTACTTGGTGCGCGCGCCTTCTATTGTAATCTCCGGTGGTGGGGGATTACAATGATGTCGAGCGTGGTCGGAGTTGCGCATCACTAGCTACGCCAAAGGGGTGCACATCTCCTTTGACTATCGGCAACTGGGCCGACCTGCTGGGCATTCCCTTCGATGGCCCTATGGTGTACCGTGCGCCGGAGAGCCACGCTTGTTGAGATGGAGATGAGAGCCGAGATCGACAATCGCTTGCCGCCCCGATAGATGGCGTGATGAGAGCTTGCTACTTGGGCCCATCTCCACGAGTCTTCTCGCAAGATTATCCAAAGATAATCTGATCCCGCAGAGTGGGCACTATGAGAGGGTGTCCCGACCTGACCCAGCCTGATCTACAACGATATGCACTCGACAACCGGCCCGCCTTCCTTACATCATCATCCTCTGGACGATGATCGCCGCCACATTGTCCGGCCATAGGGGTAATCTACCCTATGGACGCATGATTACAAAGTGCTACCGACCCGCTTGGGGGTGGATCCGGTAGATGAGAAGATCCAGAGAAGACCTTCTCGCCGCCTCTAGATTGGGAGGCTATCCGCAAGATGGGGCCACGAGATGCGGAGGTTAGTGATGAGGAGAGGAACGCGATGGTGCGCCCTCACACTCGGGCTGAGATGGCTGATGCCGAGGCCGCCGCTAGGGCTCGTGGGGATCCGGCCCGACGATGATCGCTTATATATGGATGTCGACGCGATACCACCGCCATCACCTACGCCATGCGGATCGGGCCGGTACTTCGCCGCGGGCGGCTTCGTACCCGAGTCCGGCCCTTTTCATGATGCTGGTCCTTCACGCCCACCAGCCGATGACGTGGCCGAGTATGTTTCACGAGATTAGAGAGGCTCGGCCGCGCATCGGATCCGAGGATAGGGAGCTCCTAGACGCCGCCGGACCGATCGTAGGGTGGCTGATCTCACAGCCTAGTTTGCGCACGACTGCACTGACCCGGTGGCATGGTTGACTAGGGTCTATGCCGAGGACTATGACAGAGATCGTGAGGCACCGCCTCCTCCTTCGCCCCCAGCCTTCCCGATTGTACTTTACTTTTTCTTGTACTACGCAGTAACCGTCCGGGTTGTGGACTCGCACCGCTTTAGCGATGTATATACGCTTTGGTTCTCTTACTCATTGTATGTAACCGATTTTCCCTTTAATAGATGCATTATTCTTTTTTAATTCGGTTTCAATCATCACTTGTGCTTACAAAGGTGTTTGTATTAAAGCTTTTAATTTATCCTATCTCGCCACAATGGTCCTGAATGTGTGTCGCCGGGCGGGCAAGGCCCGAGATGCTCGATACCAAGTTGTCACACCCCAATTTTGGTCTAACTGTAATGGTGCGATGAACCGCTAAATAAACAAACGGCTCAACCAGATCTCAAATAGGCTATCCCCGCGTTATCCGAACTTTACACGCATCCACAATCATAATCGTAGTAATACACAATAGCGGAAAATTTATAAATAATATGAACCGAGAACTAAGATGATACCCATAAATAATAGCAAATTATTCTGTGTTTAACCCGAGACATAAATATTTAAATACCAAATACATGTCTTATAAATCCAATAAAGAAACCTACAAAAAATATCTAATCAAATACACACGAGTTGCACTCGCAAGAGGGATCGCGTGTATCGCCTTCAGCCCAACTTCCATGGCTGCAACGCTTCCGCACGCCGACGCTGCTCATATAATCTTCAACCGTATAACCTGCATCATCAACTAAAAATATTCGACGCCGAGGGGTGAGCACACAACACGGCTCGCTGAGTAGCCAAAACAATGCAACAATACATATGCATGCAAAAATCAATTTATATCTTTGGTCTTGATTTATAGTTTGCAATGAGCAATAGAAAGGTTGGGTGCTCAAAGGTTAACGTTTATTGACACCGCCTCTATACATAGGTGTGGAAGCCCGCCCGAAGGTTAACGCTTTATCGCCGTCCCCCATCCACCCTACCATAACATTATACAACAAAGGTTAACGCTTATTGCTATATAATGCTATACCAACACGTAAGCCCCCGTTAGCGAGGGCTTGCAAACCGGGCTCGCTACTAACCAATCCTAATGCCAAACAAAGGTATCCAAGGCCCCACCCCAAAGATCCCCCGAATGCCCATAGAGATAGAGCTAAGGCCCCCGGTAGAGTCGAGACTACAAGGACCGAGACCACCTCCCCGATACTCTACGACATAATAGTCCCGCTAAGGTAATGGCGATACGACGATGTCAATGCACAAGACTTGAGTTAGAGATAGAGCTAAAGTGCCGAGACCCGCCAAAGGTTAACGCTTATTGACGCCCATCACACCTCCCCGATACTCGCCGCATCAAGCACATCAACCACACACATACAATCACATGCCTATTCCTATCATCATCATCATCATCATGTTATAAAACAATAAAGTAAATATGCATGAACAAGTAATAGAAATATTGGATGGCATGTCAGTATGCACATTACAAACATATTCGCATAGAATCAAACATGGCATAGGACTCAAGAAATAGAAAACAGTTTATTATTAACCAATTTAGTTTGGGGTTAAGGTTCCTCACCTTAGCTTGCTAATAGATACTTTTCCAAGCTTTAAAATCACCTTTATAATGTTATTATATTGCTAGCAAACCTAACAAAGTCGATAGAATTTAATTAGAATTAATTCAGAATTTAAAAACCATTCTCTCAACTGAGGGTCGATGCTAGGGTCGATGGGGTCGATGGGCCTATCGACCCCCCCTCCATTCCCGAACTTCCCGAATGCCGAGGGTCGATGGTCGAAACACCTAGGGTCGGATGGCCTATCGACCTCGGTGCGACCCTCTCGGTGCACTCCGGTCCAATTTCCACTTTTTAATCCACTCTTCGTGTTTGGGGTCCCATGGCTTGCTTCCTACATTCACTAACATTCATTCCATGGTCCAGAACCATGTATAAACCATCTTTCCCTTTTCGTGCATCCTCCTATGGTTTTCCATGAAAACCTAACCATGGATGGATGGTTTGGGTTTCTCCGAGATCACTTTCTCTTCAATTACTAACCTAAGGTCCGTAGAAACTCATGGAATTAGTATCCATACCCGAGAAGATTACTTTTCTCCGCAATTTCTTCTCCTTTTGCTAGATTCTCTTCCTTGCCTCTCTTCTTCCCCCCTTTCCTTCTTCTCCTTTCTCTCTCAATTCAATTAGGGCTGCGAAAGGAGTGAAAGTGGCTTAGGGACGCCCTTAAATAGACTAGGAATGTCCTATAATAATCCCATTGAGATTTGGAAAGAATCCCAACCAAAAATTAGGAAATTTCCTAATTTCGCCGCCAAAAACCGAGGGTCGATGGGAGGGTCGATGATCCCGCCGACCCTAGGGTCTTGGGCCTGTCCGACCCCTCCCTTAAAAACCGAGGGTCGGACTTCCCGCTTTGGGGAGGTCCGACCCTTCGCCTTCACCGGGGTGTGCGACCCTCCCCTAGAATTAAGTGTTTTTGGGTCGATTTCGCCACTGGATCTCGACCTCCTTCATGCCCTTGGTCCATTTGACTCGACCATGATGGGTAAACCTGGTCCAAGATGGTAAGACCGGGTTAAATTGACACGGGTCTTACAAAAAAAAAAAAAAAAAAATTTTTTCAGAAACCATATGGTCACAGCTATGGTTGCACCATATGCGATCGTAGGGTATCGGCCATAGGCAGTAAGGTCGATACAGTATGAGACCATAGGACCAGTCAGACACCTATCAGTGCTCTGTTTCAATTTTCGACTACTGTAACATGCCACATATGAACCCTAACTTAAATTCATATAACTTTTAGGTTGTTAAATTAATTCAAAGAAAATTTCAAGGCTTGGAAGGAGATCAAGTATTGCTAACAGGTGAGGGAACAAGACCTAAACTAATTGGATAATAACAAACTGTTTATTTTTATTGAGTCCAATGCCATGATTGATTCTATGCTTGTATGTTTGTAATGTGCATCTCACATGTCATCCAATATTCCTGCTATTACTGTTCATGCATATTTAATTCTGTTTATTTATAACATGATGATGATGATGATGATGCTAGGAATATGCATGTGAATGTGTGTGTGGTTTGATATGGTGGATACGACCTATATGCGATCCTGGGTGAACCGTTAGTTTATTAACGGTTCATCACACCATTCTGGTTAGACCAGAATTGGGGTGTGACATTAGATGCATTATTCGCCATACAGGTGTCGGCACTTAAATGGGGGTAGTTATCCCCAATATCAGTTACCTAAACGGTCAGCAATTTTTGAATCTAGGAAAACTGCAACTAAGAATGTTCAAGTTCTTATTTAGTTAGGTTTAACTGCAAAAGGAAAAGAACATATCAAAGATATAGAAGAAACCAAATCTTTGGTAATATATAGACAAGCATTTTTAGACAAAGAAGAAATTATTTTTTCTGCTCATCAAAGCAAGAGTAAATATTTATATATCAAAGTTAAATTCAATTTTCCAAGTTATAAACTGTATACTTTAGATGTTCTACTCGATACAGGTGCTACAACTAGCACTTATCAATAGAACTCTTTACCCATAGACCAATGGGTAACAATGAAAAACACTATACCTGCTCCTAGTGTAGACGAACAAGAAACATACCTAGCATGCAAAGCTAAAAACATAGCTATAAATCCCCATAATTCTCTTGCATTTATGGTAAGAAAACATGCAGAGATTAAAAGAAGAAAGGCATGAATGGTGATCAACTTTAAATTCCTCTCAACATCTAATTTTTGATTGGTAGTTTATACTTCAAAAGGATATCTTGATTAACAAAATTAGAGATGCCAAAGTTTACAGTCTGTAAATCAGGTTTTTGGTAAATTAAGCTTACTAATCAGTCCAAACCATTGATTGCTTTCAACACTCCCTGTTATAAACATTACTAATGGAAGATTATGCCATTTGGTTTGTGCACTACACCTCTTGCTATACCTAAGGCAATACGCCACTATACCAGAACTTTTAGTAGTAGAGATACCGTGTGAGAATTAGAAGTCAAAAGTTATATAGATAGATTTACAATCCTAACTTGAAATAGCCATCAGGCTAGAAAGCCGCACCCAGATAAACAGTTTCAGCTTCTGCACGTACTTTTGCCAATGCATTTGCTCTCTACAAGTCTTTTAGAGATGGATGGATAGCATATTCTCTGATTTCAACTTTTGTGTAGTTTATATTGATGACATTTTAGTTTTCTCTAAAATTTTAGAACAACATAAAAATCATCTTGAAACTATTACCGACATATTCAACAAACATGGAATAGTTCTCAGTCACAAGAAAATCGAAATCGAAGAAACGACTATTGACTTTTTTGGATTAATCTTAACTCAAGATGGAATCCATTTACAAGACCATATTCTTACCAAAATCCAAGATTTTCTCGATGAATTTCTTGACAAAAAACGAATGTAAAGTTTTTTGGGAGTTTTAAATTATGGTTCTCATTTTATTAAAGACCTTTCTAAAATAGAAAAGTCTTTACAAAGATTGCTAAAAAACCAGCAACCAATTTGATTGGAATTCGTTTGATACAACCATTTTTCATTCTTTTAAAAATGAGGTAACAAATCTTCCCCTCATGTATTTTCCTAAAACAAGTGATTTCACGATCCTTGAAACAAATGCCTCCAACGAACATTGGAGAGTTGTTTTAAAATATAAACCACTTAAAAATCCTAAACAAGAAGAAAAGACCTCAAAGGATAGCAATGATTGAGGAGCCATTTTTGTCAAAAAAAAAAAAAAAAAATCCGCATTTAGATTTCCATTTTAAAAAAATGAGTAATCTTCCAAGATGTTGTATCTAAAAATGATAAAGCAACGCACTATTGAAAATATTTTTTTTTTTGGCCACCATTATTTTGTGTTCAAAGTTTGTAGAATAATGTGGGGAAAGAAAGCTATTTATTGCAGTTATTTTTGGATTTTGGACAATCTCCTGATATAGACACTTGTCACAAGAGAAGAAAGACAATTAAGTTAGGCAGGTTGGATAACCCGGCGGCAACTTTGATGCCTATGTTAGCTCAAGGGTGATGGGTAGATGAACTGAGGGAAGAGTAGGCTGAGTTCAAGGTAAAGTAGGGCTTTTGGTAGCAAATTGTATATGATAGCTTAATCGTGTAAAAGTTTGGTCCCCTTACCTTCGGTGTAAGGGTATTTATAGAGTATGGAGTGACTTGAGGACATCTCCCCATTGTTACATTGATCCTGAGACTTCTTCCAAGATCTCAGGGGGTCATCATAGTTGATAAGGACTCTTTATGTGTAGGAACTGTGGTGGTACAGGATGAGTCAATGGCTGTCCAATGAAGATCCCATGGTTAGATCATCCATAACTGCCTTGAGATACTTCTATGGGATAATGGAAAACATTTCATCTTCCATGGAGAAGGTGACACGTAGAGGTAACTACTTTGAGGTGGGCTACTAGATAGTTATCCTCTTGGGCTGATTTCCTGTACGTGGATTACTATCTACTAGGTAACTGCTTTGACATTGTTTTGCATGGTCCTAATAGTTGTCCCTTGCTCTTGTGAGCTCCCTTGATGTCACAGCTCATTCTAGAGAATTGAGCATAATATCCAGGTCAACCCTTGTGGCAACCTGAATACATCCAAGATTGCTACCGTAATGATTACGATATAAATCCCACAGTCTACATAAGAAATATCTATAATAATCAAGAAAGCAATAATAACATAGTAAAAGCCTTAATATGTAACAGATGCTCTAAAGTGATATCATACCCGATATATGTATTAGTAATGAATTACAAACCATTGTTCTTCAAAAAATAATATCATATCCATATACATGTAGCCAAATAATAAAGGAATAAATCTGATACATTGCTTTGATAGACCTTTTTGTCTACCAACAAAAAGAATCATAAGTGTACTAAGAAAGGGGAGGAGTAAGGGGAGGGTTAAATCATTCGTAGACATGCTCATCACCAACATCATTATTCCCGACTACAGTACTCGCCAGAGGGGACTCCATAAACTAAGCAACTGAATAGTTACCTTCAACAGAATCTGAAAAAAAGTGTCGATATGAGAGTGAGCTCCCATCCCAGCTCAGTAAGAAATCTAGTATCACATACATGCATCTTTCAATGATATGTAATGCAATTCATTTTAGTTAGGTTTTGGGCTTGTGTTACTACTTGGTGTCATATTGAGATTCGATCCAATGCTTTCAATCCTGCCTACAACTGCTGGCCTCCAACTCTCATATACCAGGCCAGGGTAGAGGCTGAATGTACAACCCCAGGCCGTTAAACAATTTCTACAAGAAAACCCCCATCCAGGGCTACAACCCCTTCAGGCTCATCACTTCCCATCATAGACTCCATCTCACATCAGTATCCGTGCTCCAACACGCCACTGACTCTTCCTTCGGGTCACCCAACCTATGAAAGTATGAGTCTATGCCAGTATCTTAACCCCTACTAGAAGGGCATAGGAAACAGAGAATGACACTACTTATGTCTATTTTTTTCATTCATTTCATTTTGGTTGCCCGCCAGCAGAAGTCCCTTTCTCACTACTTCCATGGATCACCGTGCCCCCACTAACATGTTGACAAAACCATTAAGACACCCACAAGTAGAGATCTCTGGCTCACCACTCCCTTGGATCATCGTGCCCCCAGTAATGTACTTATAATCGAACATGATCCATGTGCCCGCACTCTTACGTGCCACACGAACCATCACACACGGTTGTATCTATACTTTATTAACAACAAAACTATGTCCCAACGGAGATCTCTGGCTCACCACTCCCATGGATCACCGTGCCCCCACTAAGGTATAGCATAAATAACAAGGTTCGTATATTGTGCTCCAATACTCTGCACGTCCATCATACCCTATCATCATACATATACATTCATAGTTGTTATAATGCAACGCATGCTCATATATAACAGTAATGAAAAGCATTTCATCATGTACAACCTAAACATGTTACTAAACAAAAATACACATGTAAAGGATGCCCTAAGTCTACAGACTAGACCCCTCACCTGATTGCACTTGAAGTGTAGCAATAATATGAAGCCCAGTAGAAGGGTTCCACTTTACCCTTATTCGATATTTATTTAAATGGATAATTATTAATTAGTTGGTTGTATAGCTTCTGACCAGTATGGACAAGCCTTACATGTTTATACACGGGTCCCAAGACAAGTTAGGAACCCAACGGTTAGTCTTTCTAATCATTACTAGCCATACTGGCCAAAATAAACTAAAACAGAGGACCTAACCGGGTGGTGTATCCTTTGGAATTACCATCCAGTTAACACTTAGAATATTTTCTAAGAAAGAAGAACCAGAGGGACAATCAAATGGTCAAGCCTCTGGTAGACCATCCGGTTATACACACTGTCATTACAGTGGGGTCTAGTAGGTTATCCGGAGGCTTTATCGTTTGGTGCATCATCTGGCACTGCCTCCGCTTAGTATTAAACCTAATTGGAGGGTCCAAATCTTTGGGACCCATCAAGTAATAGGGGGAAGGTAACTAGAGGGTCATGCCTCCGATAGGGTTCTCTGATAAGGAGCCTCCATTTGTGCCTTGGTCATCAGCTAGGCTAGGTCTAAGTCACCCGGAGGGATGGTCACAACGATGCCTCTGGTTGGTGCCTCTGGTTCATATCGAACGTGGTCTCCAAGCTTGGGGACTTGATTCCCCACCGATGGCATTCACTTTTGTTGGTGGGGAATCATCTTCCCACACTTAATGTGACTCAAGGGAGCCATTTATGGCTCTGTTAAACTCCATTTATAAAGTTGGGTGGAGAAAAGCTAACTTCATAGGTCATTAGTGGTGGTCTCCATTAATGGAGACCATTAATGGTGGAGTGACCACCATGGCCTTAGCATTCAACCACCAAAGAAAGAGGGGAAGACAATGGCTTACTTCCAATGGTGATGAGCTAGGGCTTGGAGCTTTGAGTTCCAAGTTCTCTACTCTTCCTCTTCTTCTTCTCCCACTCACTCTCAAAGGTTCCAAGAGAGAATAAAGGAGGGTTGGGTCCTCCTTTTATAGAAATCGGGGAGAGAGAGTGACTCTAACCCATGCTCAATTAGATGCTATCAATCCGGTGATGCATCATCAGGCAGAGCATCCGGTTAGGCCAAAATATGGCTTTTAACTCAGTTAATTAGCCCAGATACCTAGGGATGTGCACCTGTACGACCTAGGGTCCTTTATGATACCTAACCTTACTAGGTTTGAGTAGTGAAGCTTACCTATGGTTGGGATACCACTACTTGGTTCGCATCGGGTGGTCCATCAGTCGGTACATTAAGACCTGGCATAGGAGGAATCCAGGTCAGTAAGGGATTCTGGGTGCGGGTCTTACAATCCCCCTAATTCATAAGAATTTCATCCCCGAAATTAGGATATACCTGAGTCTTCAAAAAAATGCGGATACTTCTCCCGCATTGCATTCTTACTTTCTTATGTGGCCTCCTCAATCCCATAACTGTGCCAATGAACCTTCACATAGGGAACAAAATGGTTTCATAGTTTCTGCACTTTCCTGTCCAAGATTGCCACTGGTTCTACAGTGCAAAATAGATCTTGATCAATTTGTTGAACTTCTGCACTCAATATATGAGATGGATCATGAATGTACTTCTTCATAAGTGAGATGTGGAAGACGTCATGAACTTTTGATAATGCGAGAGGCAAAACCAACTGATATGCCACCTTGCCACTTCTCCTCAAGATCTCATACAGACCGATGTATCTGGGACTCAGTAGTTTCCCTTTCTTGTCAAAGCGTTGGATACTACGGTGGGGTGATACTTTGAGAAAAGATTTATCATCAACTTGAAATTCTAAATCCTTACACCATCCATCAATGTAACTCTTCTGCATGCTTTGAGCTGCCTTAATCTTGTTTCTGATTAGATCCACTTTATCACAGGTGTCTTGTATAATATCTGACCCTAAAAGTTTGTGCTCTCCTACCTCATTCTAGTATCGAGGGGTTTTGCATCGCCTACCATATAGTACCTCATATGGAGTAGCGCCAAGGGTAGCTTGCTAGCTATTGTTGTAGGAAAATTCTATCAAAGATAGGTATTTATCCCAACTGCCTTTAAAATCCAATGCGTAAGCTCGAAGTACGTCTTTCAAAATTTGTACCGTACGCTCAGATTATCCATTAGTCTCTAGATGAATGCGCTACTGAACTTTAACTTTGTACCCATTGCTTTTTGCAGACTGTCCCATAGCTTGGACGTAAATTTTGAATCTCTATCCGACACTATGCTTGCAAGTACCCCATGCAACCTCACTATGTTATTCACAAATAGCTTGGCCAATTTACCCATAGTGTATTGTGGCCTAACAGCTACGAAATGGGCCACCTTTGTGAGAGTCCACAATCACCCAAATTGCATCAACGTTGTTTGGCATCAAGGGTAATCCTGTTACAAAGTCCATAGTGATATGATCCCACTTCTACTTCGGGATCGATAATGGTTGAAGTAGCTAAGCCAGTCTTTGCCAATCTGCCTTTACTTGTTAGCAAGTAAGACACTTATATACAAAAGCCATCACATCAGCCTTCACATCTCTCCACCAGTAGGCTTTCTTCAAGTCTTGGTACATCTTGTTACTGCCAGGGTGAACAGTAAAAGGAGAGGAATGAGCTTCAATCATAATGGTCTCCATTAATGATTTGGCAGTTTCTGGCACACAAACCCTTCCTCTGTATCTGATCATGCCCATGCTGTCAACAAAGAAATCTGCGTCTTGTTTTTCATTCTCAAGAACATGCTTGAGAGTCTTCAAATGAGCATTACTATCTGTGACGTATTTGATCTCATCAAGAAGGGTAGGCTAAATAGTCAAGGTACAGAGCAGCTCAGTTGTAGCCTTAATCCATTCCAACACAATAGTATCGGTAGTAAAGGGTTCAGCATCTAGAGGAGATTTAAGAACCAATGTATGGGCCAAGTTGCGCCCTTCCTCATGTTCAGCTGACTCAAGGGTTTCCCCTTCTACTATAACCATCGCCTTTCGACTGAGAGCATCAGCCACCACATTGGCCTTGCCAGGGTGATACTTGATAATGCAATCATAGTCCTTCAACAGCTCAAACCATCTTCACTGTCACATGTTTAATTCCTTCTAGTTGAACAAATGGGTCAGACTCTTATGATCTGACATTATGCAGAATGTCTCCCCATATAAGTAGTGTCTCCAAATCTTTAGGGCAAAAACAATTGTTGCAAGTTCAAGATCATTGGTAGGAAATTCTTCTTATGCACTTTCAGTTGTCTTGGGGCGTAGGCCACTACCTTGTCATCTTGCATGAGTACACAACCTAACCCAAACTTTAAGGCATCCGTGTAAATGGTAAATAGAGCCTTCTCAGAGGGAATAGTCAGTACTGGAGCGTAGACCAACTTTTCTTTAAGAGTTTGAAAGCTTTCCTCACACTTGTCTGACCATACAAACTTTATACCCTTTTTCGTCAATCCCGTCAATGGTATAGCTATATGGGAAAATCGCTCAATAAAGCGCCGGTAATAGTTGGCCAATCTAGGAAAGCTTCTAACCTCTGTAACTGATGTGGGGGTACACCAGTCCATGACTGCACTGACCTTTCCGTGGTCCAATGCTAATCCTTCAGCTAATATGATATGCCTCAAGATTGCCTGTTGCTTGAGCCAAAACTCGCATTTATTGACAGTGGAAGAAGATACAATAACTTAATGAAACATGACCCTAATTTAATTCTACCAATTGTCTTGGTTTCCATCTAGTTAAAGATATTTTTAAGGCTTTGGAAAGGAACAAATATCACCTACATGTGAGGAAATCGAACCTAAACTAATACGCTAATAACAAACTACCTTTACTTTTTGTTAAAGTGACTGATGCCATGCGTGTATGATTGTTTGTGCATTTCACATGTCATCCAATAACTGCTATTCCTATTCATGTATATTTTATTAGTTCCTTACACTGTTATGATGATGATGATACGAATAGGCACGTTCTTGTATGTGGCTGGTGTGTTGAATGGGGAGAGGTTGGAGCATTGAACCATTTATCACATTGACATCATCGTATCGTCGTATCGTCGTATCGTCGTTACCTTAGTCCAACAAGAATATCATAGGGTATCAAGGGGGTGATCACGGACGTGTGGTTGTTAGCCCTACCTTTGGACCCTACCTCTATCTCTATGGGCATATTGAGGGATACTAGGGTAAGGTCTTGGATACAAACCTTGATGGCATATAGGTTAGTGTCACACCCAAATTCTGGACTAACCAAAATAGTGTGATGAACCTTCAATAAACCAACGGTTCAACCAGGATCTCGTTTAGGTAGTACCCACTATATCAAACCACACACATATTCTACTGTAATAATCAAAGATAATAACCAAATAAGTGGAAGTCTTTATAAATAATGAACTGAGTATCTAACAGTGATAAATAAATATTGAATCTAGTTATCTCCAAGTAACTCAACACATAAAATAAAATAATCAAATACATGTCCGTTAACCAAAATATAAATAAACCAATCAAAGACGAATTGATTGCATTCGCATGAAGGATCATGCACATCTTCAATAGCTTTTACGTCCGTAGCCGCCATGTGTCCATATGACGGCGCATTCACGTACTCTTCTATAGTAGGACCTGCATCATCAATTAAAAATATTAGACATCGAAAGGGTGAGCATACATCATTGCTCAGTGAGAAACACAAAATAATGCAATAAATATATGCATGCATTCAATTCAATATCTTTGGTCTGATTTTTAAGTTTGCAATGTGCTATAGAAAGGTTTGGCGGCCACCACTGTAAGACCCATATCGTACTAACTGGTCCCGTATCGTACTAACAGGTCTTACCACCTTGTATCAGGTCTTCCTATCATGGTCGGGCCAAGCGGACCAAGTGCCTGAAGAAACCAGAAGACCAGGTATAAAATTGAACCCAAAAATAGTCAATTAGGAGTGTGTGGTCGCATACCTAAACAGGTGTGGTCGACCATACCTCAGATTAAAGCGACCATTGAAATTTGGGTCGTATGGTCACAAGGTTTTGATTGTGTGGTCGACGGGTTCTACGACCACACCTGCGAGCACACGAACCCATCAGACTCCGTGATTAGGAAACCTTCCTAATCTGAAAGGGGTTCTTACCTAATCTAAGTAGGAGTTTATATGGAGGGTTTTCCTATATATATAGGACGTCCCATAGCTTCTTTCATCCTTTTAGAATTCAAACTGAAAGAGAGAGAAAGAGAAAAGGAGGAAGAGGAGGAGACTTGAAGAGGAAGACTAAGAGGAGGAAATTCAAAGAGAACTCTGAATCTTCAACAAGTTTAAGGTAGGAAAACATTCCCCATATCAATTGAATGCCTAGAATAGATCATGAAGGAGATAGGGGTTCAAAGTGAGACTCCAATCATCAATCCATGGACAAATTCTAAGAGATCCATGGAAGGAGTCTATCAGGATGATGGATTGTGTAAAACTACTAATTTTGAGCCATAGAACAATCATAGGAAGGATCGTGATGATAAGCCAAGGAATCAAAACATGAAGAAATTGAGTTGGGAGTGAAAAGTTGACCATCACATGTGTGGTCGCATGTGTGGTCGCAAGATATGTGACCACACGAGACACACATATCCGACCACACACCCTTGGGAAGTCCAGGGTGGGTGTGGTCGCATGTGTGGTCGCATGATGTGCGACCACACGAGAGATACATGATCGACCACATGCCCTCAGGAAGTTCCAAGGAGGGTGTGGTCGCATGGTATGTGACCACACCCTGCGACCACACACCTTGTGGTTGCAGAAACTGAGACCACAGGTGCTGCCACACCTGCGACCACTCAGTTTCTGTTAGTCTAAATTATTGGAAATAAATTCTAATTTGAAATCTATAAATTTGTTAGGTTTTCAAGTGGTCTAAAAGTGATTTGCAAAGCTTGAACCAAGAACTACATCGACCAAAGGTGAGGGAACAAGACCTAAATTAATTGGCTAATAATAAACGGTTTTACTTATTGTGTCCAATGCCATGAATGATTCTACGCTTGTATGCTTGTAATGTGCATTTCACATGTCATCCAATATTCCTATTATTACTGCTCATGCATATTTAATTTTGTATATTTATAACATGATGATGACGATGATGCTAGGAATAGGCTTGTGAATGTATTTGTGTGATAGTGTACTTGATGCGAGTAGAGCATCAGGGGGAGGATGTGACATTGTGGTTCATCCTGGTCACCAGACTCTAGCTCTATCTCTACTCAAGTCTTGTCCACTAACATCGTTGTATCGTCATTACCTTAGCAGAACTATTACGTCGTAGGGCAACAGGGGAGGTGGTCTCGGACCGTGTAGTCTCTGACTCTGTCGGGGGGCCATAGCTCTATCTCTATGGACGTATTGAGGAATGCTGGGGTGAGGCCGTGGATACACTGTTTGACATTAGGATTGGTTAGTTGCGAGCCTAGTTTGCAAGCCCTCGCCAATAGGGACTTACGTGTTGGTATGGGTAGGGCATCAGGGGAAGTGTTATGTGGTGTTTGATCTGGGCACTTTAGCTCTATCTCTATTCCATGATGGGTGCATATGGGACGGCAATGGTGTTTGATCCATTGGACAGCTTCACACACTCGTGTATAGAGGTGCGGTTGCCACCAATCCTTTCTATTACACATTGCAAACTTATAAACCAGACCAAAGATATGAATTGAATGCATGCATATGTTTGTTGCATTGTTTTGTTTGCTCACTGAGCCATGATGTATGCTCACCCTTTCGACGTCGAATATTTTAGTTGATGATGCAGGTCCTATCGTGGAAGATTATATGAATGCACCAATGTATGGACATGTTGCTGTGATGGATGTGGATGCTATGGTGGAATCGCATGATTCATCATGCGAGTGCAACTCATGTGTTTTCGATTAGATTTAGTTGTTGGATTATCAGAACATGTAATAGATTACTTTATTTTATTTTATGCCTTTAGTCATTTGGAGATAATTGGATAATTAATTATGTTATCACTATTAGATACTCAATTCATTTATATTAAAAACTTCTGCTATTGTTTATTTACTCTGATTATGGTTGTGGTTGTGTCTGGTTTAATCAAATAGACACGGCCTATACAAGATCCTGGTTGAACCGTTGGTTCATAGACGGTTCATCACACCATTCAGGTTGGTCAAAATTGGGGTGTGACAACTTGGTATCAGAGCTCTCGGGCTCTGTCTATTAAACCTGTATACTTCCACAAGAGTTTGTGAACTGAGTTAGGATAAAATTTAAAAGCTTTAATAAGAACACACCATAAGCACCTGTGTTGTATGAGATAATAATTAAGAAAGAGAATAATGCACATATAAAAGGAGAAAGGTTTTAGGTATACATCAAATGGGAATAAAAACAATATATATATCTGAATCAGAGTACGGTCCACAATCCAGACAGTTACTCTGTAGTATAGAGTAAAAAAAATGACTACATTATGGAGCTGGGGGTGCTGGAGGAGGTATGGCGTCCACGTCCATGAACATCCTATCATCATCCTCTTCAGCATCGCCCTCGGGGGCCTCTGTTGCTGCTGCTGCTGCCACCTCCGCGTCTGCTATCTCTACTCGAGTACGGGGACGCAGCATAGCGTTTCTCTCTTCGTCACTGAGCTGAGCATCTCGCATCCCCATCCTGCAGATGGCCTCCCAGTCAAGGTCAGATGAAAAAGTGTCTTCATGAATCCTCTCGTCAACCAAGTTGACCTGCAGGCGAGTGAGCAGAGTGGTGATCAAAAGCCCATAGGGTAGGTTACCCACCAGTCTTGGCGTCAAGGCACGGTGTATAGTCCTCATAATGATATAAGGAAGGCAGATAGGTTGCCTAGTGCAGATGCAGTACAGGAGGTACTGGGTCAACGGTGAAACCTTTTCATAGTTCCCACTCTGAGGAATCAGGTTGTGCTGGATGATCTTGCAATACACCCGAGGTTCTGGTCATAGGTTGATTGCCTTCATCTGCCAGCAATCATCCCTAAGAATCTGACGGTTAATCTCTGCACGCATCATCACTGACAGGAACTGGGGTTCCTTGGGTGCACAGTATACTAAGGGGCCATCATTTGATATACCTAAGAGATCAGCCAACTCCTGGTAATTAAAGGAGATCTCCACCCCTTTAACTAAACTGGTGATCCTGAGCTCTCTATCCATATCTATGTCCTCTGGGTAACCCACCACCTGTAAATTACCATAAAATGGTTTCACCAACTCAGGACAGGTTCAACCCTCATATAAGATCATAAGAAGCCAGCCCATATCACCAAAGGCACCCTCTACATTAAATAGGGCTAAGTTGGCCAAGTTGACACAACGACCCCCTTCCACCTTCTTACGCTCATACCAGACATACCATGCCTCTGCTTCAATAGACCAAAAGCGATGGGGATCATGAACTCTGGGGACTTTAGTGCGAGCCATGTTATCTGCAAAGACATAGAGCAACAAGCAATACATTAGATATAGTGAAAATTCAAAATTTTGACATGATAACGACATGATTTGGCCAAAAGCCTCACTTTTCACCCAAACAGTTGGGCATGATGACTTACATAGGTCCCAAACCATCCTGCAAGGCTTATACAATTGAAAATTTAAACTTGGTAGGTCGAATTTGAAGAAATTTTGACAATTAGGGAAAAGCCCCAAAAATTTAGGTCAAAAATGGGAATTTTCTAGTTTCTAATAAACCAACCGATGAAACTCAAATTTTCTTGAGGGCTTTCATCCATTGGGTGGCCAATAGAAAAAGCCCCCAATAAAAATCAAATTTTTACGATTATAAAAATAGTAATTTGAAGAAAAACCTAGGTATGAATGCTTAAAAAGGAGAAAGAGTAGGGAACATGCCTAGAAGAACGGAACGTAGGACTTGAGTCGATGAAAGAATCACAAAACTTGTGCGGTCGATACAGTAGCAACTCAGTTGAGGCGAGTTGAGTTGAAGACAAAAGAAAAGAATGGAGAATGACTCCAAAAGTCAGGTTTAAAAACCTGATTTGGGGTCGTGTGGTCGCAAAATTTGACCAAAAATGCGACCACATGATCGACCACACGATTGACCACAGGCTCTCGGTGAGTTGCCAGGGTTTGTGTGGTCGCAACTTGTGGTCGCATATAGTGCGACCACACGATCGACCACAGGCTCTCGGTGAGTTGCCAGGGTTTGTGTGGTCGCAACCTGTGGTCGCATATAGTGCGACCACACGATCGACCACAGGCTCTCGGTGAGCTGATAGGATTTTGTGTGGTCACATGCCCTGTGGTCGCATATACTGTGACCCCACCATCGACCATACGATGGAAAATACTGTGTTTGACTGAATGACTTTGAAAATTGAAATTTTACATTGATTAATTGGATTTTGACATGGAAATGATGTATATTATGATTGCCCCCATGTTCTCTGACTTTCAGACACTACCACCACCGAAAACAGGAAATGGCTGGGCGAAGAATAACCAGATGAGGACGTAACCCAATTCCACCACCACCACCTGTAGAGGAAAATAGCCATGAAAACCCTGAGGGACAGGAGAATCAGAATGTGGTACCGCCAGGAGCCAACGACCAGGCTAACCATACAAACTTGCCAGTCCCACCTATAGATTTGGCTACTGCAGTGATGAACCTAGCACAATAGTTGCAGCAAATATAGCAAGTACAAGCCAATATGCAAGCTGCTATGGGAATGGCTTTCCCAGCTTAAAAAACTACACCTTTACCGGTGAGACAAACTAGTACCGTACTAGGGGGTAGCAACACCATGCCCGAAGCATCGACTATGAACAACACGGTGCCTCAAGCACCTCAAACACCATTTGTATAAGCTCAAGTACAAAATCCTGAAGTAGCTCAAGGCATATACAACCAAGGCAATTACCAGTATCAACCACCTATATATGGAGCATATGCTCACTATTATTTGGACCATTCTCGATTGATCAAGCGTTTTTTAAAGATGAAGCCTAAGGAGTATAATGGCAAGCCAGCGGATCCTTTGTGGCCAGCTCACTAGATCGACGAGATGGAAAGGAACTTCATGATGATGACTGTTAATGAAGATGAAAAAGTTCTATGTGCCATATTTATGCTGAAGGGTGATGCACACCATTGGTGGAAGTCTACTCAAAGTTATCTGTTAACGAAACATGCCCAATTGACCTGGGCTATCTAAAGAAACATTTTTCGATAGGTATTTTCTCAGAAGTTTCAGAGATGCGATGGAAAGAGAGTTTCTGAGTCTGTATCAGGGACAGATGACTGTGGATGCGTATCAGCAACGTTATGAAGAGCTATTTTTCTTTCCTCCCTCTAACATGCAGGAGGAAAATATCAAAACCCGAAGGTTCGTCATGGGACTTAGGGGAAGTATCTGTGAGCATGTATTGGGATTGGAAAAGAAGGTTTATATTGAAGCGGTACAGATTGCTCGAGTATTGGAATCGAGCCAGAGGGAAAGTTATTTTTCTCAGAACAGAGGTATCAAAAGGCCTAATGGGAATTCATATAACGAAGGGAACACAAAGACCTTTAAACCCTTCCGTACTCAAGGCTTCAATGCTGCAGCCAAGACTACTCCAACAGTCCAACCTCAACAGAAGCAAAATAGTGAGGGAGTAAAATGCTTTAACTGTAATCAAATGGGACATTATTCAAGGGAGTGTCCTAAGCCCAGGAAGCAGCTACAACAAGGAAAGGCTTATGCAATTACATCTGAGGATGCTGCCGCATCACCTGATGTGGTCACAGGTATGACTTGAACCTTTCATTTTGTATTACCTTGTGTGAGCATGTAGACTAAATTAAAACAAATCATAGGTATTGTACCTATTAATGGCATACCCGCTAGAGTACTATTTGATTTTGGAGCTACTCATTCTTTTATATCTATATCATTTGGAAAGAAGCTAAATCTACCCCTGAGATCTTTAGACTACAAATTGCTTGTACGATCACCTATGAGATTAGAAGTGGAACTAGAAAAAGGTTATGGACCATGTCCAGTTCTTATCGGCCAGAAGATTTTGGATGTAACCTTAATTTAACTCGGGATAGTAGACTTTGACGTTATCTTGGGAATGGATTGGTTAGCTCGGCACTCGACAAACCTATTATGTGTAGAAAAGAAATTGACATTCAAAGACAAGGAAGTAGCAGAGTTTAGTTTTGCAAGAACCGAACTTCCCCGTAAATGAAAACTCATCCTCTCTGCATTAAAGGCTAGAAAATGCCTCGAGAAAGGAAGAGTTGGGTATCTAGTATCCGTGGTTGATCTCACCAAGGAAGTACCACGAATGGAAGATATTGATGTTGTACGTGACTTTCCAGATGTATTTCCTGAGGAACTACCAGGACTACCACCTGACCGAGCGACAGAGTTCGTTATAGATCTTATACCCAGAGCCGCACCAGTATCTAATGTACCCTATCGAATGGCTCCTACTGAAGTGAAGGAACTAAATGTAAAATTACAGGAATTACTGGACAAGGGTTATATCAGACCCAGCATATCACCATGGGGAGCGCCAGTATTGTTTGTGAAAAAGAAGGACGGTAGCGTTTGACTATATATATAGACTATCGGGAATTTAATAAGCTTACAATCAAGAATAGGTACCCATTGCCTCGGATCGATGATTTGATCAGTTGCAAGGTGCCAAGGTGTTCTCCAAAATTGATCTTTGGTCAGGATACCATCAGCTGAAGATTAAGGAATGTGATATTCCAAAGACAGCATTCAGAACAAGATATGGACATTATGAATTTTTAATCATGTCTTTTGGATTGACTAACGCACCCGTAACTTTTATGGAACTCATGAATCGGGTATTCCATGATATGTTGGATACATCAGTCAATGTGTTTATTGACGATATATTAGTAAACTCCAAGGACAAAGAAACTCATGTCACAAATTTAAGAACCGCTCTGCAGCAACTAAGAAAAGAGAAGCTTTACGCCAAATTTACAAAGTGTGAGTTTTGGCTAAATGAGATCGCTTTCTTAGGCCATGTTGTATCCGCTAGGATTAAGCCATTGTGAAATGGGAAGCACCTAAGAGTGTGGCAGAGATTAGAAGTTTCTTAGGTCTAGCTAGGTATTACCGACGATTCATGGATGATTACTCTAGAATCACCGTACCTCTCACCAGTTTGACTAAGAAAGGAGAAAAGTTTGTTTGGACCGACAAATGTGAAGAGGTTTTTCAAACATTGAAGGTTAGATTGATATCAGCTTCCATCTTGACTATTCTAATTTTAGGACAACCATTCACCTTGTACACTGATGCGTCTGGGTTGGGTTTAGGATGTGTACTTATGCAAGGAGAAGAAGTAGTTGCATATGCTTCAAGACAACTGAAGACACATGAGAAGTACTATCCCACTCATGACTTGGAATTAGCAGCAGTAGTACATGCTTTCAAGATATGGAGACATTATTTGTATGGAGAGAAATTTTAGATTAAATCAGATCATAAGAGTCTCACTTATCTTTTTAATTAGAAGGAGTTGCACATGAGACAAAGAAGATAGCTGAAATTATTGAAGGATTATGATTGTGATATTCAGTATCATCCAAGAAAGGCTAATGTAGTTGCTGATGTGCTAAGCAGAAAAGCAATGATAAAATCCCAGGGAGAAGTCAACATGACTGCGACAATGTGTATTACAGGAAAAGTATTCAATCATGGTAATGAGCAGTTCATGATAAATACACCGGGTGGATCAATCAACCAAGGGTTTATTCATCAATTTTCAAATATGTTTGCCACATTGAAGATTGTACCTGATCTGATAGACGAAGTAAAATCCACTATTAAATCAGACCCTTATCTGAGAACGGTGCAAGAAGACATCGAAAAAGGTAGGACTACTCCTGAGTTCACCTTGGATGTTGAAAAGGTATTAAAATATAAAGGAAGAGTATGTGTTCCTGAAAATGAAGACTTGGATATTAGGTATAGACTAATAAAGGAAGCTCACACCACCGCTTATTCGGTACATCCTAAAAGTACGAAGATGTATCATGATCTGAAGAAGCTATATTAGTGGAGAGGAATGAAGGCAGATGTAGTTAAATTTGTGTTTCAATGCTTAAATTATCAGAAGGTAAAGGCTAAAAGGCAAAGACCTACAGGATTGTTGCAGCCACTGCAAGCAGAACTAGCATGGAAATGAGACTGCATCACTATGGACTTCGTCATCGGGTTACCATTGACTCCCAGAGTAGTTGACGCGGTCTGGGTGATTGTGGATCGTTTGACCAAGAAAGCTTGTTTCATAGCTGTACGACCTCAGTATACCCTAGAGAGGTTGACCAAGCTATGTGTGGATAATATTGTCAGATTGAATGGTGTACCTGAAATCATTGTGTCGAACAGAGACCCACGCTTTACGTCAAAGTTTTGGGAAGGATTACAGAAGACTATGGGTACAACTTTGAAGTTCAGTACTGCGTTCCATCCTCAGATAGACGGACAGTCGGAGCGTACCATTCAGATTTTAGAAGACATGCTTCGAGCCTGTGTTATTGATTTCAAAGGATCATGGGATGAGAAACTACCATTGATCGAGTTCGCCTATAACAACAGCTATCAGGTTACTTTACAAATGTCACCCTATGAAGCACTGTATGGTAGGAAGTGTCGAACTCCTTTATTTTGGAATGAAGTTGGAGAATGGAGTATTGTTGGACCAGAGTTTGTTGAAGATACTTGTCGAGTAGTCGACATCATCAAAGAAAGAGTTGGAATAGCTCGGAGCCGTCAGAAACAGTATGCAGATAATCAACGTCGAGACCTTGAATTCGTCGTAGGTGATAAGGTATTCCTGGAAATATCATCTATGTGAGGCTTAAAACGATTTGGACAGAAAGGGAAGCTAAGTCGAGATATGTCGGGCCATATGAAATTCTAGCTAAACGTGGGAAAGTGACATATCAGTTAGCACTACCCCCATCTATGTCAAGTGTGCATGATGTATTTCATATCTCTTTACTAAAGAAGTACGTCAGAGATCCAATACACATGATAACAGTAAATCCATCGGGTCTAACTGATGATTTGGCATTCGAAGTAGCACCAACTGAAATTACAAGCCAGAAGGTTCAACATCCATGCAACCGTGATATTTATTATGTTAGGTTACTTGGAGGAGCCAAGATGTAGAAGAGATCACATAGGAAGAAGAGAATGCTATGCGAAAGCAATATCCTCACCTCTTCGACTAGGAAGGTATGTGTAAATTTTGAGGACGAAATTTATAATGAGAGGGGGGAGTTCTAAGACCCGTATCATACTAACTGGTCTTACCACCTTGTATCAGGTCTTCCTATCATGGTCAAGCCAAGCGGACCAAGTGCGTGATGAAACCACAAGACCAAGTATGAAATTGAACCCAAAAATAGTCAATTAGGAGTGTGTGGTCGCATACCTAAACAGGTGTGGTCGACCACACCTCAGATTAAAGTGACCACATAAATTCTGGTCGTGTGGTCGCAAGTTCTTGACTGTGTGGTCGACGGGTTCTGTGACCACACCTGCGACCATACGAACCCAGTCAGACTACGTGATTAGGAAACCTTCTTAATCTGAAGGGGGTTCTTTCCTAATCTAAGTAGGAATTTATATGGAGGATTTTCCTTTATATATAGGACGTCCCTTAGCCTGTTTCATCCTTTTAGAACTTAAACTGAAAGAGAAAGAAAGAAAAGAGGAGGAGAATTGAAGAGGAAGACTAAGAGGAGGAAATTCAGAGAGAACTCTGAATCTTCAACAAGTTTAAGGTATGAAAACATTTTTCATATCAATTGAATGCCTAGAATAGATCATGAAGGAGATAGGGATTCAAAGTGAGACCCCAATCATCAATCCATGGGCAAATTCTAAGAGATCAATGGAAGGATTCTATTAGGATGATGGATTATGTAAAACTACTAATTTTGAGCCATAGAACAATCATAGGAAGGATCATGATGATAAGCCAAGGAATCAAAACATGAAGGAATTGAGTTGGGAGTGAAAAGTCAACCATCACATGTGTGGTCGCATGTGTGGTCGCATGATATGCGACCACACGAGATACACATATCCAACCACACACCCTCGGGAAGTCCAGGGAGGGTGTGTGCGACCACACGAGAGACACATGATCGACCACATGCCCTCGGAAAGTTCCAGGGAGGGTGTGGTCGCATGGTATGCGACCACACCCTATGACCACACACCCTGTGGTCGCCAAAACTGAGACCACAGGTGCTGCCATACCTGTGACCACTCAGTTTTCGTTAGTCTGAATTGCTGAAAATAAATTCTAATTTAAAATCTATAAATTTATTAGGTTTCCAAGTGGTCTAAAAGTGATTTGCAAAGCTTGAACCAAGAACTACATTGTCCAAAGGTGAGGGAATATGACCTAAATTAATTGGCTAATAATATACTATTTTACTTATTGAGTCCAATGCCATGAATGATTCTATGTTTGTATGCTTGTAATGTGTATTTCACATGTCATCCAATATTCTTGTTATTATTGTTCATGCATATTTAATTCTGTATAACATGATGATTATGATGATGCTAGGAATAGCCATGTGAATGTATGTGTGTGGTTAGTGTACTTGATGCGAGTGGAGCATCAGGGGGAGGACGTGACGTTGTGGTTCATCCTGGTCATCCGACTCTAGGTTTATCTCTACTCAAGTCTTGTCTGCTAACATCGTCATATCACCATTACCTTAGCCGAACTATTACGTCGTAGGGCATCAGGGGAGGTGGTCTCAGACCGTGTAGTCCCTGACTCTATCGGGGGGCCTTAGCTTTATCTCTATGGACATATTGAGGGATGCTGGGGTGAGGCCTTGGATACACTGTTTAACATTAGGATTTGTTAGTTGCGAACCCAGTTTGCAAGCCTTCGCCAATAGGGGCTTACGTGTTGGTATGGGTAGGGCTTCAGGGGAAGTATTATGCAGTATTTAAACCGGGCACTTTAGCTCTATCTCTTTTCAGTGATGGGTGAATGTGGGACGGAAATGGTGTTTGATCTATTGGGTGACTTCACACACTCGTGTATAGAGGTGCGACGGCCACCAATCCTCTCTATTGCACATTGCAGACTTATAAACCAGACCAAAGATATGAATTGAATGCATGCGTATGTTTGTTGTATTGTTTTGTTTGCTCACTGAACCATGATGTGTGGTCACCCTTTCGAAGTCGAATATTTTCGTTGATGATGCAGGTCCTACCATGGAAGATTATATGAATGCACCAATGTACGGATATATTGCTGTGATGGATGTGGAAGCTATGATGGAATCGCATGCGAGTGCAACTCATGTGTTTTCAATTAGATTTAGTTGTTGGATTATCAGAGCATGTAATAGATTATTTTATTTTATTTTATGTCTTTAGTTATTTGGAGATTATTGGATAATTAATTATGTTGTCACTGTTAGATACTCAGTTCATTTATATTAAAGACTTCTGTTATTGTTTATTTACTCTAATTATGGTTGTGGATGTATCTGGTTTAATCAAATAGATACGGCCTATACGAGATCCTAGTTGAACCGTTGGTTCATAAGCAGTTAATCACACCATTCTGGTTGGTTCAGAATTGGGGTGTGACAACTACACCTCTATACACGGGTGTGTAAGCCCACCCAATAGATCAAACACCATTGTCGTCCACATCCACCCCACCATGGAATAGAGATAGAGCTAAAGTGTCACACCCCAAATTCTGAACCAACTAGAATGGTATGATGAACCATCTATGATCCAACGGTTCAACCAGGATCTCGAATAAGTTGTGTCCTTTTTCTTAAACCATACACATCCACAATCATAATCAGAGTAAATAAACAATAGCGGAAGTTTTTAATACTAATGAACTGAGTATCTAACAATGATAACATAAATAAAATATCTAATTATCTCTAAGAGACTAAGACATAAAACAAAATAAATTAATCAATTACATCTTCTGAATAATCCAACTAATAAATCTAATCAATGACGCATGAGTTGCACTTGCACGACGAATCATGCGACTCCATTATAGCATTTGTATCCATTGCCGCAACATGCTCGTACATCGAAGCATTCACATAATCTTCTAAAGTAGGACCTATGTCATCAACTAAAAATATTGGACGTCGAAAGGGTGAGCATACATCATGGCTCAATGAGTAAACAAAACTATACCACAAACATATGCATGCATTCAATTCATATCTTTGGTCTGGTTCATAAGTTTGCAATGTGTAATAGAAAGGATAGGTGGCCGCCGTACCTCTATCACTAGTG
The DNA here is from genome assembly GCA_028583415.1 of Protea cynaroides. Classification (NCBI taxonomy): domain Eukaryota; kingdom Viridiplantae; phylum Streptophyta; class Magnoliopsida; order Proteales; family Proteaceae; genus Protea; species Protea cynaroides. The sequence goes on from CM053271.1 coordinate 63,225,899, forward strand.
TGTGAAGCCGCCCAATGGATCAAACTCCATTGTCGTCCCACATGCACCCGTCATAAAATAGAGATAGAGCTAAAGTGCCCGGATCAAATATCGCATGACACTTCCCCTGATGCCCTACCCATACCAACACGTAAGCCCCTATTGACGAGGGCTTGCAAAATGGGCTTGCAACTAACCAATCCTAATGTCAAACAGTATATCCAAGGCCTCACCCCAACATCCCTCAATACGTCCATAGAGATACAGCTAAGGCCCCCCGACAGAGTCAGAGACTACACGGTCCGAGACCACCTCCCCTGATGCCCTATGACATAATAGTTCTGCTAAGGTAATGGCGATACGACGATGTCAGTGGATAAGACTTGAGTAGAGATAGAGATAGAGCTAGAGCCTGGTGACCAAGATGAACCACAGTGTCACGTCCTCCCCTGATGCCCCACTCGCATCGAGTACACTAACCACACACATATATTCACATGCCTATTCCTAGCATCATCATCATCATCATGTTATAAATAAACTAAATTAAATATGCATGAACAGTAATAACAGGAATATTGGATGACATGTGAAATACACAATACACGCATATAAGCATAGAATCATTCATGGCATTGGACACAATAAATAAAAATAGTTTATTATTAGCCAATTTATTTAGGTCTTGTTCCCTCACCTTTGGTTGATAGTAGATCCTCGTTCAAGCTTTGTAATTCACTTTTAAACCATTTGAAAACCTAACAAATTTATAGATTTTAAATTAAAATTAATTCCAATGAATTTAGACTAACTGAAACTGAGGGGTCGCAGGTGTGGCAGCACCTGTGGTCTTAGTTTCTGTGACCACAGGGTGTGTGGTCGCATATCCTGCGACCACATGTGTAACCACACCCTCCCTGAAAACTTCTCGAGGGCATGTGGTCGGACATGTGTGTCTCGTGTGGTCGCACATCATGCGACCACACATGTGATGGTCAACTTTTCACTCTCAACTCCATCATTTCATGTTTGGATCCCTTGGCTTATCATCATGGTCCTTCCTATGATTGTTCTATGGCTCAAAACTAGTATTTTATACTCAATCCATTGTCCACATAATTTTCTCCATGGATTCTCTTGAAATTTGTCCATAGATTGATGATTTGGGTTTCTCCTTCTTCATAAACTATTCTAGGTTCTCAATTTAACATGAGAAATATGTTCATACCTTAAGCCAGCTAAAGATTCAGAGTTTTCTCTGAATTTTTCTCCTTTTTAGTCTTCCTCTTCAATTTTCCTTCTCTTCCTTCTCTTTTCTTTCTCTCACTTTCAGTTTGAGTTCTAAAGGAGTGAAAGAGGCTAAGGGACGTCCTATTTATAGAGAAAAACCCTCCATAATATGCCCTAATGAGTTTAGGAAAGAACCCCCTTCGGATTAGGAAGGTTTCCTAATTTTGGTTTCTGACTAGGTTCATGTGATCGGAGGTGGGGTCGCAGAATCTGTCGATCACACCTTCTGAAATGTGCAAGTACACAACCAAAATTCATGTGGTTGCACTATTTTGAGGTGTGGTCAGTCACACCAGTTTAGGTATGCAACCACAAGCTCATAATTGACTGTTTTTGGGTTGATTTCATACATGGTCTTGAGGTTTCATCACGTACTTGGTCCACTTGGCTCGATCGTGATAGGAAGACCTGATACAAGGTGGTAAGATTGGTTAGTTCGATACGAGTCTTACAACTCCCCCCTCTTATTAGAAATTTCGTCCTCAAAATTTACACATACCTTCCAAGTTGAAAAGGTGAGGATATTGCTTTCGCATAACATTCTCTTCTTTCCATGTGATTTCTTTTATATCTTGGCTTCTCCAAGTAACCTTAACATAATAAATGTCACAGTTGCATAGACGTTGAACCTTTTGGCGGGTGATTTCAGTTGGTGCTACTTCGAATGTCAAATCATCAGTTAGACTTGGTGGATCCGCTGTTATAACGTATGTTGGATCTCTGACGTACTTCTTCGGTAATGAGATATGAAATACATCATGCACACTTGACATAGATGGTGGTAGTGCTAACTGATACGCCACTTTCCCACGTTTAGTAAGAATCTCATATGGCCCAACATATCTCAGACTTAGCTTCCCTTTCTACCCGAATTGTTTTAAGCCTCGCATAGGTGATACTTTCAAGAATACCTTATCACCTACGATGAATTCAAGGTCTCGACGTCGAGCATCTGCATATTGTTTCTGATGATTCTGAGCTGTTTTAACTCATTCCTTGATAATGTCGACTACTCAACAAGTCTCTTCAACAAATTCTGGTCCAACGATACTCCGTTCACCAACTTCATTCCAAAACAAAGGAGTTCAACACTTCCTACCATACAGTGCTTCATAGGGTGACATCTGTATAGTAGCCTGATAGCTGTTGTTATAGGCGAACTCGATCAATGGTAGTTTCTCATCCCATGATCCCTTGAAATCAATAAGACAGGCTCGAAGCATGTCTTTTAAAATCTGAATGGTATGCTCAGACTGTCCGTCTGTCTAAGGATGGAATGCAGTACTGAATTTCAACGTTGTACCCATAGCCTTCTCTAATCCTTCCCAGAACTTTGAGGTAAATCTTAGGTCTCTATCGGACACAATGCTTTCAGGTACACCATGTAATCTGATAATATAATCCACATATCGCTTGGCTAACCTCTCTAGGGTATACTGAGGTCGTATAGCTATGAAACGAGTTGTCTTAGTCAGATGATCTACAATCACCCAGATCGCGTCAACTACTCGGGGAGTCAATGGTAACCCGGTAACGAAGTCCATAGTGATGCAGTCCCATTTCTAAGCTGGTTCAGGTAGTGGCTGCAACAATCCTGTAGGTCTTTGCCGTTTAGCCTTTACCCTCTGACAATTTAGGCATTGAGACATAAATTTAGCTACATCTGCTTTCATTCCTCTCCACTAATATAATTTCATCAAATCATGATACATCTTTATACTTCCAGGATGTACCGAATAAGCGGTGGTGTGAGCTTCTTCATTAGTCTGTGTCTAATATCCAAGTTTTCAGTTTCAGGAATACGTACTCTTCCTTTGTACTTTAGTACTTTTTCAATGTCCAAGGTGAACTCAGGAATAGTCCTACCTTTTTCGATGTCATCTTGCACCGTTCTCAGATAAGGGTCTGATTTAGTAACGGCTTTCACTTCATCTATTATATCAGGTACAATCTTCAATGTTGTGAATATATTTGAAAACCGATGAATAAACCCTTGGTTGGTTGATCCACCCGGTGCATTTATCACAAACTGCTCATTACCATGATTGAATACTTTTCTTGTAACACACATTGCCGTAGTCATGTTAACCTCTCCTTGGGATTTTATCATTGTTTTTCTGCTTAGTGCATCAGCAACTACATTAGCTTTCCCTGGATGATACTGAATATCGCAATCATAATCCTTCAATAATTCCAGCCATCTTCTTTGTCTCATGCTCAACTCCTTTTGATTAAAAAGATAAGTGAGACTCTTGTGATTTGACTTAATCTGAAATTTCTCTCCATACAAATAATGTCTTCATATCTTGACATCATGTACTACTACTGCTAATTCCAAGTCATGAGTGGGATAGTTCTTGTAAGACCCACACGCCACGAACACGGTCTAACCTTACATTTCGTGTCGTGACCCATCTACATATCATGGTTGAGCCAAGTGGACCAAGTGTGTGAAGAAAAACCAAGACCCAATATGAAAATTTACTAAAAAACAGTCAAAATGAGGGTAGGGTCACAGGTTTTAACAGGCCTGTCCGACCCCTCCATCGAGCCCCCCATCGACCCGTGACCAGGGGTCGCAGGGGTCTATGATTTGTCAGACCCCCCCCATCGACCCCCGGTAATCGGGAAAAACAGCACGAACCGAAAATTAGGAAACTTTCCTAATTTCAATTGGAACCTTTCCTAAACTCAATGGGATTTATTTTGGGAGGTTTTACTCTATAAATAGGACGTCCCTAAGCCTCTTTCACTCCTTTTACAATCCTAATTGGATTGAGAGAAAGAGAAGAGAAAAAGAGAAGGAGAAGAGAAAGGGAATTGAAGAAGAAGACCAAGGAGGAGGAAATTCAGAGGAAACTCTGAATCTTAGCAAACCTAACGTATGAATACATTCCCCATGATTTACTTAAGACCTTAGAATGGTTTATGAAGAAGGTATGACTTAGAAGAAACCCAAATCACCCATCCATGGTTAGGTTTCAAAGGAAACCATGGGGGAGATCATTGAAACCATATAGGTGAATAAAGAATAGTTCTAAACCACAGAACATGTATGGAATGGACTATAGAAGGAAGCCATAGGACCCAAACATGAAAGAATGGATGAAATTTGATATTTTCGACTCAAACCATGGGGGGTCGCACCTAGGGTTGATGGAACCTCCGACCCTAGAATCGACCCCCAGCATTCGAGAAGTTCATGAAAGGAGGGGTAGCACCTAGAGTCGATGGAACCTCCGACCCTAGGCATCGACCCCCAGTTAACAGCAAGCTGTAAAAATTAGAATAAATTCTAATTAAATTCTATCAACTTTGTTAGGTCTTCTAGCGATATAATATTGATATAAAGGTGATTCTTAAGGCTTGAAAGAGGACCTACAAACAAGCAAAGGTGAGGAAACAGGACTCTAAACTAATTGATTAATAACAAACTGTTTTATTTCTTGAGTCCAATGCCATATTGATTCTATGCGTGTATGCTTGTATATGCATTCAACATGTCATCCAATATTTCTATTATTTGTTCATGCATATTTACTTTATTGTTTATAACATGATGGTGATGATGATGATAGGAATAGGCATGTGAAGGTATGTGTGTGGTTGGTGTACTTGATGAGAGCGAGTATCAGGGGAGGTGTGATAGGGACGTCAATAAATGTTAACCTTTGGCGGGTCTCAACACTTTAGCTCTATCTCTAACTCATGTCTTGTGCATTAGCATCGTCGTATCGCCATTACCTTAGCAGAACTATTATGTCGTAGAGTATCAGGGGAGGTGGTCTCGGTCCTTGTAGTCTCTGACTCTACCGGGGGGCCTTAGCTCTATCTCTATGGACGTTCTTGGCATTAGGATTGGTTAGTTGCGGCCCAGTTTGCAAGCCCTCGTCAGCAGGGGCTTACATGTTGGTATGGCACTGTACAACAATAAACGTTAACCTTTGTTGTACAATGTTATGGTAGGGTGGATGGGGACGACAATAAACGTTAATCTTTGGGCGGACTTCCACACCCTGTGTATAGAGGCGGGGTCAATAAACGTTAATCTTTGACCACCTAAACCTTTCTATTGCACATTGGAAACTTTAAACCAGACCAAAGATATGAATTGATTGCATGCATATGTATTGTTGCATTATTTTGTTTACTCACTGAGCTCAAGTTGGAGAGCTGACCCTCGCGCGTGCAAATTCTTTTAGTTTCTGATGTTGCAGGTACTATGATTGAAGATTATGTTACGCCAACATATGAACGGGTGTAGGCTATGAATGAGCAAGCTGTGGAGAATGAACATGGTTCGTTAAGCGAGCGTTTCAACGGTGGATACGTTTAGTGTTTAGTTTTCGTATTTGGATATTGTAATATGTATTAAGTTATGTTTTGGTTACTTGGAAATAAATGGAATATTAATTATTTATCATGATTAGATCTCAGTTCATTATCTGTAAGACTTCCGCTATTTATTTTATTACCTCTGATTAATGTGGAATGTGTTTTGGTTTATCATATGTGGGATAGCTTATTGTGAGATCCTGGTTGAATCGTTGGTTTATTGACGGTTCATCACACCATTCTGGTTGGAGTAGAATTGGGGTGTGACAACTTGGTATTAGAGCTCTCTTAGGCCTTTCCCATGAAACCCGAATACTTCCACTAGAGTCCATGAACTGAGTTAGGATAATTAAAAGCTTTAATACAAACACACCATAAGCACCTGTGGTGGTTGAGACAGAACTTAAACAAGACAATAATGTACATATAAAAGGTGGAACCATATATATACACTCAAACAAAAAGAGAAGACCAAAATTTATCCTGATAAACAAATAATATAGGGTATTATCTATAAGTTGGGTAGTTATCTAAGTATACAAGGGATATAGTACTGTAGCAAGAAGGAAGCATCAATATAGCAGAAAATTAGAATACCGAGTTGGTACTCACAAGATGTGAAACTCGATGTAGGACAGAGGAAGAAGGAAAATGGCTAGTAATGCCAAAACCCCTGTAGAGATAATGGAAAATATCTCAGGCTAAATCCAACAGAGATAAGAGAATAATGGCCATACATTAAGAATAAGAGTAACTACAAGAAGATAAAGCTATACCCCTGGGTGAAATGGAGACTTAGAGTAAAATCCACTACACGCTGATCCATTACCTGCTGAGCATTAAGATGAGGTTACAACTTGACCCCATCACTATCTGGGTCGAGAACGGATAATGAAAACTCATCTGAGTTGGTAATCAGATTAGAGCAAATAAGAGGAAGTGAACAACCAGGCCACTCCAGCCAACCACCTGGACTATTAAGTACCTTGATTATGGTTGTCATAAACTTGACCCAATAAAATACAAGAGCAACAACAGATGAGACCGACTATGCAAGTTGCTATGTAAATCACTACCCAAGTTGCTGATGCTACATCAACACCTCCGGGTCAAACAAAGCACGGTACCAATTGGTAGCAACACTGTACCCCAACACCTGTTAGCTATAACACAGTGCCTACCACACAGCAAGTCCCAGTAATGCACACCCCAGTACAGAAGTTTTGTGCACAACAAGCAGTGTATCAAGGTGGTTAACCTTATCAGCCATCGATGTATGGGATAGTTGCATCATGACAGAATGATCTGATAAGGATTGAAGAATATTTTCTGAAGACGAAGCCTTAAACGTTTTCAGTAGAGGATCAAATCTAATGGTGGCCATATAACTGGATATGTTTATATAGGATGCAGTGCATTATTGATTTACTCTTATGATTATAGAGGATGCACATACCAGATTTTAATTTCTCGGGCCTTGACAGGATACCTTTTTGATTAAACCTGTCAATTGGAGTTATAGATATTGTTTCTTTAGTATTAGTCATGATTATACCAATCTGAACCACTCTCATGATCAACAACATGAACAGAGCTATGAACTAAATGAACAGTTAAATGTTTAATCATGTTGAGCGTACATCTATAGATTATACCTGATTTACTGATGTACGAAAACTTTCTCCAGATTTATTCCTGTAGCGCCCTGACAAATAGCATTATATATTCGATATAACCTATAACCATGAGGTTAAGGGTTGTAGAACCTCTATTTCCATGTATTAGGACCACCGTGCAACCTAACGACCTTTGGATAACGGTTGGATTACCATAGATTTACTCCTGATTCTTAAAACCTAGGTTCACTAGATAAAGCAAGTGTTCGTCGTTATACTAAATTTGAAAGAAGGAAAGGAATTGTTTTTGGATAACCATTCTGACATCCATTGAAAATATGTTTAGTGATAATGGAATTATTGGAAGGAAGATGATTAAATTCAGATTAGATTTTATAGCCAAGAGACCTCCGATGAAGTGATGGAGAATCTATTTTGAGATTGCTAAATGGATGGATATAAGTCATGTCTATAAAAGAGTGCATGAGCAAAAAGTGAAAATTATCAAGGGTAGCCGGTAAAGAAATAGATAGCACTCTAGTAGAGTTAAAGATGGCTATATCGGTATGAATTTTGACAAAGCAGAAGATTCCTAAAAGCATATCTAAGAGTGGATACAAGGATGAAATCGAAAAATCATGGCATTAATAGTACTCGGTTTAATACAATGATAATTGAGTTATGCCCAATGTTGAGTGATATGATTAAGAAAAGACAAAAAGAGTTTGGATGAATTAATGAATTTATAAGCATATACCCTAATGCTTATAGATAGACTTGGGATATGAAGTAATAATCATAAGATATTTTTGAGGTATATGAAAGAGAGATCAGGGTAAAACAACAAGGATAAAAGAAATATAAGCTAATGAGTGAAATATGAGATTTTGACGATAGTCTTTGAAAAATCATAAGAGATGAAGTAACTAGACAAGCTCTTAAGACCTTTATTTCAGATTTTGCTAGTTCAAGCCCTTTTGGACTAGATGTGCATTAGATAAGTGTTATGAACAATGTCCGAATAGTATGGATGGACAGAAGTGGATGCAACCTAAATCGACTTGAGATGGCAGACTTTGACGTCATCTTGGGAATAGACTGGTTGTCTCAACACTCTACAAGTGATTAGGTGCATAGAAGAGGTTATCATTCAAGAATAAAGACAACATATAATTTAGTTTTATTGGAAGCATGTTGCCTAAGAAGTGAAAGCTGATCCTCTCTATGGTAAAGGCGAAGAGATGCTTTGAAGAGAAAGAAGTTGGATATCTGGAATCTATGGTATACACTACCGAAGAAGCACCACAGATAGAAGATATTGATGTTATGCATAAATTCCTGATGTGTTTCCAGGAGACTTACCTGGGTTACCATTGATCATATGACCGAGTTCGTCATCGACTTGTTACCAAGGACGATACTTGTGTCAAAGGCACCTATAGAGTAATTCCTATGTAGTTGAAGAGATTGAGACTCAACTAAGGGAGTTATTAGACAAGGGTTCCAATCGGCTAAGTATTGCATCATGGGGAGTGCCAATTCGTGAAGAAGAAGGATGATAGTGTTGTCTGCGTATAGACTACCGAGAATCGAATAAGCTCACGATCAAGAATCTAGATCTATCACTTCGGATCGATGACTTGTTTAAACAGTTCCAAAGAGAGAAGGGAATTTTCTAAGGTTGATCTTCGATCAAGATATCATCAGCTGAAGAATTTGGACAGCGATATCTCGAAGATAGCTTTTAGAATCGGGATTGGACATTATGAGTTCTCGATTATGACGTTTGGATTAACCAATGCCCTTACGTCTTTTATGGAACTGATGAACTGGGTGTTTCATGACCTGTTGGACACGTCGGTCATAGTTTTCATAGATGATATTTTGATTTATTCCAAGAATGAAGCAACTCATACAATGGATATTAGAATAGCTTCACAACAGCTGAGAAGTGAAAAGCTTTATGCCATGTCCAAGAAGTATGAGACCCAATTAAACAAAGTGATCTTCTTAGATCACGTACCATCATAAAAAGGGATTAAAGTGGACCCTATTAAGATAGAGGTAATCATATGGTGAGAAACACCTAAAGAGTATTGTGAAGATCAGAAGTTCTTGGGTTTAGCTGGTTATTACTGACGATTTTGAAGGACCACTCTAAGATAGCAAAACCTCTTACCAAGCTAACCAGGATGGGAGAGGAGTTTAATTTGACTGACAAGGGTGAAGAATATTTCTAGATTCTAAAGTATGATATCAGCTCCCATCTTGATCATTCCGGCACCAGGGAAACCTTTTACCCTATCCATCAGAGCTTTCGGATTGGATCTAGGATGTGGGTTGATGTAAGGTAAATAAGCGATTTCATATGCTTTAAGAAAACTGAAAGAGCATGAGAAGAGTTACCCAACCCATGATTAGAGTAAACAATTGTGATTCATGCAATCAAGACTTGGAGACATTATTTAAATGGAGAAGAATTTTAGATCAGATCGGATTACAAGTGTTTTATTTATCTCTTCATTAGAAAGTGTTGAACATGAGGATAAAGAGATGGTTAGGAATACTTGAAGGATTAAGACTGTGATATTCAATGTCACCCGAGCAAGGCTAATGTAGTAGCTAAGGCCTTAAGCAAAAAAGGAATTATGAAGTCCGAAGAAGAACCCAGTATAAATGTTGTCTTATGTTCCGCATCAACAGATTCAGATTTGGAAGAAGGGTAACATATAATAGAAACTCGTGATGATCCAATTGAGCGAGAACTTAGGGATGAAGAAAAAAATAGTAATTTTGTTATATCTGTATATAAGAATGGTATAAGAAGATTTAGAGAAAGAATAACCTAACCCTGACTTACTTTGGATGCGGAGACGGTACTCAGATACAGAGGTAGACTCTGAATGCATGAAGGTAAAGACTCGGATATCATGAAGAGGATAAGGATAAGAGCCCATTGTACTCCATATTCAGGACATCCTGGAGTACCAATATGTATCATGACCTGAAGAGATAACAAATGTGGCTTAGTGCGTGTTCCAGTGTCTGAATTATCAATAAGTAAAAGCTGAAAGACAAAGACCACCATGGCTTACAATAAAAACTATCGGAGCCAGTCTGAAAGTGGAATTGCATTACAATGAATTATGTCACTGATTTGCCACTGACTCCCAGAGTGGTTGATGTAGTTTGGGGAATTGTTGTTCGCCTCATGAAGGTAGCTCATTCCATTGCTATACGACCTCGGTATACTTTGGAACGGCAAAATAAGCTATATGTGGATAATATTGCCAGATTGAATGGTATGCATGAGATCTTCGTGTCGGTCAGAGGCTTATGCATTATCTCAAAGTTTTGGGAGGATCTACAAAAAATAATGGGGACAAAGTTGAAGTTTAGTACCGCACTTTACCTCAAACCGACGGACAGTTGGAGCGAACTATACAGATCCTAAGAGATATGCTCCGAGCTTGTAAAATTGATTTCAAGGAGCTTGAGTTGAGAAGTTACCGTGAATTGAAGTTGCTACTAAGCTACCCTGTAAATGTTACCTATGAAGCATGGTACGGTAGAAATGTCAAATTCCTTTATTTTGGAATAAAGTCGGTGAATGAAGAATTTTGAGACCTAAGTCTAATGAAGAAAACTATCGAGTGGCAGACAAGATCAAAGAAAAGGGACCAAGACAACTCAGGATTGTCAGGAGAGACACCAAGACCTCGTGTTCGCCATAAGTGACAAAGTATTTTTTTGAAGATATCACTTATGCATAGTGTGACGACAATGGATTTTCATATGATCCTCTACGAAATCAAAATTAGGCTCTCGCCTTGGTTACTATTATCCATCCACGCCAATGGACGGAGTAAAATATGGAGTCGCCACCTAGATAAGGTCTAGGACCTATAAATGGTCTCTCACTTGGAGAGACACTATGACTCATGCTCAATGGATTGGCTTCTAGTCTTACCATAGAAGGGTAAGTGTCAAGTTACGAGTTGGAAAGGTGTTAGGCACCCAACTCGCCCGGTCAATGGACCGGTTTCCTTCTGTCTAATCCTTTCCTGCATTATTAAAAACTTATGTATGTTCAGGTCATTCAATTTAGCCTAACTAGGCAAATGGGGAACCCTAGACCAAGTTTCTAAGTTGTTCTAACTTAGGGTGTCGCCACATAGATTTGAAAAAATAAAATACAAGTCAACAGACAATAAATGGATCAATGAACAAATGAATGGATAAAAAAATGAAATAATCATGAATAAACAAATAATGAATTAAAAGAATGAATAACATAGAAAATACAGTAGATAATGGATGACCGAGCTCGAGATCAAGCCGCCTATGTATCCCTGTGCAGTAGGAATCAGGCCAAACGTAGTTCGTGCGTGGTTGTGGTTGTGGTTGTGTGTGAGGTGCTCCCTTGACAAAGGAAACACGTGTGACCGTGCGCGAAGGGTGAACTACTCAGAGTTCTCCACTTCCCGCTGCGTACGTATATCTTTAGAGAATCAGGTCAAACGTAGTTCCCAACAGTTAACGGGCTGTTGGACCCCACATGGCATTACTGGAGAGGTGCTTGAACATCAGAGGTACTCGGACCTCAGCTTCCCGCACTCGACAAGGCATCACTCAAGAGGTACTCGGACCTCGATTACTTGCACTCAGCAAGGCAAACTCAAGAGGTAGTCGGACCTCAGAGGTACTCGGACCTCGACTTCCTTGCACTTGACAAGGCAAACTCAAGAGGTACTCGGACCTCGACTCCCTTGCACTCGACAAGGAAACACTCAAGAGGTACTCGGACCTCGACTTCCTTGCACTCGACAAGGCATCACTCAAGATTTTGAAAATGATTGGTCCACACACCGATTCCCAAACATGGGAAATGATTGGCCTAAGGCCAAAGACAAAACTAAGTAAAAGCTAAGTTGGAGATCAACATGATCCCAACCGTCGCCTGAAAACATATAAACATGACACATTTTTGTATTTCTTTTTCTTTCTTTTCTTGTATTTTTCTTAATAAAACAAAAACAATTCTAGGGATCAACCCTAATGGTTGAGCAGGCCCATGGCCTAGGCGGTGCCCACCCCAATCAACATGGGATTTGAGAATCTCAACAAAGATATACTCATTGGAGTTATCCTAAAAACTCCCAACGTTGGGGAAGGGGATCCTTAACTATCACACCCATGAAGTGGGAGGATGCATCACTTGAGGGTAGGGCATATGCATTAAACCAAGCATTCAAACCATTTAAGCATGTTAAAAAAAAAAAATAATTAGCTTACCTGAGACTAAGCATGGAATTGAATGTACCCATCAAGTAAGATATAACAAGACAGCATCATGGAGAACCATACGGCAAGCAATAAATTCCTCTACTAAGCATGAATCCGAACATATATCAACTAATCTACACCCAAGCATCCCATCAAAGATTATGAACCAAGGCATACATGAACCAAACCAAGTATAAAAGTTCAAAGCTGGATCACATTCACACAATAAACCAAACCAGGTTCAGGTATGGATTCATCCAAGCATAGGCTGGTCTAAACATAGATCAACCCAAGGATGGATTGGTCCAAGAATGGACTGGTTAGGGCTGGTCTAAATCAAACCACATCTAAATCATGAGTTGAAACCAAACCCAGGATATTTTTATCCTAGCATTAGGACTGAACCAAACCCAACATATGGTTTAAACTAAGGTTAGATGAAGTGGGTAAAGTGATGTGCAATACAATCAGGTCATACCCAAACACTTTAAATCCAAGAATATAAAACTGATATAAAACCCAAGCATCGAAAATTGGGATCAATCCATGCCAGATGTAAGACGAGAGATTTTTTACAAGACTTCAGAAATGATGCCATCTCAATCAGTTTTTTAAGGATGAAATATTTTCCAAGGAAACATGCAATAACCATTGGTTTTCTTGGTCGGCTCAATCCTTCACCCATTACTGCTCTTGCAGACCAATGGGTGGTATTATTTGGGTTTGCCCTCAATCAACAAGATGGAAGTAAATCCATGGAGTTCCTCTCTCTAATTACCCTCCGTATGTCTATGAATCGATTCATCACCAAACAAGCCTCTCCCACTATGAAAGAAAAAATTACATAAACAACTCAATACGGGAGCAACAACAAATCATCTCAAAGCACATCTTCAAATGCATTAGGATGCAAATTAGTGCCACCATTCATCCATCATAAAAGCTCAATAAACAATTAAAAGAACCAAAGCCACATCCACACTCATTAAATGATCACTCATGATAAGCAAATAGAGATAACCACATCTAAACCAAAATATGGAACAAATAAGAGAATATGAAACTCACCTCAGAATCTTTTTTCCTTTGAATGGGTCATGGAAAAATTCACATGAATCCTTCGCTCCAAGGTTTATCAATGTTCCACTTCCAGCCTAAGCTAGTTCTAGCTAAAATCTGGATTTGATTTGAACCAATGGTAGTGGCCGCGGCTGCTTCTTTTCGAAACCCTCGGATTGTTGCAGCTCCTCGCGACCCCTCTCTGTCCTTAAGAAAACCAAACCGCCGACTCTCACGTTTAACTCAGTCTCTCTCTTAACTATCGATTTCTCTCTGCTCTTTTTTCCAGCCTCTCTTTACAGAGATTTTTTTTTCTATTTTCCCTGAAGTCCCTCTCACTCACTCAAATCCGCCAATCAACCCTCCAATCTCCTTCCTCTTCATTCGAACCTAAACCCAGCAAAAATCCTCTCTCCCTTCTTCTCTCGATTCTCTCTCAGCCCTTGGCCGACCACCGAAGCACCTCTCCTGGTCTTGATTCCCCTTTGCTTCCTATCTCTCTCTCACTCTTCTGCTTCTTCTCTCTTTCCCATCTTCTTGGGTTCTCTTCCTCTGCGAAACCCCTGCAGCTCTCTCTCTTAATCTCGATTTCTCTCACTGCTTCTCACTCTCCCTCATTGATTTCGGTTCCTTCTCTACTTCTTCTCGATTCTAACTCCTCTTCTCAATTTAACTCCCCCTATTATCGATCAGCTTCCAGAAACCTAAAAAATCCTTCTCTGGTATCTCTCTCCGATTTACCTTTCTCAGCCCTCTCTTCTTCTCTTCATCCCCCTTCTTCCGTCGCACTGCTCTCTTCCTTTTCTCCCCCACGACAGTCTCTCCCTTTTTTATTGTCTAGTGTTATTATTTTTTCTAACCCCTAATCCAAGGGCCGAGATTCATCTCTTTGATTTCCTTTCAATCCAACACATGTGATAATATGAGAATAGAAAGAAGAAAAAAACTAAACTCCTACACAATTGATATCCTAAGCCCAAACCCAAGCCCATTAGCCTATAATACCTAATTTAAACCCAGCCCAAACCCATCATTCTATGTCCTAAACACCAACCTAAACTAAACCCAGCCTAAACCCACTCTTTAATGAAGCCCATTAATAAAGTAAGCCCCTAAAAAATACAAAACCCCAACATAATCCTAATAGACTCCAAATTCCTAGTTAAACAATCCTAAACCCAAACTCACTCAATTTTTTTTTATAATTTTTTCTTCTTTTTAATGATTTCTATTTTTATTATATTTTTCATAACAGCCTAAAAATACAAGAAATTCTAATATGACCAAAATGATAAAAAAAAATGTCCTCAATAAGACATGGGCCAAAATTAGGGTCTTACAGAATGCCCCTCTTCGACCAAAATTCAAAGTGAATGACGGCGAAGAAAAGAAAATACCGCATTTTGGTATGAAAATTGCACAAAACGAAGAGAGGGGGAAACAGAACATTCTGACTAGATGTTCCGTCAGAAGAAATCAGCATACCTAACTAGGCGCTGACGAGGAAAAATGAATCTAATCGGAGCACTTGACTAAGTGTTCCGACGAAAAAAATTAAAAATAGAGTGCCTGACTAAGCATTCCGATGAGAAACAGAACATTCTGACTAGATGATCCGTCAAGGAATCAGCACACTTGACTAAGCACTGATGAGGAAAAATGAATCTAATCGAAGCACTTGAATAAGTGTTTCGACGAAAAAAAGCAAAGATAGAGTGCTTGACTAAGCATTCCGATGAGAAACGGAACATTCTGACTAGACGTTCCATCAAGGAATCAACATACCCAACTAGGCGCAGACGAGGAAAAATGAATCTAATCGGAGCACTTGACTGAGCATTCCAATGAGAAATAGAACATTCTGACTAGATGTTCCGTCAGGGTATCAGCATACCTAACTAGGCGCTAACGATGAAAAATGAATCTAATTGGAGCACTTGACTAAGTGTTCCGACGAAGAAAGGAGCAAAAAATGGAGTGCTTGACTAAGCATTCCGATGAGAAACAGAACATTCTAACTAGATGTTCCGTCAAGAAATCAGCATACCTGACTAGGCGCTGACGAGGAAAAAAGAATTTAATTAGAGCGCTTGACTAAACGTTCCGACGAAGAAAGGAGCAAAAAATGGAGTGCTTGACTAAGGATTCCGATGAGAAATAGAACATTCTGACTAGATGTTCCATCAAGAAATCAGCATACCTGACTAGGCGCTAACGAGGAAAAATGAATCTAATCGGAGCACTTGGCTATGTGTTCCGACGAAGAAAGGAGCAAAAAATGGAGTGCTTGACTAAGCATTCGGATGAGAAACAGAACATTCTGACTAGATGTTCCATCAAGAAATCAGCATACCTGACTAGGCACTGACAAGGAAAAAAGAATTTATTCGGAGCGCTTGACTAAACGTTCCGACGAAGAAAGGAGCAAAATTGGAGTGCTTGACTAAGCGCTCTGACGAGAAACAGAACATTCTGACTAGATGTTCCGTCAAGAAATCAGCATACCTGACTAGGCGCTAACGAGGAAAAATGGATCTAATCGGAGCACTTGGCTAAGTGTTCTGACGAAGAAAGGAGCAAAAAATGGAGTGCTTGACTAAGCATTCCGATGAGAAACAGAACATTCTGACTAGATGTTCCGTCAAGAAATCAGCATACCTGACTAGGCGCTGACGAGGAAAATAGAATTTAATCAGAGCGCTTGACTAAACGTTCCGACGAAGAAAGGAGCAAAATTGGAGTGCTTGACTAAGCAGTCAAGCACTCCAACAAGAAACAAAACATTCTGACTAGATGTTCCGTCAAGGAATCAGCATACCTGACTAGGCACTGAGGAGAGAAAGATCAGATCAGAGCGCTTAACTAAGCGTTCTAATAGGAATCAAAATATCTGACTAGACATTTTGACAAGCTCGAATCACCCACCAAGGTGTTTGAGAAGAACGACCAGATCACCCGCCAAGGTGTCTGACGACAACTAATCAAAACACCCGCCAAGGCGTCTGACGAACACAATCGGATCACTTGACTAAGTACTCCGACGGTAAATAGAAATCAGAATCACCCCTCAAGGTATCTGACAAACACAATTGGGGCACTTGACTAAGTGTCCCGACGACAAATAAAGATTAGAATCACCCCTCAGGGTATCTGACTAAGTGCACCGACGGTAAACAGAAATCAGAATCACCCCTCAAGGTATTTGACAAGCACAAAGACAAACACAATTGGTGCACTTGACTAAGTGCACCGACGGTAAATAGAGTTCAGAATCACCCCTCAAGGTATCTGACGAACACAAAGACAAACCCAATCGGAACACTCGACTAAGTGCATCGACGGTAAACAGAAATCAGAATCACCCCTCAAGGTATCTGACAAACACATCGACAGACACAATCGGAAACACTCGACTAAGTACACCGTCGGTAAACAAAGATCAGAATCACCCCTCAAGGTATCTGACAAGTACAAAGACAAACACAATTGGAGCCCTTGACTAAGTGCACCGACGGTAAATAGAGATAAGAATCACCCCTCAAGGTATCTGACGACAACATCGACAAACACAATCGGAACACTCGACTAAGTGCACCGACGATAAACAGAGATCAGAATCACCCATCAAGGTATCTGACAAACACATCGACACACACAATCGGAACAATTGACTAAGTGCACCGACGGTAAACAGAAATCAGAATCACCCCTCAAGGTATCTGACAAACACATCGATAGTGGACAACAAAGCTTTGATAGCCACTTCAGGCTAGAATTTCACTCACCAAAACACAGAAAAAAAAATTCTCAAAGAGTAGATCATCCAACATTTGACATTGACAACTTTGAGATGATCATGAAGTGAAAGACTTAGAATTATCACAAGGACTACAAAAACAAAACCACGAGTGAAGCAAATAGCTGGATGAATCCGGTCAGACTGAACATGGGATTATGAGGAGGGGTCCTTCCTACACTAAGGGAATGACAATGTTCGAACAGATTGTTTTATAAACAAATAATGCTTTGAATTTTGGGGGGATGCAAGACAAAATGAATTGATCAACTTTTGGACGAAACTCACTTGGAGAGGGGATTCCTTCCTCTGATAGAGATATAGACAATGTCTTGAATTCTCAAATGCTAGATAGATCTCAATGTCTCTGCACTTGATCAAATAACTGACTGGGTCTCAATATAAAGAATGTGTCACCAATTGACCTGGGCATAAGGATACGGTCTAAAACTCACAGAGAGCTACCACCTATATATTCGCTAAGCTTCGGGTCACCTTGCCCTAGTGTCTAAATTCATAACTACACAATATTTAACAGGTCGACGACTATTTGAACCCTCACTGAAATTAACCTTAAGGAGACACAACCCTACGCCAATGTTAAGAACAACACCAAACAATGTTTCTCCTCTTGTAAATGCTCAGATTAAAATAAATCCCAGCAAGCTATAAACTTAATGCCAAAGCAGGCATGACTATGTCTAGGCCTAAAACCTCTAGGTCTATAGACAAGCATGATAATGAAAGGTCCAACTGGACTGATGAAAAGACTGCCCACATGGGTCCACCATTGGGAGAGTGAGGGTTTATAATGTAGAATGATGAACTCACTAGAGAATCACCACTTATGGCTTCTTGAAGAGAAGGGCTCTTGGAATTCTCGGATGTCGCTGAAGTGATGAACGACAGATAGAAATTCCAGCCAGATTACTGACGCATCTATTATTGCAAAAGAGTGACGTGCTCACAAGAGACAACATCATAAAAAAAATGATTGAAGAGAAGGGATTTGTGATGGAGGCTCTTGAAAATCCATCGGATTGATGGACGGGAGAAAGACCCTATTAGCCTAATTGAAATCATCTTCTGATAATGATAAAGTGATGAGACCACCGACTGGAGAGGTGGGATGTAGCGGCCATAATCGAAAATCTAGACCAATCAACGCCGTGAAACACGACAAATAACTGGGCTCACAGAGGGATATGTCACCATCCTACATCCTGACTTTGAATAACTCTCCTTTCTTCCTTTTCCTTTTTTTTTTTTATTTTTTCTAAACGGATGTGGGTATTACTCTAAGTACCACTTCACAAAATGAATAGACTCACTACAAACTCCTGGGGGAAATGCCCCCACTGTAAGGCACAAAAAGATAAGTAGGCTCGTCACCAGACTTCAAAGGAAAGTACCTTCCAACATCCTCACTTCTGCACATTTTCTCTTGATTTTCATTCTATTTTTCTTTTTTTTTTTTGAATGGATGTAAATATTACCCAAAATGCCACTTTATAGAATGAGCAGGCTCACCACCAGCTCTACAAACAATGCCTCCATGTGAAGCACAATAATATGAGCACGCTCACCTCCATACTCCAAGGGAAAATGCCTCCCAACATCCTCTATATTTTTTGTATTTTTTTCTATATCTTTTTTTTCTTTCTTTTTTTTTTTTTTTGGATGTGGGGGCTATACAAATACTGCTCCAAACTGACCAAACACTTCTTTACACTGGAAACAAAACCTCTCTGCTTCTAGAAGCTAGCTCAAAGTGAAGACTCTCAGAAATGGCATCTCTAATTCGACAGGAAGTACTATCTCCATGTCGTAAATCAAAGAAATGAGATGTTGCCCCAGTGGGAGTCCTAAACCTTCACATTCTTTATGTTGCTTCAACTGCCCCAATTCCTCTAAGGATGGTAAGGACAAGACCTATGTTTGATAATTCAAAAATTATTGCACAACTCCTGTGTCTTGCCCAAATCATGCTGCCCTTGGCCCAAGATCAACTCACAAGACACCCCAATGTCAATAAAATACTCTTGTAAGAACCTTGAGCACGTGGATACTCTTCTGTCCAAAAATTTATCATTTGAAGTCTTCATAGACAGGTTGGGCTTTCTTTTCTTTTAAGGCCAGGTGGAGTAGAAGTTCAGGTGATGGCTCATCATCTAAATCATCATCAGAATCAGAATTAACAGGGAAAATGGAATAGGAAGAAGCAACAAGCTTGGAAAAATTGGAAATTTTTTTGAAGTAAGTTAGCTTAGCAATGAAACCCCAACTGGGACAAACTTGACATTTGATATAGCAGATTTGAACTGGACTCTCTATACACACATTGGACTTAGGCCCAGACATGGCTGACCTATCAGTTTCAGATGATAGCAAGTTGGGACAAAATGAATCTGTCTGAGCACCTCAATTGGATACAACATTGCTAGTGAGAAAAAACAATTGTTGTGGGACCTAGTCTCTGTTCGTCCACCTGACAAATATTGGTATTTATCATTCAATTCCTTGCCCCTGTTGGGACTATTAATGCTCATTATTGAATTGCCTCACTGTTGGGCATGATGGAACACAAAGTTCTCTTGAACGTGGATATCAGGAGGTGGGTGGGTCAATCCTAGGAATCTGAGATCGACTTTGATAGTCAGGGAATTCAGGGATATCATTCATCTTGGCCACTTGGCCCCTCAAAGGTTTACGGTTTCTTGATCAATGGAATATTTGAGATCATACTTAGCATAACAGTAATGTTTCCAAGAAATCTCTTAGAGGAAGGATCCTTGACTCAGGAGGACAAAGAAAATTCTGATCTAGAAAAACAATGATGCAGAGGAGTGGAGAAAATAATTAACTCGAGACAAGTCATTGGCTAGCTCGTGATCGAGACCTTGACTGACGAATATCCCAGCATTGAACCGACTCTTAAGGATGGAGACATCAGTTGACTGAGAGAAGTGACACTGACCAACTCTATAGAATGGAGACTTGATTAACTTGATTGATCACAGATTCGAATGACTCATAAAAATAAATAAATGAACAAAAAAAGAATTTGAATTGGAAAATATACAAACATACAAAAGCAAGGATGACTCGACCAAACAATTGTTAACTCACTTGTAAACCAATGCAAACTAAGTGCATCTTGGTCAACTTGTCAAATTAAGCGGCCTTATGTCCAGATGTTGGGGAAAAGTGAATTTTGATCGAATCACACACCAACACCAACATCTAATCACAATGGCTCACTTAATTTTAGTAGTTTGAAAGAGATGCCCCAGTATTGTAAGACCCGTGTCAATCTAACCCGGTCTTACCACCTTGAACCAGGTTCACCCATCATGGTCGAGTCAAATGGACCTAGGGCGTGATGGAGATCGAGATCCCAGATATCAAATCGACCCAAAAATACTTAAAATAGGAGAAGGGTCGCACACCCAGCTAAGGAGGGTCGGACCTCCCAAAACAGAAAGTCAGACCCTCAGTTTTGGAGGGAGGGTCCGACAGCTTAAGACCCTAGGGTCGACGGGATCATCGACCCTCCCATCGACCCTCGGTTCCTGCCGAATATAGAAATTAGGAAATTTCTATATTTTTTTATTGGGATTCTTTCCAAATCTCAGAGGGACTTATTTAGGATGTTCCTAGTCTATTTAAAGGACGTCCCTAAGCCACTTTCACTCCTTTCACAACCCTAATTGAATTGAGAGAAAGAGAGGAGAAGGAAAAGAGGAAGAAGAGAGACAAGGAAGAGAACCTAGCAAAAAGGAGAAGAGTTACAGAGAAAGATTTATCTTCTCAGGTATGGATACTAATTCCATGAGTTTTTACAGACCTTAGGATAGTTATTGGAGAGAGAGCGATCTCGAAGAAACCCAAACCATCCATCCATGGTTAGGTTTTCATGGAAAACCCTATGAGAATGCATGAAAGCCATCTAGGAAGATGATTCATGGTTTCAGACCATGGAATGAATGCTTAATGGAATGTGGGAACAAACCATAGGACCCCAAACACGAAGAATGGATTAAAAAGTAGAAATTAGACCAGAGTGCACCGAGGGTCGCACCCAGGGTTGATGACCAACCGACCCTAGGTGTTTCTGACCATCGACCCTCAACATTCGAGAAGTCCAGGAAGAAGGGAGGGTCGGTAGACCCATCGACCCTAGCATCGACCCTTAGTTGACAGAATGGTTTTTAATTCTGAATAAATTCTAATTAAATTCTATCGATTTTGTTAGGTCTTCTAGCAATATAATAACATTGTAAAGGTGAATTTAAAGCTTGGAAAATTATCTTATAGCAAGCTAAGGTGAGGAACCTTAACCCCAAACTAAATTGGTTAATAATAAACTATTTTCTATTTCTTGAGTCCTATGCTATGTTTGATTCTATGCGAATATGTTTGTAATGTGCATACAGCATGCCATTCAATATTTCTATTACTTGTTCATGCGTATTTACTTTATCGTTTCTAACATGATGATGATGATGATGATAGGAATAGACATGTGCTTGTATGTGTGTGGTTGATGTGCTTGATGCGAGCGAGTATCAGGGGAGGTGTGATGAGAACGTCAATAAACGTTAACCTTTGGCGGGTCTCAGCACTTTAGCTCTATCTCTAACTCAAGTCTTGTGCATTAGCATCATCGTATCGCCATTACTTTAGCAGAACTATTATGTCGTAGAGTATCAGGGAAGGTGGTCTCGGTCCTTGTAGTCTCTGACTCTACCGGGGGGCCTTAGCTCTATCTCTATGGGCATTCTGAGGGATGCTGGGGTGAGGCCTTGGATACATTATTTGGCATTAGGATTGGTTAGTTGCGAGCCCAATTTGCAGCCCTCGCCAATAGGGGCTTACGTGTTGGTATGACACTATATGGCAATAAACGGAAACTTTGTTATATAATGTTCATGATTGGGTGCATGTGAGTTGACGATAAACGTGATCTTCGGGTAACGTCGCACACTCGTGTATAGAGGCGGAGTCAGTAAACGCGACCATTGGCTACCTCAACCTTTCTATAGCATACTGCAAACATTAAACCGGACCAAAGATATAAATTGACTTTTTGCATGCATATGTATTGTTGCATTATTTTGGCTACTCACTGAGCCGTGTTGTGTGCTCACCCCTCGACGTTTAGTTGATGATGCAGGTTATACCGTCGAAGACTACATGAATGCATCTGCGTATGGGAACGTGGCAGCTATGGAAGTTGAAGCTGAAGTGGATACACATGACTCCTCTTGCGAGTGCAACTCGTGTGTATTTGATTAGATATTTTATAGGTTTCTTTAATTGGATTTATTCAGACATGTATTTGATATTTAATATTTATGTCTCAGTTGAATACAGAATAATTTACTATTAAATTATTAATATCTTTTAGTTTCTCAGTTCATTTTATTATAAGACTTCCGCTATTCTGTATTTACTCTGATTATGACATGGATGTATGGAGGTTCAGTTAACGCGGGGATAGCCTATTTGAGATCCTGGTTGAACCGTTGGTTTATTAGTGGTTCATCACACCATTCTGGTTAGACCAAAATTGGGGTGTGACAACTTGGTATCAGAGCATCTCAGGCCTTGTCCGCTGAACTAGCATACATTCAACACAATTGTGAACAAAGATAGGATAAAAATAAAAACAGTAATATTAACACATTGTAAGCACCAGTGATGTTTGAGACAAAATCTAAAAGAGAATAATGCATCTATTAAAAAGAGGGAAACAAGTTTACATAACAATGAGAGCGAAACAAAACATATATATATTACGAAAATAGAGTACAGTCCACAACCCGGACAGTTACTCTATAGTACAAGAAAATAAAGTACAATTAAGAAGTTGGAGGCGAAGGAGGAGGCGGGGCCTCACGATCTCTGTCATAGTCCTCAGCATAGACTCTAGTCAACCAGGCCACCTGGGTCTGGGTAGTCTGGAGACTAGCTGTGAGACCGGCTATCCTCTGATCAGTCGCACGCTGCACCTATAGAAGCTCTCCCATCCTCGCGTCTGATGCGTGTTGAGAAACCAACAACTCATCGATCCTCAGATCAGATCTGCGCTGAGCATCCTTGATCTCCTGCAGCATCTCCATCAGGGCTGAAGGTGGAAGTGAAGGATCAGCCGAATGGGAAGGATCAGCCTCAGGTGCAGGAGCCGCTGCAGAAGAAGTACCAACTCCAGCCGCATGTGTAGGTGAAGGCGGTGGTATCGAGTCGACGTCCATATACATACGATCGTCATCGTCGACCGGATCAACACGAGCTCTAGCAGCGGCGGCGGCAGCCTCGGCATCGGCCATCTCGACCCGAGTGTGAGGGCGCACCATCGCGTTCCTCTCCTCATCACTAACCTCGGCATCTCGCAGCCCCATCTTGCGAGATAGCCTCCCAATCTAGAGGCGACGAGAAGGTCTTCTCCTCGGATCTTCTCATCTACCGGATCCACCCCCCAGACAGGTCAATAGCACTATAATCATGCGTCCATAGGGTAGATTACCCCTATGACCGGACAATGTAGCACTAATCATCGTCCGCATGATGATGTATGGAAGGCAGACCGGCTGTTGAGTGCATATACTGTAGATCAAGAACTGTGTCAACTGAGAGACCCTCTCATAGTGCCCACTCTGTGGGATCAGATTATGCTGGATAATCTTGCAGAAGACCCGTGGAGCTGGACGCAAGTAACAAGCTCTCATCCGCCATCGATCGGGACGGAGCAAGCGGTTGTCGATCTCTGCCCTCATCTCCATCTCAACAAGCGTGGCTCTCCCGGCGCACACGATACACCATGGGGCCATCATAGGGAATGCCCAACAGATCGGCCAGCTGCCGATAATCAAAGGAAATGTGCACCCCCTTGACGTAACTGGTGATGCGCAACTCCTGACCGTGCTCAACATCATTGTAATTCCCCATCACCTGGAGATTACAATAAAACTGGCGCACCAAGTCTGGACATGTGCACGCGTCATATGTGATGACAGGGAGCCACCCCATATCACCAAACGCTCCCTCTACATTGAACAAGGCTAGCTCAACCAAGTTCACAATGCGACCCCCTTCAACCTTCTTACGGGCATAGTCAGCATAGTGTGCCTCGGCTTCATTCGAACGGAAGCGAAGCGGATCACGCACCCTGGGTACTTTGGTACCGGCCATAGTATCTGCAAAATAAGAAAAAGAAATGAAACAAGGAGTTAGTAGGATAAAAATCCAAAATTTATTTAATGGTGACGTAAGTTGACCAGAAAACCTCAAATTCTCACCATACAAGTGGGTATGAGAACTTACGTAGGCTAAAACATATCCTACAACCCACATGCAGTAGGAAATTTTAACTGACGATGTCCAATTTGAAGAAATTCAAGAAAAATAAAAAATGTCGACAAATTAGGGCAAAAAGAGAAAATTTCAAGTTTCTCGATAACCAACCGATGAAACTCAAAAATTTTTGAGGGCTTTTCGTTCCTCGAGACACCAATAACAAAAGCCCCCAATAAAAATCGAATTTTTACGGTTGGAAAAAGTTTAATTTGGAAAATATGAGTTAAACGGGCAAAAACCTAGAAAAGAAAACCTAAAAACAGGTAAAAACGGGAAGACATACATGTAGGGATGACGTGGACGTTGAAACCCGGAGTTAAACCGACCAAAAACAGTAGAGTGGCACTGTAGCAACTCAGAGAGTAGAGACGAGTCAAAACGGAGGAGGAATAGTGAGAAATGACCCAGAATCGGATCTTAAAAATCTGATTTTTGGTCCGAGGGTCGGACAATTCGACTGACACCATCGACCCTCGGATCGACCCTCCCATCGACCCTCAGCTCTCGGGAATCTGACAAAAAATCGAGGGTCGGACTGAGGGTCGGATACCCATCGACCCTCGCATCTACCCTCAGCTCTCGGGAAGAACAGGTCATTCCCAGGGTCGGATACCAAGGGTCGGACATACCATCGACCCTCACCATCGACCCTACATAGAAAAGACAGTATTTTTCACAGAATGAATTGAGGATTTTGAATTTTATATCGGTTAGCGTGCCTACATGAAGTATAAATGATTTCTCACTGATTTTGATGATTTTCAGGCACCACCCATCT
This sequence comes from Protea cynaroides, assembly GCA_028583415.1. NCBI lineage: Eukaryota > Viridiplantae > Streptophyta > Magnoliopsida > Proteales > Proteaceae > Protea > Protea cynaroides. Next base: position 63,251,397 of record CM053271.1, read on the forward strand.
CAGAAGGAAATATGTCTGGACGTAGAGTGACCAGACAGACCCGAAACACAATCCCACCACCACCACCCGTGGAGGAGACTAGTCAAGAGAATAACCATGTACCAGGAAATCCAGAACCGGTAAACCCTATAAATTTGCCACCTCCACCACCAAAGCTAACAACAGTGGTGATGAATCTAGCACAGCAGCTGCAGCAGATGCAACACGCGGAGGCTCAGATGCAGGTTGCCATGGGAATAATGTTTCAAGCCACTCGGGCTGCACCCATGCACACTGGACAAGCCAGTGCAGCACCGGTGGGTAACCACCTAGCTCCTCAGACACCTCAGCAACCGGCTGCACAGATTCCAGTGCAGGCTCCAGAAGCAGCTCAAGGGAATCACCAGTATCCACCCTATATGTTCGGGGTAAACCCCCAGAATCAGCTGGACCACTCCCGACTAGTGGAGAGATTTTTGAAGATGAAACCCAGAGAATTCAACGGCAAACCGTCTGATCCATTATGGCCAGCACACTGGATAGACGAGATGGAAAGAAATTTTCTGATGATGACCATTACAGAGGAGGAGAAAGTATTGTGTGCCACCTTCATGCTCAAAGGCGACGCACATAATTGGTGGAAATCGACCAGGGCCTATCTATTGACAAAGCACGCCATACTGACTTGGGCTATATATAAGGAAGCCTTCTTTGAGAAATATTTTCCACGAAGCTTCAGAGATTCGATGGAGAAGGAGTTCCTGAGTCTTTATCAGGGACAGATGTCAGTGGATGCGTACCAACAGCGTTATGAAGAGTTGTTTTTCTTCGCACCACGGAGTATGTAAGAAGAAGAAACCAAAACCCGTAGGTTTGTCACGGGACTAAGAGGAAGCATAAGAGAACATGTTCTGGGCATAGAGAAGAAAATTTATAATGAAACTGTCCAGATCGCTCGAGTGATTGAATCGAGCCAGAAGGAAAGTTATTTTACTCAGAACAAGGGCATCAAAAGGCCAGCCAAAAACTCCTACAACGGAGGCAATAACAGGATGTATAAGCCCTTCCGTCCTCAGAATTTTAATTCTGCAACCAAGACTACCCCTGCAGCTCAACCTCATCCAAAGCCCAATTCTGAAGCCCCGAAGTGTTTTAACTGCAACCAGCCGGGACATATGGCAAGGGAATGCCCTAAGCCTAAGAAACAATTCCATCAGGGACATGTATATGCTGTTATGTCCGAGGATGCGGCCGCATCACCCGATGTGGTCACAGGTATGACTGAAACTCTTAAAGTTATAAATACATTGAATGAGCATGTAGACTAAGTAAAGATGAATCATAGGTATTGTACCTATAAATGGCGTACCCACCAGAGTACTCTTCGATTCCGGAGCTACTCATTCATTTATATCTGTGTCATTTGGAAAGAAGACAAAATTACCCATCAAAACATTAGACTACAAATAACTTGTACGGTCACCGATGGGGTTAGAAGTGGAATTAGAAAAAGGTTATGGACCATGTCCAGTTCTCATTGGGGAACAGATTTTAGATGCAACATTGATACGACTTGAAATGGCAGACTTCGATGTCATCTTAGGAATGGATTGGTTAGCTCGGCATGCGCAAATCTGTTATGCGCCGAGAAGAAGCTAACCTTTAAAGACAAAGAAGGGGCAGAATTCAGTTTCTCGGGAACCAAACTTCCCTGGAGACGCAAGCTCATACTTTCAGCAGTAAAGGCTAAGAAGTGCCTTGAGAAGGGAGCAGTCGGGTACCTAGTATCAATGGTCGACCTAACCAAGGAAGCACCACGAATGGAAGACATTGACGTCGTGCGGGATTACCCTGACGTATTTCGGGAGGAACTACCCGGATTACCACCCGACCGTGCCACGAGTTTGTAATAGACCGATACTCGGAGCCGCACCGGTATCAAAGGCACCTTATAGAATGGCTCCCTCTTGGGCGAAGGAATTAAAAGTGCAATTACAAGAACTGCTGGACAAGGGTTATATTCGACCCAGTATATCTCCATGGGGGGCACCGGTGTTGTTCGTAAAGAAGAAGGATGGTAGCGTTCGATTATGTATCGACTATCGGGAGTTGAACAAGCGACAATCAAGAACCGATACCCACTACCTCGGATCGATGACTTGTTCGATCGAGTTACAAGGAGCAAGAGTATTTTCTAAAATCGATCTTCGATCGGGCTACCACCAGCTGAAGATTAAGGAAGGGGACATTCCGAAGACAGCATTCGGGACCGGATATGGACATTATGAATTTTTGATTATGTCTTTCAGATTAACTAATGCCCCGACAACGTTCATGGAACTTATAAACCGAGTTTTCCACGATATGTTGGATATGTCGGTTATAGTATTTATTGATGACGTATTGGTATACTCCAAGGACAAGGAAACCCATATCAAGAACCTAAACGCAGCCCTAAGCGGTTAAGGAAAGAGAAGCTATATGCCAAATTTTCAAAGTGCGAGTTTTGGCTAAGTGAAGTCGCATTCCTAGGCCATGTAGTATCCGCCGAAGGAATCAAAGTGGACCCCAGCAAAATCGAGGCTATTGTGAAGTGGGAAGCACCAAAGAGCGTTTCGGAAAATTAGAAGTTTTTCGGGTCTAGCTGGTTATTATCGGAGATTCGTAGAAGACTATTCTCGGATTGCCGTACCTCTCACCGGTTTGACCAAGAAAGGTGAAAAGTTTGTGTGGACGGATAAATGTGAGAAGAGCTTCCGGACATTGAAGGCCAGTTGATATCCGCCCGATTTTGACCATTCCCGTTCCGGGACGGACATTTACTTTATACAGCGATGCATCGGGATTGGGATTAGGATGTGTGCTTATGCAAGGAGAGCAAGTGATTGCTTATGCTTCAAGACGGCTAAAGGTACATGAGAAAAATTATCCCACTCATGATTTGGAGTTAGCGGCGGTAGTACATCTTGTCAAGATATGGAGACATTACCTATACGGAGAGAAGTTTCGGATTAAGTCGGACCATAAAAGTCTTACTTATTTATTTAATCGAGAAGGAGTTGAATATGAGACAAAGAAGATGGCTGGAACTATTGAAAGACTATGATTGTGATATCCGGTATCATCCCAGTGATTAAATCTCAAGGAGAAGTTAGCACGACTGCAGCAATGTGTACCAACGGAATAGTATTCAATCACGGCAATGAGCAGTATGTGATAGATACAACGGATGAATCAGCTAACCAAGGGTTTATTCATCGGTTTTCAAATATGTTCGCGGCATTGAAGATTATACCGGATATAGTGGATGAAGTGAAGACAGCTATCAAAGCAGATCCTTATCTGAGAAACGAGTACAAGAAGATATTGAGAAAGGTAGGACTAACCCCTGAGTTCACCTTGGACAACGAGAAAGTACTGAAATACAAAGGAAGAATATGTGTACCCGAAATAGAGAGTATGGACATTAGACACCGGCCGATGAAAGAAGCCCATACCACCATCGATTCAATACATCCCGGAAGTACAAAAATGTATCATGATCGGAAGAAATTATATTGGTGGAGGGAATGAAAGCGGATGTAGCTAAGTTCGTGTCTCAATGCCTAAATTATCGCGAGTAAGTAAAGGCTGAGCGACAAAGACCCGCGGGATTATTGCGGCCTTTACCGGAACCGGCATGGAAATGGGACTGCATCACTATGGACTTCGTCACGGGACTACCATTGACTCCTCGAGTAGTCGGCGCGGTTTGGGTGATTGTGGACCGTCTGACTAAAACAGCTCGCTTCATACCTATACGACCTCAGTATACACTGGAAAGGTTAGCGAAGCTGTATGTGGATAATATTGTTCGGTTACACGGTGTACCAGAAAGCATTGTGTCCGATAGAGATCCACGATTTACTTCCAAATTTTGGGAAGGACTGCAAAAGGCTATGGGGACAATGCTAAAGTTTAGTACTGCATTCCACCCACACAGACAGACAGACGGACGGTCGGAGCGTACAATTCTGATTCTAGATGATATGCTACGAGCATGTGTAATTGATTTCAAGGGATCATGGGATGAAAAGTTACCATTGATTACAATAACAGCTATCGGGCTACTATATAGATGTCACCTTATGAAGCACTGTATGGCAGGAAGTGTCGAACTCCCTTGTTTTGGAATGAAGTTGGAGAACGTAGCATTGTTGGACCGGAATTTATTGAAGAGACTTGTCGAGTGGTCGATATTATCAAGGAAAGAGTAAGAACAGCTCAGAACCGTCAGAAGCAATATGCAAATACTCGACGAAGAGATCTAGAGTTCGCCGTAGGTGATAAAGTATTTTTGAAAGTATCGTCTATGCGAGGATTGAAGAGGTTCGGACAGAAAGGGAAGCTAAGTCCAAGATATGTCGGGCCGTATGAAATTCTAGCTAAGCGTGGAAAAGTAGCTTATCAGTTAGCACTACCACCATCTATGTCAAGTGTACATGACGTATTTCACATTTCCCTATTGAAGAAGTATGTCAAGGACCCAATGCATGTTTTGACAGTGGATTTGCCAGAATTGACTGATGAATTGACATTTGAAGTAACACCAACAGAAATCACTAGTCGAAAGGTTCAACGTCTACGCAACCGAGATATCTATTATGTTAAGGTCACATGGAAAAGTAGAGACATGGAAGAAATTATATGGGAAGATGAAAATGCTATGAGAAAGCAATACCCTTACTTATTTGATTCCGAAGGTACGTACAATTTCGAGGATGAAATTTTTATAAGTTGGGGGGAGTTGTAAGACCCGTGTCAATCTAACCCGGTCTTACCACCTTGAACCAGGTTCACCCATCATGGTCGAGTCAAATGGACCTAGGGCGTGAAGGGGATCGAGATCCCAGGTATCAAATCGACCCAAAAACACATAAAAATAGGGGAAGGGTCGCACACCCAGCTATGCAGGGTCGGACCTCCCAAAATAGAAAGTCAGACCCTCAGTTTTGGAGGGAGGGTCGGACAGCTTAAGACCCTAGGGTCGACGGGATCATCGACCCTCCCATCGACCCTCGGTTCCTGCCGAATATAGAAATTAAGAAATTTCTATATTTTTTTATTGGAATTCTTTCCAAATCTCAGAGGGACTTATTTAGGATGTTCCTAGTCTATTGAAAGGACGTCCCTAAGCCACTTTCACTCCTTTCACAACCCTAATTGAATTGAGAGAAAGAGAGGAGAAGGAAAAAAGGAAGAAGAGAGACAAGGATGAGAACCTAGCAAAAAGGAGAAGAGTTACAGAGAAAGATTTATCTTCTCAGGTATGGATACTAATTCCATGAGTTTCTACAGACCTTAGGATAGTTATTGGAGAGAGAGCGATCTCGGAGAAACCCAAACCATTCATCCATGGTTAGGTTTTCATGGAAAACCCTAGGAGAATGCATGAAAGCCAACTAGGAGGATGATTCATGGTTTCAGACCATGGAATGAATGTTTAGTGGAATGTGGGAACAAACCATAGGACCCCAAACACAAAGAATGGATTAAAAAGTGGAAATTGGACCAGAGTGTACCGAGGGTCGCACCCAGGGTCGATGACCATCCGACCCTAGGTGTTTCTGACCATCGACCCTCAGCATTCGGGAAGTCCAGCAAGAAGGGAGGGTCGATAGACCCATCGAACCTAGCATCGACCCTAGCATCGACCCTCAGTTGACAAAATGGTTTTTAATTCCGAATAAATTCTAATTAAATTCTATCGATTTTGTTAAGTCTTCTAGCAATATAATAACATTGTAAAGGTGAATTTAAAGCTTGGAAAAGTATCTTATAGCAAGCTAAGGTGAGGATCCTTAACCCCAAACTAAATTGGTTAATAATAAACTATTTTCTATTTCTTGAGTCCTATGCTATGTTTGATTCTATCCGAATATGTTTGTAATGTGCATACAGCATGCCATCCAATATTTCCATTACTTGTTCATGCATATTTACTTTATCGTTTATAACATGATGATGATGATGATGATGATGATAATAGGAATAGCCATGTGCTTGTATGTGTGTGGTTGATGTGCTTGATGCGAGCGAGTATCAGGGGAGGTGTGATGAGAACGTCAATAAACGTTAACCTTTGGCGGGTCTCAGCACTTTAGCTCTATCTCTAACTCAAGTCTTGTGCATTAGCATCGTTTTATCGCCATTACTTTAGCAGAACTATTATGTCGTAGAGTATCAGGGGAGGTGGCCTCGGTCCTTGTAGTCTCTGACTCTAACGGGGGGCCTTAGCTCTATCTCTAGGGGCATTCTGAGGGATGCTGGGGTGAGGCCTTGGATACACTGTTTGGCATTAGAATTGGTTAGTTGCGAGGCCAGTTTACAGTCCTCGCCAATAGGGGCTTACGTGTTGGTATGGCACTATATGGCAATAAACGTAACCTTTGTTATATAATGTTCATGATTGGGTGCATGTGAGTTGACGATAAACGTGATCTTCGGGTAACGTCACACACTCGTGTATAGAGGCGGAGTCAATAAACGCGACCTTTGGCTACCTCAACCTTTCTATAGCATACTGCAAACTTCAAACCGGACCACAGATATAAATTGACTTTTTGCATGCATATGTATTGTTGCATTGTTTTGGCTACTCACTGAGCCGTGTTGTGTGCTCACCCCTCGACGTCAAATATTTTTAGTTGATGATGCAGGTTATACCTTCGAAGACTACAAGAATGCATCTGCGTATGGGAACGTGGCAGCTATGGAAGTTGAAGTTGAAGTGGATACACACGACTCCTTTTGCGAGTGCAACTCGTGTGTATTTGATTAGATATTTTATAGGTTTCTTTAATTGGATTTTATTCAGACATGTATTTGATATTTAATATTTATGTCTCAGTTGAATACAAAATAATTTGCTATTAAATTATTAATATCATTTAGTTTCTCAGTTCATTTTATTATAAGACTTCCGCTATTGTGTATTTACTCTGATTATGACATGGATGTATGGAGGTTTAAGGGGGTTGGTAGCCCATGGGATACCTTTTTTATTTTTTGTTTTTATTTTTTTTTATAAAACAATACCAAAAAAAAAAAAAAAAAAGGGGGGGGAAAAAAAAAAAAAAAAAAAAAAAAAAAAAAAAAAAAAAAAAAAGGAAGGAAAAAAAAAAAAAAAAAAAAAAAATAAAAAAAAAAAAAAATTACGTGTGGTAATTTTTAATAAACCTCCCAAAAAAATGAGAATCCAAAAAAAAGAAGCAAAAAAAGTATGTTGCATTTTAAAAAGAAAGGGTTGTTGTGCCCCAGTATATAAATATGCCAAGGGATCAGCCCAAAACACATACCAGTTGCACTATCTATGAAAACATACCGGTAAAGAGACCAAATTTGATCTCGAATTCGACATGGCTACAAAATAAAAATAAATCTATAGAGTTGTTCGAACTTGAACCTCAAAAAATATGTTAGTGGCAAATGGCTAAAATTCAGGTTCTATGTCCAATGATGCATGATAGGTGGTTATAGGACCGACAAGGCTTCCTTGAGGCGGCGATTCCCCCCCCCCCCCCCCCCCCCAAAATGACCCGCCGGAGCCCCCCCCCTTTTCTTCCCCTTTTTTTTTTATTTTTGTTCTTGGTTTTCGCCCGGCCGGCGGCCCCCCAAAACCCCCTTTTTGGGTCCCTTTCAAAAAACCAAAGGTTTTGGTTGACCTCCTCCTCACAAATGCAATGCAAGATGCAAAAATAGAAATTAACAAACAAGTATTTACAACCATCTAACATCCAAGTATTTACAACAAACTAAAACCAGTTATTTACAACATGTTATATACAAGAGTCTACAACAAACTAAACCATAGGTATTTACAAGAAGTTAAGACATAAGAATTTACATCAAGTAAACCTACAAAATACATCGAACTAAACATACAAGAGTGTAAGGAAAGGAAAGGATAAGATTTGGAGTCTGACATGATATTCCCCATCGGAGTCGCCACTGTGAGGACAATGGATTTTCATATGATCCTCCACGAAATCAAAATTAGGCTTTCGCCTTGGTTACTATTATCCATCCATGCCAATGGACGGAGTAAAATATGGAGTCGCCACCTAGATAAGGTTTAGGACCTATAAATGGTCTCTCACTTGGAGAGACACTATGACTCTTGCTCAATGGATTGGCTTCTAGTCTTACCATAGAAGGGTAAGTGTCAAGTTACGAGTTGGGAAGGTGTTAGGCACCCAACTCGTCCGGTCAATGGACCGGTTTCCTTCTATCCTATCCTTTCCTGCATTCTTAAAAACTTATGTATGTTCAGGTCGTTCAATTTAGCCTAACTAGGCAAATGGAGAACCCTAGACCAAGTTTCTAAGTTGTTCTAACTTAGGGTGCCGCCACATAGATTTAAAAAAATAAAATACAAGTCAACAGACAATAAATGGATCAATGAACAAATGAATGGATAAAAAAAATGAAATAATCATGAATAAATAAATAATGAATTAAAAGAATGAATAACATAGAAAATACAACAGATAATGGATGACCGAGCTTGAGATCAAGCCACCTACGTATCCCTGTGCGGCAGAAATCAGGCCAAACGTAGTTCGTGCGTGGTTGTGGTTGTGGTTGTGTGTGAGGTGCTCCCTTGACAAAGGAAGCACGTGTGACCGTGCGCGAAGGGTGAACTACTCAGAGTTCTCCACTTCCCGCTTCCTACATATCTCTTTAGAGAATCAGGTCAAACGTAGTTCCCAACAGTTAATGGGCTGTTGGACCTCACATGGCATTACTGGAGAGGTGCTCGGACCTCAGCTCCCCGCACTCGGCAAGGCATCACTCAAGAGGTACTCGGACCTCGATTCCTTGCACTCGGCAAGGCAAACTCAAGAGGTACTCGGACCTCGACTTCCTTGCACTCGACAAGGCAAACTCAAGAGGTACTCGGACCTCGACTCCCTTGCACTCGACAAGGCAACACTCAAGAGGTACTCGGACCTCAACTTCCTTGCACTCGACAAGGCATTACTAGAGATTTTGAAAATGATCGGTCCGCACACCGATTCCCAAACATGGGAAATGATTGGCCTAAGGCCAAAGACAAAACTAAGTAAAAGCTAGGTTGGAGATCAACATGATCCCAACCGTCGCCTGAAAACATGTAAACATGACACATCTTTGTATTCTTTTTCTTTCTTTTCTTGTATTTTTCTTAATAAACAAAAACAATTCTAGGGATCAACCCTAATGGTCGAGCAGGCCCATGGCTTAGGCGGGGCCCACCCCAATCAACATGGGATTTGAGAATCTCAACAAAGATAGACTCATTGGAGTCATCCTAAAAACTCACAACGTTGGGGAAGGGGATCCCTAAACTATCACACCCATGAAGTGGGAGGATGCATCACTTGAGGGTAGGGCATATGCATTAAACCAAGCATTCAAACCATTTAAGCATGTTATACAAAAAAAAAAAAATTAGCTTACTTGAGACTAAGTATCAACGAGACTAAGCATGGAATTGAAAGTACCCATCAAGTAAGATATAACAAGACAGCATCATGGACAACCATACAACAAGCAATAAATTCCTCTACTAAGCATGAATCCGAACATATATCAACTAATCCACACCCAAGCATCCCATCAAAGATTACGAACCAAGGCATACATGAACCAAACCAAGTATAAAAGTTCAAAGCTGGATCACATTCACACAATAAACCAAACCAGGTTCAGGTATGGATTCATCCAAGCATAGGCTGGTCTGATTCAAACCACATCTAAATCATGAGTTGAAACCAAACCTAGGATATTTTGATCCGAGCATTAAGACTGAACCAAACCCAACATATGGGTTAAACTAAGGTTAGATGAAGTGGGTAAAGTGATGTGCGATACAATCAGGTCATACCCAAACACTTTAAATCCAAGAATATAAAACTGATATAAATCCCAAGCATCGAAAATTGGGATCAATCCATGCATGATGTAAGCCGAGAGATTTTTTACAAGACTTCAGAAATGATGCCATCTCAATCAGGTTTTTAAGCCTGAAATATTTTCCAAGGAAACATGCAATAACCACTGGTTTTCTTGGTCAGCTCAATCCTTCACTCATTACAGCTCTTGCAGACCAATGGGTGGTATTATTTGGGTCTCCCCTCAATCAACAAGATGGAAGTAAATCCATGGAATTCCTCTCTCTAATTTCCCTCCATATGTCTATGAATCGATTCATCACCAAACAAGCCTCTCCCAATATGAAAAAAAAATTACATAAACAACTCAATACGGGAGCAACAACAAATCATCTCAAAGCACATCTTCAAATGCATTAGGATGCAAATTAGTGCCACCATTCATCCATCATAAAAGCTCAATAAAAAATTAAAAGAACTAGAGCCACATCCACACTCATTAAATGATCACTCATGATAAGCAAATAGAGATAACCACATCTAAACCAAAATATGGAACAAATAAGAGAATATGAAACTCACCTCAGAATCTTTTTTCCTTTGAATGGGTCATGGAAAAATTCACATGAATCCTTCGCTCCAAGGTTTATCAATGTTCCACTTCCAGCCTAAGCTAGTTCTAGCTTAAACTGGATTTGATTTGAACCAATAGTAGTGGCCGCGGCTGCTTCTTTTCGAAACCCTCGGATTGTTGCAGCTCCTCACGACCCCTCTCTGTCCTTAAGAAAACCAAACCACCAACTCTCACGTTTAACTCAGTCTCTCTCTTAACTCTCGATTTCTCTCTGCTCTTTTTTTCCAGCCTCTCTTCTTAGAGATTTTTTTTTTCTACTTTCCCTGAAGTCCCTCTCACTCACTCAAATCCGCCAATCAACCCTCCAATCTCCTTCCTCTTCATTCGGACCTAAACCTAGCAAAAATCCTCTCTCCCTTCTTCTCTCGATTCTCTCTCAGCCCCTGGCCGACCACCGAAGCACTTCTCTTGGTTTTGATTCCCCTTTGCTTTCTATCTCTCTCTCACTCTTCTTTTCTTCTTCTCTCTTTCCCATCTTCTCGGGGTCTCTTCCTCTGTGAAACCCCTGTGGCTCCCTCTCTCAATCTCAATTTCTCTCACTGCTTTTCACTCTCCTTCATTGATTTTGGTTCCTTCTCTGCTTGTTCTCGATTCTAACTCCTCTTCTCGATTTAACTCCCCCTATTATCAATCAGCTTCCAGAAACCTAAAAAATCCTTCTCTGGTATCTCTCTCCGATTTGCCTTTCTCGGCCCTCTCTTCTTCTCTTCTTCCCCCTTCTTCCGTCGCTCTGCTCTCTTACTTTTCTCCCCCATGACAGTCTCTCTTTTTTATTGTCTAGGGTTATTTTTTTTTTCTAACCCCTAATCCAAGGGCTGAGATTCTTCTCTTTGATTTCCTTTCAATCCAACACATGTGATAATATGAGAATAGAAAGAAGAAAAAAACTAAACTCCTACACAATTGATATCCTAAGCCCAAACCCAAGCCCATTAGCCTATAATACCTAATTTAAACCCAGCCCAAACCCATCATTCTATGTCCTAAACACCAACCTAAACTAAACCCAGCCTAAACCCACACTTTAATGAAGCCCATTAATAAAGTAAGCCCCTAAAAAATACAAAACCCCAACATAATCCTAATAGACTCCAAATTCCTAGTTAAACTATCCTAAACCCAAACTCACTCAATTGTTTTTTTAATTTTTTCTTCTTTTTAATGATTTCTATTTTTTTTTTATATTTTTCCTAACAGCCTAAAAATACAAGAAATTCTAATATGACCAAAATGATAAAAAAAAATGTCCTCAATAAGACATGGGTCAAAATTAGGGTCTTACATATAGTTTGAAACGATTAGACAAGAAGGGAAAGTCATAATTTATATATGTGTTAGATCTTATAAACTTTGGAGAGATGTAGAAAAGTTTCATATCAATTAGCATTACCGCTGTCCATGTCTAGTGTGCATGATGTATTTCGTGTGTCTCTATTGAAGAAGTACATTAGAGATCCATATCAAAGGTATTGACCATAGAATCACTGGATTAGATAGAATGTTTGACTATTGGAGTGGTACCAGCCTAGTTCACTAGTGGGAAGGTACAATGTTTCTAAAGCCAAGATAATTATTATATGAAGGTAACCTGGCAAAGACAAGACGTGGAGAAGAGTGCATAGGGGGAAGAAGATGCAATGCGGAAATAGAATTCCCACCTATTGACTCCGAAGTAAATTCAAATTTTGAGGACAAAATTTATTTTAAGGATGGGGGAGTTGTAAGATCCGTACGTTCAAATTTCGAGGACAAAATTTCTTTTAAGGGTGGTGAAGTTGTAGTACCCGCATGCCACGAACCTGGTCTAACCTTACATTTCGTGTCGTGACCCGTCTACATATCATGGTCGAGCCAAGTGGACCAAGTGTGTGAAGAAAAACTAAGTCCTAATATGAAATTACTCAAAAACAGTTAAAATGAGGGTAGGGTGGTCGCAGGTTTTAACAGGCAGGTCCGACCCCCCCATCGACCCTTAACTAGGGGTCGCAGGGGTCTATGAATTGTCCGACCCCCCCATCGACCCCCGGTAATCGGGAAAAAGAGCACGAATCAAAAATTAAGAAACTTTCCTAATTTCAATTGGAACCTTTCCTAAACTCAATGGGACTTATTTTGGGAGGTTTTACTCTATAAATAGGACGTCCCTAAGCCTCTTTCACTCCTTTTACAACCCTAGTTGGATTGAGACAAAGAGAAGAGAAGGAAGAGAAGGAGAAGAGAAAGAGAATTGAAGAAGAAGACCAAGGAGGAGGAAATTCAGAGGAAACTCTGAATCTCAGCAAACCTAAGGTATGAATACATTCCCCATGATTTATTTAAGACCTTAGAATTGTTTATGAAGAGGGTATGACTTTGAAGAAACCCAAATCACCCATCCATGGTTAGGTTTCAATGGAAACCATGGAGGAGATCATTAAAACCATGTAGGTGAATAAAGAATAGTTCTAAACCATAGAACATGTATGGAATGGACTATAGAAGGAAGCCATAGGACCCAAACATGAAAGAATGGACGAAATTTGATATTTTCGACTCAAACCATGGGGGGTCGCACGTAGGGTCGATGAAACCTCCGACCCTAGCATCGACCCCCAGCATTCGAGAAGTTCAAGAAAGGAGGGGTAATACCTAGGGTCAATGGAACCTCCGACCCTAGGCATCAACCCCCAGTTAACAACAAGCTGTAAAAAATAAAATAAATTTTCATTAAATTCTATCGACTTTGTTAGGTCTTCTAGCGATATAATATTGATATAAAGGTGATTCTTAAGGCTTGGAAGAGGACCTACAAACAAGCAAAGGTGAGGAAACAGGACTCTAAACTAATTGATTAATAACAAACTATTTTATTTCTTGAGTCCAATGCCATATTGATTCTATGTGTGTATGCTTGTATGTCCATTCAACATGTCATCCAATATTTCTATTATTTGTTAATGCATATTTATTTTATTGTTTATAACATGATAGTGATGATGATGATAGGAATAGGCATGTGAATGTATGTGTGTGGTTGGTGTACTTGATGCGAGCGAGTATCAGGGGAGGTGTGATGGGGAGTCAATAAGGTTAACCTTTGGCGGGTCTCAGCACTTTAGCTCTATCTCTAACTCAAGTCTTGTGCATTAGCATTGTCGTATCGCCATTGCCTTAGCAGAACTATTACGTCGTAGAGTATCAGGGGAGGTGGTCTTGGTCCTTATAGTCTCTGACTCTACCGAGGGGCCTTAGCTCTATCTCTATGGACATTCTGAGGGATGCTGGGGTGAGGCCTTGGATACACTGTTTGGCATTTGGATTGGTTAGTTGCGAGCCCAGTTTGCAAGCCCTCGTCAGTAGGGGCTTACGTGTTGGTATGGCACTGTACAACAATAAACGTTAACCTTTGTTGTACAATGTTATGGTAGGGTGGATGGGGACGACAATAAACGTTAACCTTTGGGTGGACTTCCACACCCTGTGTATTGAGGCGGGGTCAATAAACATTAATCTTTGACCACCTAAACCTTTCTATTGCGCTTTTCAAACTTTAAACCAGACCAAAGATATGAATTGATTGCATGCATATGTATTGTTGCATTGTTTTGTTTACTCACTGAGCTCATGTTGGAGAGAAGACCCTCATGCGCAAATTCTTTTAGTTTTTGATTTTGCAGGTACTATGATTGAAGTATATGTCTTCATGCCATCATATAAATGGGTGGAGGCTATGAATGAGCAAGCTGTGGAGAACGAACATGGTTCGTTAAGCGAGTGTTTCAACGGTGGATATGTTTAGTGTTTAGTTTTCGTATTTGGATATTGTAATATGTATTAAGTTAAGTTTTGGTTACTTGGAAATAAATGGATATTAATTATTTATCATGATTAGACCTCAGCTCATTATCTGTAAGACTTTCGCTATTTATTTTATTACCTCTGATTAATGTGAAATGCGTTTTGGTTTATCATATGTGGGATAGCCTATTGTGAGATCCTAGTTGAACCATTGGTTTATTGACGATTCATCACACCATTCTGATTGGAGTAGAATTGGGGTGTGATAGTTCTTTTCATGTGTCTTTAGTTTTCTTGAGGCATACGCAACTACTTGTTCTCCTTGCATAAGCACACGTCGTAAACCCAACCCAGACGCATCAGTGTACAAGGTAAATGGTTGTCCTGGAATAGGAATTGTCAAGATGGGAGCAGATATCAATCTAGCTTTCAATGTTTGAAAACCCTTCTCACATTTGTCGGTCGAAACAAAATTTTCTCCTTTCTTAGTTAAACTGGTGAGAGGTACGACAATTCTGGAGTAGTTTTTCACGAATCGTCGGTAATACCCAGCTAGTCCTAGAAAACTTCTGATTTTTGCAACACTCTTAGGTGCTTCCCATTTCACAATGGCTTCAATCTTGCTAGGATCCACTTTAATTCCTTCAGCGGATACAACAAGGTCTAAGAAAGCAACCTCCTTTAGCCAAAACTCATACTTTGTAAATTTGGCGTAAAGCTTCTATTTTATTAGTCGTTGCAGAGCGGCTCTAAGATTCATGACATGAGTTTCCTTGTCTTTGGAGTAGACCAATATATCATCAATAAACACAATGATTGACGTATCCAACATATCATGGAATACCCAATTCATGAGTTCCATAAAAGTTGCGGGTGCATTAGTTAATCCAAAAAACATGACTAAAAATTCATAATGTCCATATCTTGTTTTGAATGCTTTTGGAATATCACCTTCCTTAATCTTCAGTTGATGGTATCTTGATCAAAGATCAATCTTGGAGAACACTTTGGAACCTTGCAACTGATCGAACAAGTCATCGATCTGAGGCAACGGGTACCGATTCTTGATTGTAAGCTTATTCAATTCTCGATAGTTTATACACAGTCGAACACTACCATCCTTCTTCTTCACAAACAATACTGGCGCTCCCCATGGTGATATGCTAGGTCAGATATATCCCTTGTCTAGTAATTCCTGTAACTGTACCTTTAGTTCCTTCAGTTCAGTAGGAGACATTCGATAGGGTGCTTTAGATACTGGTGCTGCTCCGGGTATAAGATCTATAATGAACTCTGTCGCTCGATCGGGTGGTAGTCCTAGTAGTTCCTCAGGAAATACATCTGGAAAGTCACGCACAACATCAATATCTTCCATTCGTGGTACTTCCTCAGTGAGATCAATCACGGATACTAGATACCCAACCCCTCCTTTCTCGAGGCATTTTATAGCTTTTAATGTAGAGAGGATGAGTTTTCATCTACGGGGAAGTTTGGTTCCCGCAAAACTAAACTCTGCTTCTTCCTTGTCTTTAATTGTTAGCTTCTTTTCTGCACATAATAAGTTTGCATAATGCCGAGCTAACCAATCCTTTCCCAAGATAACGTCAAAGTCTACCATCTCAAGTTGAATTAAGATTGCATCCAAAAACTTTTCGTCAATAAGAACTTGAAATGGTTCATAACCTTTTTCTAGTTCCACTTCTAATCCCATAGGCGATCATACAAGCAATTTGCAGTCTAATGATCTGAGCGGTAAATTTAGCTTCTTTCCAAATGACACAGATATAAAAGAATGAGTAGCTCCAGAATCAAAGAGTACTCTGGCTGGTATGCCATTAATATGTACGATACCTGTGATTTGTTTTAATTTAGTCTACATGCTCACACAAGGTAATACAAAATGAAATGTTTAGGTCATACCTATGACCACATCAGGCGATGCGACAGCATCCTTAGATGTAACTGCATAAACCTTTCCTTGTTGTAGCTGCTTCCTGGGCTTAGGACACTCCCGTGAATAATGTCCCATTTGATTACAGTTATAGCATTTTACTCCTTCATTGTTTTGCTTCTGTTGAGGTTAGACTGTTGGAGTTGTCTTGGCTGCAGCATTAAATCCTTGAGTACAGAAGGGTTTAAATGTCTTTGTGTTCCCTCCGTTATAAGAATTTCTATTCGGCCTTTTGATACCTCTATTCTGAGCAAAGTACCGCTCTCTCTGGCTTGATTCTAAAACTCGTGCAATCTACCCGGCTTCACTATAAACTTTCTTTTCTAGCCCCAAAACATGCCCTCGAATTCTTCCCCTAAGTCCCATGATGAACCTTTGGGTTTTAGTATTTTCCTCCTGCATGCTAGAGGGAGCAAAGAAAAATAGCTCTTCATAACGCTGTTGATATGCATCTACAGCCATTTGTCCCTGATAAAAACTCAGGAACTCTCTTTCCATAGCGTCTCTAAACTTCTGGGAAAATATTTCTCGAAGAATGCCTCTTTATAGATAGCCCAGGTCAATTGGACGTGCTTGGTTAACAGATAACTCCGAGTAGACTTCCACCAGTGGTGTGCATCACCTTTCAGCATAAATGTGGCACACAATACTTTTTCCTCGTCATTAACAGTCATCATCATGAAATTCTTTTCCATCTCGTCGATCCAATGAGCTGGGCACAAAGGATCCTTTGGCTTGCCATTATATTCCTTAGGCTTCATTTTCAGAAAACGCTCGGTCAGTCGAGAATGGTCTAACTGATACTGAGCATAGGCCCCATACATAGGTGGTTGATACTGGTAACTGCCTTGGGCTACCTCAGGGTTTTGTACTTGAGGTTGTACAACTGGCGTTTGAGGTGCTTGGGGTATCATGTTGCTACCCCTGGTACTGTGCTAGCTTGTCTGGCTGTTATAGGTGTAGTATGTATAGCTGAAAAAGCCATTCCCATAGCAGCTTGCATATTGGCTTGTACTTGCTGTATTTTCTGCAGCTATTGTGCTAGGTTCATTATTGCTGTAGCCAAATTTGTAGGTGTGGCTGGCAAGTTTGTAGGATTAGCCTAGTCATTAGCTCCTAGTGGTGCCACATTCTGATCCTCTTGTCCTTTAGGATTATCATGGCTATCTTCCTCCACAGGTGGTGGTGGTGGAATTGGGTTACGTCCTCGCCTGGTTACTCTTCGCCTAGCCATTTCCTATTTTCGATGGTGGTAGTGTATGAAAAATCATAGAACATGTGAGGCAATCGTAATTTACATCATTCCCATGTCAAAATCCAATTAATCAATGTAAAATTACAATTTTCCATGTCATTTAGTCAAAATACAATATTTTCCATCGTGTGGTCGATGGTGGGGTCGCAATATGTCCGACCACAGGGTATGCAACCTCACAAAACCCTGTCAGCTCACCGATAGCCTGTGGTCGGTCGTGTGGTAGCAATATGTCCGACCATAGAGTCTGACCACATGAGGTCTGTCAGCTCACCAAGAGCTTGTAGTCGATCGTGGGGTCGGGCGTGTTGTCGCAGATTTGGTCGAATTTTGTGACCACACGACCCCAAATTAGGTTTTTAAACCTGATTTTTGGAGTCATTTTCCACTTTCTCTTTTGCTCTCAACTCAACTCGCTTCTACTGAGTTGGTACAGTGTCGACCACTCGTGTATGGTGATTCTTTCCTCCATTCATGACCTCCGCTCCATTCCATCAGGTATGTTCTCTACTGGTCCTTATTTTTAAGCTTTCAAAACTAGGTTTTTCTCCATTTATAGCGTTTTCTTCAAGTTAAAATTTTTCTAATCGTAAAAATTTGATTTTTATTGGGGGCTTTTGCTATTGGCCACCCAATGGACGAAAGCCCATAAGAAAATTTGAATTTCATCAGTTAGTTTTTGAGAAACTTGAAATTTTCCATTTTGACCTAATTTTCAAGATTTTTCCAAATTGTCAAAATTTCTTCAAATTCGATATTCCTAGTTTAAATTTCCAACTGTATGAACCTTGCAGGATGGTTTGGAACATATGTAAGTCCTCCTGCCCAACTGTTTGGATGAAAAGTGAGGCTTTTAGCCAAATCATGCCATTATAATGCCCAAAATTTTGAGTTTTGCTCTATAACTCATATCTTGTCTATTTGTCTATCTCTTTACAGATAACATGGCTCGCACCAATGTTCCCAGAGTTCATGATCCTATTTGCTTCCGGTCTAATGAAGTAGAGGCTCAGTATGCTCGTTATGAGCGTAAAAAGGTGGAAGGGGGTCGTTGTGTAAACTTGGCTAATCTAGCCTTGTTTAATGTAGAGGGTGCTTTTGGTGACATGGGTTGGCTCCCCGTGATATTATATGAGGCTTGCACCTGTCTTGCTCTGGTAAAGCAGTTTTATTGTAATCTTCAGGTAGTGGGTGATCTAAATGATACAGATAGGGGTAGGGAGCTCAGGATCACCAGTTATGTTAAAGGGGTGGAGATCTCCTTTAACTGCAAGGAGTTGGTTGATCTTTTCACACCCCAATTCCGTACTATTCAGAATGGTGTGATGAACCGCTAATAAACCAACGGTTCAACCAGGATCTCGAGTAGGCTATATCCGTGTTATCTGAACCCCCATACATCCATAATCCTAATCAGAGTAAATACACAATAGCGGAAGTCTTATAATAAAATGAACTGAGAAAATATCTAATCGAATACACATGAGTTTCACTCGCAAGAGGAGTCATGTGTATCTACTTCAGCTTCAGCTTTCATCGCCGCTATGTTCCTGTACGCTGGAGCATTCATATAATCTTCAATTGTAAAACTTGCATCATCAACTAAAAATATTTGACGTCGAGGGGTGAGCACACATCACGGCTCAGTGAGTAGACAAAACAATGCAACATTACATATGCATGTAATCAATTCATATCTTTGGTCTGGTTTATAGTTTGCAATGCGCAATATAAATGTTGGGTGGTCAAAGGTCAACGTTTATGGACCCCGCCTCTATACACAGGGTGTGGAAGTCCGCCCGAAGGTTAGTGTTTATCGTCGTCCCCATCCACCCTAATCATGAACATTATATAACAAAGGTTAACCGTTTATTGCTATATAGTGCCATACCAACACGTAAACCCCTATTGGCGAGGGCTTGCAAACTGGGCTCACAACTAACCAATCCTAATGCCAAACAGTGTATCCAAGGCCTCACCCCAGCATCCCTCAGAATGTCCATAGAGATAGAGCTAAGGCCCTCCGGTAGAGTCAAAGACTACAAGGACCAAGACCACCTCCCCTGATACTCTACGACACAATAGTTCTGCTAAGGTAATGGCGATACGACGATGCTAATGCACATGACTTGAGTTAGAGATAGAGCTAAAGTGCTGAGACCCGCCAAAGGTTAACATTTATTGACGTTCTCATCACACCTCCCCTGATACTCACTCGCATCAAGTACACCAACCACACACATACAATCACATGCCCATTCCTATCATCATCATCATCATGTTATAAACAATAAAGTAAATATGCATGAACAAACAATAAAAATATTGGATGACATGTTGTATGCATATTACAAACATATTCGCATAGAATCAAGCATGGCATTGGACTCAAGAAAAGGAAAACAGTTTGTTATTAACCAATTAGTTTAGAGTTCTGTTTCCTCACCTAAGCTTGCTAATAGATACTTTTCCAAGCTTTATAATCACCTTTATATTGTTATTGTATAGCTAGAAGACCTAACAAAGTCGACAGAATTTAATTAGAATTAATTCTGAATTTAAAAACCATTCTGTTAACTAAGGGTTGGAGGTAGGGTCGGAGTCCTGATCGACCCTGGGTGCGACCCTCCCCAAAATCTGAACTTCCCAAACACTGAGGGTCGATACTCAGGATCACCTAGGGTCGGATGGTCATCGACCCTCAGTGTGACCCTCGGTGTACTTTGGTCAATGTTCCTCTTTTTAATTCATTCTTCGTGCTTGGGATCCTATGGCTTGCTCCTACATTCCATTCAACATTCATTCCATGGTCTGGAACCATGAATCATCCACCTAAATAGCTTTCATGCATTCTCCTATGGTTTTCCATGAAACCTAACCATGGGTTGATGGTTTGGATTTCTCCGAGATCACACTCTCATCAATATCTATCCTAAGGTCTGTAGAAACTCATGGAATTAGTATCCATACCTGAGAAGAATACTCCTTCTCTGCAACTCTTCTCTTTTGGCTAAATTCTCTTCCTTGCTTTTCTTCTTCTTCTTTTCCTTCTCTTCTCTTTCTCTCAATTCAATTAGGGTTGTCAAAGGAGTGAAAGAGGCTTAGGGACGTCCTTTAAATAGAGTAGGAACATCCTAAAATAAGTCCCTTTGAGATTAAGAAAGAATGCAAATAAAAAATTAGGAAATTTCCTAATTTCAGTTTTGGCGGCAACTGAGGGTCGATGGGAGGGTCGATGATCCCGTCGACCCTAGGTTTCCTAAAGAGTTTGACCCTCCCTTCAAAACTGAGGGTCTGACTTTCTGTTTTGGGGTGTCCGACCCTCCTTGGCTGGGTATGCGACCTTCCCCATAAATTAAGTGTTTTTGGGTCGATTTGATACTTGGGATCTCGATCTCCTTCACGCCCTTGGTCCATTTGACTCGACCATGATGGATAAACCTGGTTCGAGGTGGTAAGATCGGGTTAGATTGACACGGGTCTTACAGATCTCCTGGGTATATCAAATGACGGCCCCTTGGTATATTGTGCACCTAAGGAATCCCAGTTCCTATCTTTGATGATGCGTGCAGAGATTGACCGCCAACTTCTTAGAGATGATCGCTGGGAGATGAAGGAAATCAACTTATGGTCAGAACCTCGGGTGTACTGCAAGATTATTCAGCACAACCTGATTCCTCAGAGTGGACACTATGAGAAGATTTCCCAATTGACCCAGTATCTCTTATACTGCATCTTAATTAGGCAGCCCGTCTGCCTTCCATACATTATTATCAGGACGATGCACCGTGCTGCGATGCCTAGTCAGATAGGCAACCTGCCCTATGGGCATTTGATCACTAACTCGCCTGCATGTCGATTTAGTTGATGAAAGGATTCATGAGGATACCTTATCGTCTGACCTTGACTGGGAGGCCATCTGCAAGATGGGGATGCAGGATGCGCAGGTCAGTGATGAGGAGAGGAATGCTATGGTGCATCCCCGTACTCGGGTCGAGATAGCAGACGCTGAGGCAGCCGCAGCAGTAGTAGCAGCAGCAGGAGTCCATGGGGGTGATGCTGAGGATGATGATCGTATGTACATGGATGTAGATGCCATACCTCCTCCATCACCATTACATTCCACTGAGGCTTAAGCTTCTCGGGTTCCTTCCCACTGAGCTGGTCCGTCACACCCACCACCAGATGACGTGATGGGGCTGCTATGTGAGATTTGGGAGGCCCAACGCACAACTGATCAGTGGATGGCCTATCTGGCAGCTAGTCTCCAGGTGACCCAGACTCAGGTAGCCTGGCTTACGAGGGTGTATGCTAAGGATTATGATCGAGATCGTGAGGCACCTCCTCCTCCAGCACCTCTAGCTCCATGATGCATATTTTCCTTTGACTTGTACTACAGAGTAATTGTCCAGATTGTGGACCGTACTCTGATTCGGAGATATATATATATATATATATATATATATATATATATTGTTTTTTATTCGATGTGTACATGAAACTTGTTTTTCATCTTAATAGTACATTATTTTCGTTCTTAATTTTTGTCTCATACAACACAGGTGCTTATAGTTTGTTCTTATTACAGCTTTTAAGTTTAATCGTAACTCAGTTCACAAACTTTTGTGGAAGTATATCGGTTTAATAGATAGGGCCCAAGAGCTCTGATACCAAGTTGTCACACCTTAAATTCTGAACCAACCAGAATGGTGTGATGAACAGTCTATGATCCAACGGTTCAACCAGGATCTCGAATAGGACATCCTGGGATTAGCTGGTTGTTACAGACGATTCGTGGAGGACCACTCTAAGATTACAATACCTCTTACTAAGCTAACCAGGAAGGGAAAGAAGTTTATTTGGACTGACAAGTGTGAAGGATGTTTCCAGACTCTAAATGTAAGACCCGTGTCAAACTAACCCGGTCTTACCACCTTGAACCAGGTTTACCCATCATGGTCAAGTCAAGTGGACCAAGGGCGTGATGGAGATCGAGATCCCAGGTATAAAATCGACCCAAAAACACTTAATTTTAGGGGAGGGTCGTATACCCAGCCAAGTAGGGTCGGACCTCCCAAAACAAAATGTCAGACCCTCAGATTTTAAGGGAGGGTCGGACAGCTTAAGACCCTAGGGTCGACGGGATCATCGACCCTCCTCGACCCCTGCCGGCAAAATAGAAATTAGGAAAGGTCAAGATTTTTCGATTGGATTCCTTGCTAATTTCAAAGGACTTATTTTAGGATGTTTCTAGCCTATTTAAGGGACGTCCCTAAGCCACTTTCACTCCTTTCATAACCCTAATTGAATTGAGAGAAAGAGAGGAGGAGGAAAGGAAGAAGAGGAGAAGCAAGGAAGAGAACCTAGCAAAAAGGAGAAGAATTTCAGAGGAAAAGTAATCTTCTGAGGTATGGATACTAATTCCATAAGTTACTACAAACCTTAGGTTAGTAATTGTTGAGGGTATGATCTCGGAGAAACCCAAACCATCGATCCATGGTTAGGTTTTCATGGAAAACCCTAGGAGAATGCATGAAAGCCATCTAGGGGGATGATTCATGGTTTCAAACCATGGAATGAGTGCTGAATGGAATGTAGAAGCAAGCCATAGGACCCCAGACTCGAAGAATGGATTAAAAAGTTGAAATTGGATCAGAGTGCACCGAGGGTCGCACCGAGGGTCGATGACCATCCGACCCTAGGTGTTTCTGACCATCTACCCTCAGCATTCGGGAAGTCCAGAAAGAGGGGAGGGTCGATAGACCCATCGACCATAGCATCGACCCTCAGTTGACATAATGGTTTTTAATTCCAGAATTAATTCTAATTAAATTTTATCGGCTTTGTTAGGTCTGCTAGCAATCTAATAACATTGTAACGGTGATTTTAAAGCTTGGAAAATATCTTATAACAAGCTAAGCTGAGGAACCTTAACTCCAAACTAATCGGTTAATAATAAACTGTTTTCTATTTCTTGAGTCCTATGCTATGTTTGATTCTATGCGAACATGTTTGTAATGTGCATACAACATGCCATCCAATATTTTTATTATTTGTTCATGCATATTTATTTTATTGTTTATAACATGATGATGATGATGATGATAGGAATAGGCATGTGCTTGTATGTGTGTGGTTGATGCATTTGATGCCAGCGAGTATCAGGGGAGGTGTGATGAGAACGTCAATAAACGTTAACCTTTGGCGGGTCTCAGCACTTTAGCTCTATCTCTAACTCAAGTCTTGTGCATTGACATCGTCGTATCGCCATTACCTTAGCAGAACTATTATGTCGTAGAGTATCAGGGGAGGTGGTCTCGGTCCTTGTAGTCTCTGACTCTACCGGGGGGCCTTAGCTCTATCTCTATGGGCATTCTGAGGGATGCTGGGGTGAGGCCTTGGATACATTATTTGGCATTAGGATTGGTTAGTAGCGAGCCCAGTTTGCAAGCCCTCGCTAACAGGGGCTTACGTGTTGGTATAGCATTATATAGCAATAAACGTTAACCTTTATTGTATAATGTTATGGTAGGGTGGATGGGGACGACGATAAACGTTAACCTTCGGGCGGGCTTCCACACCCTGTGTATAGAGGCGGTGTCAATAAACGTTAACCTTTGACCACCCAACCTTTCTATTGCGCATTGCAAACTATAAACCAGACCAAAGATATAAATTGATTTTTGCATGCATATGTGTTGTTGCATTGTTTTGGCTACTCACTGAGCCGTGTTGTGTGCTCACCCCTCGACGTCGAATATTTTTAGTTGATGATGTAGGTTACACAGTTGAAGATTATATGAACGCGTCTGCGTATGGGAATATAGCAGCAATGGAAGCTGGAGCTGAAGAGTATATACATGACCTCTTGCGAGTGTGACTCATGTGTATTTGATTAGCTATTTTATAGGTTTCTTTGAATTTATAAAGACATGTATTTGATATTTACATAAGTATGTCTCAATTGAAAATAGAATAATTTACTACTTAATTAATGGTATCATCTTAGTTCTCAGTTCATTTATCTATAAATTTTCCGCTATTGTGTATTACTCTGATTATGATTATGGATGTGTGGAAGTTTGGGTAAAACGGGATAGCCTATTCGAGATCCTGGTTGAACCGTTGGTTACTTAGCGGTTCATCACACCATTCTGGTTGGTGCAGAATTGGGGTGTGACAACTTGGTATCAGAGCTTCTCAGGCCTTGCCCGCCAAAACTAACATACATACAAGACAATTGTGAACTGAGTTAGGACAAATTAAGAACTTTAATACAAACAAACCATAAACACCTGTGTTGATTGAGACCAAATTAACAAGAGAATAATACATTTATTAAAGGGGAAACAAGTTACAATGAGAGAGAAAAACAAATGTATAGACATAACGAAAGCAGAGTACAGTCCACAACCCGGACAGTTACTCTATAGTACAAGACAAGAAAAATAAAAATACAATCAGGAAGCTGGAGGCGAAGGAGGAGGCGGTGCCTCACGGTCTCTGTCATAGTCCTCGGCATAGACCCTAGTCAACCATGCCACCTGGGTCTGAGTCGCCTGCAGACTAGCTGTGAGATCAGCCACCCTCTAATCAGTCCGGCGCTGGGCATCTAGGAGCTCCCCTATCCTTAGATCTGATGTGCGCTGAGCCTCTCTAATCTCGTGAAACATACTCAGCACGTCATCAGTTGGTGGGCGTGAAGGACCAGCCCAATGAGAAGGACCGGTCTCCCGTACCGAAGTCACCGCAGCAAAAGTACCAACCCTATCCACCTGTGTGGGTGATGGCGGGGGTATCGCGTCGACATCCATATACATACGACCATCATCGTCGACCGGATCTCCCCGAGCCCTAGCAGCAGCCTCAGCATCAGCCATCTCAACCCGAGTGTGAGGGCGCACCATCGCGTTCCTCTATTCATCGCTAACCTCCGCATCTCGCAGCCCCATCTTGCAGATAGCCTCCCAATCTAAAGGCGACGAAAAGGTCTTCTCCTAGATCTTCTCATCTACCAGATCCACCCCTAGACGGGTCAGTAACACTGTAATCATGCGTCCATAGGGTAGATTACCCCTATGACCGGACAATGTGGCACTAACCATCGTCCGCATGATGATGTAAGGAAGGCAGACCAGCTGACGAGTGCAGATGCAGTAGATCAAGAACTGAGTCAGCTGAGACACCCTCTCATAGTGCCCACTCTGCGGGATCAGATTATGCTGGATAATCTTGCAGAAGACCCGTGGAGCTGGACGCAAGTAGCAAGCTCTCATCTGCCATCTATCGGGACGGAGCAACTGGTTGTCGATCTCTGCCCTCATCTCCATCTCAACAAACTGTGGCACTCCCGGCGCACAGTACACCATGGGGCCATCAAAGGGAATGCCCAATTGATCGGCCACCTGCCGATAATCAACGGAGATGTGCACCCCTTTGATGTAACTAGTGATGCGAAACTCCTGACCATGCTCGACATCATTGTAATTCCCCACCACCTGGAGATTACAATAGAACTGGCGTACCAAGTCGGGACATGTGCACGCGTTGTATGTGATGACAGTGAGCCACCCCATATCACCGAATGCTCCCTCTACATTGAACAAGGCTAGCTCAGCCAAGTTTACCATGCGACCCCCTTCAACCTTCTTACGGGCATAGTCCACATACTGTGCCTCGGCTTCATTCGAACGGAAGCGAAGTGGATCGCGCACTCTAGGTACTTTGGTACGGGCCATAGTATCTGCAAAATAAGAAAAAGAAAGGAAGCAAGGAGTTAATAGGATAAAAATCTGAAAAATTAAAAATGAAGCCCCATTTCTCCCCATATAAGTGGGCATGAGAACTTACGTAGGTTAGAATATGTCCTACGACCCACATACAGTAGGAGATTTTAACTGACGAAGCTCAATTTGAAGAAATTCATGAAAAATAAAAAATTTCGATAAATAAGGGCAAAAAGAGAAAATCTTAAGTTTCTCGATAACCAACCGATGAAACTCAAAAATTTTTGAGGGCTTTCGTTCCTCAAGACCCCAATAACAAAAGCCCCCAATAAAAATCGAATTTTTACGGTTGGAAAAAGTTTAATTTGGAAAATACGAGTTAAATGGGCAAAAACCTAGAAAAGAAAACCTAAAAATAGGTAAAGGTGGGAGGATATACCTATAGGGATGACGTGGGCGTCGAAACCCGGAGTTAAACCAACGAAGAATAGTGGAGTAGCACTGTAGCAACTCAGAGAGTGGAGACGAGTCAAAACGGAGGAGGAATAGTGAGAAATAACCCAGAATCAGATCTTAAAAATCTGATTTTTGGTCCGAGGGTCGGACAATTCGACTGGTACCATCGACCCTCGGATCGACCCTCCCATCGACCCTCGGCTCTCGGGAATCTGACAGAAAATCGAGGGTCGGACTGAGGGTCGGACACCCATCGACCCTCGCATCGACCCTCAGCTCTCGGGAAGAACAGGTTATTCCCAGGGTCGAATACCCAGGGTCGGACATACCAGCGACCCTCACCATCGACCCTGCATAGAAAAGACAGTATTTTTTTTATAAAATGAGTTAGAATTGGAATTTCTTATCGGTTAGTGTACCTACATGAGATATAAATGAATTCTAACCTACCTTGATGAATTTTTAGGCACCAACAATCACCGAAAGGAATTATGTCTGGCCGTAGAGTGACCCGACAGATCCGAAACACAGTCCCACCACCACCACTAGTGGGGGAGACTAGTCAAGAGGATAACCATGCACCGGAAAACCCAGAACCGGTAAATCCCACAAATTTTCCACCACCACCACCAGAGCTAACAACAGTGGTGATGAATCTGGCACAACAGCTACAGCAAATGCAACACGCACAAGCTCAAATGCAGGTTGCAATGGGAGTTATGTTTCAAGCCACTCAGGCTGCAACCATGCACACTGGGCAAGCTAGTGCAGCACCAGTGGGTAATCACCCAGCTCAACAGACACCTCAACAACTGGCTGCACCAATTCCAGTGCAAGTCCCAGAAGCAGCCCAAGGGAACTATCAGTATCCACCCCCTATGTTTGGGGCATACCAAAATCAACTGGATCACTCCCGGCTAGTGGAGAGATTTTTGAAAATTAAATCGAGAGAATTCAACGGCAAGCCGTCTGATCCATTATGGCCAGCACACTGGATAGACGAAATGGAAAGGAACTTCCTTATGATGACTATCACCGAGGAAGAGAAAGTACTATGCGCCACCTTCATGCTCAAGGGCGACGCACACCATTCGTGGAAATCTAAAAAGACGTAATTATTGACCAAGCACGCCCTACTGATATGGGCTATATATAAAGAAGCGTTCTTCGAGAAGTATTTCCCAAGAATCTTCAGAGATTCAATGGAGAAAGAGTTCCTGAGTTTGTACCAGGGACAGATGACCGTAGCCGCATATCAACAGCGCTACGAAGAACTGTTTTTCTTCGCACCGGCTAGCATGCAAGAAGAAGATACAAAAACCCGTAGGTTCGTCACGGGACTAAGAGGAAGCATAAGAGAAAACGTTCTGGGCTTAGAGAAGAAGATTTACAACGAAGCTGTCCAGATTGCTCGAGTAATTGAATCGAGCCAGAAGGAGAGCTATTTCTCTCAGAACAGAGGAATAAAGAGACCAGCCAGAAACTCCTACAACGGAGGCAATAATCGGACATATAAATATTTTCGTCCTCAGAATTTTGCAACTGCACCAAAGTCTACTTCAGCAGCTCAACCACAGTCAAAGCCAAATTCTGAAGCCCCGAAGTGCTATAACTGCAACCAACCAGGGCATATGGCAAAGGAATGCCCAAAACCCAAGAAGCAGTTACATCAAGGACGGGTATATGCTGTTACATCAGAGGATGCTGCCGCATCGCCCGATGTGGTCACAGGTATCGTACCTATCAATGGCATACCCGCCAGAGTACTCTTTGATTCAGGAGCTACTCATTTATTTATATCTGTGTCGTTTGGAAAGAAGACCAATTTACCCATCAAAACATTAGACTACAAAATACTTGTACGGTCACCAATGGGATTAGAAGTGGAATTAGAGAAAGGTTATGGACCATGTCCAGTTCTCATTGGAAAGCAGACCTTGGATGCAACCTTGATACAACTTGAGATGGCAGACTTTGACGTCATCTTGGGAATGGACTGGTTAGCTCAGCATTCTGCAAATCTGTTATGCGCCGAGAAGAAGCTAACGTTCAAAGACAAATAAGGAGCAGAATTCAGTTTCTCGGGAACCAAACTTCCCCGGAGACGCAAGCTCATACTCTCAGCATTAAAGGCTAAGAAGTGCCTTGAAAAGGGAGCCGTCGGATATTTAGTATCAGTGGTCAACCTAACCAAGGAAGCACCATAATTGGAAGACATTGACGTCGTGCGGGATTACTCTGACGTATTTCCGGAGGAGCTACCCAGATTACCGCCCGACTGTGTCACGGAGTTTGTAATAGACCTGATACCTGGAGCCGCACTGGTATCAAAAGCACCTTATAGAATGGCTCCTACTGAACTGAAGGAATTTAAAGTGCAATTACAAGAACTGCTGGATAAGGGTTATATTAGACCCAGTATATCTCCATGGGGAGCACCGGTGTTGTTCGTAAAGAAGAAGGATGGTACCGTTCGATTATGCATCGACTATTAAGAGTTGAATAAACTGACCATCAAGAATCGATATCCACTACCCAGGATCGATGACTTGTTCGATCAGTTACAAGGAGCGAAGGTATTTTCAAAGATCGATCTTCGATCAGGCTATCACTAGCTGAACATTAAAGAAGGTGACATTCCAAAGACAGCTTTCAGGACAAGATACAGACATTATGAGTTCTTAGTGATGTCCTTCGGATTAACTAATGCACCGGCAACGTTCATGGAACTTATGAACCGAGTTTTCCATGATAGGTTGGATACGTCGGTTATAGTATTTATTGATGACATATTGGTATATTCCAAGGACAAGGAAACCCATGTCAAGAACCTAAACGCAGCCCTACAACGTTTAAGGAAAGAGAAGTTATACGCCAAATTTTTGAAGTGTGATTTTTCGCTAAGTGAAGTCGTCTTTCTAGGCCATGTAGTATCCGCAGAAGGAATCAAAGTGGACCCTAGTAAGATCGAGGCTATTGTGAAGTGGGAAGCACCCAAAGAGTGTTTCAGAAATTAAAAGTTTTCTGGGTCTAGCTGGATGTTATCGGAGATTCGTAGAAGACTATTCTCGGATTGCCGTACCTCTCACCAGTTTGACCAAGAAAGGAGAAAAATTTGTATGGACGGATAAGTGTGAAAAGAGTTTTCAAACACTGAAGACCAGATTGATATCTGCCCCAATTTTGACCATTCCCATTCCAGGACAGACATTTACCTTATACACTGATGCATCGGGATTGGGACTGGGATGTGTGCTTATGCAAGGAGAGCAAGTAATTGCGTATGCCTCGAGACAGTTGAAGGTACATGAGAAAAATTACCCCACTCATGATTTGGAGTTAGCGGCAGTAGTACATGCTGTCAAGATATGGAGACACTACCTATACGGAGAGAAATTTCAGATTAAGTCGGACCATAAAAGTCTTACTTATCTATTTAATCAGAAGGAGTTAAATATGAGACAAAGAAGATGGCTGGAACTATTGAAGGACTAGGATTGTGATATCCAGTATCATCCGGGAAAAGCGAACGTAGTAGCAGATGCATTGAGGAGAAAAGCAATGATAAAATCTCAAGGAGAAGCTAGCACAACTGCAGCAATGTGTACTACAGGAATGGTATTCAATCACGGCAACGAGCAGTATGTGATAGATACAACGGATGGATCAGCCAACCAAGGGTTTATTCATCGATTTTTGAATATGTTCGCGGCATTGAAGATTATACCGGATATAGTGGATGAAGTGAAGACAGCTATCAAAGCAGATCCTTATCTAAGAACGGTACAAGAAGATATGGAGAAAGGTAGGACTAACCCTGAGTTCACCTTGGACGAAGAAAAAGTATTGAAATACAAAGGAAGAATATGTGTACCCGAAACAGAAAATGTAGACATTAGACACCGACTGATGAAGGAAGCCCACACCACCATCTACTCGATACATCCTGGAAGCACAAAAATGTATCATGATCTAAAGAAACTGTATTGGTGGAGGGGAATGAAAGCAGATGTAGCTAAGTTCGTGTCTCAATGCCTAAATTATCAGAAAGTAAAGGCGGAACGACAAAGACCCGCAGGACTGTTACAGCCATTACCGGAACCAGCATGGAAATGGGACTGCATCACTATGGACTTCGTCACAGGACTACCATTGACTCCTCGAGTAGTTGACGCAGTTTGGGTGATTGTGGACCGTCCGACTAAGACAGCTCGATTCATACCGATACGACCCCAGTATACACTGGAAAGGTTAGCAAAGTTGTATGTGGATAATATTGTTCGATTACATGGTGTTCCAGAAAGCATTGTGTCCGATAGAGATCCACGATTTACTTCCAAATTTTGGGAAGGACTGCAAAAGGCTATGGGTACAACATTGAAGTTCAGTACTGCATTCCACCCACAGACAGACGGACAGTCAGAGCGTACAATCCAGATCCTAGAAGATATGCTATGAGCATGTGTGATTGATTTCAAAGGATCATGGGACGAAAAGTTACCTTTGATCGAGTTCGCCTATAACAACAGCTATCAGGCTACTATACATATGTCACCTTATGAGGCACTGTATGGTAGAAAGTGTCGAACTCCCTTGTTTTGGAATGAAGTTGGAGAACACAGTATTGTTGGACCCGAATTTGTGGAAGAGACTTTTCGAGTGGTTGACATCATCAAGGAGAGAGTGAAAACAGCTCAGAACCGTCAGAAGCAATATGCAGATACTCGACGAAGAGATCTAGACTTCGCCGTAGGTGATAAAGTATTTTTGAAAGTATCGCCTATGAGAGGATTGAAGAGGTTCGGACAGAAAGGAAAATTAAGTCCAAGATATGTCGGGCCATACGAAATTCTAGCTAAGCGTGGAAAAGTAGCTTATCAGTTGGCATTACCACCATCTATGTCAAGTGTGCACGACGTATTTCACATTTCTCTATTGAAGAAGTATGTCAAGGATTCGACGCATGTGTTGACAGTAGATTTTCCAGAATTGACTGATGATTTGACATTCGAAGTAACACCAACAGAAATCACCAGTCGAAAGGTTCAACGTCTACACAACAGAGATATCTACTATGTTAAGGTCACATGGAAAAGTAGAGACACGGAAGAAGTTACATGGGAAGAAGAGAATGCTATGCGAAAGCAATACCCTCACTTGTTTGATTCAGAAGGTACGTAAAATTTTGAGGACAAAATTTTTATAAGTTGGGGGGAGTTGTAAGACCCGTGTCAAACTAACCCGGTCTTACCACCTTGAACCAGGTTTACCCATCATGGTCGAGTCAAGTGGACCAAGGGTGTGATGGAGATCGAGATCCCAGTATAAAATCGACCCAAAAACACTTAATTTTAGGGGAGGGTCGCATACCCAGCCAAGTAGGGTCGGACCTCCCAAAATAGAATGTCAGACCCTCAGATTTTAAGGGAAGGTCGGACAGCTTAAGACCCTAGGGTCGACAGGATCATCGACCCTCGGATCCTACCGAAAATAGAAATTAGGAAAGGTCGAGATTTTTCGATTGGATTCCTTCCTAATTTCAAAGGACTTATTTTAGGATGTTTCTAGCCTATTTAAGGGACGTCCCTAAACCACTTTCACTCCTTTCATAACCCTAATTGAATTGAGAGAAAGAGAGGAGGAGGAAAGGAAGAAGAGGAGAAGCAAGGAAGAGAACCTAGCGAAAAGGAGAAGAATTTCAGAGGAAAAGTAATATTCTCAGGTATGGATACTAATTCCATAAGTTTCTACAGACCTTAGGTTAGTAATTATTGAGGGTATGATCTCGGAGAAACCCAAACCATCGATCCATGGTTAGGTTTTCATGGAAAACCCTAGGAGAATGCATGAAAGCCATCTAGGGGGATGATTCATGGTTTCAAACCATGGAATGAGTGTTGAATGGAATGTAGAAGCAAGCCATAGGACCCCAGACTCGAAGAATGGATTAAAAAGTGGAAATTGGATCTGAGTGCACCGAGGGTCGCACCGAGGGTCGATGACCATCCGACCCTAGGTGTTTCTGACCATCGACCATCAGCATTCGGGAAGTCCAGAAAGAGGGGAGGGTCGATAGACCCATCGACCCTAGCATCGACCCTAGCATCGACCCTCAGTTGACAGAATGGTTTTTAATTCCGAAATTATTTCTAATTAAATTTTATCGGCTTTGTTAGGTCTGCTAGCAATCTAATAACATTGTAACGGTGATTTTAAAGCTTGGGAAATATCTTATAACAAGCTAAGGTGAGGAACCTTAACTCCAAACTAATCGGTTAATAATAAACTGTTTTCTATTTCTTGAGTCCTATGCTATGTTTGATTCTATGCGAACATGTTTGTAATGTGCATATAGCATGCCATCCAATATTTTTATTATTTGTTCATGCATATTTATTTTATTGTTTATAACATGATGATGATGATGATGATAGGAATAGGCATGTGCTTGTATGTGTGTGGTTGATGCATTTGATGCGAGCGAGTATCAAGGGAGGTTTGATGAGAACGTCAATAAATGTTAACCTTTGGCGGGTCTCAGCACTTTAGCTCTATCTCTAACTCAAGTCTTGTGCATTGACATCGTCGTATCGCCATTACCTTAGCAGAACTATTATGTCGTAGAGTATCAGGGGAGGTGGTCTCGGTCCTTGTAGTCTCTGACTCTACCGGGGGCCTTAGCTCTATCTCTATGGGCATTCTGAGGGATGTTGGGGTGAGGCCTTGGATACACTATTTGGCATTAGGATTGGTTAGTAGCGAGCCCAGTTTGCAAGCCCTCGCTAACAGGGGCTTACGTGTTGGTATAGCATTATATAGCAATAAACGTTAACCTTTGTTGTATAATGTTATGGTAGGGTGGATGGGGACGACGATAAACGTTAACCTTCGGGCGGGCTTTCACACCCTGTGTATAGAGGCGGTGTCAATAAACGTTAACCTTTGACCACCCAACCTTTCTATTGCGCATTGCAAACTATAAATCAGACCAAAGATATAAATTGATTTTTGCATGCATATGTGTTGTTGCATTGTTTTGGCTACTCAATGAGCCGTGTTGTGTGCTCACCCCTCGACGTCGAATATTTTTAGTTGATGATGCAGGTTACACAGTTGAAGATTATATGAACGCGTCTACGTATGGGAATATAGCAGCAATGGAAGCTGGAGCTGAAGAGTATATACAAGACACCTCTTGCGAGTGTGACTCATGTGTATTTGATTAGCTATTTTATAGGTTTCTTTGAATTTATAAAGACATGTATTTGATACTTACATAAGTATGTCTCAGTTGAAAACAGAATAATTTACTACTTAATTAATGGTATCATCTTTGTTCTCAGTTCATTTATCTATAAATTTTCCGCTATTGTGTATTACTCTGATTATGATTATGGATGTGTGGAAGTTTGGGTAAAATGGGGATAGCCTATTCGAGATCCTGGTTGAACCGTTGGTTACTTAGCGGTTCATCACACCATTCTGGTTGGTGCAGAATTGGGGTATGACACTAAAAGCAAAGTTGATATCGGCTCCCATCTTGACCATTTCGGTACCAGGGGAACCTTTTACCCTACACACCGATGCTTCAGGATTGGGTCTAGGATGCGGGTTAATGCAAGGTGAATAAGCGATTGCATATGTTTCAAGACAACTGAAGGGGCATGAGAAGAGTTACCATACTCATGACTTGGAGTTAGTGGCTGTGAATCATGCAATTGAGACATGGAAACATTAGCTTGATAGAGAAAATTTTAGATTAAATCAAATTACAAGAGTTTTATTTATCTCCTCAACTAGAAAGAGTTGAACATGAGGCAAAAGAGATGGTTGGAACAGCTGAAGGATTAAGATTGCAATATTCAATGCCACTCGAGCAAGGCTAATGTGGTAGTTGAGGCCTTGAGTAAAAAGGGCAATATGAAGTCTGAGGAAGGACCCAGTATAAATGTCGTCTTATGTTCTGCAGCAACATATTCATATTTAAAAGAAGAGCAACATATAATAGAAACTTGTGATGATCCAATTGAACGAGAACTTATGGATGAACTTATAGAGCAATAGTTCCTCGCTTGCATTCGCAGCGTTAAAGATCATCTCTGATTTGATGGATGAGGTAAAGGTAATAATTTTGTAGGTCTATATTTGAGAACGGTGCAAGATATTTAGAGAAAGAAAAACCTAACCCTGACTTACTTTGGATACGGAGAAGGTCTGAGATACAGAGGATGATTATGCATACCTGGAAGTAAAAAGAAAAAATTGGATCTTAGATACAAAATAATGCTAAAAGCTCATTCCACACCGTATTCGATACATCTCGGTGGTAAAAAAAACATACCAATATGTGTCATGACCTGAAGAGATTGTACTGATAAAGAGGAATGATAACAGATGTGGCTTAGTGCGTGTTTTAGTGTCTGAATTATCGACAAATAAAGGTTGAAAGACAAAGACCAGCAGGCTTACTATAACCACTATTAAAGCCAGCTTAGAAGTGGAACTACATTACAATGGACTATGTCACTGGTTTAACACTGACTCCTAGATCTGTTGATGTAGTTTTGGTGATTATTGATCACCTTATGAAGACAGCTCGTTTCATTGCAATATGACCTTGGTATGCTTTGGAATGGCTAGCTAAGATATATGTGGATAATATTATCTAACTGAACACTGTGTCTGAGAGCATGATGTCGGATTGAGGCTTACGTTTTACCTCAAATTTTTGGGAGGGACTGCCAAAAGCGATGGAAACAAAGTTAAAGTTTAGTATCGCATTTCACCCTCAAACCAACGAACAGTCGGATATTGATCCTAGGAGGTATTCTCTGAGCCTGTGAGATTGATTTTAAAGGAGCTTAAGTTGAGAAGTTATTGTCCATTGATTTTGCTACCAAGCTACCATATAGATGTCACCTATGAAGCATAGTATGGTAGAAATGTCAAACTCCTCTGTTTTGGAATGAAATCAGAGAACGAGGAATCGTAAGACTGGAGTTTGTTGAAGAAACCTGTTCAGTGGCAAATAAGATCAAAAGGAAATGGCTAAAACGGCTGAGGGTTGTCAAAAGACACCAAGACCTTGAGTTCATCGTAAGTGACAAAGTGTTCTTGATGATGTCACTTATACGTGGTTTGAAGCGGTTCAGTAAGAAGGAAAAGTTGTGTCCTATATATGTTTTAAATCTTATAAAATTTTAGAGAGATGTGGAAAAGTTGCACATCAACTAGCCTTACCACTGTCCATGTCTAGTATGCACGACATATTTTACGTGTCTTTACCAACGGAGTATGTTGGAGATCCATCATGGGCATTTACTGTGGATCCACCAGATTTGATGAAGGACTTAACTTTTGAAGTAGTACCAGCCTAAATCACGAGTTAGAAGGTAAAACATCTTTGGAGCCAGAATATTTATTATGTGAAAGTAATCTGGCGAAGCTATGACATCGAAAAGATTACATGGGAAGAAGAAGATGCAATGCGAAAGCAGTATTTCCACCCATTTGACTCTGAAGTACATTCGAGTTTTGAGGACAAAATTTCTTTTAAGGATGGGGGAGCTGTATGATCCGTGCGTGCAAATTTTGAGGACGAAATTCTTTTAAGGGTCGTGGAGTTATAAGACCCGTACGCCACGAACCCGGTCTAATCTTATGTTCTCGTGTCATAATCGGTCTTCCCATCATAACCGGCTTAAGTGAATCAATTGTATGAAGAAACCACAAGACTAGGTATGTAATTGGAACCAAAATCATCTAATTAGGAGCGTATGGTTGCATACCTAAACAGGGGTGGTCAACCACACCTCGAAATATTGAGACCACTCGAGTCTGGGACTTGTGGTCATAGATTTGAGATGTGTGGAAGATAGATTTTGCGTCCCCATGTGCAACCACACGATGCTGAACTGACTCCGTGTTTAGGAAACTTTTCTAATTTGAGGGGGACTCATTCCTAATTGAAGTGAGACTCTATATGGAGGTTTTTTTCTATATAAGGGACGTTTCTTAGCCTCTCTCACTCTTTTAGAACCCAAATTGGAACTCTAAACCTAAGAGGAAAAGAGAGAGAGGAAGAGAAGGAAAAGAAGGCTGAGAGGAAGGTTTTACAAGAGAAGGTTCTAGCTCCCTACAGCAAGCTTAAGATATGGACTTGACTCTATAGGCTAGATAAAGTAGAATAGGTTCTTTCCAAGTTGATATGTGGAACCTAATACAATGATTCGGTTATAGGTTTTCCATTGGAAACCATAAAGAATAGGTTAGGGATAATGGATGAGGAAAAAACTATGATTAGAGGCCATAAAAAGATCTTAGGGTGAATCCCATTGATGAGCCATGAGGAAAAACTCGTATGAGAAGTAAAATCAACCAAACATCATGTGGTCACAGCCTGTGGTCTACTATAGGGTGACCAGAGGATCGACCACAACTATTCAAGAAGTTCCCAGGAAACGTATAGTTGCATGGTGTGGTCGCATAACATGCGACCACAGGGTTCGACCACATAGTGTCACACCCCAATTCTGCACTATTTAGAATGATGTGATGAACCGCTAATAAACCAATGGCTCAACCAGGATCTCAAATAGGCTATCCCCGCGTTATCTAAACTTACACAGATCCATAATCATAATCAGAGTAAATACACAATAGCGGAAGTCTTATAATAAGAAGAACTGAGAATCTATGTGATATTAAAATTTAAATAACAATTTATTCTGTTTCAACTAAGACATAAATATTCAAATACCAAATACATGTCTTAATAAATCCAAATAAAGAATCCTATAAAATATCTAATCAAATACACACGAGTTGCACTCGCAAGAGGAGTCGTGTGTATCCATTTCAGCTTCAACTTCCATCACTGCCACGTTCCCGTACACAGACGCACTCATATAATCTTCAATGGAATAACCTGCATCATCAACTAAAAATATTCGACGTCGAGGGGTGAGCACACATCACGGCTCAGTGAGTAGCCAAAATAATGCAACAGTACATATGCATGCAATCAATTTATATCTTTGGTCCGGTTTAAAGTTTGCAGTATGCAATAGAAAGGTTTAGGTAGCCAAAGGTCACGTTTATTGACCCCGCCTCTATACACAAGTATGTGACGTCACCCGAAGATCACGTTTATCATCGACTCACATGCACCCAACCATGAACAATACATAACAAAGGTTAACGTTTATTGCTACATATTGCCATACCAACACGTAAGCCCCTGTTAGCGACGGCTGCAAACTGGGCTCGCAACTAACCAATCCTAATTTCAAAAAATATATCCAAGGCCTCACCCCAGCATCCCTCAGAATGCCCATAGAGATAGAGCTAAGGCCCCCTGGTAGAGTCAGAGACTACAAGGACCGAGACCACCTCCCCTGATACCCTACGACATAATAGTTCTGCTAAAGTAATGGCGATACGACGATGCCAATGCACAAGACTTGAGTTAGAGATAGAGCTAAAGTGCTGAGACCAGCCAAAGGTTAACGTTTATTGACGTCCTCATCACACCACCCCTGATACTCGCTCGCATCAAGTACATCAACCACACACATACAAGCACATGCCTATTCCTATCATGATCATCATGATCATCATGTTATTAACAATAAAGTAAATATGCATGAACAAGTAATAGAAATATTGGATGGCATGCTGTATGCACATTACAAACATATTCGCATAGAATCAAGCATGGCATAGGACTCAAGAAATAGAAAACATTTTGTTATTAACCAATTAGTTTGGAGTTCTGGTTCCTCACCTTAGCTTGCTAATAGATATTTTTCCAAGCTTTAGAATCACCTTTACAATGCTATTATACTGCTAGAAGACCTAACAAAGCCGATAGAATTTAATTAGAATTAATTCCAGATTTAAAAACCATGCTGTTAACTGAGGGTCTGACTTTCTGCTTTGGGAGGTCCAACCCTGCTTAGCTGGGTATGCGACCCTCCCTCCAAATTAAGTGTTTTTGGGCCGATTTGATACCTGGGATCTCGATCTCCTTCACGCCCTTGGTCCATTTGGCTCGACCATGACGGGTAAACATGGTTCAAGGTGGTAAGACCGGGTTAGATTGACACGGGTCTTACAACTCCCCCCAACTTATAAAAATTTCATCCTCAAAATTGTACGTACCTTCTGAATCAATCAAGTGAGGGTATTGCTTCTGCATAGAATTTTCTTCTTCCCATGTAATCTCTTCCATGTCTCTACTTTTCCATGTGACCTTAACATAGTAGATATCTCTGTTGCGTAGACGTTGAACCTTTCGACTAGTGATTTCTATTGGTGTTACATCGAATGTTAAATCATCAGTCAATTCCAAAAAATCCACTGTCAAAACATGTGTTGGGTCTTTGACATACGTCTTCAATAGGGAAATGTGAAATACGTCATGCACACTTGACATAGATGGTGGTAGTGCTAACTGATAAGCCACTTTTCCACGCTTAGCTAGAATTTCATATGGCCCGACATATCTTGGACTTAGATTCCCTTTCTGTCCAAACCTCTTCAATCCTCGCATAGGCGATACCCTCAAAAATACTTTATCACCTACAGCGAACTCCAGATCTCTACGTCGAGTATCTGCATATTGCTTCTGACGGTTCTGAGCCGTTCTCACTCTTTCCTTGATAATGTCGACCACTTGACAAGTCTCTTCAATAAATTCTGGTCGAACAATACTACGTTCTCCAACTTCATTTCAAAATAAAGGAGTTCGACACTTCCTGCCATACAGTGCTTCATAAGGTGACATCAGTATGGTAGCCTGATAGCTATTGTTATCAGCAAACTCGATCAATGGTAACTTTTCATCCCATGATCCTTTGAAATCAATTACACATGCTCATAGCATATCTTCTAGAATCTGGATTGTACGCTCTGACTGTCCATCGGTCTGTGGGTGGAAGGCAGTACTGAACTTCAACGTTGTACCCATAGCCTTTTGCAATCCCTCCCAAAACTTGGAAGTAAATAATGGATCTCTATCAGACACAATGCTTTCTGGTACACCGTGTAACCGAACAATATTATCCACATACAGCTTCGCTAACCTTTCCAGTGTATACTGAGGTCGTATAGGTATGAAACGAGCTGTTTTTTTTTCAGACGGTCCACAATCACCCAAACGGCGTCAACTACTCGATGAGTCAATGGTAGCCCTGTGACGAAGTCCATAGTGATACAGTCCCATTTCCATGCTGGTTCTGGTAATGGCTGCAACAGTCCTGCGGGTCTTTGTCATTCAGCCTTTACTTTCTGACAATTTAAGCATTGAGACATAAACTTAGCTACATCTGCTTTCATTCCCCTCCACCAATATAGTTTCTTTAGGTCATGATACATTTTTGTATTTCCAGGATGTATCGAATAGATGGTGGTGTGGGCTTCCTTCATCAGTCGGTGTCTAATGTCTGCACTTTCTGTTTCAGGTACACATATTCTTCCATTGTATTTCAGTACCTTCTCGTCATGCAAGGTGAACTCAGGGTTAGTCCTACCTTTCTCGATATCTTCTTGTACTGTTCTCAGATAAGGATCTGATTTGATAGTTGTCTTGACTTCATCCATTATGTCTGGTATAATCATCAATGCAGCAAACATATTTGAAAACCGATGAATAAACCCTTGGTTGGCTGATCCATCCGTTGTACCTATCACATACTGCTCGTTGCCGTGATTGAATACCCTTCCGGTAGTACACATTGTTGCAGTCATGCTAACTTCTCCTTGCGATTTTATCATTGCCTTTCTGCTTAATGCATCCGCTACTACGTTCGCTTTTCCTGGATGGTACTGGATATCACAATCATAGTCTTTCAATAGTTCCAGCCATCTTCTTTGTCTCATATTCAACTCCTTCTGATTAAATAAATAAGTAAGACTTTTAAGGTCCGACTTAATCTGGAATTTCTCCCCGTATAGGTAATGTCTCCATATCTTGACAGCATGTACTACTGCCGCTAGCTCCAGATCATGAGTGGGATAATTTTTCTCATGTACCTTTAACTGTCTTGAAGCATAAGCAATCACTTGCTCTCCTTGCATAAGCACACATCCCAATCCCAGTCCCGATGCATCAGTGTATAAAGTAAAGGTCTGTCCTGGAACGAGAATAGTCAAGATCAGAGCGGATATCAATCTGGTCTTCAGCGTTTGGAAACTCTTCTCACATTTACCGGTCCACACAAACTTTTCACCTTTCTTAGTCAAACTGGTGAGAGGTACGGCTATCCGAGAATAGTCTTCTATGAATCTCCGATAATAACCAGCTAGACCCAGAAAACTTTTGATTTCCAAAATGCTCTTTGGTGCTTCCCACTTCACAATAACCTCGATCTTACTGGGGTCCACTTTGATTCCTTCAGCGGATACTACATGGCCTAAGAAGGCGACTTCACTTAGCCAAAACTCACACTTTGAAAATTTGGCATATAACTTATCTTTCCTTAAACGCTGTAGGGTTGCGTTTATGTTCTTGATATGGATTTCCTTGCCCTTGGAGTATACCAATATATCATCAATAAATACTATAACCAACGTATCCAACATATCGTGGAAAACTCGGTTCATAAGTTCCATAAACGTTGCCAGTGCATTAGTTAATCCGAAAGACATAACCAAAAATTCATAATGTCCATATCTGGTCCTGAATGCTGTCTTCGGAA
The DNA here is from genome assembly GCA_028583415.1 of Protea cynaroides. Taxonomy (NCBI): domain Eukaryota; kingdom Viridiplantae; phylum Streptophyta; class Magnoliopsida; order Proteales; family Proteaceae; genus Protea; species Protea cynaroides. Next base: position 63,292,788 of record CM053271.1, read on the forward strand.
TATCACCTTCTTTAATCTTCAGCTGATGATAGCCTGATCGAAGATCGATCTTAGAAAATACTTTTGCTCCTTGTAACTGATCGAACAAGTCATCGATCCGAGGTAGTGGGTATCGATTCTTGATTGTCAGTTTATTCAACTCCCGATAGTCGATGCGTAATCGAACGCTACCATCCTTCTTCTTTACGAACAACACCGGCGCTCCCCATGGTGATATACTGGGTCGAATATAACCCTTGTCCAGTAGTTCTTGTAGTTACACCTTCAGTTCCTTCAGTTCTGTAGGAGCCATTCTATAAAGTGCTTTTGACACTGATGCGGCTCCAGGTATAAGGTCTATCACAAACTCTGTGGCTCAGTCGGGTGGTAATCCGGGTAGTTCCTCCAGAAATACGCCAGGATAGTCTCGCACGACGTCAATGTCTTCCATTCGTGGTGCTTCCTTGGTTAGGTCGACCACTGACACTAGATACCCGACTACCCCCTTCTCAAGGCACTTCTTAGCTTTTAGTGCTAAAAGTATGAGCTTACGTCTCCGGGGAAGTTTGGTTCCCGAGAAACTGAATTCTGATCCTTCTTTGTCTTTGAACGTTAGCTTCTTTTCGGCGCATAACAGATTTGCAGAATGCCGAGCTAACCAGTCCATTCCCAAGATGACAACAAAGTCTGCCATCTCAAGTTGTATCAAGGTTGCATCTAAGGTCTTTTCTCCAATGAGAACTGGACATGGTCCATAACCTTTCTCTAATTCCACTTCTAACCCCATCGGTGACCGTACAAGTAATTTGTAGTCTAATGTTTTGATTGTTAAGTTTATCTTCTTTCCGAATGACACAGATATAAATGAATGAGTAGCTCCTGAATCAAAGAGTACTCTGACAGGTGCGCCATTTATAGGTACGATACCTGTGATTTATTTTAACTTAGTCTACATGCTCACATAATGTAATTACAACTTCAGAAGTTTCAGTCATACCTGTGACCACATCGGGTGATGCGGCCGCATCCTCCGATGTAACAGCATATACCCGTCCCTGATGGAATTGCTTCTTGGGCTTAGGGCACTCTCTTGCCATATGTCCTGGCTGGTTGCAGTTAAAACACTTCGGGCTTTCAGAATTTGGCTTTTGCTGAGATTGAGCTGCTGAAGTAGTCTTGGTTGCAGCAGTAGAATTCTGAGGACGGAAAGGCTTATATGTCCTGTTATTGCCTCCTTTGTAAGAATTTCCAGCTGGCCTTTTGATGCCTCTATTCTGAGTAAAATAATTCTCCTTTTGGCTCGATTCTATAACTCAAGCAATCTGGACAGATTCATTATAAATTCTCTTTTCTAAGCCCACAACATGTTCTTTGATGTTTCCTCTCAGTCCCGCGACAAACCTACGGGTTTTGGTTTCTTCTTCTTGCATACTCAGTGGTGCGAAGAAAAACAGCTCTTCGTAGCGCTGTTGATATGCATCCACTGACATCTGTCCCTGATATAGACTCAGGAACTCCTTCTCCATCGAATCACCGAAGCTCCATGGAAAATTTTTCTCAAAGAAGGCGTCTTTATATATAGCCCAAGTTAGTAGGGCGTGCTTGGTCAGTAGATATGCCTTCATGTATTTCCACCAATGATGTGCGTCGCCCTTGAGCATGAAGGTGGCACATAATACTTTCTCTTCCTCTGTGAGAGTCATCATGAGGAAATTTCTCTCCATCTCATCTATCCAGTATGCTGGCCACAACGGATCAGACGGTTTGCCGTTGAATTCCTTAGGTTTCATCTTCAAGAATCTCTCCACTAGTCGAGAGTGGTCCAACTGATTTTGGGGGTTTGCCCCAAACATATGGGGTGGATACTGGTAATTACCCTGAGCTGCATCTGGAACCTGCACTGGAATCTGTGCAGCAGGTTGTTGAGGTGTCTGAGGAGCTGGGTGGTTACCCACCCGTGCTGAACTGGCTTGTCTTGTGTGCATGGGTGCAACCTGAGTGGCTTGAAACATAATGCCCATGGCAACTTGCATCTGAGCCTGTGCGTGTTGCATCTGCTGCAACTGTTGAGCCAGATTCATCACCACGGTTGTTAGCTCTGGTGGTGGAGGTGGCAAATTTGTAGGGTTTGCCTATTCTGGATTATCCGATGCATAATTATTTTCCTGACTAGTCTCCTCCACGGGTGGTGGTGGTGGAACTGCATTCCGGGTCTGTCGGGTTACTCTACGTCCAGACATAATTCCTTTCTGTGATTGGTGGTGCCTGAAAATTATCAAAATAGGTGAGAAGTCATTTATATTTCATGCAGGCTCGCTAACCGATAATCAATTCCAATTCTAGCTCATTTTATAAAAAAAATACTGTTTTTTCTATGCACGGTCGATGGTGAGGGTCGATGGTATGTCCGACCCTTGGTATCCGACCCTGGGAATGACCTGTTCTTCCCGAGAGCTGAGGGTCGATGCGAGGGTCGATGGGTATCTGACCCTCAGTTCCGACCCTTAGTTTTCTGTCAGATTCACGAGAGCCGAGGGTCGATTCGAGGGTAGATTGTTCTAGTCGAATTGTCCGACCCTCGGACTAAAAATCAGATTTTTAAGATCCGATTTTGGGTCATTTCTTATTATTTCCCTCCCGTTTCGACTCGCCTCTCCTCTCTGAGTTGCTACAGTGCTACTCCACTATTGTGGGTGGATTTTAGTCCGGATTTCGATGTCCATGTTCTCATTTTTACCTGTTTTTAGGTTTCCATTTCTAGATTTTTTCCCATTTAACGTGTATTTTTCAAATTAAACTTTTTCCAACCGTAAAAATTTGATTTTTATTGGGGCTGTTGTTATTGGTGTCTCGAGGAATGAAAGCCCTCAAAAATTTTTGAGTTTCATCGGTTGGTTATCGAGAAACTTGAATTTTTCCCTTTTTGCCCTAATTTGTCGACATTATTGATTTTTCTTGAATTTCTTCAAATTGGACATCGTTAGTTAAAATTTCCTACTGCATGTGGGTTGTAGGGTATGTTTAAACCTACGTAAGTTCTCATGCCCACTCGTATGGTGAGAAATGGGGCTTTATGGTCAACTTACGTCGTTATTAAATCAAATTTTGGATTTTTATCCTATTAACTCCTTATTTTCCTTCTCTATCTTAATTTGCAGATACCATGGCTCGTACCAAGGTACCCAGAGTGCGTGATCCACTCCGCTTCCGTTCTAATGAAGTCGAGGCACAGTATACCGACTATGCCTGTAAGAAAGTGGAAGGTGGTCGTATGGTGAACTTGGCTGAGCTAGCCTTGTTCAATGTAGAGAGAGCATTTAGTGAGATGGGGTGGCTCCCTGTCATCACCTACGACGCGTGCTCATGTCTGGATTTGATGCGCCAGTTCTATTGTAATCTCCAGGTGGTGGGGAATTACAATGACGTTGAGCATGGTCAGGAGTTGCGCATCACCAGTTACGTTAAAGGGGTGCATATTTCATTTGACTATCGGCAACTGGCCGATCTGCTGGGCATACCTTACGACGGCCCCATGGTGTACTGTGCACCTGGAGAGCCACAGTTTGTTTCTATGGAGATGAGGGCAGAGATCGACAACCAGCTGCTATGACCTGATCGTTGGCAGATGAGAGCTTGTTATCTGCGTCCAGCTCCACGGGTCTTCTGCAAGATTATCCAGCATAATCTGATCTCGCAGAGTGGGCACTATGAGAGGGTTTCTCAGCTGACTCAGTTTCTGATATACAGTATCTGCACTCGCCAGCCCGTCTACCTTCCATACATTATCATGCGGACTATGATTAGTGCTACATTATCCGGTCATAGGGGTAATCTACCCTATGGACGCATGATTACAGTGCTATTGACCCGTCTGGGGGTTGACCTGGTAGATGAGAAGATCCAGGAGAAGACCTTCTCGTCGCCTCTAGATTGGGAGGCAATCTACAAGATGGGTATGCGGGATTCCCAAGTTAGTGATGAGGAGATGAACACGATGGTGCGCCCTCACACTCGTATCGAGATGGCTGATGCTGAGGCTGCTGCTGCCGCTGTAGAGCTCGTGTGGATCCCGTCAACGATGATAACCGTATGTATATGGATGTCGACTCGATACCACTGCCTTCACCTACGCATGCGGCTGGTGTTGGTACTTCTTCTACGGTGGGTCCTGTACCGGAGATTGGTCCTTCGCATGCGGTTGGTCCTTCACTCCCACCTTCTGACATGGTGGAGATGCTACAGGAGATCAGGGAGGCTCAGCGCAGATCTGATCTGAGGATGGAGGAGTTGCTAGATGCATGTGAGAGTCGATGAGCTGTTAGCCGCCCAGTGCCTATCAGACACGTGGATGGGAGAGCTTATAGAGGTACAACGTGCGACTGATCGGAGGGTAGCCGATCTCACAGCTAGTCTACAGACGACCCAGACTCAGATAGCCTGGTTGACTAGAGTCTATGCTGATGACTATGACCGGGATCGTGAGGCCCCACCTCCTCCTTCGCCTCCAGCTTCTTGATTGTACTTATTTTCTTGTACTACAGAGTAACTGTCCGGGTTGTGGATTGTACTCTGCTTTAGTTATGTATATACATTTTGTTTCTCTCACTCATTGTATGTAACTTGTATCCCCTTTAATAGATGCATTATTCTCTTTTTAATTTTGGTCTCAATCATCACTTGTGCTTACAGTGTGTTTATATTACTATTTTTTTTATACTTTTTATCCTATCTCAGTTCACAATTGTCTCGAATGTATGTTAGTTCAGCGGACAAGGCCTGAGATGCTCTGATACCATGTTGTCACACCCCAATTCTGCACTATTTGAGATCCTGGTTGAACCATTGGTTTATTAGCGGTTCATCATATCATTCTGAATAGTGCAGAATTGGGGTGTGACAGATAGCGTGTGGTCACATATATTGCAACCACAGGTTCGACCACACGATAACAACAAGCATATTTTCATACCAAACAAGGTTTTTGACTACTGTAACTTTGTAAACTTAAACCCTAACTTACATATATAATTGTTTAGGTTCCTAATAGATTCAAAGCGACTTCCAAAGCTTGGGAGAAGAATAAACATCAATCAAATGTGAGGAAACATGACCTAACTAATTGGCTAATATTAAGCTATTTTATTTTATCGAGTCCAATGCAATGATTGATTCTATGCTTGTATGCTTGTAATGTGCATCTCACATGTCATCCGATATTCATGTTATTACTGCTCATGCATATTTATTTCTGTCTATTTATAATATGATGATGATGATGATGATGCTAGGAATAGGCATGTGATGATGTGTGTGTGGTTAGTGTACTTGAAGCGAGTGGAGCATCCGGGGGATGACGTGACATTGTGGTTCATCCTGGTCACTAAAGTCTAGCTATATCTCTACTCAAGTCTTGTCCACTGACATCGTCGTATCGCCATTACCTTAGCAGAACTATTACGTCGTAGGGCATCAGGGGAGGTGGTTTCGGACCGTGTAGTCTTCGAATCTACAGGGAGGCCTTAGCTCTATCCCTATGGACGTAATAAGGGATGCTGGGGTGAGGCCTTGGATACACTGGATGACATTAGGATTAGTTAGTTGTGAACCTAGTTTGCAAGCCCTCGCCAGCAGGGGCTTACGTGTTGGTATGGGTAGGGCATTATGGGAAGTGTTGGCGATGTGTGATCCAGACACTTTAGCTCTATTTCTATTCCATGGTGGGTGCATATCGGACAACAATGGTGTTTGATTCATTGGGCAAATTCACACACTCATGTATAGAGGTGCGGGGGCCTCCAAACCTTTGTATAGCACATTGTAAACTTAAAAACCAGACCAAAGATATGAATTGAATGCATGCATATGTTTGTTCCATTGTTTTGTTCACTCATTGAGCTGAAGTTAGAGAGCTGACCCTCACGTGTGTAATTCTTTTTAGTTTTTGTTGTTACAGGTATTACTATTGAAGACTACATGTATATGCCAATGTATGGATAAGTGGCAGTTATGGATATGCAAGCTGTGGAGGACGAATAAGACTAGTCAAGCAAGTGTTTCCACCATGGTTACGCTTAGTGTTTAATTTTTGTATTTTGATACTTGTAATATGTATTAAATATGTTTTAGTTAATTGGAGATAACTGGATCATTTAATTATTTATCATGTAGACCTCAGTTCCTTATTAATAAGACTTTCGCTATTTATTTATTAACTCTGATTATTACTGTGGAATGTGTTTGGTTTAACATGGTTGGCATAGCCTATATGAGATCCTAGTTTGAACCATTGGTTTTCGTAATGGTTCATCACACCATTGGTTAGTCCAGAATTACGGTGTGACATTAAATGTTATGCCTGAGAGCATAGTGTTAGATAGAGGCTCATGTTTTATCTCAAAATTTTGGGATGGACTACAGAAAACGATGTAAACAAAGTTGAAGCTTAGTACCGCATTTCACCCTCAAATCGATGGACAGTCGGAGTGGACTATATAGATCCTAGGAGATATTCTCTGAGCCTGTGAGATTGATTTTAATGGAGGTTGAGTTGAGAAGTTGTCGCTGATTGATTTTGTTACCAAACTACCATATAGATGTCACCTATGAAGGATGGTACGGTAGAAATGTTGAACTCCTTTGTTTTGGAATGAAGCCAGAGAAGAGGAATTGTAAGACCTGAGTCTATTGAAGAAACCCATCGATCAATAGACAAGATCAAAGAAAAAGGGCCAAGATAGCTCGGGATTGTCAGAAAAGATGCCAAGACCTCGAGTTCGCCATAAGTGACAAAGTGTTCTTGAAGAAATCACTTATGCATAGTTTGAAATGGTTCAACAATAAGGGAAAATTGTATCCTATATATGTTTTGGATCTTATAAAATTTTGGAGAGAAGTGGAAAAGTTGCATATCAACTAGTTACCGCCATCCATGTCTAGTGTGCGCGACGTATTTCACGTGTCTCTGTTAAAGAAGTACGTTAGAAATCCATCACGGGTATTGACCGTAGATCCACCGAATTTGACAGAAGAATTGACCTTTGAAGTGCTACCAGCCTAGATCACCAGTTGGAAGGTACAACATCTTCGGAACTGGGATATTTATTATGTGAAATTAACCGGACAAAGCCAAGACATGGAAGAGGTTGCATGGTGTGAGGACAAAGATGGAAATCTTTTGAAGTCGCCACCTAGATTTAGGTCTAGGACCTTAGAAATGTGAAATCTCACCCCAAGGTAAGACTTCGATTGACTCATGACCCTTAGATTGGATTTCTGGTCCATCGAAGATTGGGTAAGTGTCAGGTTACGGTTATGGGAAGGGGTTAGGCACCCAAACCGTCCGATCAAAATCGGTCTCCTATACCTTTCCTATGCTAGACTCTATTTGCTAAGCCAAACCAAACCAAGGGGTTTGATATCATTGAACCGAATCTGTATCCATCAGATTGCCTACGTATCACGGAATTATTCCGAAAATCAGGTTCACCATCGTAGTTCAGGTGTGATTAAAGTTTATGGATGTGATTTATGCTTGTGCATGATTAAGTTCTTTGTTCAAGTTGAAATTTATGCTTGAAAGGTTGAGAAAATCCTATGGGTTAGGATCTGGATAGTCCAAGTGGACTGATAGATAGTCCTAGTGGATCTAAGAATAACCCTATTTGGGTTGGAATGTGGATAATATCCTAGTGGATCTATGGATAGTCCAAGTGGACTAAGATGTGGATAACCCTGCCTTAAATATGTGGGGATATCCTAGTGGATCTATGGATAGTCCAAGTGGACTAAAGTTTGGGTAAATATCCTAGTGGATCTATGGATAGTCCAAGTGGACTAAGGTGTGGATCCGAATTTGGGTTTCTCCCAAATAGCCTACGTATCCTAGGGTTTGCCCTAGGAATCAGAATCCGCGTAGTTCGGGCATGATGGGTAGAAATGGGAATGGATATCCTAGTAGATCTATGGATAGTCCGAGTGGACTAAGGTAAATATCCTAGTGGATCTATGGATAGTCCAAGTGGACTAAGGTTTGGATAACCCTTTTTGGGTTAATGATTGAGAACCTATTCTAGGTTTAGGGTTTAGAACCTATTCTAGGTTTAGGGTTTGCCGAGGGAAAATCGTCCTAAATTACCCTTTTCATTCTGAATTCTAATTTTGGAAGGTTTGGCAAAGAATTCTCTTTCTTTATTAAGGTTTTATTATTCCCATTATGCCCTTCCCAAGAATGTGGGTGCCTAAATGCACGTCCCCACACCTAATATGTTTGCTAGGTGTATAGATATGGCAATTCGACTAGGGTGTTGCATAAATTAAATTATTGCCCAAAATAGAATATTCTATCTAAATATGGCATATAAAATATTTATGGCAAGAAATTAACATGTAGTAAGATTGTTTAAAAATCTTTCAAATATGACATGTATTGCAAATAAGGCAAGAGCCTAATATGGTAAGATCTAATATGGCAAGATCTAATATGGCAAGATCTAAGCATGGTAAGATCTAATATGCATCTACATATCAATATGGAAAGTACCAATCATAGAATGCATATATGACATGAATTTTTCAAAAAAAGAAAAAGATCTTATATGCTATTTTCTAAGCATAGTAAGACTTAAAAAAAATTAAGATTTTGCTAAAATATGGTAAAAATTTATCTATTCTACCAAAAATAGCAATACATGGAATGTGGCAAACATGGTATGCACAATCCAAACAAAGCATATGAATGCTCCAAATATAGCCATTTATCCAAATATGGCAGAATTCATTTAAACAATCATTGATGTTATAATGAATGAGACATCAATGAAACTTTTTTTTTTTAAAAATTCAAAATTATCAAAACAAACACATGTTCAATGTTCTTTGAAAATTGTAATTCTTATGAAGGAGTTTGGGAAGATTAATGACTCAAAAATGTGAAAATTGTGACACCAGGTTCCAGATAATGGACAAAACTATGAACTGTATTCAGATTTGTCACATTATACAAGAATGACCATAAGTAGGTCTTTCAAAACTCAAATCAAGCTCAAATTTTTTTCATAGAAAGATGACTTGATATATTATATTTCATATGAAGGATTTGAATCCCAACAGAAAGCAAAAATAGGTCAAAGACATGCCCTAAGACCGAACATGTGCATTGGTCAAATCTGTTCCAGATTTTTGACCAGCTGCACCATAAATTCCAAATAAAATTCTATTCTTAATGAAAAATTAAATACAGACATATGTCTATGTAGATAACTGTCTGATCTAAAATTTCATTAAAAAAAACAAGTTAAAACAGTATTTTTTCTTTGTGAAAAATGACTCTTTCAATCATGCAAATCAGTACATCATGACAGATTTAAAATCAGAGCACTATGCACTTAAAAATTGAAATCAATTCATGAAAAAATGAACAAAATATGAAACCAGTGCCATTTTTTAGGAGACTTTCATGTCAAAAAAAATCATGTTAAGTGGATTCTCTGATTATGGCCATAAGGCCTTTGTCTAGAGACTTTCCGATGGAGGATTGTATTGCATCCGAGAAAAATAGCAATTTCAAAGACAAATTTTTTGATATATTTCCCAAATTCCAAATGGAACGAAATTTTTAGGGTAGTCTTCTATCATATCAGAGAGACTCCCATAAAATTTTGGGCTTCAAAATTTTAGAAAAATACATATGATGTACATCCTAAGTTTGAACCTTAAATCTAGAATTTTTAGATCAGAAAACCACTTTATGAAATTTGCAAAAAACATCAAACATCATTGTACATCATTCAAAAATTCATCATTGAATAGCTTAGACAAATTATCATTCATGAAAAATGTTAGCCATAGGCATCCTAACATTAACAAGCATGTAATAGAGCATTCATGATTGAGATTTCATGAAAATTAGCATTTTTCAAGCAAAATTGGCATTTGGGCATTATAACGACCTCTAAATTTGTTTAGAGTACTAACCTTGGGCTCAAATCGAGAGAAACCGTTGATGAAGGGTGATTGGAGGTTGTATCAATCCCCTTTGAATGTGAATCCTCCTTCTCCTCTCTTCTGCTTCTTTCTCTCTTCTCTTTCTCTCTTTTCTTCTTCTCTTTTCTTTCTTTTCTCTTTTCCCTCTCTTTCTTTCTTCCTCTCTCACGTTTTCTCTCTCCCACTCACGTTTCTCCCTCTCTCTCTGGTCTGGAAAAAAGGATCCTCCTCTTGCCTATTTATAATTTTTCACTCATTTTCTAGAAGATCCTTTTTTCTAAAAAAATATTTTTTTCCTTTTTCTTTCCTTCCTTTTTTCTTTCTTTCTTTCTCCTCTCTCTCTTTCAACGTTTTCTTTCTAGAAAACGTGAAGGGGAACTTTTTCCCCCTTTTTCTTTTTTTTTTTTTTCATTTCTTCCTCTCTCTTTCCTTTTTTCCCTCAAGAACTCTTTTGGATTATCTCAAAACCCTAAATCCCCTTCTCTTTCACGTTTTCTCTCTCCCCTCTTTCCTTTTCTTCTCAAAATCTTTTTGGATTATCTCAAAACCCTAAATCCCCTTCTCTTCCACGTTTTCTTTCCTTTTTTCCTCAAAAATCTTTTGGATTATCTCAAAACCCTAAATCCCCTTCTCTTTCACGTTTTCTCTCTCCCCTCTTTCCTTTTTCTTCTCAAAATCTTTTTGGATTATCTCAAAACCCTAAATCCCCTTCTCTTCCACGTTTTTTCTCTCCCCTCTTTCCTTTTTCTTCTCAAAATCTTTTGGATTATCTCAAAACCCTAAATCCCTTTCTCTTCCACGTTTTTTTTCTCTCCCCTCTTTCCTTTTTTTTCTCAAAATCTTTTGGATTATCATTTACATACAATAATATATATTATATACATATATACACATATATTTAATAACATACATACATATACATACATATACATACATATATATATATATATATATATATATATATATATATATATATATATATATATATATATATATATATATATATAATATAAATATCGTGCACATAGATGAACTGATTCGAAATGGGTTGAGACTGACTTGGGTTGACAACTGATATGGGTTGAGCTAGGTTGGACCAAAACTGGTTCGAACTGAGTTGACTTGGACTGATTGGAATTAACTGGGTTTCTTCTCCTTGTCATTTCATGGGTCATTCCCGCTATTATCCCGCATGGAATTTTTTGATGGCCTCTATTCCAAATTTTTTTGCGTTCATTTTGTAGAACATTAAAAATGAGGAATATAGGAACTTGAATCACCTCATTTGGAAGTAAAATGGTCAACTTATGAATTTTTGAAGTTTAAGCGGACCAATTATCGATAATTTGGCTGACCATTTTGCATGAGATCCTTCAGAGGCTTTTACCGAAAATATTTTACGTCTACTTTGTAGAGCACTAAAAATGGAACATAATGAGACTGAAATCACCTGAATCCGATGTAGAACGGGAAAGATATGAAGCTTTGAAGTTTTGACGATCATTTTGCATGCAAGTTTGCATGGGACCCACTGGTGACTTCTACCCGGGATTTTTTACGTCCACTTTGTAGAACATCATGAATGAAGAATAATGGTCTTGGAACCATCTGAATCCGATGTCGGATGATCAAGATATGATGATTTGAAATTCAAACAATCCAACTTACGATAATTTGCATGAAAGCCCCTGGGATTATTTATGATAATTTCAGAAACCTCCCTTATAGGTATCATCCGACTAAAACGGTCGTATCTTCCTCATTTGATACCAGAATTGAGCAATTCTGGTCTCGTTTCGAAGATAATTCCATGACCTATGCATCTATGCAGATAATAGCCCATGACCCTACTGTGGGGATCAGTGGAGAATTACAAATCTTTGGGTTAAAGGTCAGAAACCTACCATATTGGTTCACTTATGCCGAGGGTGGCAAAAATGGGGTGCTTACAGATGCCCCTCTTTAGCCGAGATTGTTATCAGTTGAAGGCTAAAGATAAAAGAACCACATTTTTTGGGGTATGAGTGATATTGTTTATTGGGCTGCACTTAGGGTAATTCTTCCTAAACTGCCTACGTATTCTAAGGGTGTCCTAGAAATCAAGCCCAGAACGTAGTTCGACTGGCAAGAAGGTTTGCTCTTCTTGGAGAATTGATGAATGCTCTTCTTGTATGAAGCTAGGCTGTGAATACAGGGTTCATTTGTAGGCTGGGAACCTCTTCTTGCTGAGATGGAACTTATGATGCAAGGTACGTGCGGGCTTGGACCCGGCTTGATCCATTTATAGGCTGATAAACCTCTTCTTGTATGAAGCTAGGCTGTGAATACAAGGCTCATTTGTAGGCTGGGAACCTCTTCTTGCTGAGGTGACTCATGATGCAAGGTATGTGCGGGCTTGGACCCGGCTTGATCCATTTGTAGGCTGATAAACCTCTTCTTGTATGGAGCTAGGCTGTGAATACAAGGTTGATTGCATGAGCTTGGGCTCGGCTTGATTTGTCTGGATGGAAGACTTGATGTCTTTCCTTAAGATTTTGGCTTGAGTACCTGCATTTGTCAGAACATTGAAGATTTCATAGATCATATGGATGATTACGTTGAATCAAGTGTTTCTTTATTGAATCTAAGAGACGTAGTTCATGAAACACACTAGAATTCAAAAAAAATAACCTAAAATGCTATTGGTTTCTTGATTGGTGCAACTCTAGGGAGTGTTTGAACATTTCTATTGTTCCATTCACGAGCAATGGTATCAACCAGATCTGATGTCAACTTTATGGGAAGTTCATAATCAGTTACTTCTCTGTTGGTGCTTGCTGGGATATTGAATTGCTGAGGTAACCTTGTTGGAGAATAGAATGAGGTATGAGTCAACCCCATGATCCGGACATGCAAACTATTTTCTGTATTTGTGACAGCCCGCTCTTGCTTCCACCAAGTGCATTTCCATCTGATGTCTGCTGTGGTTATTTCTTTGAGGCGGCTAAACCAGTCTGTGTCCATCTGATAAGCCATAGGATCTGCTCTCTTTGCCAATTGAAAAGGGTTGAGGGTCGTCACTTCAGATTCCTCAACTAATCCTAACCTTTCTGTTAACCAGATTTGAAGAAGATATGGTGATCCGCTGAAATTGTTCAACTCAAACTGGTCTTGATGAGTTGCCATGAAGTCAAGGCCCTTTAATGTCTCGGCCAACACTGTAGGGATGATATCAAAACCTTGTCTTGCATGCTTTATGAGATCTATTATGACGGGAGATTCCGGATTCAGTGCAACTTTGTAGCAATAGTCGGGCTATGCTACAATATAGGTAAACATGTCTTCTCTGAACTTGTGCTTCTTTCCTTGTTGGACTTGTATGAGCATATGACTTGATCATGCGCTTTATCTGTAGCCGTTGATCTTGTACAAAACGGCACATTTCTTTCTTGTCCCAGTTGAAAAAGTCTTGTATCTCCCGCCTTGTAATCTTTTCCCCGGATATGGCTTGAAGATCTTCCGCTTAGGTGTGAGCAAAAGGCAAGCTCCAAATTCTTCCACGGTTGGGCATAACTTCGACTTCTCCCATCCCAAAAACATGAACCGTCGGATCCCGGCATTGAGCGGCCGCTTTTAAAAGGTCCGGGCATAATTTTATGGTTGTTAATTGAGGAAGTGCCTCCAATTGATTCTTTCGTAAGAATGAGCTATCTTCTGTGAACTCAATACGCCAGCTTCAATTTTTCAGTGACCTGTCCATCTCTGTAATTCCGTCTGACGGATCAATGTATTATCAGCCTCCCGGCTGTGACCTGTAGGAATCCCGACATACAAATAGAGGTTAAAAAATGAATCATTGGAATTACCTTCAATTATTGTTGTTTAGATATATTGAAAATGCCCTTAGAAGGTTGCACATGAAATGTATACATATGATTGACTCTGTCTGAGTTTAAAGTACTTAAATCTATAGACATGACGAGCTAAAATGGAGGTCCAAAAGGGACTGACAAGAAACTGTCCAGGTGGGTTTGCCGCCTGAAGGAGTTTGTGGTTGTTTATGTAGAATGGGCATATCTTCCCGAGAAGATCCCATTTTATGGGCTTTGGAATGGATGGGCTTATTGGAATCTTGGGACGCCGTCGGATGTAATGAACGACAGATAAGAGTTCCAGCCAGACTTTTCTTCTTTTTTTTTTTTTTTTATTTATTTATTTCTCAGATTGATATACTCATGAGAGTTTACATCAAATGATATGAAAAATGGGCTTTGATATGTAACTCTTGGGAAATCCATTGGATAGATGGACGGATGAAAGAGTTTAGCCAACAAACAGGAAATTCTTTCTTTGATCATGATGATAAGAAGAACCATTCCTGGGTGAAAGGTGTTGTGCCCCATTGGAGAATCCAGTCAACCATGTCAGTAAGTTCCTCAAATGATTGATGCCTGTTGTTGATGTCAGCAGGTGAGAGACAAGCCTTCTACAGCCCCCCTTTTTTTTTTTTTTTTTTTTTTTTTTTTTTTTTTTTTTTTTTTTTTTTTTTTCTTTCAATACCAAGTCCCCTACTGTCAGGTGACGAACACGCACCTTTTTGTTAAAGGTTGCTGCCATTCTTTGTTGGTATTTTCTTACATTATCCATTGCCTTCATTCTTCTTTCATCAACGAAGTTCAGCTCGTCATATCTGGATTGCAACCACTCAGCTTCTGGAATCTTGCATTCCATCAAGACCCTCAGTGATGGCACCTCTATTTCTACTGGGAGGACTGCTTCCATACCATATACTAGTGAATACGGCGTTGCCCCAGTAGATGTTCTTATGGATGTTCTGTATGCCCGGAGTGCATAAGGTAGTTTGTCCGCCCAATCAACATTAGATTCCGCCATCTTCCGGAGGATAACCTTGACATTTTTATTGGCCGCCTCTACGCCCCATTTGTCTGTGGACGGTAGGGAGAGGACCGATGCCTTTTGATGTGGAACTTGTCACATAATTCTTGGACTCTCCCTCTGAAGTGTTGTCCTTGATCTGAGATTATAGACTGAGGCATTCCATGCCGGCATATGATATACTCTTGTAGAAATTTAGCCACTTTGTTTGTTGTGAGCTTGGCGTATGATTGTGCCTCTACCCACTTTGTAAAGTAATCGATGGCAACCAAGATGAATTCATGCCCATTCGAAGCTTTAGGGTGAACCTTTCCAATCACATCTATGCCCCAGGTTGAGAAAGGCCATGGAGAGCTAAGAGTATGCAACTCTGCTGGAGGCACGTGTATCAAATTAGCATGGATTTGGCACTTGTGACATTTCCTTACGAACTCTGAACAATCTGCTTCCATTGTGTTCCAATAATATCCCATTCTGAGAATCTTCTTTGCAAGCATTCTAGCGTTCATGTGAGGTCCGCATATTCCTTGATGGACCTACTCGATAACATTTTGCGCCTGTTCCTCGTCGATACAGACTAACTGCACTCCTTCATGGGATCTTTTGTACAGGATATCTTCGCATAGTATGAACTAGGAGGCATATCTCCTAAGAGACTTCCTCTCACCTGTTGTAGCTTCCACTGGATACTTTCCTTCTTTGATGAAATCTATGATAGGAGCAAACCATGGCCGACCATCGACTGTCAATGCATTCACTTCTTCCAAGTGGACTGGCCGTACTCTCTTCTCTATGATTAGTGGTTTGATACGTCCCAACGGATCATTTCCAATCATTGAAGCCAAGGTGGCCAATGCATCAGCATACTTATTGGTATCTCTTGGGGAGTAGTCAAATTCAATTTGCTCGAACTTCCGAGCCAGGGTTATTGCACATTGCTGATAAGGTATCAGCTTCTCATCTTTGGTTTTCCAATCCCCTCTGACTTGGTAGATAACAATTGATGAGTCACCATAGACCTTTAATCTGCAGGCCCCTATGGCCAAAGCTGCTTTTAGTCCCATGATACATGCTTCGTACTCTGCAATGTTGTTTGTGCAGTCGAAGTCTAATCTGTATGAAAATGGTACAAATGCTCCTTCTAGATCTATGAATAAGATGCCGGCCCTATATCCCATATGATTTGCGGCTCCATCGAAGAACATTATCCATGTGTCATTCTTCCCCTCTTCTTGAGTTGTGTAGACTTCTTCATCTGGGAATACATCTTCCAAATGTCTGAGGTTATCTTCAATTGGTAGAGCCGACAGATGTTCTACAATTACACTCCCTTTGATAGACTTTTGAGTAGTGTATGTGATGTCAAATTCGGACAACAACAATAGCCACCTAGCCAATCTTCCTGTTAAAGCCGGTTTCTCAAATAGATACTTCAGGGGGTCCATTCTGGAAATAAGTATGACCTTGTAGGATAACATGTAATGTCTCAATCTCTTTGTTATCCAGACTAGGGCTGTGCATGTCTTCTCCAGCTGTGTATAATTGGCTTCGTATCCTGTGAATTTCTTACTCGGGATAGTATACTGCCTTTTCGTCTTTCCATCCGTATCATGCTTTGGGCTATCATTGACCCCATAGAAACCTCTAGTACGACACAAGTAGAGGAGTAGCGGTCTTCCCGTGCTGGTGGGGCTAAGACTGGTGGGTTCAACAGATATGCCTTAATCTTGTCAAAAGCCATCTGACATTGAGGGTTCCAATCCTTTGGCTGGTCCTTCCTGAGTAGTTTGAAAATTGGTTCACACGTTGCGGTGAGATGTGCAATAAACCGGTTGATGTATTGAAGTCTTCCCAAGAAACCTCTTACTTCCCTTTCTGTTTGAGGAGCCGGCATTTCAGAGATGGCTTTTATCTTGGTTGGGTCAATTTCAATTCCTCTTTGGCTGACCATAAAACCTAGCATTTTGCCGGCTATAACCCCGAATGCACATTTTTGGGGGTTAAGCCTTAGTTTGTAGTGCTTGATCCTTTCAAAGAATTTCCTTAACGCAGGGGATGTGACCTTCTCCCGGTGAACGATTTTACAATCATATCATCTACATACACCTCTACCTCCTTATGGATTAGGTCGTGCAAGATTGTAGTAGCCATCCTTTGATAAGTTGCCCCAAAGCATTCTTCAGCCCAAATGGCATCACGATGTAACAATAGGTGCCCCAGTCAGTTATGAAGGCGGTCTTCTCCTTGTCTTCAGGTGCCATCTTTATCCGATTGTACCCCGAGAATCCATCCATGAAGGACAACGAGCATGATTTGCGGTGTTATCCACTAGGATGTCTATCTTTGGTAATGGAAAGTCATCTTTGGGGCTGGCCTTATTCGGGTTTACGTAATCAATGCACACCCTCGTTCTTCCATCTTTTTTAGGTACAATGACCACATTTGCTAACCACTCTGGATACTTCGTAACCTCAAGGAATCCTGCGTCAAACTGCTTCATGATATCCTCCTTAACCTTAAGGGTCCATTCAGGCCTTAACCGCCTTAGCTTCTGCTTACATGGCCTTACGTCTGAGACCAAAGGTATCTTATGCTGTACCACTTCGGGGTCTATGCCGGGCATATCTTCATAGGACCAGGCAAATACTTCTTGGAATTCCATTAGTAATTCCGTCATTTGTTTGGTTTCCTCTTCCGTCAAGGTAGCACCGATCTTTATTTCTCGAGGTTGCTCTCTTGAACCAAGGCTGATTATCTTGAAGTCTTCACCAACAGGTTGAGCTTTCTTCTCCTCCGAGGCTTGGATGGATTGTAATATTTCAGGAAATGGTTCATCATTCTCATCATTTTCAAAGTTAGAGTTAGAAGGAGAAGGAAAGGAAGAAGTAGACGCAGAGTAATTCAAAATGTCATGTTTATTCATATTCAAAAGCAGAGGTACAGAGGAAATGGTTCCAAGTGGAACGAACTCAAAATTTGAAACGGACTCAATCTTATCTAAAGACCTCAGGACCCTAGGCTCAGACATAGTCATTATATGTGGATTACATGGCAACCCCCTTGGGTAGACAAAATTATCATGACAACTCCAATTGGGGATTATTCCTTTGATGGGTAGGGTGAATTGTTGTACATCGGGACTCCTATCTTGGTCTTCACCGGTGAGCGTCATCACTTGATCATCGTCGAACAGTTTGCTGATGTTGATCACTTCGTCTCAGATTTTTGCTTCTTGCTCGCTCTTGGATCTTGACTTGCTCGAGCTCTTCCCAATCAAGGGTACAATCATGGAATATTTCGAACCCGGGTACTTGCTTTTGAAGGTGAGTGCTGAACCAAGGTTCTGAAAATCCACAATAAATGTTGTTTTCTCCTTCTTTGACAAAATACCCATTTAGGGTCCTTGAAAACTGGATATCCTGTACATTGTATAACCCCTCGAGATATTGCATGACAGACTGCCGTCCGTCCTTTGAGGTCGCCAGTCCCCACTAACTCTATCCGATGCTCTTATTTTGCTGCTACCATACTTACCACTATACTTGTATTTCATCCTCTCGAACTTCCGAAATCCTTCGTCGGCTCCGCTCTGCTTTTGCTTGATTACTTTCGGATCCCCTTCGGTGGGGGTATACCCCAGCCTAAATCTATACTCATTGATCAATAGAGATAAGAAAGTGGTACTACCATGTTGGTGGGAACCAAGGCCCATACCCGGAAAGTAGAGCATGTTAAGTAATTGACGAAATGAAAAAGGCAATGCGTACTGTAGGATCCGGCTCGGTTGTGGCTAAGATGTTGTCAACTTGAAACCCTCCGAGAGAGAAATCCTGCCTTGTATCCCCTTGTAACTCTTCATTACTCCGTCCGGTGGCCAATGTATTCACAGCTGCGAGTCTGCGTGTATTGTCACGATTGTACCCTTGTAGATGAATTTAATCTTCTGGTATAAAGCGGATGCCACCGCATTGGCCTGATGGATCCATGGCCTACCCGAAGCATGCTGAATGAGGCGAGAGATATCAATGACTTGGAACTCTGTTTCAAACTCAGCCGGTCCTACTTGAATTGGTACTTGTGAAGACACCCAATATAGCCCTTCCGGTATTGTCGTACGCCTTGATGGTCATATCCGAAGGTTTCAACTCGACTCGCTGAAGCCTAGATGCTTGAACGTACGGAAAGGGAATACATTTAAGGCTGACCCATTATCAACCAAAACTTGAAAAATGCTATTGCCCCGGCATCCGATGGTAATATGCAGAGCTTGTATGTGATCCTTACTTCCTTGAGGAAGATCTGCATCTCCAAAAACAATTGCATTAACGGCGTATCTACCCCCTACTAGCATGGCTAGTTCTTCTCCCTCCATTGAAACTGGGACCTGAATGCTTGCCAGAGATTTCAGTACCGCGTCCCTGTGGACCTTGGAAGCCATCAGAAGTTCCCAAATGGACACATTGGCTTGGGTCTTTTGTAGTTGTTTCAAGACCGGGTTTGGAGGTTCTGGTTGATTGGCGGGTCCTTTACCTTTCTCTCTTACGGCTTGGGCCGGATCACTTACCATCAGGTGAGATGGTTTGTAGTTCTTCCCTGTTCTGGTTTACGCTATTTCTTGCTCATCCTCTGGGAATATGAACTCCATCTCAAGGAAACGGTTGTCAACTTGATCTACTTCTCTCTCCTCATCTGAGAGGTAGATGATGAATGGTTCTTCTTCTTCTTCTTCTTGTGCTTGTGCTATAAGGTGTGATGAATCTTCCGGGAAATAGAAATCATATTCTTCTTCTTCTTGTTGATGACTTCCCAACATGTTTATTTCGTCACCAGATGTGACAACCATATTGCTTACTCCTTCTATGACTGTAGTAAGGTCTGAGGGCTTATCTCCCCACTCTATGAAATTGATGCTTTGTGGTGAGGGAGGGGGATTATTCGCCACTGACACTTGTCGGGGCTGGACCTTAAATTTACCGGAATCCAACAGATCTTGTATGGCATGCCTTAATGTATAGCAATTGTCCGTATCATGCCCATGCTGATTGTGGTACTTACAAAAAAGATCCATACGAAAATTCGCTGGAAGAGGGCTTGGAGGTGGACGAGGGTCGAGCACCGTCAACTTCTTGGCTTGTATTAATTTATCCAGAGCCTTGGACCGGGTCATCCCCAAATCGGTAAACTGCCTCCTTGGTCTTTCTTGCTGTGGTGGGGTGTAATTTGAACTTCCCAAGATCAATGGTTCAGAATTGGTATTAGCTATTTGCTTTACAGATTGATTTCCTGGGTTTCTTGGTGGGTACGCCCTTCTATTTGACACCCCTTCTGACCTTTCTGACTTTCCTGGTAATATATCTCCTCGGGTTATGGCGTCCTCCACTTGTTGCCCCGCAACCACGAGCCCTTCGAATGATAGGATGGCCTGGCCGAAGATGTATGTTTTATATGGCCCGCTTAAACCTCTCATCATTATCTGCACTTGATCTCTTTCAGAGGGTCGATCCCAAAGCTTTGCTGCAACACTTCTGAACCGGGTCAGATAGGCCGTGAACGTCTCTCCTTGTGCTTGAACCATGGTCTCCAATTGCCTACGATGGGTCTCTAACTCCGTATTGTAGGAATAGAAACTGATAAATGCTTTGGTGATATCTGACCAAGAATGTATCTGTGATGGTTTCAGATTCATCAACCATCGATGAGCCCCACCCGTGAGTGAGAATTGGAATGCCTGTCCTAACTGTTCATCAGTGAATCCTTCGCCTTGCTTCAATAGACCTGTGAAGGATCTTAAGTGGGCCCTGGGATCTCCGGTCCCATCAAATTTCTCGGTGGTCCATTTAAACTTGGGAGGCAGTTTAGTTTCTGGAAAGAAGCATAATCCTTCGGCATCAATAATTTGGCTTTCTACTCCTTTCATGCCCCTTAGTATTTTTTCCACTTGACTCAATCTGTCACTGTATGGGCCATCTTCTTCCTTCGATTTCTTAGTCACCGGGGTAGCCTGAACGACGGACTGTTTATGGGGAACGACACCTTCCATATCTTCGAAAGCTGGGTTTATGAAAAATTTTGACGCAGCTGCATTAGGGGTACCTGGTCCTTGTGGCGGTGCCATATTTACCCTTTCAGAGGTCAACCCTTGAGCCTGCAATTGTAATTGGATATCCCTTACTGCGGCAGCTATCATTCCCATGGTATCCTCCATCTTTTCCATTCTAGCATCCATAGTGTTCGCGACTTGGTTTGATCCTTCAGCCATTGATTCAGTTGGTGTGGTTGAGATGGGACTAACTGGCTTTGGTGTGTACACCCTAGATAATCTCCCAGTAACGGGATCCCTTATCCAAGAGGTAGAAATGGTTGTAGTTTGGGCTGACTCCTTGGCTTGGGTACTTGAAAGGAACCCAAAAGTGATAAATATTAGGACACTAAGATAACGGAAGTGGAAAGAAGTTACGTACATAATCAAAGATGACTCAACCAAACAAGAGTTAGCTCCCTCATAAGAACGATTGGGTAAACATTGTCCGAGTCAATTTAATCGAATTTGATTAAGCCATGTGTTCAGTCTTGGGACCTCGTGATTCAAAAATGGATAATCAGTGGTACCAAGGTCTGGCCAATTGGATTACCGAATTCGATGAAATTGAAATGGATATATTAATCCGTCGTCCTTATTAGGGATGATTAGCAAAAGCGGTTCATAGATGAACAAACTAGTAAATTTCTTCTTGACCATGGTATCTAAGTCTTGACAGGGATTTTCTACTCATTTTTTGAAATCGACGTGTTAACAATGAGAGATTCGACACATCGAGCTTACTTAATGGAGGGTGTATAGTGACCGTCTACTATGATGTAGAACAGGTGTATACATACCCCATACTCCCAATGGGTGAGAGTTCAAGATGCTCATCGTGTAGAATCTAACATGTTGACCAATCGAGGACAAAAACGGGCAGAACTTCGACGTCTCGAACATGGATGTCATGGTTAAGCCGATTTTACTGGGTCGGTTCAGGGATGAACCAAAAAATAACAAACATTGGGCTACAATCTGGGTTAGGACAGAAAAGGCCACCTTGACGAGGATGGGGTAACCTATCACCAAATGCTCGATGAATAATGGGCCCCCCAATCCCTTTATATACTATGTTGCAAGGATCCAAGCGACGTGGAGTAGCATAACGCATTCCCGGGCGGACCCAAGAAACGCTCGTTAGAGGCTGCTCACCGGTCGTGGTCTCACAAAGTACAGGCCAAGGCTGTGTGTTTCTCCTAGCGGGCTGCCCCATATGCATGGGACCCGGTTCGGCTACTCGCACGAATGTGTGACTGAACCCATTCCCCCCAAAGCAATAATATACAAGCATAAATATAGTATCCTAAAATCTAGCATCCAATTCACACAAGGAAAGTTTTCATTTAAGAGTTTGACATTTATATCCCCGAAGGAGTCGCCACTTGTGAGGACAAAGATGGAAATCTTTTGAAGTCGCCACCTAGATTTAGGTCTAGGACCTTAGAAATGTGAAATCTCACCCCAAGGTAAGACTTTCCGCCCGATCAAAATCGGTCTCCTATACCTTTCCTATGCTAGACTCTATTTGTTAAGCCAAACCAAACCAAGGGGTTTGATATCATTGAACCGAATCTGTATCCATCAGATTGCCTACGTATCACGGAATTATTCCGAAAATCAGGTTCACCATCGTAGTTCAGGTGTGATTAAAGTTTATGGATGTGATTTATGCTTGTGCATGATTAAGTTCTTTGTTCAAGTTGAAATTTATGCTTGAAAGGTTGAGAAATCCTATGGGTTAGGATCTGGATAGTCCATGTGGACTGATAGATAGTCCTAGTGGATCTAAGAATAACCCTATTTGGGTTGGAATGTGGATAGTTTGGACATGTGGATAATACCTAGGATCTATGGGATATCAAGTGGACTATGGATAGTCCAGATGTGGATAAATATCCTAGTGGATCTATGGATAGTCCAAGTGGACTAAAGTTTGGGTAAGGGTTAGAATATGGATATCCTAGTGGATCTATGGATAGTCCGAGCGGACTAAGGTGTGGATCCGAATTTGGGTTTTTCCCAAATGGCCTACGTATCCTAGGGTTTGACCTAGGAATCAGAATCCGCGTAGTTCGGGCATGATGGGTAGAAATGGGAATGGATATCCTAGTGGATCTATGGATAATCCGAGTGGACTAAGATAAATATCCTAGTGGATCTATGGATAGTCCAAGTGGACTAAGGTGTGGATAACCCTTTTTAGGTTAATGATTGAGAACCTATTCTAGGTTTAGGGTTTAGAACCTATTCTAGGTTTAGGGTTTGCCGAGGGGCAAATCGTCCTAAATTACCCTTTTCATTCTGAATTCTAATTTTGGAAGGTTTGGCAAAGAATTCTCTTTCTTTATTAAGGTTTTATTATTCCCATTATGCCCTTCCCAAGAATGTGGGTGCCTAAATGCACGTCCCCACACCTAATATGTTTGCTAGGTGTATAGATATGGCAATTCGACTAGGGTGTTGCATAAATTAAATTATTGCCCAAAATAGAATATTCTATCTAAATATGGCATATAAAATATTTATGGCAAGAAATTAACATGTAGTAAGATTGTTTAAAAATCTTTCAAATATGACATGTATTGCAAATAAGGCAAGAGCCTAATATGGTAAGATCTAATATGGCAAGATCTAATATGGCAAGATCTAAGCATGGTAAGATCTAATATGCATCTACATATCAATATGGAAAGTACCAATCATAGAATGCATATATGACATGAATTTTTCAAAAAAAGAAAAAAGATCTTATATGCTATTTTCTAAACATAGTAAGACTTAAAAAAAATTAAGATTTTGCTAAAATATGGTAAAAATTTATCTATTCTACCAAAAATAGCAATACATGGAATGTGGCAAACATGGTATGCACAATCCAAACAAAGCATATGAATGCTCCAAATATAGCCATTTATCCAAATATGGCAGAATTCATTTAAACAATCATTGATGTTATAATGAATGAGACATCAATGAAACTTTTTTTTGAAAAATTCAAAATTATCAAAACAAACACATGTTCAATGTTCTTTGAAAATTGTAATTCTTATGAAGGAGTTTGGGAAGATTAATGACTCAAAAATGTGAAAATTGTGACACAAGGTTCCAGATAATGGACAAAACTATGAACTGTATTCAGATTTGTCACATTATACAAGAATGACCATAAGTAGGTCTTTCAAAACTCAAATCAAGCTCAAATTTTTTCCATAGAAATATGACTTGATATATTATATTTCATATGAAGGATTTGAATCCCAACAGAAAGCAAAAATAGGTCAAAGACATGCCCTAAGACCGAACATGTGCATTGGTCAAATCTGTTCCAGATTTTTGACCAGTTGCACCATAAATTCCAAATAAAATTCTATTCTTAATGAAAAATTAAATACAGACATATGTATATGTAGATAACTGTCTGATCTAAAATTTCATTAAAAAAAACAAGTTAAAACAGTATTTTTTCTTTGTGAAAAATGACTCTTTCAATCATGCAAATCAGTACATCATGACAGATTTAAAATCAGAGCACTATGCACTTAAAAATTGATATCAATTCATGAAAAAATGAACAAAATATGAAACCAGTGCCATTTTTTAGGAGACTTTCATGTCAAAAAAAATCATGTTAAGTGGATTCTCTGATTATGGCCATAAGGCCTTTGTCTAGAGACTTTCCGGTGGAGGATTGCATTGCATCCGAGAAAAATAGCAATGTCAAAGACAAATTTTTTGATATATTTTCCAAATTCCAAATGGAACGAAATTTTTAGGGTAGTCTTCTATCATATCAGAGAGACTCCCATAAAATTTTGGGCTTCAAAATCTTAGAAAAAATACATATGATGTACATCCTAAGTTTGAACCCTAAATCTGGAATTTTCAGATCAGAAAACCACTTTATGAAATTTGCAAAAAACATCAAACATCATTGTACATCATTCAAAAATTCATCATTGAATAGCTTAGACAAATTATCATTCATGAAAAATGTTAGCCATAGGCATCCTAACATTAACAAGCATGTAATAGAGCATTCATGATTGAGATTTCATGAAAATTAGCCTTTTTCAAGCAAAATTGGCATTTGGGCATTATAACGACCTCTAAATTTGTTTAGAGTACTAACCTTGGGCTCAAATCGAGCGAAACCGTTGATGAAGGGTGATTGGAGGTTGTATCAATCCCCTTTGAATGTGAATCCTCCTTCTCCTCTCTTCTGCTTTTTTCTCTCTTCTCTTTCTCTCTTTTCTTCTTCTCTTTTCTTTCTTTTCTCTTTTCTCTCTCTTTCTTTCTTCCTCTCTCACGTTTTCTCTCTCCCACTCACGTTTCTCCCTCTCTCTCTGGTCTGGAAAAAAGGATCCTCCTCTTGCCTATTTATAATTTTTCACTCATTTTCTAGAAGATCCTTTTTTCTAAAAAATATTTTTTTTTTCCTTTTTCTTTCCTTCCTTTTTTTTTTCTTTCTTTCTCCTCTCTCTCTTTCACGTTTTCTTTCTAGAAAACGTGAAGGGGAATCTTTTTCCCCCTTTTTTTTTTTTTTTCTTTTATTCCTCTCTCTTTCCTTTTTTCTTCTCAAGATCTTTTGGATTATCTCAAAACCCTAAATCCCCTTCTCTTTCACGTTTTCTCTCTCCCCTCTTTCCTTTTCTTCTCAAAATCTTTTTGGATTATCTCAAAACCCTAAATCCCCTTCTCTTCCACGCTTTTCCTTCCCCTCTTTCCTTTTTCCTCAAAAATCTTTTGGATTATCTCAAAACCCTAAATCCCCTTCTCTTTCACGTTTTCTCTCTCCCCTCTTTCCTTTTTCTTCTCAAAATCTTTTTGGATTATCTCAAAACCCTAAATCCCCTTCTCTTCCACGTTTTTTCTCTCCCCTCTTTCCTTTTTTTTCTCAAAATCTTTTGGATTATCTCAAAACCCTAAATCCCTTTCTCTTCCACGTTTTTTTTCTCTCCCCTCTTTCCTTTTTTTCTCAAAATCTTTTGGATTATCATTTACATACAATAATATATATTATATACATATATACACATATATTTAATAACATACATACATATACATACATATACATAAAAAAAATATATATATATATATATATATATATATATATATATATATATATATATATATATATATATATATATAATAATATAAATATCGTGCACATAGATGAACTGATTCGAAATGGGTTGAGACCGACTTGGGTTGACAAACGATATGGGTTGAGCTAGGTTGGACCAAAACTGGTTCGAACCGAGTTGACTTGGACCGATTGGAATTAACCGGGTTTCTTCTCCTTGTCATTTCACGGGTCATTCCCGCTATTATCCCGCATGGAATTTTTTGATGGCCTCTATTCCAAATTTTTTTGCGTTCATTTTGTAGAACATTAAAAATGAGGAATATAGGAACTTGAATCACCTCATTTGGAAGTAAAATGGTCAACTTATGAATTTTTGAAGTTTAAGCGGACCAATTATCGATAATTTGGCTGACCATTCTGCATGAGATCCTTCAGAGGCTTTTACCGAAAATATTTTACGTCCACTTTGTAGAGCACTAAAAATGGAACATAATGAGACTGAAATCACCTGAATCCGATGTAGAACGGGAAAGATATGAAGCTTTGAAGTTTTGACGATCATTTTGCATGCAAGTTTGCATGGGACCCACTGGTGACTTCTACCCGGGATTTTTTACGTCCACTTTGTAGAACATCATGAATGAAGAATAATGGTCTTGGAACCATCTGAATCCGATGTCGGATGATCAAGATATGATGATTTGAAATTCAAACAATCCAACTTACGATAATTTGCATGAAAGCCCCTGGGATTATTTATGATAATTTCAGAAACCTCCCTTATAGGTATCATCCGACTAAAATGGTCGTATCTTCCTCATTTGATACCGGAATTGAGCAATTCTGGTCTCGTTTCGAAGATAATTCCATGACCTATGCATCTATGCAGATAATAGCCCATGACCTGGGGATCAGTGGAGAATTACAAATCTTTGGGTTAAAGGTCAGAAACCTGCCATATTGGTTCACTTATGCCGAGGGTGGCAAAAATGGGGTGCTTACACATGGGAAAAGAAAAATGTAATGTGGAAACAATATTCCCACCTTTTGGACTCAAAAGGTACATCTAACTTTTGAGGATGAAATTTCTTTCGAGGGTGGGGGAGTTGGAAGATCCGTGCGTGTAAATTTTGAAGATGAAATTTCTGTTAAGGGTGGTGGAGTTGTAAGACCCGCACGCCACGAACCCAGTCTAACCTTACGTTCTCATGTTGTGACCGGTCATCCCATCATAATCGGCTCAAGTGAACCAATTGTATGAAGAAACCACAAGATGAGGTAAGCGACAAGTCAAATTTAGTTGGTGTGGTTGACTGTTTAAATTTGTGTGAAAACAACCAGTTAAAAACAAAAGACCAATAAATTTTGGATATACAGTGGCATTTTTTAGGGGTACGGTCGCACATATGGTCGACCATATTGAGACCGTACATTGTATGGTCGACTGTTTTGAAAATGTATGGTTGATCGATTATGCAACCGCACGATCGATTGTACGAACCCAGAACCGACACCGTGTTTAGGAAACTTTCCTAATTTGAGGACTCTTTCCTAATTGAAAGAGGACTCTATATGGAGGTTTTCCCCTATATAAAGGATGTCCCTTAGCCTCTCTCACTCTGTTAGAAACTAAATTGAAACTCTAAACCTAAGAGAGAAAGAGAGAGAGGAAGAGAAGGAGAAAGAGATTTAGAGAAGAAGGCTGAGAGGAAGGTTTTTGCAGGGAAGAGTTCTATCTCTCTACAGCAAGCTTAAGGTATGGACTTGACTCTGTAGGGTCGATCAGATAGAATAGGTTTTTTTTAAATTGATATATGGAACCTAATGCAATGATTCAGTTATAGGTTTTCTATGGAAATCATAGAGAGTAGGGTAGGGATAATTGATAAGGATAAACTGTGATTAAAGGCCATAGAATGATTTTAGGATGAATCTCATTGATGAGCCAAGAGGAAGAACTCATATGAGAAGTAAAAATTAACCTAACTACGTATGGTCGCAGCTATGGTCGACCATAGGATGACCAGAGTATCGACCATAGCCTTTCGGGAAGAATTCAAGAAACGTATGGTCGCAGGTACAGTGGCATATAGTGTGACCATAGGGTATCGACCGAACATCATACGGTGGCGTATATTGTGACCATTGGATCGACCATAGGGTATCAACCATACAATAACAACAAGTATATTTTGAGGCCAGATATGGTTTTTGACTATCACAACTTGGTAAACTTGAACCCTAACTTAAATACATTAATTATTTAGGTTTCCAATAGATTCAAAGTGATTTTCAAAGTTTGGGAAAGGAACAAACATCAATTAAAGGTGAGGGAATAAGACCTAAACTAATTGGATAATAACAAACTATTTTACTTTATTTGTCCAATGAAATGCTTGATTTTATGTTTGTATGCTTCTAATGTGCATCTTACATGTCATCCAATATTTCTGTTATATAACATGATGATGATGATGCTAGGCATATGCATGTGATTGTGTGTGTGGTTAGTGTGCTTGATCCTAGTAGAGCATCAGGGGGAGGACATGGCATTGGTTTTGTAAGACATGTACTCCACTAACTTGATTTCATCGTGTCGTGCTAGCTCTTTCCATCATTTCTGGACTAAGTGGATTGAGCATGTGAAGATAAATCACAAACCAGGTATGAGAATCGAGTTAAAAATACTAAAAACATACCTAAGGTCGCATGCCTGAGTAGGTACGGTCAACCATAAGGAAGGCAACCAAAAATATAAAATCCAGAACCCCAAGGTCAATGATTTTGACCCTACGGTCAACGATTTATACGACCGTATGATCGACCGTGAGGAACCCAGATCAGACTTTGAGTTTTGGAAACTTTCCTAAACTAAGGGATTGCTTTCCTAATTGAAAGAGGACTTTATATGGAGAGTTTTCCTCTATATAAAGGATGTCCCTCAGTCCTTTTTCACTCTTTTTGAACATTAGTAAACCGTAGAGAAAAAGAAGGAAGAGAAGGAAGAGAAGGAGAAGAGGATAAAGCTAAGGAAAAGAATTTGCTGAGAAGAGATTGGCTCTATATCATAGGCAAAGGTATGAAAAAAATATCTGGAGATGTAAACTCTAAGGAAAAAGACTTCTATGGAAGATAGACAATATCAACCTATTATGATCTATGTGATTTCCTTGAGAAAATCCCAAGGAGAACCATGAGGAGTGAATTTGATGATTAGGGTTGATAAGAAATTACTAATGATGGCCATTGGATGACCTTAGAATAAACCCCATTGAAGAACAGAAGAATGAACTCAGGAAGAACTCAAATTTCATGTAGACTGTGACCAAAAATCTCAAGGTCGCAGTTACGGTCGACCATAGCATGACCAGTATGACCCAAAGATCGACCAAAAGCATTCGAGATGATTTCAGAAATCATATGATCGCAGCTACGGTCGCACCATATGCGATCGTAGGGTATCGATCGTAGACAGTCAGGTCGATACAGCATGAGACCATAGGACCAATCAGACACCTATCAGTGCTCTGTTTTGATTTTTGACTACTGTAACATGTCACATGTGAACCCTAACTTAAATTCATATAACTTTTAGGTTGTTAAATCAATTCAAAGAGAATTTCAAGGCTTGGAAGGACATTGAGAATTGCTAACAGGTGAGGGAACAAGACATAAATTAATTGGATAATAACAAACTGTTTATTTTTATTGAGTCTAATGCCATGGTTGATTCTATGCTTATATGCTTGTAATGTGCATCTCACATGTCAGCCAATATTCTTGCTATTACTGTTCATGCATATTTAATTCTATTTATTTATAACATGATGATGATGATGCTAGGAATAGGCATGTGAATGTATGTATACGGTTGTTGTGTTGGATGCGAGTCGAGCATCAGGGAAAGGATGTGGCATGGTGGTCTTCGACCTCGTCACTAGACTCTAGCTCTATCTCTACTCAAGTCTTGCCCACTAACATTGTCGTATCGCCATTACCTTAGCAGAACTATTACGTCGTAGGGCATCAGGGGAGGTGGTCTCGGACCACGTGGACTCTGACTCTACCCAGGAGCCTTAGCTCTATCTCTATGGACGTATTGAGGGATGCTGGGGTAAGGCCTTGGATACACTATTTGGCATTAGGACTGGTTAGTTGCGAGCCCAGTTTGCAAGCCCTTGCCAATAAGGGCATACGTATTGGTATGGGTCAGGCATCAGGGGAAGTGTTGGTGGTGTTTGATCCGGTTTCTTTAGCTCTATCTCTATTCCATGGTAGGTGCATGTGGGACGGCAATGGTGTTTGATCCATTGGGCAAACTCACACACTCGTGTATAGAGGTGCGGCGGCTACCAAACCTTTCTATAGCACATTGCAAACTTAAAACCATACCAAAGATATGAACTGAATGCATGCACATGTTTGTTGCATTGTTTTGTTTGCTCACTGAGCCGTGATGTGTGCTCACCCTTTCGACGTCGAATATTTTTAGTTCTTGATGCAGGTCCTACTGTTGAAGAATATATAAATCCACCACATATGGACACGTTGCTGCGATGGACGTAGAAGTTGAAGAAGATGCACATGATTCATCGTATAAGTGCAACTCATGTGTTTTTTCTTAGGATTAGTTATAGTTTGAACATTGGATATGTAATTGATTATTTATTTTTATGTCTTCTGGTTTTGAGATAATTGGGTTAAATATTTATTTATCACTGTTAGACTCTCAGTTCATTATCTGTAAGACTTTCGCTTATTTTTTTATTATCTTTGATCAGTAATGTAGAATGTGTGTGTGGTTTGATATGGTGGGTACGACCTATGAGAGATCCTGGGTGAACCGTTGGTTTATTGGTGGTTCATCACACCATTCTGGTTAGACTAGAATTGGGGTGTGACAGGTTCAGCCTGGTTTTCAGATTGTAGCTCTATCTCTACTCAAGTATTGTCAACTAAAATTGTCGTATCACCATTACCTTAGTAGAACTATCATGTCATAGGGCATCAATGGATGTGGTCTTGGACCGTATGGTCTTTAACTCTGTCGAGGGGCCTTAGCTCTATCTCTATGGACGTATTGAGGGATGCTAGGGTAAGACCTTGGATACACTGGATGGCATTAGGATTGGTTAGTTGCGAGCACAATTTACAAGCCCTTGCCAATAGGAGCTTACGTGTTGGTATGGATAGGGCATCAGGGGAAGTGTTGGTGGTGTGTGATCTAGACACTTTAGCTTTATCTTTATTCCATGGGGGGGGGGTGGATGTGGATGACAATGGTGTTCGATCCATTGGCTGGGCTTATACACCGGTGTATAGAGGTGTGGTGGCCACCAAACCTTTATATAGCACATTGCAAACTTTAAAACCAAACTAAATATATGAATTGAATGCATGCATATGTTTGCGCATTGTTTTGTTTACTCACTTAGCTCAAGTTGGAGAGCTAACCCTCGCGTGCGTAATTCTTTTTAGTTTCTGATGTTGTAGGTATTACTGTTGAAGACTACATGGATACACTAACGTAGGGACATGTGGCAGCTATGGATGTGCAAGCTATGGATGATGAATATGACTTGTCAAGTGAGTGTTTCAACGATGATTACGCTTAGTGTTTAACTTTCATATTTGGTAGTTGTAATAGTTTGATATATTTATGTTTTGGTTACTTGGAGATAACTGGATTATTTAATTATTTATCATGTTAGACCTCAGTTCATTATTAATAAGACTTCCGCTATTTACTTTAGTATCTTTGATTATTACTATGGAATGTGTTTTGGTTTAACATGGTTGGCACAGCCTATATGAAATCCTGGTTTAAACCGTTGGTTTTTATGATGTTTCATCACATCATTGGTTAGTCCAGAATTGGGGTGTCACATTACCAATTGGGGTTTAGCTATTGGCATAGGTTTATTATTGACCAGTCATGGATCAGACTCTTTTGCAGCTAGAACAGGGTTCCAGACAAGTCCAGTTTAAGTGCTCATACGATGGACTGGGACTGCACTTGGAGAAATAAAGTGAGGCTTACTACTGGATGCCAGGAGGATGCCTATGATGGGGGAATGCTAGTATGATGCCAGGTCGGCGTACTTGGGTTGCATCTTGATTCTCTGGGTAATGTTTCAAATGAGGTGAGGAGCCAAGTGTGTTGCATTCGTCTCACCCATGCTTTTATATTTATTACAAGGATTTAGGTGTGATGTGACTTATGCGTGCTTATTCACAGACCATTAACCTTAATAACTTATCATGCATTGTGTGCTTGTCTGTGCTAATTTTTCACTGAGCGTGTGATTTTGCTCACCCTTGTACGTACACCTTTTTTCAGATTATTTTGTAGATAACTTAGATGATAATGATATGACTGAAGATAAAGAACCTAAAAAAGAATCGCATGATTCTTCATGTGAATGTGATGATTGTCTTTATGGTTAGAAGACATTGTTTTTTAAGGATAGAAGATATCTCTATCTGAGAGACAAGACTTTATTAGGATTTTTACTTAGTTTTGTTTATTTGTTCTAAACATTGTTTGACCCGTGAGGTTTTTATTTAAGTATTCAATACATGGTATTATTTTATTTTGTGTCATGGTTTAAAGACAGATAAACCTTTATACAATTATCTAATACAATTAGATTGGTTTATTGGTTCCTAGTTATTGATTCCGTTATTATTTGATTTGCACTCTAAAATTCATGTAATCTATGTTGTGATTAATGAAAGAGTTGTGTTATGTGATGACTGTGAATGGGTTCATGGTATGGTAGTACTTGCACAACGAGGAAACCATGGTCATACCAAAATGCCAGGGTTTTAGGGTATGACAGAATGTGGTACGCTAACTATTAAACCCTACCATCACGACAATCAAAATAAATCCAACACCACCATAATAAATGTTATAGATCTAAAGTATAGCGGAATACTAAATAATCAAACCACATCAACCGAAATTTTAATGATAATTATTATAATCCCACACCCATTGTAAGGTATCTAAAATAAAGTAATTACATTCATTAATCCAAATTATTCTCTTAGGCAACACACCCCCAAATCAAAATAATTAAAACCAGATATAATGTTTATCAAAATGATCATTGGGCCTATCCGTAGACACAATCATCACATTCACACATCGTATCATGGACGTCTTTATCACTAATGTCCACATAATTAAGTTTAGCATCGATCATACCTGCATCTAAAAGAGTTTGTGTATACTAAGGGTAAGCTCAACCATTGAGCTTTGCAAGGAAATTAAACGTGCAACATACATATGCATGAGTTAACAACTACGGTTTTGTAAATAACTGTAAGTGCCATATCAAGTCAACCTACACACATAATCTCTAGCTGTACGGGTCACTTCCAAAGAAAGAATACCAACTCACACAATGTACAGTAACATCCCCCAAATATGGGTTCATCATTTGGTCCTCTTGACTGCAACTCATCCATCCACATGACGCCGAACACTTGTGGAGGTGATAATTCCACTAGTCGACTCGCCCTCCCATCCATATTACGTTGTGTATGGAGAGCATTGCAGCTATGTTCATACCACCCTTTATTGAACCCATGCCATTACATAACCCTTTATTAGCTAGGGGTACAGTTTTAAGGGTGATTTAAATTCAACTTACCATGTCCACCTAATTAATCATATTACTAGACCGTAATGTCTCCAATGTCCTCTACTAACTCGGATTCCTCTTATGCCAGGTCTCAACACTCAGACTGGTGGGGTACTCAACACAGATCAAATGGATACATTCGAACCTTATGTGAGTCCTTCTACCCATTCATGGCAATGTAGATGCATTAGGATGGACCTAGGGTGGACCTATATACATCCAAATGTATAGGGGCCATCATTTTGATTGGGGGGGCTATAAAATAGCCTGACTGGAGGCACTACTGGATGGAACACCACCCGACAGCTTCCCCCCAATTCGGTGCAAGAAACGAGCGTGTGAGACACTCTCTTTCCTCAGGATTCTAAAAATTTGGTGTCCCAGTCCCTTATTTTACTCTCTTGACCTCGGGATTCGTAGAGTAGGCATTGGAATTGGTGAAGGAGCTCAAGATAGTGCCTTAGCTTTACTCTTATGAGGTAAGTCCACCTCACTCTCTCTCTTTCTCTCGCCTTTAGCTATAATGGTAGACATAATGAAGGTTACTCCTCCATTAATGGCCACCATTAATGGAGATAAATTAAAAATAGTAACATAGGTGGATTCATTACTGGTTTAAAGAGTTCACACTTCACTCTCTCTCTTCTAGCAACCATGGTAGACTTAGTGGTGGAACACTCCACCATTAATGGCCACCAGTAATGGATGACCAAAAAGCATGAACCCTAGAATATGATGTTTACCCACCTTGCTATTGGGGATGAAATGAGTCATTCATGACTCTAATCTCTTCCCCTAGCAAGGAAGAAGAATCCCACCAATTGGAAACCATAGTATGAATGTTGGGATGAAATGCCCCAACAATGGAACCCCTAAAACTCTGGTTCGAGTGCTTCTGAACACTCTCTAGAGGATTCATTGGGGGCGTATCCTCTAAAGACATACGAGCCATAGCCTTTGAAATCCATCGGAGGCTTCGGACATATTACACCTTGCAAACATATGGTATCCGAAGGATATACAGGAAGAAATACTACTCGGCAATGATTCTGGAATACATGCCATCTGTTCTTGGTAACCTGGTAACCAATAGGTGGATCCTAAGGATGTGAAGGATGACACACCATCCGTCTATCCCTCCAGTTTATTTGAATACTATTGAATTCTTTTAAGCATTGTGGCAAAGGGAAGAACCGTAGGATATACCATCCATATCCTCCATTTACCTTTGGTTTAGAAAGCCAATTTGCCTGAGTTGAGAATTGTGGGACCAACCATTGGGTTCCTAGCATATCTTGGGACCCATGTATAGACCTAAAAGACCTGTCCATATGGATTAAAGGTTATCTAATCAACTAACGAATAATTATCTAATGAAATGGGTTGCGAACTAGGGCAAGGTGTACTGAAGTGATTGCATTTATAGGGCATTGCAATTGCCTTATAAATGCAATCACTTTAGTACACCTAGGTGATGGTCTAATATTGTTGCTCCTTCTATCTCTTACAACAACGTTAATTCTATATGAAGGGCACTTAGAGTGGCAGTGGTAGCTTCATTCGACTCTTTTAGTAAAGCACTCGCAATGGAGTCTTCAGCTATTGGTGGAGGAGTAACATGAGATTTCGATAGAACGTAGTCTCCAGCCTTAGCTTCTTCTTTGCTTATCGCGTTTCTATCGAGGGCATCAGCTACTATGTTAGCCTTTCCTGGATGATAGTAGATATCACAATCATAATCCTTTAGTAACTCTAAACACCATCTTTCTCTCATGTTGAGTTCCTTCTGATTGAAAAAATAGGTGAGGCTCTTGTAGTCAGATATTATCTGAAATTTTTCTCCATATAAGTTGTGTCTCCATGTCTTGAGCATGAATACTACAGCGGCTAACTCAATATCATGAGTTGGATAGTTTTTCTCATGCTCTTTTAGTTGTCTGGAGGCATAGACGATTATTTTTCCTTCTTGCATGAGGACGCAACCAAGTCTTAATTTGGATGCATCAGTATACACCACAAGACCTTCTAATTCAGATGGGATGGTCAACACTGGAGAAGAAATCAGCTTCTCTTTCAGTAATTGGAATGCTGCATCACAATTCTCAAACCATACAAACATAGTTTCCTTCCTTGTAAGCTATGTTAGAGGAATGGCTATTCTGGAGAAATCAATAAAAAATCTTCGATAGTATCCTGCCAATCCAAGAAAGCTTCTAACTTCTGTAACTATCTTTAGAGCTTCCTAGTTGAGTACAGCTTTGACCTGGCTTGGATCTACTGATATTCCTTCGACAGATACGACATGACCCAAAAAGGTAACTTCTCTCAACTAGAATTAACACTTCTTGTGTAAGACTCGCACTCCACTAATCGGGTATAACCATGTCGTGCTAGGTCTTCCCATCATAGCTGGCTCGAGCGGACCAACTGTGTAAAGGAACTATAAGTCTAGGTGAGTAAATTAACCAAAAAATAATGTACTTTGGTTGTGTGGTCGACTGACAGCCATTGTGTGTCTGATCACTCAGTTAGAAAGTGAGGTCAGTCAAATTTAGTTGAGTGGAAGCACAATCTGCCTTGTGTGGTTGAATGGGTCTGCGACCACATACTCGACTACACAAATTTAGAACCGACTCTGAGAATTAAAAACTTTTCAAGTTTAGAGGATCTTTGTCACACCCTAATTTTACACCAACCAGAATGGTGTCATGAACTGTCTATGATGTAACGGTTCAACCAGGATCTCGAATAGGCTGTGTCCTTTTTCTTAAACCATACACATCTACAACCATAATCAGAGTAAATAAACAATAGTGAAAGTCTTTAATATTAATGAATTGAGTATCTAACAGTGATATCATAAATAAAGTATCAAATTATCTTTAATAATTGAAGACATAAAATAGAATAATTTAATCAATTACATATTCTAAATAATCCAATAAATAAATTTAATTAACGACGCATGAGTTGCACTCGCACGATGAATCATGCGACTCCATCATAGCTTCTGCATCCATTGCTGCAACATGTCCGTACATTGGAGCATTCACATAATCTTCTACAGTAGGACTTGCATCATTAACTAAAATATTCGACCTCGAAAGGGTGAGCACACATCATGGCTCAGTGAGCAAACAAAACAATGCAACAAACATATTTATGCATTCAATTCATATCTTTGGTTTGGTTCATAAGTTTGCAATGTGCAATAGAAATGATAGGTGGCCGCCGCACCTCTATACATGAGTGTGTGAAACAGCCTAATGGATCAAACACTAATGTTGTCCCATATGCACCAATCATGGAATAGAAATGGAGCTAAAATGCCCGGATCAAACACCGCATGACACTTCCCTTGATGCCCTACCCATACCAACACGTAAGCCCCTATTGGCGATGGCTTGCAAACTGGGCTCGTAACTAACCAATCGTAATGTCAAACAGTGTATCCAAGGCCTCACCCCAGCATCCCTCAATATGTCAAAAGAGATAGAGCTATGGCCCCCCAACAGAGTCAGAGACTACACGGTCCAAGACCACCTCCCCTGATGCCCTACGACGTAATAGTTCTGCTAAGGTAACGGCCATACGACGATGTTAGTGGATACAACTTTAGTAGAGACAGAGCTTGTAAGACCCGTGTCAATCTAACCCGGTCTTACCACCTTGAGCCAGGTTTACCCATCATGGTCGAGTCAAATGGACTAAGGGCGTGAAGGAGATCGAGATCCCAGGTATCAAATCGACCCAAAAACACTTAAAATAGGGGAAGGGTCGCATAACCAGCTAAGTAGGGTCGGACCTCCCAAAACAGAAAGTCAGACCCTCAGTTTTGAAGGGAGGGTCAGACAGCTTAGGACCCTAGGGTCGACGGGATCATCGACCCTCCCATCGACCCTCGGTTGCCGTAAGAAAATAAAATTAGGAAATTTCTTAATTTTCGATTGGGATTCTTTCTTAATCTCAATGGGACTTATTTAGGATGTTCCTACTCTATTTAAAGGATGTTCCTAAGCCTCTTTCACTCCTTTCACAACCTTAATTGAATTGAGAGAAAGAGAAGAGAAGGAAAAGAGGAAGAAGAAAGGCAAGGAAGAGAACTTAGCAAAAAGGAGAAGAATTTTAGAGGAAAAGTAATCTTCTCAGGTATGGATACTAATTCCGTGAGTTTCTACAGACTTTAGGTTAGTTATTGTTGAGAGTGTGATCTCGGAGAAACCCAAACCATCAATCTATGGTTAGGTTTCCATGAAAAACCATAGAAGAATGCATGAAAGCTATCTAGGTGGGTTATACATGGTTTCAGACCATGGAATGCATGTAGAATGGAATGTAGGAGCAAGCCATAGGATTCCAAACAGGAAGAATGGATTAAAAGAGGGAATTGGACCAAAGTGCACAGAGGGTCGCACCGAGTGTCGATGACCATCCGACCCTAGGTGTTCCTGACCATCGACCCTCAGTGTTCGGGAAGTTCAGAATCTGGGGAGGGTCGCACCTAGGGTCGATTAGGACTCCGACCCTACCTCCGAACCTCAGTTAACAGAGTGGTTTTTAAATCTGAAATTAATTCTAATTAAATTCTATCAACTTTGTTAGGTCTTCTAGCAATATAATAACACTATAAAGGTGATTCTAAAGCTTGGAAAAACATCTTATAGCAAGCAAAGGTGAGGAAGCAGAACTCCAAACTAATTGGTTAATAACAAAATTGTTTTCTATTTTCTTGAGTCCTATGCCATGCTTGATTCTATGCGAATATGTTTGTAATGTGCATACAGCATGGCATCCAGTATTTCTACTATTTGTTCATGCATATTTACATTATTATTTATAACATGATGATGATGATGATGATAGGAATAGGCATGTGCTTGTATGTGTGTGGTTGATGTACTTGATGCGAGCGAGTATCAGGGGAGGTGTGATGAGAACTTCAATAAACGTTAACCTTTGGCGGGTCTCAGCATTTTAGCTCTATCTCTAACTCAAGTCTTGTGCATTAGCATCGTCGTATCGCCATTACTTTAGCTGAACTATTGTGTCGTAGAGTATCGGGGTAGGTGGTCTCGGTCCTTGTAGTCTCTGACTCTACCGGGGGGCCTTAGCTCTATCTCTATGGACATTCTGAGGGATGCTGGGGTGAGGCCTTGGATACACTTTTTGGCATTAGGATTGGTTAGTTGCGCGCCCAGTTTGCAGCCCTCGCTAATAGGGGCTTACGTGTTGGTATGGCACTATATAGCAATAAACGTAATCTTTTTTATATAATGTTCATGATTGGGTGCATGTGAGTTGACGATAAACGTGATCTTCAGGTAACGTCACACACTCGTGTATAGAGGCGGGGTCAATAAACGCGATCTTTGGCTACCTAAACCTTTCTATTGCATACTGCAAACTTATATACCAGACCAAAGATATAAATTGATTTACATGCATATGTATTGTTGCATTGTTTTGGCTACTCACTGAGCCATGATGTGCACTCACCCCTCGACGTCGAATATTTTTAGTTGATGATGCAGGTTATACCATTGAAGACTATGTGAATGCATCTGCGTACGGGAATGTGGCAGCGATGGAAGCTGAAGCTGAAGTGGATACACACGCCTCCTCTTGCGAGTACAACTCGTGTGTATTTGATTAGATATTTTATAGGTTTCTTTATTGGATTTATTAAGACATGTATTTGATAATTAATTATGTCTTAGTTGATACAGAATAATTTGCTATTAAATTATTAGTATCATCTTAGTTCTCAGTTCATGTTATTAGAAGACTTCCGTTATTGTGTATTTACTCTGATTATGATTACGGATGTGTGTAAGTTTAGATAACGCGGGGATTGCCTATTTGAGTTCCTGGTTGAACCGTTGGTCTATTAGCGGTTCATCACATCATTCTGAATAGTACAGAATTGGGGTGTGACAACTTGGTATCAGAGCTTCTCAGGCCTTGCCCGCCGAACTAACATACATTCAAGACAATTGTGAACTGAGATAGGATAAAAGAGTAAAAACAGTAATATTAACACACTGTAAGCACAAGTGATGATTGAGAGTAAATTTAAAAAGAGAATAATGCATCTATTAAAGGGGAAACAAGTTACATACAATGAGTGAGAGAAATAAAATGTAAATACATAACTAAAGCAGAGTACAGTCCACAACCCGGACAGTTACTCTGTAGTACAAGAAAATAAAGTACGATCTAGAAGCTGGAGGTGAAGGAGGAGGCGGGGCCTCACGATCTCGGTCATAGTCCTCAGCATAGACCCTAGTCAACCAGGCCACCTGGGTCTGGGTTGTCTGTAGACTAGCTGTAAGATCAGCTACCCTCTTATCAGTCGCCCGCTGGACCGATAACAGCTCATCCACCCTCATACGCTGAGCGTCTAGCAACTCCTCAATCCTCAGATCAGATCTGCGCTGAGCCTCCCTGATCTCCTGCAGCATCTCCATCATATCAGCAGGTGGGCGTAAAGGACCAGCCGCATAAGAAGGACCAGTCTCAGGTGTAGGATTCACCGCAGAAGAAGTACCAACACCAGCCGCATGAGTAGGTGAAGGCGGTGGTATCGCGTCAACATCCATATACATGCGATCGTCATCGTCG
The DNA here is from genome assembly GCA_028583415.1 of Protea cynaroides. Taxonomy (NCBI): domain Eukaryota; kingdom Viridiplantae; phylum Streptophyta; class Magnoliopsida; order Proteales; family Proteaceae; genus Protea; species Protea cynaroides. The sequence continues at coordinate 63,333,064 of CM053271.1, forward strand.
ATGGGATCCACATGAGCTCTAGCAGCGGCAGTAGCAGCCTCTGCATCTGCCATCTCGATATGAGTGTGAGGGCGCACCATCGCGTTCCTCTCCTCATCACTAACCTGGGCATCCCGCATACCCATCTTGTAGATTGCCTCCCAATCTAGAGGCGACGAGAAGGTCTTCTCCTGGATCTTCTCATCCACCAGGTCAACCCCCAGACGGGTCAGTAGGACTATAATCACGCGTCCATAGGGTAGATTACCCCTATGACCGGACAATGTGGCACTAATCATAGTCCGCATGATGATGTATGGAAGGCAGACGGGCTGGCAAGTGCGGATACTGTAAATCAAAAACTGAGTCAGCTGAGAAACCCTCTCATAGTGCCCACTCTGCGGGATCAGATTATGCTGGATAATCTTGCAGAAGACCTGTGGAGCTGGATGCAAATAACAAGCTCTCATCTGCCAACGATCAGGACGGAGCAACTGATTATCGATCTCTGCCCTCATCTCCATCTCAACAAACTGTGGCTCTCCAGGCGCACAGTACACCATAGGGCCATCATAAGGAATGCCCAACAAGTCGGCTAGCTTCCGATAGTCGAAAGAGATATCTACCCCTTTGACGTAGCTGGTGATGCGTAACTCCTGACCATGCTCAACGTCATTGTAATTCCCCACCACCCGGAGATTACAATAAAACTGGCGCACCAAATCCGGACATGTGCATGCATCGTATGTAATGACAGGAAGCCACCCCATGTCACCAAAGGCTCCCTCTACGTTGAACACGGCTAACTCAGCCATGTTCACCATACAACCACCCTCAACCTTCTTACGGGCATAGTCAGCATACCATGCCTCGGCTTCATTGGAATGGAAGCGAAGGGGATCACGAACTCGGGGTACCATGGTACGAGCCATGGTATCTGCAAAATAAGAAAGAGAAGGAAAACAAGGAGTTAATAGGATAAAAATCGAAATTTTGATTTAATAACTACGTAAGTTGATCATAAAGCCCCATTTCTCACCATACAAGTGAGCATGAGAACTTAGTAGGAAATTTTAACTGACGATGTCCAATTTGAAGAAATTCAAGAAAAATAAAAAATGTCGACAAATTAGGGCAAAAAGAGAAATTTCAAGTTTCTCGATAACCAACCGATGAAACTCAATAATTTTTGAGGGCTTTCGTTCCTCGAGACACCAATAACAAAAGCCCCCAATAAAAATCAAATTTTTACGGTTGAAAAAAATTTAATTTGAAAAATACAAGTTAAATGGACAAAAACCTAGAAATAGAAACCTATAAACAGGTAAAAATGGGAGAACATACCTGTACGGATGACGTGGACGTCGAAACTCGGACTAAAATCGACCAACAATAGTGGAGTAGCACTGTAGCGACTCAGAGTGGAGAGGCGAGTCGAAACGGGAGGGAAATAATAAGAAATGACCCAGAATCGGATCTTAAAAATCTGATTTTTGGTTCGAGGGTCGGACAATTCGAGTAGCACAATCGACCCTCGAATTGACCCTCCCATCGACCCTTGGCTCTCGGAAATCTGACAGAAAATCAAAGGTCGGAACTGACGGTCGGATACCCATCGACCCTCGCATCGACCCTCAGCTCTCGGGAAGAACAGGTCATTCACAGGGTCGGATACTAACGGTCGGACATACCATCGACCCTCACCATCGACCCTGCATAGAAAAGATAGTATTTTTTTTATAAAATGAGCAAGAATTGTAATTGATTATTGATTAGCGTGCCTACATGAAATATAAATGACTTCTAACCTATTTTGATGATTTTCAGGCACCACCAACCACAGAAGAGAATTATGTCTGGACGTCGGGTGACCCGACAGACCCAAAATGCAATCCCACCACCACCACCCATGGAGGAGACTAGTCAAGAAAATAACTATGCACCGGGTAATCCAAAACCGGCAAACCCTACAAATTTTCCACCTCTACCACCAGAGTTAACAACCGTGGTGATGAATTTGGCATAGCAGCTGCAGCAGATGCAACACGCACAGGCTCAGATGCAAGTTGCCATGGGCATTATGTTTCAAGCCTCTCAGGCTGCACCCATGCACACAGGACAAGCCAGTGCAGCACCGGTAGGTAACAACCCAGCTCCTTAGACACCTCAGCAACCGGCTGCACAAATTCCAGTGCAGGTTCCAGAAGCAGCTCAAGGGAATTACCAGTATCCACCCCATATGTTTGGGGCAAACCCCCAAAATCAACTGGACCACTCCCGACTAGTGGAGAGATTTTTGAAGATGAAACCCAAAGAATTCAACGGAAAACCGTCTGATCCGTTGTGGCCAGCACACTGGATAGACGAGATGGAGAGAAATTTCCTCATGATGACTATCACAGAGGAAGAGAAAGTGCTATGCGCCACCTTCATGCTCAAGGGTGATGCACATCCTTGGTGGAAATCAACGAAGGCATATCTACTGACCAAGCATGCCCTACTGACATGGGCTATATATAAAGAAGCCTTCTTTGAGAAATATTTTCCACGGAGCTTCAGAGATTCGATGGAGAAGGAGTTCCTGAGTCTTTACCAGGGACAGATGTCAGTGGATGCGTACCAACAATGTTATGAAGAGCTGTTTTTCTTCGCACCACTGAGTATGCAAGAAGAAGAAATCAAAACCCGTAGGTTTATCACGGGACTGAGAGGAAACATCAGAGAACATGTTCTGGGCTTAGAAAAGAGAATTTATAACGAAGCTGTCCAGATTGCTTGAGTTATAGAATCGAGCCAGAAGGAGAGTTATTTTACTCAAAACGAAGGCATCAAAAGGCCAATCGGAAATTCTTACAACGGAGGCAATAACAAGACATATAAGCCTTTCCGTCCTCAGAATTTTACTGCTGTAACCAAGACTACCCCAGCAGCTCAACCTCAGCCAAAGCCAAATTCTGAAGTCCTGAAGTGTTTTAACTGCAACTAGCCGGGACATATGACAAGGGAGTGCCCTAAGCCCAAGAAGTAATTCCATCAGGGATGTGTATACGCTGTTACGTCCGAGGATGCGGCCACATCACCTGATGTGGTCACAGGTATGACTGAAACTTTTAATGTTAAAATTTCATTGAATGAGTATGTAGACTAAGTAAAAACAAATCACAGGTATTGTACCAAAAAATGGCGCACCCGCCAGAGTACGGTTCGATTCCGGAGCTACTCATTCATTTGAATCTGTGTCATTCGGAAAGAAGACGAAATTACCCATCAAAACATTAGACTACAAATTACTTGTACGGTCACCGATGGGGTTAGATGTGGAACTATAGAAAGGTTATGGACCATGTCCAGTTCTCATTGGAGAGAAGACTTTAGATGCAACCTTGATACAACTTGAGTTGGTAGACTTTGATGTCATCTTGGGAATGGACTGGTTAGCTCGGCATTCTGTAAATCTATTATGCGCCGAAAAGAAGCTAACGTTCAAAGACAAAGAAGGAGCAGAATTAAGTTTCTTGGGAACCAAAATTCCTCGGAGACGCAAGCTCATACTTTCAGCACTAAAGGCTAAGAAGTGCCTTGAGAAGGGGGCAATCGGGTATCTAGTATCCGTGGTCGACCTAACCAAGGAAGCACCACGAATGGAAGACATTGACGTCGTGTGAGACTACCCTGACGTATTTCCAGAGGAACTACCCGGGTTACCACCCGATCGAGCCACGAAGTTTGTGATAGACCTTATACCCGGAGCCGCGCCAGTGTCTAAAGCACCTTATAGAATGGCTCCTACGGAACTGAAGGAATTAAAAGTGCAACTACAAGAACTGCTGGACAAGGGTTATATTCGACCCAGTATATCTCCATGGGGGGCACCGGTGTTGTTCATAAAGAAGAAGGATGGTAGCGTTCGATTACGTATCGACTATCGGGAGTTGAATAAACTGACACTCAAGAATCAATACCCACAACCTCGGATCGATGACTTGTTCGATCAATTACAAGGAGCAAATGTATTTTCTAAGATCGATCTTCGATCGGGCTATCATCAGTTAAAGATTAAAGAAGGTGATATTCCGAAGATAGCTTTCAGGACCAAATACGGACATTATGAATTTTTGGTTATGTCTTTCAGATTAACCAATGCACCGGCAACGTTCATGGAATTTATGAACTGAGTTTTCAACGATATGTTGGATACGTCGGTTATAGTTTTTATTGATGATATATTGGTATATTCCAAGGACAAGGAAACCCATATCAAGAACCTAAACGCACCCCTACAGCGTTTAAGGAAAGAGAAGCTATAAGCCAAATTTTCCAAATGCGAGTTTTGGCTAAGTGAAGTTGCCCTTCTAGGCCATGTAGTATCCGCTGAAGGAATCAAAGTGGATCCCAGCAAGATCGAGGCTATTGTAAAGTGGGAAGCACCAAAGAGCATTTCAGAAATCAGAAGTTTTCTGGGTCTAGCTGGTTATTATCGGAGATTCGTAGAAGACTATTCTCGGATTGCCATACCTCTCACCAGTTTGACTTAGAAAGGTGAAAAGTTTGTGTGGACGGATAAATGTGAGAAGAGCTTCTAGACACTGAAGTCCAGATTGATATCCGCCCCGATTTTGACTATTCCTATTCCAGGACAAACATTTACCTTATACACTGATGTGTCGGGACTAGGACTGGGATGTGTGCTTATGCAAGGAGAGCAAGTGAATGCTTATGCTTCAAGACAGTTGAAGCTACATGAGAAAAACTACCCCACTGATGATTTGGAGCTAGCGGCAGTAGTACATGCTGTCAAGATATGGAGACATTACTTATACGGAGAGAAATTTCAGATTAAGTCGGACCATAAAAGTCTTACTTATTTATTTAATCAGAAGGAGTTGAATATGAGACAAAGAAGATGGCTGGAGCTATTGAAAGAATATGATTGTGATATCCAGTATCATCCGGGAAAAGCGAACGTAGTAGCGGATGCGTTAAGCCGAAAAGCAATGATAAAATCGCAAGGAGAAGTTAGCACGACTGCAGCAATGTATACTACCGGAATGGTATTCAATTACGGCAACGAGCAGTATGTGATAGATACAATGGATGGGTCAGCCAACCAAGGGTTTATTCATCGGTTTTCGAATATGTTTGCGGCATTGAAGATTATACCGGATATAGTGGATGAAGTGAAGACAGCTATCAAAGCAGATCCTTATCTGAGAACAGTACAAGAAGATACTGAGAAAGGTATGACCAACCCTGAGTTCACCTTGGATGACGAGAAGGTAATGAAATACAAAGGAAGAATATGTGTAAAAAAAAAAAGTAGGGGGGGCGTTAAACCCCCGATTGTTAAAGGAAGCCCCACCCCCCATTTTTTTGATAAAACCCGGAAGTACAAAAATGAATCATGATCTAAAGAAACTATATTGGTGGAGGGGAATGAAAGCAGATGTAGCTAAGTTCGTGTCTCAATGCCTAAATTGTCAGAAAGTAAAGGCTGAATGACAAAGACCCGCAGGACTGTTACAGCCATTACCGAAACCAGCATGGAAATGGGACTGCATTACTATGGACTTCGTCACGGGACTACCATTGACTCCTCGAGTAGTTGACGCAGTTTGGGTGTGTCACACCCCAATTCCGTACTATTCAGAATGGTGTGATGAACCGCTAATAAACCAACGGTTCAACCAGGATCTCAAATAGGCTATCCCCGCGTTATCCAAACTCACGCACATCCATAATCATAATCAGAGTAAATACACAATAGCGGAAGTCTTATAATAACATGAACTGAGAAACTAAAATGATATTAATAATTTAATAGCAAATTATTCTATTTTCATCTAAGACATAATTAATTATCAAATACATGTCTTAATAAATCCAATAAAGAAACCTATAAAATATCTAGTCAAATACACACGAGTTGCACTCGCAAGAAGAGTCATGTGTATCCACTTCAGCTTCAGCTTCCATCGCCGCAACGTTCCCGTATGCAGACGCATTCATAAAATCTTCAACGGTATAACCTGCATCATCAACTAAAAATATTCGACGTCGAGGGGTGAGCACACATCACGGCTCAATGAGTAGCCAAAACAATGCAACAGTACATATGCATGCAAAAAGTCAATTTATATCTTTGGTCTGGTATATAAGTCTGCAGTATGCAATAGAACGATTTAGGTAGCCAAAGGTCGCGTTTATTGACTCCGCCCCTATTCACGAGTGTGTGACGTTACTCGAAGATCACGTTTATCGTCAACTCACATGCACCCAATCATGAACATTATATAACAAAGGTTACGTTTATTGCTATATAGTGCCATACCAACATGTAAGCCCCTGTTAGCGAGGGCTGCAAACTGGGCTCGCAACTAACCAATCGTAATACCAAAAAGTGTATCCAAGGCCTCACCCCAGCATCCCTCAGAATGTCCATAGAGATAGAGCTAAGGCCCCCCGGTAAAGTCAGAGACTACAAGGACCGAGACCACCTCCTCTGATACTCTATGACATAATAGTTCTGCTAAAGTAATGACGACACGACGATGCTAATGCACAAGAATTGAGTTAGAGATAGAGCTAATGTGTTGAGACCCGCCAAAGGTTAACGTTTATTGACGTTCTCATTACACCTCCCCTGATACTCGCTCGCATCAAGTACATCAACCACACACATACAAGCACATGCCTATTCCTATCATTATCATCATAATCATGTTATAAACAATAAAGTAAATATACATTAACAAGTAATAGAAATATTGGATGGCATGCTGTATGCACATTACAAACATATTCGCATGGAATCAAGCAAGGCATTGGACTCAAGAAAATAGAAAAACAGTTTGTTATTAACCAATTTAGTTTGGGGTTCTGGTTCCTCACCTTAGCTTGCTAATAGATACCTTTCCAAGCTTTAGAATCACCTTTACAGTGTTATTGTATTGCTAGAAGCCCTAACAAAGTCGATAGAATTTAATTAGAATTTATTTGGAATTTAAAAACTACTCTGTTAACTGAGGGTCGAAGGTAGGGTCGGAGTCAGGATCGACCCTGGGTGCGACCCTCCCTTAACTCTGAACTTCCCGAACATTGAGGGTCGATGGTCAGGAACACCTAGGGTCGGATGGTCATCGACCCTCGGTGCGACCCTCGTTGCACTTTGGTCTAATTCCCTCTTTTAATTCATTCTTCGTGCTTAGAATCCTATGGCTTGCTCCTACATTCCATTCTAGATTCATTCCATGGTTTGAAACCATGTATAACCCACCTAGATAGCTTTCATGCACTTTCCTTATGGTTTTCCATGAAAACCTAACCATAGATTGATGGTTTGGGTTTCTTCGAGATCACACTCTCAACAATAACTAACCTAAGGTCTGTAGAAACTCATGGAATTAGTATCCATAGCTGAGAAGATAACTTTTTCTCTGAAACTCTTCTCCTTTTTGCTAAGTTCTATTCCTTTACTTTCTTCTTCCTCTTTTCCTTCTCCTTTCTTTCTCTCAATTCGATTAGGGTTGTGAAAGGAGTGAAAGTGGCTTAGGAACGTCCTTTAAATAGAGTAGGAACATCCTAAATAAGTCCCTCTGAGATTAGGAAAGAATCCCAATAGAAAAATATAGAAATTTCCTAATTTCTATTTTCAGCAGAATCCAAGGGTCGATGGGAGGGTCGATGATCCCGTCAACCCTAGGGCTTAAGATGTCTGACCCTCCCTTCAAAACTGAGGGTCTGACTTTTTGTTTTGGGAGGTCCGACCCTGCTTAGCTGGGTATGTGACCCTTCCCCTGTTTTAAGTGTTTTTGGGTCGATTTGATACTTGGGATCTCGATCTCCTTCACGCCCTTAGTCCATTTGACTCGACCATAATGGGTAAACCTGGTTCAAGGTGGTACAACCGGGTTAGATTGACACGGGTCTTACAACTCCCCCCAACTTATAAAAATTTTGTCCTCGAAATTGTACATACCTTCTGAATCAAATAAGTGAGGGTATTGCTTTCGCATAGCATTATCTTCTTCCCATATAACCTCTTCCATGTATCTACTTTTCCATGTGACCTTAACATAGTAGATATCTCTATTGCATAGACGTTGAACTTTTCGACTAGTGATTTCTGTTGGTGTTACTTCAAATGTCAAATCATCAGTCAATTCTGAGAAATCTACTGTCAAAACATGCGTTGGGTCTTTGACATACTTCTTCAATAGGGAAATGTGAAACACGTCATGCACACTTGACATAAATGGTGGTAGTGCTAACTGATATGCTACCTTTCCACGCTTAGCTAGAATTTCATACGGCCCGACATATCTTGGAATTAATTTCCCTTTCTGTCCGAACCTCTTCAATCCTCGCATAGGCGATACCTTCAAAAATACTTTATCACCTACGGCAAACTCTAGATCTCTTCGTCGAGTATCGACATATTGCTTCTGACCGTTCTGAGCTGTTCTTACTCTTTCCTTGATAATATCGACCACTCGACAAGTCTCTTTAACCAATTCCGGTCCAACAATACTACGTTCTCCAACTTCATTCCAAAACAAGGGAGTTCGACACTTCCTGCCATACAGTGCTTCATAAGGTGACATCTGTATGGTAGCCTGATAGCTGTTGTTATAAGCAAACTCGATCAGTGGTAACCTTTCATCCCATGATCCCTTGAAATCAATCACACATGCTTGTAGCATATCTTCTAGAATCTGGATTGTACGCTCCGACTGTCCATTTGTCTGTGGGTGGAATGCAGTACTTGAACTTTAACGTTGTACCCATAGCCTTTTGCAATCCTTCCCAAAATTTGGAAGTAAATCGTGGATCTCTATCGGACACAATGCTTTCTGGAACACCATGTAATCGAACAATGTTATCCACATACAGCTTCGCTAACCATTCTAGTGTATACTGTGGTCGTACAGGTATGAAGCTAGCTGTTTTAGTCAGATGGTCCACAATCACCCAAACTGCGTCAACTACTCGAGGAGTCAATGGTAGTCCCGTGACGAAGTCCATAGTAATACAGTCCCATTTCCATGCTGGTTCCGGTAATGGCTGTAACAGTCCTGCAGGTCTTTGTCGTTCGGCCTTTACTTTCTGACGATTTAGGCATTGAGACACGAACTTGGCTACATCTGCCTTCATTCCCCTCCACCAATATAGTTTCTTCAGATCATGATACATTTTTGTACTTCCAGGATGTATCGAATAGATGGTGGTATGGGCCTCATTCATCAGTCGGTGTCTAATGTCCATACTTTCTGTTTCAGGTATACATATTCTTCCTTCGTATTTTAGTACTTTCTCGTCATCCAAGGTGAACTCAGGGTTAGTCCTACCTTTCTCAATATCTTCTTGTACTGTTCTCAGATAAGGATCTGCTTTGATAGCTGTCTTCACTTCATCCACTATATCCGGTATAATCTTCAATGCCATGAACATATTTGAAAACCAATGAATAAACCCTTGGTTAGCTGATTCATCCGTTGTATCAATCACATAATGCTCGTTGCCGTGATTGAATACCATTCCGGTGGTACACATGGCTGTGGTCGTGCTAACTTCTCCTTGAGATTTTATCATTGCTTTTCTGCTTAATGCATCCGCTACTACGTTCGCTTTTCCCGAATGATACTGGATATCACAATCATAGTCTTTTAATAGTTCCATCCATCTTCGTTGTCTCATATTCAACTCCTTCTGAATAAATAATAAGTAAAACTTTTATGGTACGACTTAATCTGAAATTTCTCTCCGTATAGGTAATGTCTCCATATCTTGACAACATGTACTACTGCCGCTAACTCCAAATCATGAGTGGGGTAGTTTTTCTCATGCACCTTCAACTTTCTTGAAGCATAAGCAATCACTTGCTCTCCTTGCATAAGCACACATCCTAGTCCCAGTCCCGACGCATCAGTGTATAAACTAAATGTCTATCCTGGAACGGGAATAGTCAAAATCGGGGCGGATATCAATCTGGTCTTCAGTGTTTGGAAACTCTTCTCACATTTATCGGTCCATACAAAGTTTTCACCTTTCTTAGTCAAACTGGTGAGAGGTACGGCAATCCAAGAATAGTCTTCTACGAATCTCCGATAATAACCAGCTAGACCTAGAAAACTTCTGATTTTTGAAACGCTCTTTGGTGCTTCCCACTTCACAATAGCCTCGATCTTGCTGGGATCCACTTTGATTCCTTCAGCGGATACTACATGGCCTAGAAATGCGACTTTACTTAGTCAAAACTCGCACTTTGAAAATTTGGCATATAGCTTCTCTTTCCTTAAACGCTGTAGGGCTGCGTTTAGGTTCTTGATATGAGTTTCCTTGTCCTTAGAATATACCAATATGTCATCAATAAATACTATAACCGACGTATCCAACATATCGTGGAAAACTCGGTACATAAGTTCCATAAACGTTTCCGGTGCATTAGTTAATCCGAAAGACATAACTAAAAATTCATAATGTCCGTATCTGGTCCTGAATGGTATTTTTGGAATACCACATTCTTTAATCTTCAGCTGATGATAGCCTGATCGAAGATCGATCTTAGAAAATACTCTTGCTCCTTGTAACTGGTCGAACAAGTCATGGATCCGAGGTAATGGATATCGATTCTTGATTGTCAGTTTATTCAACTCCCGATAGTCGATACATAATCGAACGCTACCATCCTTCTTCTTTAAGAACAACACCGGTGCACCCCATGGAGATATACTGGGTCGAATATAACCCTTGTCCAGTAGTTCTTGTAGTTGCACCTTCAGTTCCTTCAGTTTCGTAGGAGCCATTCTATAGGGTGCTTTTGATACTGGTGCGGCTCCAGGTATAAGGTCTATTACAAACTCCATGGCTCGGTCGGGTGGTAATCCGGGTAGTTCCTCCGAAAATACGTCAGGAAAGTCTCACACGACATCAATATCTTCCATTCGTGGCGCTTCCTTGGTTAGGTCGACCACGGATACTAGATACCCGATTGCCCCTTTCTCAAGGCACTTCTTAGCCTTTAGTGCTGAAAGTATGAGCTTGCGTCTCCGGGGAAGTTTGGTTCCCGAGAAACTTAATTCTACTCCTTCTTTATCTTTGAACGTTAGCTTTTTTTCGGCGCATAATAGATTTGCAGAATGCCGAGCTAACCAGTCCATTCCCAAGATGACATCAAAGTCTGTCATCTCAAGTAGTATCAAGGTTGCGTCTAAAGTCTTCTCTCCAATGAGAACTGAATATGGTCCATAACCTTTCTCTAGTTCCACTTCTAACCCAATCGGTGATCGTACAAGTAATTTGTAGTCTAATGTTTTGATGAGTAATTTCGTCTTCTTTCCAAAAGACACAGATATAAATGAATGAGCAGCTCCAGAATCAAAGAGTACTCTGGCGGGTACGCCATTTATAGGTACAATACCTGTGATTTATCTTTACTTAGTCTAGATGCTCATTCAATGTAATTACAACTTTAAAAGTTTGAGTCATACCTGTGACCACATCGGGTGATGCGGCCCCTTCCTCAGACGTAACAGCATATACACGTCCCTAATGGAATTGCTTCTTGGGCTTACGACACTCCCTTGCCATATGTCCCGGCTGGTTGCAGTTAAAACACTTCGGGGCTTCAGAATTTGGCTTTAGCTGAGGTTGAGCTGCTGGAGTAGTCTTGGTTGCAGCATTAAAATTCTGAGGACGGAAAGGCTTATATGTCTTGTTATTGCCTCCGTTGTAAGAATTTCCGGCTGGCCTTTTGATGCCTCTGTTCTGAGTAAAGTAACTCTCCTTCTGGCTCGATTCTATAACTCGAAGGATCTGGACAGCTTCATTATAAATTCTCTTTTCTAAGCCCAGAACATGTTCTCTGATGTTTCCTCTTAGTCCCGTGACAAACCTACGGGTTTCTATTTCTTCTTCTTGCATACTCAGTGGTGCGAAGAAAAACAGCTCTTCAAAACGTTGTTGGTACGCATCCCCTGACATCTGTCCCTGATAAAGACTCAGGAACTCCTTCTCCATCGAATCTCTGAAGCTCCATGGAAAATATTTCTCAAAGAAGGCTTCTTTATATATAGCCCAGGTCAGTAGGGCGTGCTTGGTCAGTAGATATGCCTTCGTTGATTTCCACCAATGATGTGCGTCACCCTTGAGCATGAAGGTGGCGCATAGTACTTTCTCTTCCTCTGTGATAGTCATCATGAGGAAATTTCTCTCCATCTCGTCTATCCAGTGTGCTGGCCATAATGGATCAGACGGTTTGCCGTTGAATTCCTTGGGTTTCATCTACAAAAATCTCTCCACTAGTCGGGAGTGGTCCAGCTGATTTTGGGGGTTTGCCCCAAACATTTGGTGTGGATACTGGTAATCACCCTGAGCTGCTTCTGGAACCTGCACTGGATTCTATGCAGCCGGTTGCTGAGGTGTCTGAGGAGCTGGGTGGTTACCTACCGGTGCTGCACTGGCTTGTCCTGTGTGCATGGGTGCAGCCTGAGTGGCTTGAAACATAATTCCCATGGCAACCTGCATCTGAGCCTGTGCGTGTTGCATCTGCTGCAGCTGCTGTGCCAGATTCATCACCACGGTTGTTAGCTCTGGTGGTGGAGGTGGCAAATTTGTAGGGTTTGCCGGTTCTGGGTTACCCGGTGCATAGTTATTTTCTTGACTAGTCTGCTCCACGGGTGGTGGTGGTGGGACTACGTTTCGGGTCTGTCGGGTCACCCTATGTCCAGACATAATTCTTCTGTGATTGGTGGTGCCTTAAAATCATCAAAATAGGTGAGAAGTCATTTATATTTCATGTAGGCACGCTAACCATTAATTAATTCCAATTCTAGCTCATTTTATAAAAAATATACTGTCTGTTTTATGCAGGGTCGATGGTGAGGGTTGATGGTATGTCCGACCCTTGGTATCGGACCCTGGGAATGACCTATTCTTCCTGAGAGCTGAGGGTCGATGCGAGGGTCGATGGGTATCCGACCCTCAGTTCCGAACCTTAGTTTTCTGTCAGATTCCCCGAGAGCGGAGGGTCGATGGGAGGGTCGATTGTGCTAGTCGAATTGTCCGACCCTCGGACCAAAAGTCAGATTTTTAAGGTCCGATTTTGGGTCATTTCTCACTATTCCTCCTCCGTTTCGACTCGTCTCTCATCTCTGATTTGCTATAGTGCTACTCTACTGTTTTGGATTGGTTTGACTCCGGTTTCGACGTCCACGTCATCACTACTGGTATGTCTTCCCATTTTTACCTGTTTTTAGGTTTCCATTTCTAGGTTTTTGTCCATTTAACATGTATTTTTTGAATTAAACTTTTTCCAACCGTAAAAATTCAATTTTTATTGGGGGCTTTTGTTATTGATGTCTCGAGGAACGAAAGCCCTCAAAATTTTTTGAGTTCCATCGGTTGGTTATCGAGAAACTTGAAATTTTCTCTTTTTGCCCTAATTTGTCGACGTTTTTGATTTTTTCTTGAATTTCTTCAAATTGGACATTGTCAGTTAAAATTTCCTACTGCATGTGGGTTGTAGGATATGTTTAAACCTTCGTAAGTCCTTATGCCCACTTGCATGGTGAGGAATGGGCTTTATGGTCAACTTACGTCGTTATTAAAATCAAGTTTTGGATTTTTATCCTATTAACTCCTTGTTTTCCTTCTCTTACTTATTTTGTAAATACCATGGCTCGTACTAAGGTACCCCGAGTTCATGATCCCCTTCGCTTCCGTTCCAATGAAAGCGAGGCACGGTATGCTGACTATGCCCGTAAGAAGGTTGAGGGTGGTCGTATGGTGAACTTGGCTAAGTTAGCCGTGTTCAACGTAGAGGGAGCCTTTGGTGACATGGGGTGGCTTCCTGTCATTACATACGATGCGTGTACCTTCCCGGATTTGGTGCGTCAGTTCTACTATAATCTCCAGGTGGTGGGGAATTACAATGACGTTGAGCATGGTCTGGAGTTGCGCATCACCAGCTCTGATACCAAGTTGTCACACCCCAATTCCACACTATTCAGAATGGTGTGATGAACCGCCAATAAATCAACGGTTCAACCAGGATCTCAAATAGGCAATCCCCGCGTTATCCAAACTCACGCACATCCATTATCATAATCAGAGTAAATACACAATAGCGGAAGTCTTATAATAACATGAACTGAGAAACTAAAATGATATTAATAATTTAATAGCAAATTATTCTATTTTCAACTAAGACATAATTAATTATCAAATATATGTATTTATAAATCCAATAAAGAAACCTATAAAATATCTAATCAAATACACACGAGTTGCACTCGCAAGAGGAGTCATGTGTATCCACTTCAGCTTCAGCTTCCATCGCCGCTACATTCCCGTATGCAGACGCAATCATAAAATCTTTAACGGTATAACCTGCATCATCAACTAAAAATATTTGACGTCGAGGGGTGAGCACACATCACGGCTTAGTGAGTAGCCAAAACAATGCAACAGTACATATGCATGCAAAAAGTCAATTTATATCTTTGGTCTGGTATATAAGTCTGCAGTATGCAATAGAAAGGTTTAGGTAGCCAAAGGTCATGTTTATTGACTCCGCCGCTATACACGAGTGTGTGACGTTACCCGAAGATCACGTTTATCGTCAACTCACATGCACCCAATCATGAACATTATATAACGAAGGTTACGTTTATTGCTATATAGTGCCATACCAACACGTAAGCCCCTGTTAGCGAGGGCTGCAAACTGGGCTCGCAACTAACCTATCCTAATGCCAAAAAGTGTATCCAAGGCCTCACCCCAGCATCCCATAGAATGTCCATAGAGATAGAGCTAAGGCCCCCCGGTAGAGTTAGAGACTACAAGGACCGAGACCACCTCCCCTGATACTCTATGACATAATAGTTCTGCTAAAGTAATGGCGATACGACGATGCTAACGCACAAGAATTGAGTTAGAGATAGAGCTAAAGTGCGGAGACCCGCCAAAGGTTAACGTTTATTGATGTTCTCATCACACCTCCCCTGATACTCGCTCGCATCAAGTACATCAACCACACACATACAAGCACATGTCTATTCCTATCATTATCATCATAATCATGTTATAAACAATAAAGTAAATATGCATGAACAAGTAATAGAAATATTGGATGGCATGCTGTATGCACATTACAAACATATTCGCATAGAATCATGCATGGCATTGGACTCAAGAAAATAGAAAAACAGTTTGTTATTAACCAATTTAGTTTGGGGTTCTGGTTCCCCACCTTAGCTTGCTAATAGATACTTTTTCAAAGCTTTAGAATCACCTTTACAGTGTTATTGTATTGCTAGAAGCCCTAACAAAGTCGATAGAATTTAATTAGAATTTATTTGGAATTTAAAAACTACTCTGTTAACTGAGGGTCGGAGGTAGGGTTGGAGTCAGGATCGATCCTGGGTGCGACCCTGTTTTAACTCTGAACTTCCCGAACACTGAGGGTCGATGGTCAGGAACACCTAGGGTCGGATGGTCATCGACCCTCGGTGCAACCCTCGATGCACTTTGGTCCAATTCCCTCTTTTAATTCATTCTTCGTGCTTAGAATCCTATGGCTTGCTCCTACATTCCATTCTACATTCATTCCATGGTCTGAAACCATGTATAACCCACCTAGATAGCTTTCATGCACTTTCCTATGATTTTCCATGAAAATCTAACCATAGATTGATGGTTTGGGTTTCTCCGAGATCACACTCTCAACAATAACTAACCTCAAGTCTGTAGAAACTCATGGAATTAGTATCCATACCTGGGAAGATTACTTTTCCTCTGAAATTCTTCTCCTTTTTGCTAAGTTCTCTTCCTTGCCTTTCTTCTTCCTCTTTTCCTTCTCCTCTCTTTCTCTCAATTCAATTAGGGTTGTGAAAGGAGTGAAAGAGGCTTAGGAACATCTTTTAAATAGAGTAGGAACATCCTAAATAAGTCCCATTGAGATTAGGAAAGAATCCCAATCGAAAATTAGGAAATTTCCTAATTTAATTTTCTTACGGCAACCGAGGGTCGATGGGAGGGTCGATGATCCCGTCGACCCTAGGGTCCTAAGCTGTCCGACCCTCCCTTCAAAACTGAGGGTCTGACTTTCTGTTTTGGGAGGTCCGACCCTGCTTAGCTGGGTATGTGACCCTTCCCCTATTTTAAGTGTTTTTGGGTCGATTTGATACCTGGGATCTCTATCTCCTTCACGCCCTTGGTCCATTTGACTCGACCATAATGGGCAAACCTTGTTCAAGGTGGTAAGACCGGGTTAGATTGACATGGGTCTTACAGGGTGATTGTGGACCGTCTGACTAAAACAGCTCACTTCATACCTATATGACCTCAGTATACACTGGAAATGTTAGCGAAACTGTATGTGGATAATATTGTTCGGTTACATGGTGTACCAGAAAGAATTGTGTCTGATAGAGATCCAAGATTTAGTTCCAAGTTTTGGGAAGGATTGCAAAAGGCTATGGGTACAACGTTGAAGTTCAGTACTGCATTCCACCCACAGACAGATGGACAGTCGGAACATACAATTCAGATTCTAAAAGATATGCTACGAGCATGTGTAATTTATTTCAAGGGATCATGGGACGAAAGATTACCACTGATCGAGTTCGCTTATAACAACAGCTATCAGGCTACTATACAGATGTCACCTTATGAAGCACTGTATGGCAGGAAGTGTCGAACTCCCTTGTTTTAGAATGAAATTGGAGAACGTAGTATTGTTGGGCCAAAATTTGTTGAAGAGACTTGTCGAGTGGTCAACATTATCAAGGAAAGAGTGAGAACAGCTCAGAACCATCAGAAGCAATATGCGGATACTTGACAAAGAGATCTGGAGTTCGCAGTAGGTGATAAAGTATTTTTGAAGGTATCGCCCATGCGAGGATTGAAGAGGTTCGGACAGAAAGGGAAACTAAGTCCAAGATATGTCGGGCCGTATGAAATTCTAGCTAAGCGTGGAAAAGTGGCTTATCAGTTAGCACTACCACCATATATGTCAAGTGTGCATGACGTATTTCACATTTCCCTATTGAAGAAGTATGTCAATGACCCAACGCATGTTTTGACAGTGGATATGCCGGAATTGACTGATGATTTGACATTTGAAGTAACACCAACAGAAATCACTAGTCGAAAAGTTCAACGTCTATGCAACAGAGATATCTACTATGTTAAGGTCACATGGAAAAGTAGAGACAGTGAAGAAGTTACATGGGAAGAAGAGAATGTTATGCGAAAGCAATACCCTCACTTATTTGATTCAGAAGGTACGTACAATTTCGAGGATGAAATTTTTATAAGTTGGGGGGAGTTGTAAGACCCGTGTCAATCTAACCAGGCCTTACCACCTTGAACCGGGTTTACCCATCATCGTCGAGTCAAATGGACCAAGGGCGTGAAGGAGATCGAGATCCCAGGTATCAAATCGACCCAAAAACACTTAAAATAGGGGAAGGGTTGCATAACCAGCTAAGCAGGGTCGGACCTCCCAAAACAGAAAGTCAGACCCTCAGTTTTGAAGGGAGGGTCGGACAGCTTAGGACCCTAGGGTCGACGGGATCATCGACCCTCCCATCGACCCTCGGTTGCCGTAAGAAAATTAAATTAGGAAATTTCCTAATTTTCGATTGGGGTTCTTTCCTAATCTCAATGGGACTTATTTAGGATGTTCCTACTCTATTTAAAAGATGTTCCTAAGCCTCTTTCACTCCTTTCACAACCCTAATTGAATTGAGAGAAAGAGAGGAGAAGGAAAAGAGGAAGAAGAAAGGCAAGGAAGAGAACTTAGCAAAAAGGAGAAGAATTTCAGAGGAAAAGTAATCTTCCCAGGTATGGATACTAATTCCATGAGTTTCTATAGACTTTAGGTTAGTTATTGTTGAGAGTGGGATCTCGGAGAAACCCAAACCATCAATCTATGGTAAGGTTTCCATGGAAAACCATAGAAGAATGCATGAAAGCTATCTAGGTGGGTTATACATGGTTTCAGACCATGGAATGCATGTAGAATGGAATATAGGAGCAAGCCATAGGATTCCAAACACGAAGAATGGATTAAAAGAAGGAATTGGACCAAAGTGCACAGAGGGTCGCACCGAGAGTCGATGACCATCTGACCCTAGGTGTTCCTGACCATCGACCCTTAGTGTTCGGGAAGTTCAGAATCTGGGGAGGGTCGCACCCAGGGTCGATCAGGACTCCGACCCTACCTCCGACCCTCAGTTAACAGAGTGGTTTTTAAATCTGAAATTAATTCTAATTAAATTCTATCGACTTTGTTAGGTCTTCTAGCAATACAATAACACTGTAAAGGTGATTCTAAATCTTGAAAAAACATCTTATAGCAAGCTAAGGTGAGGAACCAGAACTCCAAACTAATTGGTTAATAACAAAATTGTTTTCTATTTTCTTGAGTCCTATGCCATGCTTGATTCTATGCGAATATGTTTGTAATGTACATACAGCATGCCATCCAGTATTTCTACTATTTGTTCAAGCATATTTACTTTATTGTTTATAACATGATGATGATGATGGTGATAGGAATAGGCATGTGCTTGTATGTGTGTGGTTGATGTACTTGATGCGAGCGAGTATCAGGGGAGGTGTGATGAGAACGTCAATAAACGTTAACCTTTGGCGGGTCTCAGCATTTTAGCTCTTTCTCTAACTCAAGTCCTGTGCAGTAGCATCGTCGTATCGCCATTACTTTAGCAGAACTATTGTGTCGTAGAGTATCAGGGGAGGTGGTCTCGGTCCTTGTAGTCTCTGACTCTATCGGGGGGCCTTAGCTCTATCTCTATGGACATTCTGAGGGATGCTGGGGTGAGGCCTTGGATACACTTTTTGGAATTAGGATTGGTTAGTTGCGAGCCTAGTTTGCAGCCCTCGCTAACAGGGGCTTACGTGTTGGTATGGCACTATATAGCAATAAACGTAACCTTTGTTATATAATGTTCATGATTGGGTGCTTGTGAGTTGACGATAAACGTGATCTTCGGGTAACGTCACACACTCGTCTATAGAGGCGGGGTCAATAAACGTGACCTTTGGCTACCTAAACCTTTCTATTCCATACTGCAAACATATATACCAGACCAAAGATATAAATTGATTTGCATGCATATGTATTGTTGCATTGTTTTGGCTACTCACTGAGCCGTGATGTGTGCTCACCCCTCGACGTCGAATATTTTTAGTTGATGATGCAGGTTTTACCATTGAAGACTATGTGAATGCGTCTGCGTACGGGAACGTGGCAGCGACGGAAGCTGAAGCTGAAGTGGATACACACGACTCCTCTTGCGAGTGCAACTCGTGTGTATTTGATTAGATATTTTATAGGTTTCTCTATTGGATTTATTAAGACATGTATTTGATAATTAATTATGTCTCAGTTGATACAGAATAATTTGCTATTAAATTATTAGTATCATATTAATTCTCAGTTCATGTTATTATAAGGCTTCCGCTATTGTGTATTTACTCTGATTATGATTACAGATGTGTGTAAGTTTAGATACCGCAGGGATAGCCTATTTGAGATCCTGGTTGAACCATTAGTTTATTAGCGGTTCATCACATCATTCTGAATAGTGTAGAATTGGGTTGTGACAACTTGGTATCAGAGCATCTCAGGCCTTGCCCGCCGAACTAACATACATTCAAGACAATTGTGAACTGAGATAGGATAAAAGTAAAAACAGTAATATTAACACACTGTAAGCACAAGTGATGATTGAGACCAAATTTAAAAAGAGAATAATGCATCTATTAAAGGGGAAACAAGTTACATACAATGAGTGAGAGAAACAAAATGTAAATACATAACTAAAGCAGAGTACAGTCCACAACCCAGACAGTTACTCTGTAGTACAAGAAAATAAAGTACGATCAAGAAGCTGGAGGCGAAGGAGGAGGTGGGGCCTCACGATCTCGGTCATAGTCCTCAGCATAGACCCTAGTCAACCAGGCCACCTGGGTTTGGGTCATCTGTAGACTAGCTGCAAGATCGGCTACCCTCCTATCAGTCGCCCGCTGGACCGATAACAGCTCATCCACCCTCATACACTGAGCGTCTAGCAACTCCTCAATCCTCAGATCAGATCTGCGCTAAGCCTCCCTGATCTCCTGCAGCATCTCCATCACATCAGTAGGTGGGCGTGAAGGACCAGCCGCATAAGAAGGATGAGTCTCAGGTACAGGATCCACCATAGAAGAAGTACCAACAACAGCCGCATGAGTAGGTGAAGGCGGAGGTATCACGTCAACATCCATATACATGCGGTCGTCATCGTCGACGAGATCCACATGAGCTCTAGCAGCGGTAGCAGCAGCCTCAGCATCAGCCATCTCGATACGAATGTGAGGGTGCACCATCGCGTTCCTCTCCCCATCACTAACCTGGGCATCCCGCATACCCATCTTGCAGATTGCCTCCCAATCTAGAGGCGATGAGAAGGACTTCTTCTGGATCTTCTCATCCACCAGGTCAACCCCCAGACGGGTCAGTAGGACTGTAATCATGCGTCCATAGGGTAGATTACCCCTATGACCGGACAATGTGGCACTAATCATAGTCCGCATGATGATGTATGAAAGGCAGACGGGCTGGCGAATGCGGATACTGTAAATCAAAAACTGAGTCAGCTGAGAAACCCTCTCATAGTGCCCACTCTGCGGGATCAGATTATGCTGGACAATCTTGCAGAAGACCCGTAGAGCTGGATGCAAATAAGAAGCTCTCATCTACCAACGATCAGGATGGAGCAACTGATTATCGATCTCTGCCCTCATCTCCATCTCAAAAAACTGTGGCTCTCCAGGCGCACAGTACACCATAGGGCCATTATAAGGAATGCCCAACAAGTCGGCCAGCTTCTGATAGTCGAAAGAGATATCTACCCCTTTGACGTAGCTGGTGATGCGCAACTCCTGACCATGCTCAACGTCATTGTAATTCCCCACCACCTGGAGATTACAATAACACTAGCGCACCAAATCCGGACATGTGCATGCATCGTATATAATGACAGGAAGCCACCCCATGTCACCAAAGGCTCCCTCTACGTTGAACACGGCTAACTCAGCCAAGTTCACCATACGACCACCCTCATCCTTCTTACGGGCATAGTCAGCATACCGTGCCTCGGCTTCATTGGAATGGAAGCGAAGGGGATCACGAACTCGGGGTACCTTGGTACGAGCGATGGTATCTGCAAAATAAGAAAGAGAAGGAAAACAAGGAGTTAATAAGATAAAAATCTGAAATTTGATTTAATAACGACGTAAGTTGACCATAAAGCCCCATTTCCCACCATACAAGTGGGCATGAGAACTTACGTAGGTCTAAACTTACCCTACCACCCACATGCAGTAGGAAATTTTAACTGACGATGTCCAATTTGAAGAAATTCAAGAAAAATCGAAAATGTCGACAAATTAGGGCAAAAAGAGAAAATTTCAAGTTTCTCGATAACCAACCGATGAAACACAAAAAATTTTGAGGGCTTTTGTTCCTCGAGACATCAATAACAAAAGCCCCCAATAAAAATCGAATTTTTACGGTTGGAAAAAGTTTAATTTGAAACATACAAGTTAAATGGACAAAAACCTAGAAATAAAAACCTAAAAACAGGTAAAAACGGGAGAACATACTTGTACGGATGACGTGGATGTCGAAACTCGGACTAAAATCGACCAACAATAGTGGAGTAGCACTATAGCAACTCAGAGTGGATAGGCGAGTTGAAACGGGAGGGAAATAATAAGAAATGACCCAGAATCGGATCTTAAAAATCTGATTTTTGGTCCGAGGGTCGGACAATTCGACTAGCACAATCGACCCTCGAATCGACCCTCCCATTGACCCTCGGCTCTCGGGAATCTGGCAGAAAATCAAGGGTCGGAACTGAGGGTTGGATAGCCATCGACCCTCGCATCGACCCTCAGCTCTCGGGAAGAACAGGACATTCACAGGGTCGGATACTAAGGGTCGGACATACCATCGACCCTCACCATCGACCCTGCATAGAAAAGACAGTATTTTTTTTATAAAATGAGCTAGAATTGGAATTGATTATTGGTTAGCATTCCTACATGAAATATAAATGACTTCTCACTTATTTTGATGATTTTCAGGCACCACAAATCACATAAGAGAATTATCTCTGGACGTAGGGTGACCCGACCGACCCGAAATGCAGTCCCACCACCACCACCCGTGGAGGAGACTAGTCAAGAAAATGACTATGCACCGGGTAATCCAGAACCGGCAAACCCTATAAATTTGCCACCTCCACCACCAGAGCTAACAACCGTGGTGATGAATCTGACACAGCAGCTGCAGCAAATGCAACACGCACAGGCTCAGATGCAAGTTGCCATGGGCATTATGTTTCAAGCCACTCAGGCTGCACCCATGCACACAGGACAAGCCAGTGCAGCACCGGTAGGTAACCACCCAGCTCCTCAGACACCTCAGCAACCGGCTGCACAGATTCCAGTGCAGGTTCCAAAAGCAGCTCAAGGGAATTACCAGTATCCACCCCATATGTTTGGGGCAAACCCCCAAAATCAACTGGACCACTCCCGACTAGTGGAGAGATTTTTGAAGATGAAACCCAAAGAATTCAAAGGCAAATCCTCTGATCCGTTGTGGCCAGCACACTGGATAGACAAGATGGAGAGAAATTTCCTCATGATGACTATCACAGAGGAAGAGAAAGTGCTATGCGCCACCTTCATGCTCAAGGGCGATGCACATCATTGGTGGAAATCAACGAAGGCATATCTACTGACCAAGCATGCCCTACTGACATGGGATATATATAAAGAAGCCTTCTTTGAGAAATATTTTCCACGGAGCTTCAGAGATTCGATGGAGAAGGAGTTCCTGAGTCTTTACCAGGGACAGATGTCAGTGGATGCGTACCTACAGCGTTATGAAGAGATGTTTTTCTTCGCACCACTGAGTATGCAAGAAGAAGAAATCAAAACCCGTAGGTTTGTCACGGGACTGAGAGGAAACATCAGAGAACATGTTCTGGGCTTAGAAAAGAGAATTTATAACGAAGCTGTCCAGATTGCTCGAGTTATAGAATCGAGCCAGAAGGAGAGTTATTTTACTCAAAACAGAGGCATCAAAAGGCCAGCCAGAAATTATTACAACGGAGGCAATAACAAGACATATAAGCCTTTCCGTCCTCAGAATTTTACTGTTGCAACCAAGACTACTCCAGCAGCTCAACCTCAGCCAAAGCCAAATTCTGAAGTCCTGAAAGTATTTTAATTGCAACCAGCCGGGACATATGGCAAGGGAGTGCCCTAAGCCCAAGAAGCAATTCCATCTGGGATGTGTATATGTTGTTATGTCTGAGGATGCAGCCGCATCACCCGATGTGGTCACAAGTATGACTGAAATTTTTAAAGTTAAAATTTCATTGAATGAGTATGTAGACTATGTAAAGACAAATCACAGGTATTGTACCTATAAATGGTGTACCCGCCAGAGTACTCTTCGATTCCGGAGCTACTCATTCCGGATCAAACACCACATGACACTTCCCCTGATGCCCTACCGATACCAACACATAAGCCCTTATTGGCGAGGGCTTGCAAATTGGGCTCACAACTAACCAATCCTAATGTCAAACAGTGTATCAGTTTTACCCCAGCATCCCTCAATACATCCATAGAGTTAGAGCTAAGGCCCCCGGTAGAATCAGAGACTACACGGTTCGAGACCACCTCCCCTGATGCCCTACGACGTAATAGTTCTGCTAAGGTAATGACGATACGATGATGTTAGTGGACAAGACTTGAGTAGAGAAAGAGCTAGAGTCTGGTGATCAGGATGAACCACAGTGTCATGTCTGCCCCCTGATGCCCCACTCGCATCAAGTACACTAACCACACACATACATTTACATTCCTATTCCTGACATCATCATCAACATCATGTTATAAATAAATAAAATTAAATATGCATGAGCAATAATAACAAGAAAATTGGATGACATGTGATATGCACATTACAAGCATACAAGCATAGAATCATTCATGGTATTGGACTCAATAAATAAAAATAGTTTATTATTAACCAATTAATTTAGGTCTTGTTCCCTCACCTTTGGATGATAGTAGATCCTTGTTCAAGCTTTGTAAATCTCATTTAAATCACTTGGAAACCTAATAAATTTATAGATTTTAAATTTGAATTAATTCCCATGAATTTAGACTAACAGAAACTGAGGGGTCGTAGGTGTGGCAATACCTGTGGTCTCAGTTTCTGTGACCACAGGACGTGTGCTCGCAGGATGTGGTCGCATACCCTGTGACCACACCCTCCCTGAAACTTCCCGAGGGCATGTGGTCGCAAGGTTTGGTAACATATCATGCGGCCACACATGCGACCACACCCTTCCTGGACTTCTCGAGGATGTATGGTCCAATATTTATATCTCATATGGTCGCACATCATGCGACCACACGTGCGACCACACGTGTGATGGTCGACCTTTCACTCTCAATTCTAATTCCTTCATGCATAGATTCCTTGGCTTATCGTTATGGTCCTTCCTATGATTGTTCTATGGCTTAGAACTAATATTTTATGCAGAATCCATTGTCGACATAATTTCCTCCTATGGATTATCTTGGAATTTATCCATGGATTGATGATTTGAGTTTCACCTAAATCCTATCTCTTTCATGAACTATTCTAGGCTCTCAATTTAACATGGGGAATGTTTTCATACCTTAAGCTTGGTGAAGATTCAGAGTTTGCTCTGAATTTTCTTCTTCTTTAGTCTTCCTCTTCAATTTTCCTTATCTTCCTTCTCTTCTCTTTCTCCCACATTCAGTTTGAGTTCTAAAGGGGTGAAAGATGCTAATGGATGTTCTATTTATAGAGAAAAACCCTCCATAATAAGCCCTAATGAGTTTAGGAAAGAACCCCCTTCGGATTAGGAAGGTTTTCTAAACTTGGTTCCGTTTGGAATCCGTATGGTCAGAGGTGGGGTCGCAGAACCCGTCGACCACACCCTCTGAAACATGCGACCACATGACCTAAATTCTTGTGGTTGCATTATTTTGAGGTGTGGTCGTTCACACACTGTTTAGGTATGCAACCACACGCTCATAATTGACTTTTTTTGGGTTAATTTCGTATCTGATCCTGTGGTATCTTTATGCACTTGGTCCACTAGGCCCGACCATGATATGAAGACCTGATACAAGGTGGTAATACTGGTTAGTTCGATATGGGCCTTACAACTTCCCCCCTCTTATTAGAAATTTCATCCTCAAAATTTGCACATACCTTTTGAGTCGAGAAGGTGAGGATATTGCTTTTGCATAACATTCACTTCTTCCCATGTGATTTCTTCTATATCTTGGCTCCTCCAAGTAACCTTAACATAATAAATGTCACGGTTGTGTAGACGTTGAACCTTTTGACTGGTGATTTCAGTTGGTGCTACTTCGAATGTCAAATCATCAGTTAGACCCGATGGATCCGTTATTATAACGTGTGTTGGATCTCTGACTTACTTCTTCAACAATGAGATATGAAATACATCATGCACACTTGACATAGATGGGGGTTGTGCTAATTGATACACCACTTTCCCACATTTAGCGAAAATCTCATATGGGCCGACATATCTCGGACCTATCTTCCCTTTCAGTCCGAATCATTTGAATCCTCGCATAGGTGATACTTTCAAAAATACCTTATCACCTACAACGAATTCAAGGTCTTGACGTCGAGTATCTGCATATTGTTTCTGACGATTCTGAGTTGTTCTAACTCTTTCCTTGATAATGTTGACTACTCGAAAACTCTCTTCAACAAATTCTAGTCCAACGATACTCCGTTCACCTACTTCATTCCAAAACAAAGAAGTTCGACACTTCCTGCCATATAGTGCTTCATAGGGTGACATCTGTATAGTAGCTTGATAGCTATTGTTATAGGCGAACTCGATCAATCGTATTTTCTCATCCCATGATCCCTTGAAATCAATAACATAGGCTCGAAGCATGTCTTCTAAAATCTGAATAGTACGCTCTGACTGTCCATCTGTCTGAGGATGGAATGCAGTACTAAACTTCAACGTTATACCCATAGCCTTCTGTAATCCTTTCCAAAACTTTAAAGTAAAGCGTGGGTTTCTATCGGACACAATGCTTTCAGGTAGACCATGTAATCTAACAATATTATCCACATATAGCATAGCTAACCTCTCTAGGGTATACTGAGGTCGTATATCTATGACACGAGCTGTCTTAGTTAGACGATCTACAATCACCCAAATCGCGTCAACTACACGGGGAGTCAATAGTAACCCGGTAACGAAGTCTATAGTGATGCAATCCCATTTCCATACTAGTTCTAGCAGTGGCTACAATAATCCTGTAGGTCTTTGTTGTTCAGCCTTTACCCTCTGACAATTTAGGCATTAAGACACAAATTTAGCTACATCCGCTTTCATTCCTCTCCACCAATATAATTTCTTCAGATCATGATACATCTTCGTACTTTCAGGATGTACTGAATAAGCAGTGGTATGAGCTTCCTTCATTAGTCTGTGCCTAATATCCATGTCTACATTTTTAGGAACACATACTCTTCCATTGTATTTTAGTACGTTTTCAACGTCAAAGGTGAACTCAAGAATAGTCCTATCTTTTTCGATGTCTTCTTGTAACGTTCTTAGATAAGGGTCTGATTTAATAGCGGCCTTCAATTAATCTAATATAGCAGGTTTAATCTACAATGTTGCGAACGTATTTTAAAACTGATGAATAGACCCTTGGTTGGTTGATCCACTTGGTGCATCTATCACAAACTGCTCATTACCATGTTTGAATACTTTTCCTGTAACACACATTGCCGCAATCTTGTTAACCTCTTTTTGGGATTTTATCATTGCTTTTCTGCTTAGCTCATCAGCAACTACATTAGCCTTCCTTGGATGATACTGGATATCACAATCACAATCCTTCAATAGTTCCAGCCATCTTCTTTGTCTCATGTTCTACTCCTTCTGATTAAAAAGGTAAGTGAGACTCTTTTGATCTGATTTAATTTGAAATTTCTCTCCATACAACTAATCTCTCCATATCTTGACAGCATGTACTACTGCTACTAATTCCAAGTCATGAGTGGGATAGTTCTTTTCATGTGTCTTCAGTTGTCTTGAGGCATACACAAATACTTGTTCTCCTTGCATAAGCACACATCCTAAACCCAACCTAGACGCATCAGTGTACAAGGTAAATGGTTGTCCTGGAATAGGAATAGTCAAGATGGGAGAAGATATCAATCGAGCTTTCAATGTTTGAAAACTTTCTTCACATTTGTCGGTCCAAAAAAACTTTTTTCCTTTCTTACTCAAACTGGAGAGAGGTACAGCGATTCTAGAGTAAACTTCTACGAATCGCCGGTAATACCCAGCTAGACCTAGGAAACTTCTAATTTCTGTAACACTCTTAGGTGCTTTCCATTTCACAATGGCTTCAATCTTGCGAGGATCCACTTTAATTCCTTCAGTGGATAAAACATGGCCTAAGAAAGTGACCTCATTTAGCTAAAATTTACACTTTGTAAATTTGGTGTAAAGCTTTTCTTTTCTTAGTCGCTGTAGAGCGGCTCTTAGATTCATGACTTGAGTTTCCTTGTCCTTGGAGTAGACCAATATATCATCAATAAACACAATGACTGACGTATCAAACATATCATGGAATACCCCATTCATGAGTTCCATAAAAGTTACGGGTGCGTTAGTTAATCCAAAAGACATGAATAAAAATTCATAATGTCCATATCTTGTTCTGAATGTTGTATTTGGAATATCACCTTCCTTAATTTTCAGCTGATGGTATCCTGACCAAAGATCAATCTTGGAGAACACCTTGGCACCTTGCAACTGATCGAACAAGTCATCGATCCAAGGCAACAGCTACCGATTCTTGATTATAAGCTTATTCAATTCCTGATAGTCTATACACAGTCGAACACTACCATCCTTCTTCTTCACAAATAATACTGGTGCTCTGTATGGTGATATGCTGGGTCTGACGTAACCCTTGTCCAATAATTCTTGTAACTGTACCTTTAGTTTCTTCAGTTCAGTAGGAGCCATTCGATAGGGTGCTTTAGGTACTAGTGCGGCTCCGGGTATAAGATCAATAACGAACTCTGTCGCTCGGTCGGGTGGTAGTCCTAGTAGTTCCTCAGGAAATACATCTGGAAAGTCACGCAGAACATCAATATCCTCCATTCATGGTACTTCCTTGGTGAGATCAACCACGGATACTTGGTACCGAACTCCTCCTTTCTCGAGGCATTTTCTAGCCTTTGATGCAGAGAGGATGAGATTTTGTCTACGGGGAAGTTTGGTTCCAGCCAAACTAAACTCTGCTCCTTCCTTGTCTTTAAATGTCAGTTTTTTTTCTGCACATAATAGGTTTACAGAATACCGAACTAACCAATCCATTCCCAAGATAACGTCAAAGTTTGCCATCTCATGTTGAATTAAGGTTGCATCCAAAATCTTCTCACCGATAAAAACTGGACATGGTCCATAACCTTTTTCTAGTTTCACTAATAATCCCATAGGTGATCGTACAAGCAATTTGTAGTCTAAAGATCTGAGGGATAGATTTAGCTTCTTTCCAAAGGACACAAATATAAAAGAATGAGTAGCTCCAAAATCAAAGAGTACTCTGGTGGGTATGCCAATAATTGGTACGATACCTGTGATTTGTTTTAATTTAGTCTACATGTTCACACAAGGTAATACAAAATGAATGGTTCAGTTCATACCTGTGACCACATCAGGCGATGAGGCAGCATCCTCAGATGTAACTGCATAAACCTTTCCTTGTTGTAGCTGCTTCCTGAGCTTAGGACACTCCCTTGATTAATGTCCCATTTGATTATAGTTGTAGCATTTTACTCCTTCACTATTTTTCCTTTGTTGAGGTTGGACTGTTGGAGTAGTCTTGGCTGCAGCATTAAAGCCTTGAGTACGGAAGGATTTAAATGTCTTTGTGTTTCTCCCATTATATGAATTTCCATTTGGCCTTTTGATACCTCTATTCTGAGCAAAGTAGCTCTCTCTTTGGCTCGATTCTACCACTCGAGCAATCTGTACGGCTTCATTATAAACTTTCTTTTCTAGCCCCAAAACATGCTCCCGAATGCTTCCCCTAAGTCCCATTATGAACCTTCGGGTTTTAGTATTTTTCTCCTGCATGCTAGAGGGAGCAAAGAAAAACAGCTCTTCATAACGCTGTTGATATACATCCACAGTCATCTGTCCCTGATACAAATTCAGGAACTCTCTTTCCATAGCACCTCTGAAACTTCTGGGAAAATATTTCTCGAAGAATGCCTCTTTATAGATAGCCCAGGTCAATTAGGCATGCTTGGTTAACAGATAATTCCGAGTAGACTTCCACCAGTGGTTTGCATCGCCTTTCAGCCTAAATATGGCACACAACACTTTTTCTTCCTCATTAACAGTCATCATCATGAGATTCCTTTCCATATCGTTGATTCAATGAGCTGGCCACAAAGGATCCCCTGGCTTGCCATTATATTCCTTAGGCTTCATTTTCAAAAAATGCTCGATCAGTCAAGAATGGTCCAACTAATACTGAGCATAGGCCCCATATATAGGTGGTTGATACCGGTAATTGCCTTAAGCTACCTCAGGGTTTTGTACTGGAACTTGTACAACTGGCGTTTGAGGTGCTTGAGGTACCGTGTTGCTACCCCTGGTATGGTGCAAGCTTGTCTGGCTGGTATAGGTGTAGTATGTGCAGTTGGAAAAACCATTCCCATAGTTGCTTGCATATTGGCTTGAATTTGCTGTATTTGCTGCAGCTGTTGTGCTAGGTTCATTACTGTTGTACCCAAATCTGTTGTCACACCCCAATTCTGCATCAACCAGAATGGTGTAATGAACCATCTATGATCCAATGATTCAATCAGGATCTCGAATAGGCTGTGTCCTTTTGCTTAAACCATATACATCCACAACCATAATGAGAGTAAATAAACAATAGCAGAAGTTTTTAGTACTAATGAACTGAGTATCGAACAGGGATAACATAAATAAAAGTATCCAATTATCTCCAAAAGACTAAGTCATAAAATAAAATAAATTAATCAATTACATCGTCTGAATAATCCAACTAATAAATCTAGTCAAACACGCATGAGTTGCACTCGCACGACGAATCGTGCGACTCCATCATAGCTTTTGCATCCATCGCCGCAACATGTCCGTACATCGGAGCATTCATATAATCTTTTATAGTAGGACCTGCATCATCAACTAAAAATATTCGACATTGAAAGGGTGAGCACACATCATGGCTCAGTGAGCAAACAAAATAATGAAACAAATATATGTATACATTCAATTCATATCTTTGGTCTGGTTCATAAGTTTACAATGTACAATAGAAAGGATAGGTGGCCGCTGCACCTCTATACATGAGTGTGTGAAGCCACCTAATGGATCAAACACCATCGTCATCCCAGATGTACCCATCATGGAATAGAGATAGAGCTAAAGTGCCCGGATCAAACACCGCATGACACTTCCCCTGATGCCCTACCCATACCAATACGTAAGCCCCTATTGGCATGGGCTTGCAAACTGGGCTCGCAACTAAACAATCCTAATGTCAAACAGTGAAGCCAAGGCCTCACCCCAGCATCCCTCAATATGTCCATAGAGATAGAGCTAAGGCCCCCCCGACAGAGTTAGAGACTACACGATTTGAGACCACCTCCCCTGATGTCCTACGACATAATAGTTCTAGTAAGGTAATGGCAATACGACATGTCAGTGGACAAGACTTGAGTAGAGATAGAGCTAGAGTCTAGTGTCCAGGATGAACCACAGTGTCATGTCCTCCCCCTGATGCCCCACTCGCATCAGGTACACTAACCACACACATACATTCACTTGCCTATTCCTAACATCATCATCAACATCATATTATAAATAAATGAAAATTAAATATGCATGACCAGTAACAACAGAAATATTGGATGACATGTGAAATGAACATTACAATCATACAAGCACAGAATCATTCATGTGGTATTGGACTCAATAAGTAAAAACGGTTTATTATTAGCCAATTAGTTTAGGTCTTGTTCCCTCACCTTTGATTAATAGTAGATTCTCGTTCAAGCTTTGTAATTCAGTTTTAGATCACTTGAAAACCTAACAATTTTATAGACTTTTAATTAGAATTAATTCCCATTTATTTAGACTAACAGAAACTGAGGGGTCGCAAGGTGTGGTCGGACATACTCTGAACACACATGCAACCACACCCTCCCTGGAACTTCCTGAGGGCATGTGGTCAGACATGTGTGTCTCGTGTGGTCACACATCATGCGACCACATGTGCGATCATACGTGTGGTGGTCGACCATTCACTCTCAATTCCAATCCTCTACAGTTTGTATTCCTTGGCCTATCATCATGGTCCTTTTTAAAATTGTTCTATGGCTCAAAACTATTATTTTATATACCATCCATTGCCCACATAATTTCCTCCATGTATTCTCTTGGAATTTGTCCATTGATGAATGGTTTGGGTTTCTCCTAAATCTTATATTCTTCATGAACTATTCTAGGCTCTCAATTTAACATGGGAAATATGTTCATACGTTAAGCTTGCTGAAGATTCAGAGTTTTCTCTGAATTTTCTTCCTCCTTAGTCTTCCTCTTCAATTATCCTTCTCTTCCTTCTCTTCTCTTTCTTTCACTTTTAATTAGAGTTCTAAAGGAGTGAAAGAGGCTAAGGGATGTCCTATTTATAGAGGAAAATCCTCCATAATATGCCTTAATGAGTTTAGGAAAGACCCCCCTTTGGATTAGTAAGGTTTCTTAATTTTTGGTTCTGATTGGGTTCGTGTGGTCGGAGGTGGGGTCATAGAATCCGTCGACCACACCTTCTGAAATGTCCGACCACATGACCAAAATTCATGTGGTTCGACTCTTTTGAGGTGTGGTCAGTCACACCTATTTAGGTATGCGACCACACACTCATAATTGACTATTTTTTGGTTGATTTCGTACCTGGTCTTGTGGTTTCTTTACGCACTTGGTCCACTTGGCTCGACCATGATAGGAAGACCTGGTACATGGTGGTAAGACCGGTTAGTTCGATACAGGTCTTACATCTATAGGTGGGGCTGGTAAGTTTGTAGGATTAGCCTGGTCATTGGCTCCTGGTGGTGTCACATTCTGATTCTATTGCCCTTCAGGATTTTCATGGCTATCTTCCTCCACAGGTGGTGGTGGTGGAATTGAGTTACGTCCTCGCCTGGTTACTCTTTGACCAGCCATTTCCTGTTTCCGGTGGTGTTAGTGTTTGAAAAATCATAGAACATGTGAGGCAATCATAATATACGTCATTCCCATGTCAAAATCCAATTAATCATTGTAAAATTTCAAATATCCAAGTCATTCAGTCAAAATACAGCATTTTCCATCGTGGGGTCGATGGTGGGGTCGCAATATGTCCGTCCATAGGGTTTGCGACCTCACAAAACCCTGTCAACTCAGTGAGAGCCTGTGGTCGATCGTGTGGTCGCATATTTAGTCGAATTTTGTGACCACACTACCCCAAATCATGTTTTTAAACCTGATTTTTAGAGTCATTTCCCACTTTCTCTTTTGCTTTCAACTCAACTCGTTTCCACTGAGTTGCTATAGTGTCGACCACTCGTGTTTGATGATTCTTTCTTCATTCAGGACCTTCGCTCCTTTCCTTCAGGTATGTTCTCTACTATTCCTCATTTTCAAGCTTTCAAAATTAGGTTTTTCTCAATTTATAGTGTTTTCTGCAAATTAAAATTTTTCTAATATTAAAAATTTGATTTTTATTGGGGGCTTTTGCTATTGGCCACCCAATGGATGAAAGCCCTCAAGAAAATTTGAGTTTCATCTGTTAATTTTTGAGAAACTTGAAATTTTCTATTTTTGACCTAAATTTTGGGATTTTTCCAATTTGTCAAAAAATTTTCAAATTCGATCTTCCTAGTTTTAATTTCCAACTGTATGAGCCTTGCATGATGGTTTGGAACATATGTAAGTCCTCCTACCCAATTGTTTGGGTGAAAAATGGGGTTTTTTGGCCAAATCACGCTGGTCAAATCACGCCGTTATAATGCAAAATTTTTTAGTTTTCCTCTATATCTAATATCTTGCTTGTTTGGTCTGTGTCTTTGCAGATAGCATGGCTCGTACCAAGGTCCCCAGAGTTCATGATCCTCTTCGCTTCTTGTCTAATAAAGTAGAGACTCAGTATACTCGTTATGAGCATAAAAAAGGTAGAAGGGGGTCGTTGTGTGAACCTGGCTAATTTAGCCTTATTTAATGTGGAGGGTGCCTTTGGTGATATGGGTTGGCTCCCTATGATATTGTATGAGGGTTGCACCTACCTTGCACTGGTGAAGCAGTTTTATTGCAATCTTCAGGTAGTGGGTGATCCAAATGATACAGACAGGGGTAGAGAGCTCAGGATCACTAGTTATGTTAAAGGGGTGGAGATTTCCTTTAACTGCCAGGAGTTGGGTAATCTCCTGGGTATATCAAACGATGGCCCCTTATTATACTGTGCACCCAAGGAACCCCAGTTCCTATCTGTGATGATGTGTGCAGAGATTGACCGCCAGCTTCTTAGTGATGATTGCTGGGAGATGAAGGCAATCAACTTACGGCTAGAACCTCAGGTGTATTGCAAGATTATTCAGCACAACCTGATTCCTCAGAGTGGGCACTATGAGATGGTTTCCCAGTTGACCCAGTATCTCCTATACTGCGTCTGCACTAGGAAACCCATTTGCCTTCCATACATTATCATTAGGACGATGCATCGTGCTACGATGCCTGGTCAGATGGGCAACCTGCCCTATGGGCTTTTGATCACTACCCTGCTCACTCACCTACATGTCGACTTCGTTGATGAGAGGATTCATAATGACACCTTCTCAACTGACCTTGACTGGGAGGCCATCTGCAAGATGGGGATGCATGATGCACAGGTCAGTAACATAGAGAGGAATGCTATGGTGCGTCCCCGTACTAGGGTAGAGATAGCAGACGCTGAGGCGGCAGCAGCAGCAGAAACAGAGGTCCATGGAGGTGATTCTAAGGATGATGATCGTATGTACATGGATGTGGACGCCATACTCTCTTCCATCACCACTACATTCCACTGGAGCTGGCCCTTTTCGGGTTCTTTCCCACTCAGCTGGTCCTTCACACCCATCACCAGATGACGTGATGGGGCTGCTTCATGAGATTCGGGAGGCCCAACGTGCTACTAATGAGCGGGTGGTAGATCTGGCAGCTAGTCTCCCGATGACCCAGACTCAGGTAGCCTGGCTTACGAGGGTGTATGTTGAGGATTATGATCGAGATCGTGTGGCACCTCCCCCTTCAGCACCTCCAGCTCTATGATGCATATTTTATTTTTCCTTGTACTACAGACTAACTGTCCAGATTGTGGACCGTACTCTGATTATATATATATATATATATATATATATATATATATTATTTTTATTCGATGTGTATATGAATAAAAACATTATTCTCTTTCTTAATTTTTGTCTCATACAACACAGATGTTTATGGTGTATTCTTATTAAAGCTTTTACATTTTATCCTAACTCAGTTCACAAACTTTTGTGGAAGTATACAGGTTTAATGGACAGGGCTTGAGAGCTCTGATACCAAGTTTTCACACCACAATTCTACACCAACCAGAAGGTTGTGATGAACTGTCTATGATCCAACGATTCATCCAGGATCTCGAATAGGCTGTGTCCTTTTTCTTAAACCATACACAACCATAACCATAATCAGAGTAAATAAACAATAGCCGAAGTCTTTAATATTAATGAACTGAATATCTAACAGTGATATCATAAATAAAGTATCCAATTATCTCAAATAATTGAAGACATAAAATAGAATAATTCAATCAATTACATATTCTGAATAATCCAACAAATAAATCTAATCAAAGATGCATAAGTTGTACTCGCACGACGAAATCATCCGACTCCATCATAGCTTCTGCATTCATCGCCACAACATGCCGGTACATTGGAGCATTCACATAATCTTCTACAGTAGGACCTGTATCATCAATAAAATATTCGACATCGAAAGGGAGAGCACACATCATGGCTCAGTGAGCAAACAAAACAATGCAACAAACATTTGCTTGCATTAAACTCATATCTTTGGTTTGGTTCATAAGTTTGCAATGTGCAATACACAAGTATGTGAAGCCACCCAATGGATCAAACACCAATGCCATCCCACATGCACCCATCATGGAATAGAGATAGAGCTAAAGTGTCCGGATCAAACACCACATGACACTTCCTCTGATGCCCTACCCATACCAACACATAAGCCCTTATTGGCGAGGGCTTGCAAATTGGGCTCACAACTAACCAATCCTAATGTCAAATAGTGTATCAGTTTCACCCCAGCATCCCTCAATACATCCATAGAGATAGAGCTAAGGCCCCCGATAGAGTCAGAGACTACACGGTTCGAGACCACCTCCCCTGATGCCCTACGACGTAATAGTTCTGCTAAGGTAATGACGATACGACGATGTTAGTGGACAAGACTTGAGTAGAGATTGAGCTAGAGTTTGGTTACCAAGATGAACCACAGTGTCACGTCCTCCCCCTGATGCCCCACTTGCATCAAGTACACTAACCACACACATACATTTATATTCCTATTCCTAACATCATCATCAACATCATGTTATAAATAAATAGAATTAAATATGCATGAGAAGTAATAACAGGAATATTAGATGACATGTGATATACACATTACAAGCATACAAGCATAGAATCATTCATGGTATTGAACTCAATAAAAAAAAAAGTTTATTATTAGCCAATTAATTTAGGTCTTGTTCCCTCACCTTTGGTTGATAGTAGATCCTTGTTCAAGCTTTGTAAATCTCTTTTAAACCACTTAAAACCTAACAAATTTATATATTTTAAATTAAAATTAATTCCCATGAATTAGACTAACAGAAATTGAGGGGTCGCAGTGGCAGCACCTGTGGTCTAAGTTTCTGCGACCACAGGGTGTGTGGTCACAGGGTGTGGTCGCATATCCTGTGACCACACATGCGACCACACCCTCCCTGGAACATCCCGAGGGCATGTGGTTGTAAGGTGTGATTGCATATCATGCGACCACACATGTGACCACACCCTTTTTGGTCTTCTCGAGGGTCTGTGGTCGAATATGTATGTCTCATGTGGTCGCACATCATGCAACCACACGTGCGACCACACGTGTGATGGTCGACCTTTCACTCTCAACTCCAATTCCTTCATGCTTAGATTCCTTGGCTTATTATTATGGTCCTTCCTACGATTGTTTTATGGCTTAGAACTAGTATTTTATACAAAATCTATTCTCTACATAATTTCCTCCCATGGATTCTCTTGGAATTCATCCATGCATTGATGATTTGGGTTTCACCTAAATCCTGTCTCTTTCATGAACTATTCTAGGCTTTCAATTTAACATGGGGATTGTTTTCATACCTTATGTTTGTTGAAGATTCAGAGTTTTCTCTAAATTTTCTTCCTCATTTATCTTCCTCTTCAATTCTCCTTCTCTTCCTTCTCTTCTCTTTCTCCCACTTTCAGTTTGAGTTCTAAAAGGGTGAAAGAGGCTAAGGGATGTCCTATTTATAGAGGGAAACCCTCCATAATAGGCCTTACTAAGTTTACGAACGAACCCCCTTCAGATTAGGAAGGTTTCCTAAACTCGATTCTGTCTGGAATCCATGTGGTCGGAGGTGGGGTCACAGAACCCGTCAACAACACCCTCTGAAACATGCGACCACACGACCTAAATTCTTGTAGTTCCATTATTTTGAGGTGTCGTCGATCACACCTGTTTAGGTATCCGACCACACACTCATAATTGACTATTTTTGGGTTAAATTTCTTACCTTGTCTTGTGGATTCTTCATGCACTTGGTCCACTTGGCCCGACCATGATAGGAAGACCTGATACAAGGTGGTAAGACCGGTTAGTTCGATACGGGTCTTATAATCTTTTTCCTAGTTGAGATGGGACCCTATGTCACACCCCAATTCCGCACTACTAAGAATGGTGTGATGAACCGCTAATAAACCAACGGTTCAACCAGGATCTCTAATAGGATATGTCCATTAAAAATAAAACCATACACATCCACAACCATAAACCAATTAAATACACAATAGCGGAAGTCTTATAATAAATTAACTGAGAAATATAACGGTGATAACCATAATAAAATATCAAGTTATTGTTGTATCAACAGAGATGTAAATAAATAAAGTATCATTTACATTCCCTTAATAATTCAAACAAAAATATAATCGAATACGCATGAGTTGCACTAGCATGAAGGACCATGCGTATCCACTAAGTCTTCGGCTTCCATCGCAGCAACACGCCCATACACCGAAGCACTCATATAATCTTCGACAGTGGTACCTGCATCATCAACTAAAAATATTCGATGTCGAGAGGGTGAGCACACATCATGGCTCAGTGAGCAAATAAAACAATGCAATAAATATATGCATGCATTCAATTCATATCTTTGGTCTAGTAAATAAGTTTGCAATGCGCTATAGAAAGGTTTGGTGGACGCCTCGCCTCTATACATAGGGTGTGGAGGCCCGCCCAAAGGTTAACGTTTATTGTCATCCCCATCCACCCTACCATGGAATAGAGATAGAGCTAAAGTGCTGAGGCTTGGCCTACGACACTTCCCCTGATACTCTACCCATAACAACATGTAAGCCCCTACTGGCGAGGGCTTGCAAACTGGGCTCGCAACTAACCAATCCTAATGCCATTTAATGTATCCAAGGCCTCACCCTAGCATCCCTT
Organism: Protea cynaroides; assembly: GCA_028583415.1. Taxonomy (NCBI): domain Eukaryota; kingdom Viridiplantae; phylum Streptophyta; class Magnoliopsida; order Proteales; family Proteaceae; genus Protea; species Protea cynaroides. The sequence continues at coordinate 63,371,046 of CM053271.1, forward strand.
AATACGTCCATAGAGATAGGGCTATGGCCCCCCGACAAAGTAAGAGACTACACGGTCCGAGACCACCTACCCTCATAGACTACGATGTAATAGTTCTGCTAAGGTAATGGCGATACGACGATGTCAGTGGACAAGACTTGAGTTAGAGATAGAGCTAAGTGCTAAGGCCCGGTCTATGACACCCCCCCTGATACTCGCTCGCATTAAGCACACCAACCACACACATACATTTACATGCCTATTCCTATCATCATCATCATCATCATGTTATAAATAATAATTTAAATATGCATGAACAGTAATAATAGAAATATTGGATGACATGTTAAATGCACATAACAATAAAAACGCATAGAATCAATCATGGCATTGGACTAAAGAATAAAATAATTTATTATTAACCAATTAGTTTAGGTCTTATTCCCTCACCTTTGCTTGATTGTAGATCCTCTCTCAAGCTTTAGGAATCAACTTAATATCACTATTATATTACTAGAAGACCTAATCAAGTCGATAGAATTTAATTAGGATTAATTCTGATTTTAAAAAGCTTGTTGTTAACTGGGGGTCGATGCTAGGGTTGGATCTTCCATCGACCCTGGGTGCTACCACCCACATTCTGGACTTCCCGAACACTGGGGTCGATGTTAGGGTCAGGTAGGTTCGATTCTCCATCGACCCCCCGTGCGACCCCCGTGGATTTAGTTAAAATTTTCATCCTCCAGTCCATTCCTTTGTGTTTGGGTCCTAATGCTTGTTTCTACAATCCATTCCATACATGTTCTATGGTTTAGAACCATAGTTTATTCACCTACATGGTTTTAATGATCTCCCCATGGTTTTCCATTGAAACCAAACCATGGGTTGATGATTTTGGTTTCTCCTAGATCATACCCTCTTCACTATCTATTCTAAGGTCTTTAGAATTACATGGAGATAGTATCCATACCTAAGAATTATTTGGCTTGTTTCTTTGAAGCCTTCTCTTTGATCTTCTTCTCCACTTTCCTTATCTTCTCTTTCTCTTCTCCTTCACTTCTCTTTCTCTCAATCCAATTAGGGTTCTATAAGGAGTGAAAGAGGCTTAGGGATGTCCAATTTATAGAGTAGAAACTCCCAAAATAAGTCCCATTGAGATTAGGAAAGAATCCCATTGAAATTTAGAAACTTCCCAATTTACGGTTTCTATCAACAGACTGGGGGTCGATGAGGGGGTCGGTGATCCCGTCGACCCCTGGTTCTAAATTGTCCGAACCCCAGTTACAAACTCAGGGTCTGACTTTTATATTGGGGGGTCCGACCCTGCCTAGCTGGGTGTGTGACCCTCCCCCTATTTTAGTATTTTTGGGTCAGTTTAATACCTGGGATCGTTATCTCCTTTACGCACTTAGTCCATTTGGCTCGACCATGATGGGTAGACCTGGTTCAAGGTGGTAAGGCCGGGTTAGTTCGATACGGGTATTACAACTCCCCTGTCACACCCCAATTTCACATAATTCGGAACGGTGTGATGAACCTTCAATAAACCAACGGTTCAACCAAGATCTCAAAAGAGGCTATCTCACATATGATAAACCAAAACACATTCCACATTAATCAGAGGTAATAAAGTAAATAGCGGAAATCTTATAGTAAATGAACTGAGAATCTAACTGTGATAACTATAAATAAATATCAAATTATTGATATATCAATTGAGACATAATTAAATAAATACCAATTACATGTCTTTAATAAAATTAAACAAAATCTAATCGAATACGCATGAGTTGCACTCGCATGAAGGGTCATGCATATCCACTAAGTCTTCACCTTCCATTGTCGCCACATGCCCGTACATAGGAGCGTTCATATAAATTTCAACGGTGGTACCTGCATCATCAACTAAAAGTATTCGAACTCAAAAGGGTGAACACACATCACGGCTCAGTGAGCAAACAAAATAATGCAACAATATATATGCATGCAATAAATTCTTATCTTTGGTCTGGTTTAAAGTTTGCAATGTGCTATAGAAAGGATAGGTGGCCGCTGCACCTCTATACACGAGTGTGTGGAAACGTCCAATGAAAACGGCACTGTCGCCCCATATGCACCCACCATGGATAATATATACCCCATGAAAACGGCATGGCTGTACCAGTTGCCCATACCAACACGTAAGCCCCTGTTGGCGGGGGCTTGCAAACTGGGCTCGCAACTAACCAACCCTAATGTCAAACAATGTATCCAAGGCCTCACCCCAGCATCCCTCAATACATCTATAGAGATAGAGCTAGGGTCTGGGGACCAGGCTGAACCACAATGCCACGTCCCCCCTGATGCCACACCCCAAATCCGCACTATTCAGAATGGTGTGATGAACCACTAATAAACCAACGGTTCAACCAGGATCTCGAGTAGGCTATCCCCGCGTTATTCAAACCCCCCATACATCCGTAATCACAATCAGAGTAAATACACAATAGCGAAAATCTTATAAATAAATGAACTGAGCATCTATGTGATATTAAAATTTAAATAACAATTTATTCTGTTTGAACTGAGACATAAATATTTAAATACCAAATACATGTCCTAATAAATCCAAATAAAGAAACCTATAAAATATCTAATCAAATACACACGAGTTGCACTCGCAAGAGGAGTCGTGTGTATCCACTTCAGCTCCAGCTTCCATTGCTGCCACGTTCCTATACACAGATGCATTTATTAAATCTTCAACGGTATAACCTGCATCATCAACTAAAAATATTCGACGTCGAGGGGTGAGCACACATCACGGCTCAGTGAGTAGCCAAAACAATGCAACAGTACATATACATGCATTCAATTTATATCTTTGGTCCGGTTTAAAGTTTACAGTATGCAATAGAAAGGTTTAGGTAGCCAAAGGTCGCGTTTATTGACCCCGCCTCTATACACAAGTGTGTGACGTCACCCGAAGATCACATTTATCGTCGACTCACATGCACCCAACCATGAACATTATATAACAAAGGGTAACGTTTATTGTTATATATTGCCATAACAACACGTAAGCCCCTGTTAGCGAGGGCTGCAAACTGGGCTCGCAACAAACCAATCCTAATGCCAAAAGTGTTTCCAAGGCATCACCCCAGCATCCCTCAGAATGTCCATAGAGATAGAGCTAAGGCCCCCTGGTAGAGTCAAAGACTACAAGGACCGAGACCACCTCCCTTGATACTCTACGACATAATAGTTCTGCTAAAGTAATGGCAATACGACAATACTAATGCATAAGACTTGAGTTAGAGATAGAGCTAAAGTGCTGAGACCCACCAAAGGTTAACGTTTATTGACGTACTCATCACACCTCCCTTGATACTCGCTCGCATCAAGTACACAAACCACACACATACAATCACATGCCTAATCCTATCATCACCATTATCATCATGTTATAAACAATAAAATAAATATGCATGAGAAAATAATAGAAATATTAGATGACATGTTGTATGCACATTACAAACATCTTCCCATAGAATCAAGCATCGCAAAGGACTCAAGAAATAGAAAAATAGTTTTGTTATTAACCAATTAGTTTGGAGTTCTGGTTCCTCACCTTAGCTTGCTAATAGATACTTTTCCAAGATTTAGAATGACCTTTACAATGTTATTATATTGCTAGAAGACCTAACAAAATCGATAGAATTTAATTAGAATTAATTCTGAATTTAAAAACCATGCTATTAACTGAGGGTCGGAGGTAGGGTCGGAGTCTTGATCGACCCTGGGTGCGACCCTCCCTTAACTCTGAACTTCACGAACACTGAGGGTCGATGGTCAAAATCACCTAGGGTCGGATGGTCATCGACCCTCGGTGCGACCCTCTGTGCACTTTGGTCCAAATCCCTATTTTTAATCCATTCTTCGTGTTTGGGTCCCATGGCTTGCTTCTACATTCCATTCAACATTCATTCCATGGTCTAGAACCATGAATCATCCACCTAAATAGCTTTCATGCATTCTTCTATGGTTTTCCATGAAAACCTAACCATAGATTGATGGTTTGGGTTTCTCCGAGATCACACTCTCACTAATAACTAACCTAAGGTCTATAGAAACTCATGGAATCAGTATCCATACCTGAGAAGAATAATCCTTCTCTGCAACTCTTCTCTTTTGACTTAATTCTCTTCCTTGTTTCTCTTCTTCCTCTTCTCCTTCTCTTCTCTTTCTCTCCATTCAATTAGCGTTGTAAAAGGAGTGAAAGAGGCCTAGGGACGTCCTTTAAATAGAGTAGGAACATCCTAAAATAAGTCCCTTTGAGATTAGGAAAGAATCACAATAAAAAATTAGGAAATTTCCTAATTCTATTTCCTACGGCAACCGAGGGTCGATGGGAGGGTCGATGATCCCGTCGACCCTAGGGTTCTAAGCTGTCCGACCCTCCCTTCAAAACTGAGGGTCTAACTTTTTGTTTTGGGAGGTCCGACCCTGCTTAGCTGGGTATGCAACCCATTCCCTATTTTAAGTGTTTTTAGGTCGATTTGATACCTGGGATCTCGATCTCCTTCACGCCCTTGGTCCATTTGGCTCGACCATGACGGGTAAACCTGGTTCAAGGTGGTAAGACCGGGTTAGATTGACACGGGTCTTACAACTCCACCCAACTTATAAAAATTTCATCCTCGAAATTGTACGTACCTTCTGAATCAAACAAGTGAGGGTATTGCTTCCGCATAGCGTTTTCTTCTTCCCATATAATCTCTTCCATGTCTCTACTTTTCCATGTGACCTTAACATAGTAGATATCTCTGTTGCGTAGACGTTAAACCTTTCGACTAGTGATTTCTATTGGTGTTACTTCAAATGTCAAATCATCAGTCAATTCCAGCAAATCCATTGTCAAAACATGCGTTGGGTCTTTGACATACTTCTTCAATAGGGAAATGTGAAATACGTCATGCACACTTGATATAGATGGTGGTAGTGCTAATTGATAAGCCACTTGTCCATGCTTAACTAGAATTTCATATGGCCCGACATGTCTTGAACTTTGTTTCCCTTTCTGTCCAAACCTCTTCAATCCTCGCATAGGCGATACCTTCAAAAATACTTTATCACCTACGACAAACTCCAGATCTCTTCGTCGAGTGTCTGCTTATTGCTTCTGACGGTTCTGAGCTGTTCTCACTCTTTCCTTGATGATGTCGACCACTGGACAAGTCTCTTCAACAAATTCCGGTCCAACAGTATTACGTTCCCCAACTTCATTCCAAAACAAGGGAGTTCGACACTTCCTGCCATACAGTGCTTCATATGGTGACATCTGTATGGTAGCCTGATAGCTATTGTTATATGCGAACTTGATCAATGGTAACTTTTCGTCCATGATCCTTTAAAATCAATTACACATGCTCGTAGCATATCTTCTAGAATCTGGATTGTACGCTCCGACTGTCCATCTGTCTGTGGGTGGAATGCAGTACTGAACTTCAACGTTGTACCCATAGCCTTTTGCAATCCCTCCCAAAACTTAGAAGTAAATCGTGGATCTCTATCAGACACAATGCTTTCTGGAACACCATGTAACCAAACAATATTATCTACATACAGCTTCGCTAACCTTTCCAGTGTATACTAAGGTCGTATAGGTATGAAGCGAGATGTTTTAGTTAGACGGTCCACAATCACCCAAACTGCGTCAACTACTCGAGGAGTCAGTGGTAGCCCCGTGACGAAGTCCACAGTGATGCAGTCCCATTTCCATGCTGGTTCTGGTAATGGCTGTAACAGTCCTGCGGGTCTTTGTTGTTCAGCCTTTACTTTCTGACAGTTTAGGCATTGAGACACGAACTTGGCTACATCTGCTTTCATTCCCCTCCACTAATATAATTTCTTTAGAACATGATACATTTTTGTACTTCCAGGATGTATCGAATAGATGGTGGTGTGGGCTTCCTTCATCAGTCGGTGTCTAATGTCTACACTTTCTGTTTCAGGTACACATATTCTTCCTTTGTATTTCAATACCTTCTCGTCATCCAAGGTGAACTCAGGGTTGGTCCTACCTTTCTCAATATCTTCTTGTACTGTTCTCAGATAAGGATCTGCTTTGATAGCTGTGTTCACTTCATCCACTATATCCGGTATAATCTTCAATGCCGTGAACATATTCAAAAACCGATGAATAAACCCTTGGTTGGCTGATCCATCCGTTGTATCTATCACATACTGCTCGTTGCCGTGATTGAATACCCTTCCGGTAGTACACCTTGCTGCAGTCGTGCTAACTTCTCCTTGCAATTTTATCATTGCCTTTCTGCTTAATGCATCCGCTACTACGTTCGCTTTTCCCGGATGATACTGGATATCACAATCATAGTCTTTCAATAGTTCCAGCCATCTTCTTTGTCTCATATTCAACTCCTTCTGATTAAATAAATAAGTAAGACTTTAATGGTCCGACTTAATTTGGAATTTCTCTCTGTATAAGTAATGTCTCCATATCTTGACAGCATGTACTACTGCCGCTAACTCCAAATCATGAGTGGGGTAATTTTTCTCATGTACTTTCAACTGTCTCGAGGCATACGTAATTACTTGCTCTCCTTGCATAGGCACACATCCTAATCCCAATCCCAACGCATCAGTGTATAAGGTAAACGTCTGTCCTGTAATAGGAAAAGTCAAAATCGGAGCGGATATCAATCTGGTCTTCAGCGTTTGGAAACTCTTCTCACATTTATCGGTCCACACAAACTGTTCACCTTTCTTAGTCAAACTGGTTAGAGGGACGACAATCCGAGAATAGTCTTCTACGAATCTCCGATAATAACCAGCTAGACCTAGAAAACTTCTAATTTCTAAACTCTCTATGGTGCTTCCCACTTCACAATAGCCTCGATCTTGCTGGGGTCCACTTTGATTCCTTCAGCGGATACTACATGGCCTAAGAAGGTGACTTCACTTAGCCAAAACTCGCACTTTGAAAATTTGGCATATAACTTTTCTTTCCTTAAATGCTGTAGGGCTGCGTTTAGGTTCTTGATATGGGTTTCCTTGTCCTTGGAGTATACCAATATATCATCAATAAATACTATAACCGACGTATCCAACATATCATGGAAAACTCGGTTCATAAGTTCCATGAACGTTGCCGGTGCATTAGTTAATCCGAAAGATAACCAAAAATTCATAATGTCCATATCTGGTCCTGAATGCTGTCTTCGGAATATAACCTTCTTTAATCTTCAGCTGATGATAGCCTGATCGAAGGTCGATCTTAGAAAATACTTTTGCTCCTTGTAACTGATCGAACAAGTCATCGATCCGAGGTAGTGGGTATCGATTCTTGATTGTCGGTTTATTCAACTCCCGATAGTCGATGCATAATCGAACGCTACCATCCTTCTTCTTTACGAACAACACCGGTGCCCCCCATGGAGATATATTGGGTCGAATATAACCCTTGTCCAGTAATTTTTGTAGTTGCACTTTTAATTCCTTCAGTTCCGTAGGAGCCATTCTATAAGGTGCTTTTGACACTGGTGCGGCTCCGGGTATAAGGTCTCTCACAAACTCTGTGGCTCGGTCGGGTGGTAATCCGGGTAGTTCCTCCGAAAATACGTCAGGGTAGTCTCGCACGATGTCAATGTCTTCCATTCATGGTGCTTCCTTGGTTAGGTCGACCACTGACACTAGATACCCGACTGCCCCCTTCTCAAGGCACTTCTTAGCCTTTAGTGCAGAAAGTATGAGCTTGCGTCTCCGGGGATGTTTGGTTCCCGAGAAACTGAATTCTGCTCCTTCTTTGTCTTTGAACGTTAGCTTCTTTTCGGCGCATACCAGATTTGTAGAATGCCGAGCTAACCAGTCCATTCCCAAGATGACATCAAAGTCTGCCATCTCAAGTTGTATCAAGGTTGCATCTAAGGTCTTCTCTCCAATGAGAACTGGACATGGTTCATAACCTTTCTCTAATTCCACTTCTAACCCCATCGGTGATCGTACAAGTAATTTGTAGTCTAATGTTTTGATGGGTAAATTTATCTTCTTTCCAAATGCCACAGATATAAAGGAATGAATAGCTCTAGAATCAAAGAGTACTCTGGTGGGTACGCCATTTATAGGTACGATACCTGTGACCACATCGAGTGATGCGGCCGCATCCTCAGACGTAACATCATATTCCCGTCCCTGATGGAATTGCTTCTTGGGCTTAGGGCACTCTCTTGCCATATGTCCCGGGTGGTTGCAGTTAAAACAGTTCGGGCTTTCAGAATTTGGCTTTGGCTGAGGTTGAGCTGCTGAAGTAGTCTTGGTTGCAGTAGTAAAATTTTGAGGACGGAAAGGCTTATATGTCCTGCTATTGCCTCCGTTGTAAGAATTTCCGGCTGGCTTTTTGATGCCTGTGTTCTGAGTAAAATAACTCTCCTTCTGGCTCGATTCTATAACTCGAGCAATCTAGACAGCTTCATTATAAATTCTCTTTTCTAAGCCCAGAACATGTTCTCTGATGTTTCCTCTCAGTCCCGTGACAAACCTACGGGTTTTGGTTTCTTCTTCTTGCATACTCAGTGGTGCGAAGAAAAACAGCTCTTCATAACGTTGTTGGTAAGCATCCACTGACATCTGTCCCTGATAAAGACTCAGAAACTCCTTCTCCATCGAATCTCTGAAGCTCCGTGGAAAATATTTCTCAAAGAAGGATTCTTTATATATAGCCCAAGTTAGTAGGGCGTGCTTGGTCAGTAGATATGCCTTCGTGGATTTCCACCAATGATGTGCGTCGCCCTTGAGCATAAAGGTGGCACATAATACTTTCTCTTCCTCTGTGGTAGTCATCATGAGGAAATTTCTCTCCATCTCGTCTATCCAGTGTGCTGGCCACAATGGATCAGACGGTTTGCCGTTGAATTACTTGGGTTTCATCTTCAAGAATCTCTCCACTAGTCGAGAGTGGTCCAACTGATTTTGGGGATTTGCCCCAAACATATGGGGTGGATACTGGTAATTACCCTGAGCTGCTTTTGGAACCTGCACTAGAATCTGTGCAGCAGGTTATTGAGGTGTCTGAGGAGCTGGGTGGTTACCCACCGGTGCTGTACTGGCTTGTCCTGTGTGCATGGGTGCAGCCTGAGTGGCTTGAAACATAATGCCCATGGCAACTTGCATCTGAGCCTATACATGTTGCATCTGCTGCAGCTGTTGTGCCAGATTCATCACCACAGTTGTTAGCTCTGGTGGTGGAGGTGGCAAATTTGTAGGGTTTGCCTGTTCTGGACTACCTGGTGCATAATTATTTTCTGCACTAGTCTCCTCCAAGGGTGGTGGTAGTGGAACTGCATTCCGGGTCTGTCGGGTTACTCTACGTCCAGACATAATTTCTTTCTGTGATTGGTGGTGCCTAAAAATTATCAAAAATAGGTGAGAAGTCATTTATATTTCGTGTAGGCACGCTAACCGATAATCAATTCCAATTTTAGCTCATTTTATAAAAAAAATATTGTCTTTTCTGTGCAGGGTCGATGGTGAGGGTCGATGGTATGTCCGACCCTTAGTATCCGACCCTGAGAATGACCTGTTCTTCCCGGGAGCTGAGGGTCGATGCGAGGGTCGATGGGTGTCCGACCCTCAGTTCCGACCCTTAGTTTCCTGTCAGGTTCCCGAGAGCCGAGGGTCGATGGAGGGTCGATTCGAGGGTCGATGGTTCTAGTCGAATTGTCCGACCCTCAGACTAAAAATCAGATTTTTAAGATCCGATTTTGAGTCATTTCCTATTATTTCTCCTCCGTTTTGACTCGTCTCTCCTCTCTGAGTTACTACAATGCTACTCCACTGTTTTTTGATCGGTTTGACTCCGGGTTTCGACGTCCACGTCATCCATACAGGTATGTCCTCTCATTTTTACCTGTTTTTAGGTTTTCTTCTCTAGGTTTTCATCCATTTAACTCTTATTTTTCAAATTAAACTTTTTCCAACCGTATAAATTTGATTTTTATTGGGGGCTTTTGTTATTGGTGTCTCAAGGAACGAAAGCCCTCAAAAATTTCTGAGTTTCATCGGTTGGTTATCGGGAAACTTGAATTTTTCCCCTTTTTGCCCTAATTTATCAAATTTTTGATTTTTCTTGATTTTCTTCAAATTGAACATCGTCAGTTAAAATTTCCTACTGCATGTGGGTTGTAGGGTATGTTTAGACCTACGTAAGTTCTCATGCCCACTTGTATGGTGAGGAATGGGGCTTTATGGTCAACTTACGTCGTTATTAAATCAATTTTGGATTTTTTTTATCCTATTAACCCCTTGTCTCCCTTCCTCTTTCTTATCTGCAGATACCATGGCTCGTACCAAGATACCCAGAGTGCGTGATCCCCTTCGCTTCCATTCTAATGAAGCCGAGGCACACTATGCCGACTATGCCCGTAAGAAGGTGTAAGGTGGTCATATGGTGAACTTGGCTGAGCTAGCCTTTTTCAATGTAGAGAGGGCATTTGGTGATATGGGGTGGCTCCCTATCATTACCTACGACGCTTACACATGTTCGGATTTGGTGCGCCAGTTTTATTGTAATCTCCAAGTAGTGGCGAATTACAACGACGTTGAGCATGGTCAGGAGTTGCGCATCACCAGTAACGTTAAAGGGGTGCACATTTCATTTGACCATCGGCAACTGGCTGATCTGCTGGGCATTCCTTATGATGGCCGCATGGTGTACTGTGTGCCTGGAGAGCCATAGTTTGTTTCTATGGAGATGAGGACAGAGATCGACAACCAGCTGCTACGACCTGATCGCTGGCAGATGAGAGCCTGTTACTTGCGTCCAGCTCCACGGGTCTTCTGCAAGATTATCCAGCATAATCTGATCCCGCGGAGTGGGCACTATGAGAGGGTTTCCCAGCTGACCCAGTTTCTGATATACAGTATTTGCACCAGACAGCCGGTCTGCCTTCCTTACATCATCATGCGGACGATGATTAGTGCTACATTGTCCGGTTATAGGGGTAATCTACCCTATGGGCGCATGATTATGGTTCTACTAACCCGTCTTGGGGTTGACCTGGTAAACGAGAAGATCCAGGAGAAGACCTTCTCATCGCCTCTAGATTGGGAGGCTATCTGCAAGATGGGCATGCGGGATGCCCAAGTTAGTGATGAGGAGAGGAACGAGATGGTAAGCCCTCACACTCGCGTTGAGATGGCTGACGCTGAGGCTGCTGCTGCCGCTGCTAGAGCCCATGTGTATCCTATCGATGATGACGACCGCATGTATATGGATGTTGACGCGATACCACCGCCTTCACCTACGCATGCGGCTGGTGTTGGTACTTCTTCTGCGGCGGGTCCTGTACCGGAGACCGGTCCTTCTCATGCGGCTGGTCCTTCACGCCCACCTGCTGATGATGTGCTGAGTATGTTTCACGAGATTAGAGAAGCTCAGCGTGCATCGGATCTAAGGATAGGGGAGCTTCTAGACGCCCAGCGCCGGACTAATCAGCGGGTGGCTGATCTCACAGCTAGTCTGCAGGCGACTCAGACTAGGTGGCATGGCTGACTAGAGTCTATGCCGAGGACTACGACAGAGACCGTAAGGTCCCGCCTCCTCCTTCGCCTCCAGCTTCCTGAGTATACTTTATTTTCCTTGTACTACAGATTAATTTTCCGGGTTGTGGACTGTACTCTGCTTGAGTTGTGTATATACATTTTGTTTCGCTCTCATTGTATGTAAACTTGTTTCCCCTTTAATAGATGCATTATTCTCTTTTTAAATTTGGTCTCAATCATCACTGGTGCTTATAATGTGTTAATATTACTATTTTTATTTTTATCCTATCTCAGTTCACAATTGTCTTGAATGTATGTTAGTTCAGCGGGCAAGGCCTGAGATGCTCTGATACCAAGTTGTCACACCCCAATTTTGCACTATTCATAATGGTGTGATGAACCGCTAATAAACCAATGGTTCAACCAGGATCTCGAGTAGGCTATCCCCGAGTTATCTAAACCCCCATACATCCGTAATCACAATCAGAGTAAATACACAATAGCGGAAATCTTATAAATAAATGAACTGAGAATCTATGTGATATAAAAATTTAAATAACAATTTATTCTATTTCAACTGAGACATAAATATTTAAATACCAAATACATGTCGTAATAAATCCAAATAAAGAAACCTATAAAATATCTAATCAAATACACACGAGTTGCACTCGCAAGAGGAGTCGTGTGTATCCACTTCAGCTCCAGCTTCCATTGCTGCCACGTTCCCGTACATAGACGCATTCATATAATCTTCAATCGTATACCCTGCATCATCAACTAAAAATATTCGACGTCGAGGGGTGAGCACACATCACGGCTCATTGAGTAGCCAAAACAATGCAACAGTAAATATGCATGCAATCAATTTATATCTTTGGTCCGGTTTAAAGTTTACAGTATGCAATAGAAAGGTTTAGGTAGCCAAAGGTCGTGTTTATTGACCCCGCCTCTATACACAAGTGTGTAACGTCACCCGAAGATCACGTTTATTGTCGACTCACATGCACCCAACCATCAACATTGTATAACAAAGGTTAACGTTTATTGCTATATATTGCCTTACCAACACGTAAACCCCTGTTAGCGAGAACTACGAACTGGGCTCGCAACTAACCAATCCTAATGCCAAAAGTGTATCCAAGGCCTCACCCCAGCATCCCTAAGAATGTCCATAGAGATAGAGCTAAGGCCCACCGGTAGAGTCAGAGACTACAAGGACCGAGACCACCTCCCCTGATACTCTACTACATAATAGTTCTGCTAAAGTAATGGCGATACGACGATGGTAATGCACAAGATTTGAGTTAGAGATAGAGCTAAAGTGCTGAGACCCGCCAAAGGTTAACGTTTATTGATGTTCTCATCACACCTCCCCTGATACTCGCTCGCATCAAGTACACTAACCACACACATACAATCACATGCCTATTCCTATCATCATCATCATCATAATGTTATAAACAATAAAATAAATATGCATGAGCAAATCATAGATATATTGGATGACATGTTGTATGCACATTACAAACATCTTCGCATAGAATCAAGCATGGCATAGGACTCAAGAAATTGAAAAATAGTTTTGTTATTAACCAATTAGTTTGGAGTTCTGGTTCCTCACCTTAGCTTGCTAATAGATACTTTTCCAAGCTTTAGAATCACCTTTACAATGTTATTATATTGCTAAAAGACCTAACAAAGTCAATAGAATTTAATTAGAATTAATTCTGAATTTAAAAACGATGATGTTAACTGAGTGTCGGAGGTAGGGTCGGAGTCCTGATCGACCCTGGGTGCGACCCTCCCTTAACTCTGAACTTCCCGAACACTGAGGGTCGATGGTCAGAATCACCTAAGGTCGGATGGTCATCGAACCTCGGTGCGACCCTCTGTGCACTTTGGTCCAAATCCCTCTTTTTAATCCATTCTTCGTGTTTGGGTCCCATGGCTTGCTTTTACATTCCATTCAACATTCATTCCATGGTTTAGAACCATGAATCATCCACCTAAATAGCTTTCATGCATTCGTCTATGGTTTTCCATGAAAACCTAACCATAGATTGATGGTTTGGGTTTCTCCGAGATCACACTCTCACTAATAACTAACCTAAGGTCTATAGAAACTCATGGAATTAGTATCCATACCTGAGAAGAAAAATCCTTCTCTGTAACTCTTCTCTTTTGGCTTAATTCTCTTCCTTGTTTCTCTTTTTCCTCTTCTCCTTCTCTTCTATTTCTCTTAATTCAATTAGGGTTGTAAAAGGAGTGAAAGAGGCCTAGGGACGTCCTTTAAATAGAGTAGGAATATCCTAAAATAAGTCCCTTTGAGATTAGGAATGAACCCCAATAAAAAATTAGGAAATTTCCTAATTCTATTTCCTATGGAAACCGAGGGTTGATGGGAGGGTCGATGATCCCGTCGACCCTAGGGTTCTAAGCTGTCCGACCCTCCCTTCAAAACTGAGGGTCTGACTTTCTATTTTGGGAGGTCCGACCCTGCTTAGCTGGGTATGCGACCCTTCCACTATTTTAAGTGTTTTTGGGTCGATTTGATACCTAGGATCTCGATCTCCTTCACGCCCATGGTCCATTTGGCTTGACCATGACGGATAAACCTGGTTCAAGGTGGTAAGACCGGGTTAGATTGACACGGGTCTTACACCTGATGCCCTACGACATATTAGTTCCACTAAGGTAATGGCGATACGAAGATGTTAGTGGACAAGACTTGAGTAGAGATAGAGCTAGAGTCGGGTGACTAGGCTTAACCACAATGTCACGTCCTCCCCCAGATGCTCCACTCGCATCAAGCACACTAACACTTGCTTATTGGACATGACTTGAATAGACCATGGCACAATATACCCCGATGAGAACGGCATCGAAGTATCGGATGATACCATCCCTACCTGCACCATGTACAGCAGCCAAACCCAAACATTCACATGCCTATTCCTACCATCCCGTACGCAGAAGCATACCAACATGTAATCCCCTATTGGCATGGGCTGCAAACTGGGCTCGCAACTAACCAATCCTAATGCCAAAAAGTGTATCCAAGGTCTCACCCCAGCATCCCTCAGAATGCCCATAGAGATAGAGCTAAGGCCCCCCGGTAGAGTCAGAGACTACAAGGACCGAGACCACCTCCCCTGATACTCTACGACATAATAGTTCTGCTAAAGTAATGGCGATACGACGATAATAATGCAAAAGACTTGAGTTAGAGATAGAGCTAAAGTGCTGAGACCCGCCAAAGGTTAACGTTTATTGACGTTCTCATCACACCTCCTCTGATACTCGCTCGCATCAAGCACATCAACCATACACATACAAGCACATGCCTATTCCTATCATCATCATCATCATGTTATAAACAATAAAGTAAATATGCATGAACAAGTAATAGAAATATTGGATGGCATGTTGTATGCACATTACAAACATATTCACATAGAATCAAGCATAGCATAGGACTCAAGAAAATAGAAAACAGTTTATTATTAACCAATTTAGTTTGGAGTTAAGGTTCCTCATCTTAGCTTGCTAATAGAACTTTTCCAAGCTTTAGAATCACCTTTACATTGTTATTATATTGCTAGAAGACCTAACAAAGTCGATAGAATTTAATTAAAATTTATTCGGAATTAAAAAACATGCTGTTAACTGAGGGTCGAAGGTAGGGTCGATGCTAGGGTCGATGGGTCTATCGACCCTTCCCTCTTTCTGAACTTCCCGAATGCTGAGGGTCGATGGTCAGGAATACCTAGGGTTGGATGGTCTATCGACACTGGGTGCGACCCTTGGTGCACTTTGGTCCAATTTCCTCTTTTAATCCATTCTTCATGTTTGGGATCCTATGGCTTGCTCCTACATTCCATTCTACATTCATTCCATGGTCTGAAACCATGTATAACCCACCTAGATAGCTTTCGTGCATTCTTCTATGGTTTCCCATGGAAACCTAACCATAGATTGGTGGTTTGGGTTTCTTCGAGATCACCCTCTCAACAATTACTAACCTAAGGTCTGTAGAAATTCATGGAATTAGTATCCATACCTGAGAAGATTACTCCTTCTCTAAAATTCTTCTCCTTTTTGCAAAGTTTTCTTGCTTGCCTCTCTTCTTCCTCTTTTCCTTCTCTTCTCTTTCTCTCAATTCAATTAGAGTTGTGAAAGAAGAGAAAGTGGCTTAGGGACGTCCTTTAAATAGACTACGAATATCCTAAATAAGTCCCTCTGAGATTTGAAAGAATCCCAATCAAAAAATATAGAAATTTCCTAATTTCTATATTCGGCAGAAACCGAGGGTCGATGGGAGTGTCGATGATCCCGTCGACCCTAGGGTCTTAAGCTGTCCGACCCTCCCTTCAAAACTGAGGGTCTGACTTTCTGTTTTGGGAGGTCCGACCCTGCTTAGCTGGGTATGTGACCCTTCCCCAATTTTAAGTGTTTTTGGGTCGATTTGATACCTGGGATCTCGATCTCCTTCACGCCCTTGGTCCATTTGACTCGGCCATGATGGGTAAACCAAATTCAAGGTGGTAAGACCGGGTTAGATTGACACGGGTCTTACAACTCCCCCCAACTTATAAAAATTTCGTCCTCAAAATTGTACGTACCTTTTGAATCAAATAAGTAAGGGTATTGCTTTCTCATAGCATTTTCTTCTTCCCATGTAATTTCTTCCATGTCTCTACTTTTCCATGTGACCATAACATAATAGATATCTATGTTGCGTAGACGTTGAACCTTTCGACTAGTGATTTATGTTGGTGTTACTTCAAATGTCAAATCATCAATCAATTCTGTCAAATCCACTGTCAAGACATGTGTTGGGTCCTTGACATACTTCTTCAATAGGGAAATATGAAATACGTCATGTACACTTGACATAGATGGTGGTAGTGCTAACTGATAAGCTACTTTTCCACGCTTAGCCAGAATTTTAAGCAGCCCGACATATCTTGGACTTAATTTCCCTTTCTGTCCGAACCTCTTCAATCCTCGCATAGGCGATACTTTCAAAAATACTTTGTCACCTACGGCGAACTCCAGATCACTTCGTCGAGTATCTGCATATTGCTTCTGATGATTCTGAGCTGTTCCCACTCTGTCCTTGATGATGTCGACCACTCGACAAGTCTCTTCAACAAATTCCGGTCCAACAATACTACGTACTCCAACTTCATTCCAAAACTAGAGAGTTTGATAGTTTCGGCCATACAGTGCTTCATATGGTGGCATCTGTATTGTGGCCTGATAGCTGTTATTATAAGCGAACTCGATCAATGGTAACTTTTCATCCCATGATCCTTTGAAATCAATCACACATGCTCGTAGCATATCTTCTAGAATCTGGATTGTACGTTTTGACTGTCCATCTATCAGTGGGTGGAATGCAGTACTAAACTATAACGTTGTTCCCATAGCCTTTTGCAATCCTTCCCAAAATTTAGAAGTAAATCGTGGATCTCTATCAGACACAATACTTTCTGGTACACCGTGTAACCGAATAATATTATCCACATACAGCTTCACTAACCTTTCCAGTGTATACTGAGGTCGTATAGGTATGAAGCGAGTTGTTTTAGTCAGACGGTCCACAATCACCCAAACTGCGACAACTACTCGAGGAGTCAATGGTAGTCCTGTGACGAAGTCCATAGTAATGCAGTCCCATTTCCATGCTGGTTTCGGTAATGGCTGTAACAGTCCAGCGGGTCTTTGTCGTTCAGCCTTTACTTTCTGACAATTTAGGCATTGAGACACGAACTTGGCTACATCTGCTTTCATTCCCCTCTACCAATATAATTTCTTTAGATCATGATACATTTTTGTACTTCCAGGACGTATCGAGTAGATGGTGGTATGGGCTTCTTTCATCAGTCGGTGTCTAATGTCCATACTTTCTATTTCAGGTACACATATTCTTCCTTTGTATCTTAGTACCTTCTCGTCATCCAAGGTGAACTCAGGGTTAGTCCTACCTTTCTCAATATCTTCTTGTACTGTTCTTAGATAAGGATCTGCTTTGATAGCTGTCTTCACTTCATCTACTATATCCGGTATAATCTTCAATGCCGCGAACATATTTGAAAACCGATGAATAAACCCTTGGTTGGCTGATTCATCCGTTGTATCTATCACATACTGTTCGTTGTCGTGATTGAATACCATTCCGGTAGTACACATTGCTGCAGTCGTGCTGACTTCTCCTTGAGATTTGATCATTGCTTTTCTGCTCAATGCATCTGCTACCACTTTCGCCTTTCCCGGATGATACTGGATATCACAATCATAGTCTTTCAATAATTCCAGCCATCTTCTTTGTCTCATATTCAACTCTTTCTGATTAAATAGATAAGTAAGACTTTTATGGTCCGACTTAATCTGGAATTTCTCTCCGTATAAGTAATGTCTCCATATCTTGACAGCATGTACTACTGCCGCTAGCTCCAGATCATGAGTGGGGTAATTTTTCTCATGAACCTTTAACTGTCTTGAAGCATAAGCAATTACTTGTTCTCCTTGCTTAAGCACACATCCCAATCCCAGTCCCGACGCATCGGTGTATAAGGTAAACGTCTGTCCTGGAATAGGAATAGTCAAAATTGCAGCGGATATCAATCTAGTCTTCAGTGTTTGGAAACTCTTCTCACATTTATCGGTCCACACAAACTTTTCACCTTTCTTAGTCATACTGGTGAGAGGTATGGCAATCCGAGAATAGTCTTCCACGAATCTCCGATAATAACCAGCTAGACCCAGAAAACTTCTAATTTCTGAAATGCTCTTTGGCGCTTCCCACTTTACAATAGCCTCGATCTTGCTGGGATCCACTTTGATTCCTTCAGCGGATACTACATGGCCTAGGAAGGCGACTTCACTTAGCCAAAACTCACACTTTAAAAATTTGGCATATAGCTTCTCTTTCGTTAAACGCTGTAGGGCTGCGTTTAGGTTCCTAATATGAGTTTCCTTGTCCTTGGAATATACCAATATGTCATCAATAAATACTATAACCGACGTATCCAACATATCGTGGAAAACTCGGTTCATATGTTCCATGAACGTTGCCGGTGCATTAGTTAATCCGAAAGACATATCCAAAAATTCATAATGTCCGTATCTGGTCCTGAATGTTGTCTTCGGAATATCACCTTCTTTAATCTTCAACTGATGATAGCCTGATCGAAGATCGATCTTTGAAAATACTTTTGCCCCTTGTAACTGATTGAACAAGTCATCGATCCGAGGTAGTGGATATCGATTCTTGATTGTCAGTTTATTCAACTCACGATAGTCAATACATAATCGAACGCTACCATCCTTCTTCTTTACGAACAACACCGGTGCCCCCCATGGAGATATACTGGGTCGAATATAACCCTTGTCCAGCAGTTCTTGTAGTTACACTTTTAATTCCTTCAGTTCCGTAGGAGCCATTCTATAAGGTGCTTTTGATACGGGTGCGGCTCCAGGTATCAGGTCTATTACAAACTCTGTAGCCTAGTCGGGTGGTAATCCAGGTAGTTCCTCCGGAAATACGTCTGGGTAATTTTGCAAGACGTCAAGGTCTTCCATTCGTGGTGCTTCCTTGGTTAGGTCGACCACTAACACTAGATACCCGACTGCTCCCTTGTTAAGGCACTTCTTAGCTTTTAATGCTGAAAGTATGAGCTTGTGTCTCTGGGGAAGTTTGTTTCCCGAGAAACTGAACTCTGCTTCTTCTTTGTCTTTGAACGTTAGCTTCTTTTCGCCGCATAATAAATTTGCTGAATGCCGAGCTAACCAGTCCATTCCCAAGACGACATCAAAGTCTGCCATCTCAAGTTGTATCAAGGTTGCATCTAAAGTCTTCTCTCCAATGAGAGCTGGACATGGTCCATAACCTTTCTCTAGTTCCACTTCTAACCCCATCCGTGACCGTACAAGTAATTTGTAGTCTAATGTTTTGATGAGTAATTTGGTCTTCTTTCCAAATGACACTGATATAAATGAATGAGTAGCTCCGAAATCGAAGAGTACTCTGGCGGGTACGCCATTTATAGGTACCATACCTATGATTTATCTTTACTTAGTCTACGTGCTCATTCAATGTAATTACAACTTTAAACGTTTCAGTCATACCTGTGACCACATCGGGTGATGCGGCCGCATCCTCGGACGTAACAACATATACCCGTCCCTGATGGAATTGCTTCTTGGGCTTAGGGCACTCCCTTGCCATATGCCCGGGTTGGTAGTAGTTAAAACACCTCAGGACTTCAGAATTTGGCTTTGACTGAGGTTGAGCTGCTGGAGTAGTCTTGGTTGCAGCGTTAAAATTCTGAGGACGGAAAGGTTTATACGTCCTGTTATTGCCTCCGTTGTAGGAGTTTTCGGCTGGTCTCTTGATGCCTCTGTTCTGAGTAAGGTAACTCTCCTTCTGGCTCGATTCAATCACTCGAGCAATCTGGACAGCTTCATTGTAAATTCTCTTCTCTAAGCCCAGAACATTTTCTCTGATGCTTCCTCTTAGTCCCGTGGCAAACCTACGGGTTTTGGTTTCTTCTTCTTGCAGACTCAGTGGTGCGAAGAAAAACAGCTCTTCGTAATGCTGTTGGTAGGCATCTACTGACATCTGTCCCTGATAAAGACTCAGGAACTCCTTCTCCATCGAATCTCTGAAGCTTCGTGGAAAATATTTCTCAAATAATGCTTCTTTATATGTAGCCCAAGTCAATAGGGCGTGCTTGGTCAGTAAATATGTCTTCGTGGATTTCCACCAATGGTGTGCGTCGCCCTTGAGCATGAAGGTGGCACATAGTACTTTCTCTTCCTCTGTGATAGTCATCATGAGAAAATTTCTCTCCATCTCGTCTATCCAGTGGGCTGGCCACAATGGATCAGACGGCTTGCCGTTGAATTCTCTGGGTTTCATCATCAAAAATCTCTCCACTAGTCGGGAGTGGTCCAGCTGATTCTGGGGGTTTGCCCTGAACATATAGGGTAGATTGTGGTAATTCCCTTGAGCTGCTTCTGGTACCTGCACTGGAATCTATGCAGCCGGTTGTTGAGGGGTCTGATGAGCTGGGTGGTTACCCACCGGGGCTGCACTAGCTTGTCCCGTGTTCATGGGTGCGGCCTGAGTGGCTTGGAACATAATTCCCATGGCGACCTGCATTTGAGCCTGTGCATGTTGCATCTGCTGCAGCTGCTGTGCCAGGTTCATCACCACTGTTGCCAGCTCTGGTGGTGGAGGTGGCAAATTTGTAGGGTTTGCCGGTTCTGGATTTCTCGGTGCATAATTGTTCTCTTGACTAGTCTCCTCGACGGGTGGTAGTGGTGGGACTGCATTTCGGGTCTATCGGGTCACCTACGTCCAGACATAATTCCTTTCGCTAATTGGTGGTGCCTGAAAATCATCAAAATAGGTGAGAAGTTATTTATATTTCATGTAGGCACGCTTACCAATAATCAATTCCAATTCTAGCTCATTTTATAAAAAAATGCTGTCTTTTATATGCAGGGTCGATGGTGAGGGTCACTGGTATGTCCGACCCTTAATTTCTGACCCTGGGAATGACTTGTTCTTCCCGAGAGCTGAGGGTCGATGCGAGGGCCGATGGGTATCCGACCCTCAGTTCCGACCCTTAGTTTTCTGTTAGATTCCCGAGAGCCGAGGGTCGATGGGAGGGTCGATTCGAGGGTCGATTGTGCTAGTCGAATTGTCCGACCCTCGGACCAAAAATCAGATTTTTAAGATCCAATTCTGAGTCATTTCTCACTATTCCTCCTCCGTTTCGACTTGTCTCTCCTTTCTGAGTTGCTATAGTGCTACTCTATTGTTTTGGATCGGTTTAACTCCGGGTTTCGACGTCCACGTCATCACTACAGGTATGTCTTCCCATTTTTACCTGTTTTTAGGTTTCCATTTCTAGGTTTTTGCACGTTTAACTTGTATTTTCCAAATTAAACTTTTTCCAACCGTAAAAATTCGATTTTTATTGGGGGCTTTTGTTATTGGTGTCTCGAGGAACGAAATCCCTCAAAAATTTTTGAGTTTCATCGGTTGGTTATCGAGAAACTTGAAATTTTCTCTTTTTGCCCTAATTTGTCGAACATTTTGATTTTTCTTCAATTTCTTCAAATTGGACATCGTCAGTTAAAATTTCGTACTGCATGTGGGTCTTAAGATATGTTTAAACCTTCGTAAGTCCTTATGCCCACTTATATGATGAGGAATGGGCTTTATGGTCAACTTACATCGTTATTATATCATATTTCAGATTTTTATCCTATTAACTCCTTGTTTCCTTTCTCTTTCTTGTTTTGCAGATACTATGGATCGTACCAAAGTACCCAGAGTGCGTGATCCACTTCGCTTCCGTTCGAATGAAGCTGTGGCACAGTATGCTGACTATGCCTGTAAGAAAGTGGAACGGGGTCGCATGGTGAACTTGGCTGAGCTAGCCTTGTTCAATGTAGAGGGAGCATTTGGTGATATGGGGTGGCTCCCTGTCACCACATACGACGCGTGCACATGTCCAGATTTGGTGCGCCAGTTCTATTGTAATCTCCAGGTGGTGGGGAATTACAACGACGTTGATCATGGTCAGGAGTTGCGCATCACTAGTTACGTCAAGGGGGTGCACATTTCCTTTGATTATCGACAGCTGGCCGATCTGTTGGGCATTCCCTATGATGGCCCCATGGTGTACAGTGCACCGGGAGAGCCACAGTTTGTTGAGATGGAGATAAGGGCCAATTTGTTGGGCATTCCCTATGATGGCCCCATGGTGTACGTTGGTAGATGAGAGCCTGTTACTTGCGTCCAACTCCACAGGTGTTCTGTAAGATTATCCAGCATAATCTGATCCCACAGAGTGGGCACTATGAGAGGGTGTCTCAAGGCTATCTGCAAGATGGGGCTGCGAGATGCTGAGGTTAGTGATGAGGAGAGGAACGTGATGGTGTGCCCTCACACTCGGGTCGAGATGGCTGATGCTGAGGCTGCTGCTGCTGCTGCTAGAGCTCGTGTGGATCCGGTCGACGATGACGATCGTATGTATATGGACGTCGACTCGATACCACCGCCTTCACCTACACATGCGGCTGGAGTTGGTACTTCTTATGCGGTCGCTTCTGCTCCTGAGGCTGGTCCTTCCCATTCGGCTGATCCTTCACTTCCACCTTCAGCCATGATGGAGATGCTGCAGGAGATCAGGGATGCTCAGCGCAGATCTGATCTGAGGATAGATGAGCTGTTGGCTGCTCAGCACTCATCAGACGCGCGGATGGGAGAGCTCCTAGAGGTGCAGCGTGCGACTGATTAGAGGATAGCCGGTCTCCCAGCGAGTCTACAGATGACCCAGACCCAGGTAGCCTGGTTGACTAGAGTCTAGGCTGAGGACTACGACAGAGACCATGAGGCACTGCCTCCTCCTTCGCCTCCAGCTTCTTGAGTGTACTTTTATTTACTTGTACTACAGAGTAACTGTCCAGGTTGTGGACTGTACTGTGCTTTATTTATGTATTTACTTTTTGTTTCTCTCACTCATTGTATGTAACTTGTTTCCCTTTTATAGATGCATTATTCTCTTTTTAAATTTGGTTTCAATCATCACTTGGGCTTACAATGTGTTTGTATTAAAGCTTTTAGTTTATCCTATCTCAGTTCACAATTGTCTCGAATGTATGTTAGTCGGCGGGCAAGGCCTGAGATGCTCTGATACCAAGTTGTCACACCCTAATTTTGGTCTAACCAGAATGATGTGATGAACCGTTAAATAATCAACAGTTCAACCAGGATCTCAAATAGGCTATCCCCGCGTTATCCAACTTGCACACATCCGTAATCATAATCAAAGTAATACACAATAGCGGAAATCTTATAATAAGATGAACTGAGAAACTAAATGATATTAATAATTTAATAGCAAATTATTCTATATTCAACTGAGACATAAATATTAAATATTTACATGTCTGAATAAATCCAATAAAGAAACCTATAAAATGTCTAATCAAATACACACGAGTTGCACTCGCAAGAGGAGTCGTGTGTATCCACTTCAGCTTCAGCTTCCATCGCCGCTACCGTCCCTTACGCAGAAGCATTTACAAAATCTTCAATAGTATAACCTGCATCATCAACTAAAAATATTCAACGTCGAGGGGTGAGCACACAACACAACTCAGTGAGTAGCCAAAACAATGCAACAATACATATGCATGCAAAAAGTCAATTTATATCTTTGTTCCAGTTTTAAAGTTTGCAGTATGCAATAGAAAGGTTTAGGTAGCTAAAGGTCGCGTTTATTGACTCTGCCCCTATACATGAGTGTGTGACGTTACCCAAAGATCACGTTTATCGTCAACTCACATGCACCCAATCATGAACAGTATATAACAAAGGTTAACGGTTATTGCTATATATTACCATACCAACACGTAAGCCCCTATTGGCAAGGGCTGCAAACTGGGCTCGCAACTAACCAATCCTTATGCCAAAAAGTGTATCCAAGGCCTCACCCCAACAAGCCTTAGAATGCCCATAGAGATAGAGCTAAGCCCCCCCGGTAGAGTCAGAGACTACAAGGACCGAGACCACCTCCCCTGATACTCTACGACATAATAGTTCTGCTAAAGTAATGGCGATACGACGATGCTAATGCATAAGACTTGAGTTAAAGATAGAGCTAAAGTGCTGAGACCCGCCAAAGCTTAACATTTATTGACGTTCTCATCACACCTCCCCTGATATTCGCTCGCATTAAGCACACAACCACACACATACAAGCACATGCCTATTCCTATCATCATCATCATCATGTTATAAACAATAAAGTAAATATGCATGAACAAGTAATAGAAATATTGGAAGGCATGCTGTATGCACATTACAAACATATTCGCATAGAATCAAGCATAGCATATGACTCAAGAAAATAAAAAATAGTTTATTATTAACCAATTTAGTTTGGAGTTAAGGTTCCTCACCTTAACTTGCTAATAGATACTTTTCCAAGCTTTAGAATCACCTTTACAGTGTTATTATATTGCTAGAAGACTTAACAAAGTCGGTAGAATTTAATTAGAATTTATTCGGAATTAAAAACCATGCTGTTAACTGAGGGTCGAAGGTAGGGTCGATGCTAGGGTCGATGGGTCTATCGACCCTTCCCTCTTTCTGAACTTCCTGAATGCTGAGGGTCGATGGTCAGGAATACCTAGGGTCGGATGGTCTATCGACCCTGGGTGCGACCCTTGGTGCACTTTGGTCCAATTCCCTCTTTTAATCCATTCTTCGTGTTTGGGATCCTATGGCTTGCTCCTACATTCCATTCTACATTCATTCCATGGTCTGAAACCATGTATAACCCACCTAGATAGCTTTCATGCATTCTTCTATGCTTTTCCATGGAACCTAACCATAGATTGGTGGTTTGGGTTTCTTTGAGATCACCCTCTCAACAATTACTAACCTAAGGTCTGTAGAAATTCATGGAATTAGTATCCATACCTGAGAAGATTACTCCTTCTCTGAAATTCTTCTCCTTTTTGCGAAGTTCTCTTACTTGCCTCTCTTCTTCCTCTTTTCTTTCTCCTCTCTTTCTCTCAATTCAATTAGGGTTGTGAAAGGAATGAAAGTGGCTTAGGGATGTCCTTTAAATAGACTATGAATATCCTAAATAAGTCTCTCTGAGATTTGGAAAGAATCCCAATCGAAAAATATAGAAATTTCCTAATTTCTATATTCGGCAGAAATCGAGGGTCGATGATCCCGTCGACCCTAGGGTCTTAAGCTGTCCGACCCACCCTTCAAAACTGAGGGTTTGACTTTCTGTTTTGGGAGGTCTGACCCTGCTTAGCTGGGTATGTGACCCTTCCCCTATTTTAAGTGTTTTTGGGTCGATTTGATACCTGGGATCTCGATCTCCTTCATGCCCTTGGTCCATTTGACCCGACCATGATGGGTAAACCTGGTTCAAGGTGGTAAGACCGGGTTAGATTGACACGGGTCTTACAATCATGTCATAATCAATAAATTTAAATATGCATGAACAGTAATAATAGAAATATTGGATGACATGTTGAATGCACATTACAAGCACACACACATATCACAATCATGGTATTGGACTCATGAAATAAAAATAGTTTGTTATTAACCAATTAGTTTAGGTCTTGTTCCCTCACGTTAGCTTTTTAATAGATCCTCTTCCAAGCTTTAGAATCACCTTTATAATGTTATTATATTGCTAGAAGACCTGACAAAGTCGATAGAATTTAATTAGAATTAATTCTGAATTTAAAAACAATGCTGTTAACTGAGGGTCGGAGGTAGGGTCGGAGTCATGATCGACCCTGGGTGCGACCCTCCCCAAATTTGGACTTCCAGAACCCTGAGGGTCGATACTCAGGTCACATAGGGTCGGATGGTCATCGACCCTCTGTGCGACCCCCTGTGGGTTTTGGTCAATTTTCCTCCTTTTAGTCCATTCTTCGTGTTTGGACTCCTATGGCTTGCTCCTATAGTCCACTCATCATACATTCCATGGTCTAGAACCATGAATCATCTACCTATATAGCTTTTATTTATTCTCCCATGGTTTTCCATGGAAACCTAACCATGGGTTGATGGTTTGGGTTCTCCGAGATCATACTCTCTTCATTACCTAACCTAAGTTCTGTAGAAACTCATGGAATTAGTATCCATACCTGAGAAGAATACTCCTTCTCTGCAACTCTTCTTCTTTTAGCTTTCTTCTCTTCTTTGCTTCTCTTATTCTTCTCTTCCTTCTCTTCTCTTTTCTCTCAATTCAATTAGGATTGTAAAATGAGTGAAAGAGGCTTAGGGACGTCCTATTTATAGAGTAAAACCTCCCAAAATAAGTCCCATTGAGTTTAGGAATGGTTCCAATCGAAATTAGGAAAGTTTCCTAATTTTTGGTTCGTATTGTTTTTCCCAAATACCGAGGGTCGATGGGAGGGTCGGACAATTCATAGACCCTCTGCGACCCCTGGTCACGGGTCGATGGGAGGGTCGGACGTGCCTGTTAAAACCTGTGATCCTACCCTCATTTTGACTGCTTTTGAGTAAATTTTCATATTGGGTCTTCGTTTTCGTCACACACTTGGTCCACTTGGCTCGACCAAGATATGTAGATGGGTCACGACACGAAATGTAAGGTTAGACCGGGTTCGTGGTGTTCGGGTCTTACAACTCCACCACCCTTAAAAGAAATTTCGTCCTCGAAATTTGAAAGTACTGATCTTACAACTCCCCCTCCTTAATATAAATTTTGTCCTCAAAATTTTGAATTTACTTCGGAGTCAATAGGTGGGAATTCTATTTCTGCATTGCATCTTCTTCTTTCCATGCCGTCTTCTCCACGTCTTGTCTTCGTTAGATTATCTTCGTATAATTGATACCAAGTTTTTAAGGTGTTGTTTCTTTCAACTAGTGAACTAGGCTGGTACCACTTCAATAGTTAAATCTCCTATTTAATCCAGTGATTCCGTGGTCAATACTTTTGATATGGATCTCCAATGTACTTCTTCAATAGAGATACATGAAATACATCATGCACACTAGACATGGATAGCGGTAACGCTAATTGATATGCAACTTTTCTACGTCTCTCCAGAGTTTATAAGATTCGACGCATATATAGAATACAACTTTCTCTTCTTGTCTAATCGTTTCAAACTGCGCATAAGTGATATCTTCAAAAACAACACTTTGTCACTTATGGCGAACTCGAGGTCTTGGTGTCTATTCTAACAATCCTGAGCTATCCTGCCCCTTTTCTTTGATCTTGTCTACCACTCGATAGTTTTCTTCATTAGACTTAGGTTTTCAAAATTCTTCATTCACCAACTTTATTCCAAAATAAAGGAATTTGACATTTCTACAGTACCATGCTTGATAGGTGACATTTACATGGTAGCTTAATAGCAACTTCAATTCACGATAACTTCTCAACTCAAGTTCCTTGAAATCAATTTCATAAACTCAGGGCATATCTCTTAGGATTTGTATAGTCCGTCCTGACCGTCCGTCGGTTTAAGGTAATATGCGGTACTCAACATCAACTTTGTCCCCATTGTTCTCTGTAGATTCTCCCAAAACTTCAAGATTAGCATGAGCCTTTGACTGACACTAAGCTCTCATGCATACCATTCAATATGGCAATAGTATCCACATATAGCTTAGTTAGCCGCTCCAAAGCATACCGAGGTCGTATAGCAATGGAATGAGCTATTTTCATAAGACGATCAACAACCACCCAACCATGTTAACTGATTTGGGAGTCAGTGGCAAATCATTGACATAGTTCACGATACTGCAGTTCCATTCCCAAAACAAAAGTCACGGTTTGGTTTTCCTTTTCTAAGTCTGCTTACACTATTCCTATATACAGACCTAACAAAATTACTACTTCTACTTCATCCATCAATTCAGAGATGATCTTTAATGCCACAAGCGCAACTGACGCACTATTGCTCCATAAATTCATCCATAAATTCTTGCTTAATTGGATCATCACGAGTTTCTATTATATGTTACTCTCCTTCCAAATCTGAATCTATTGCTGTAAAACATAAGGTAGCATTTATACTGGGTTCTTCCTTGGACTTCGTAATTTCCATCGGCGATCGTATAAGCAGTTTGAAATCTAAAGACTTATGGGGTATATTTAGTTTCTTTCCAAATGACACAAATATAAAAGGATGAGTAGCTCCATAATCAAAGAGCACTTTAGCAAGAATGCCATTACTAGGTACGATACCTATGATTTGTTTTAATTTAGTCTACATGCTCATGCAATGTAACATAAAATGACAGGTTCAGGTCATACCTGTGACCACATCAGATGATGCGGCAGCATCCTTGGCTGAAACAGCATAAACTCTTCCTTGCTGTAGTTGTTTTCTGGGCTTAGTACACTCTCCTGAGACATGCCCTACTTGGTTGCAGTTTAAACACCTGATCCCCTCACCATTTTGCTTTGGTTGTCGTGGGGTTGCTGAAATGGTTTTGGTTGCAGCATTGAAGCCCTGGACACGGAAGGGTTGGAATACCTTGGTGTTGCCTCCGTTGTAAAAATTTTCATTTGGCCTTTTTATTCCCCTATTTTGATTAAAATATCTCTCTTTTTGGCTCGACTCTATCACTCGAGCAATTTGTATAGCTTCATTGTAGATTTTCTTCTCCAGTCCCAAAAAATGTTCGCGTATGCTTCCCCTAAGTCCCATGACGAACCTTTGCGTTTTCGTATCCTCCTCTTGCATACTGACTGGTGCAAAGAAAAACAACTCCTCATAACGCTGTTGATATGCGTCGATAGTCATCTGCCCCTGATATATACTCATGAACTCTCTCTCCATAGAATCTCTAAAACTTCTAGGGAAGTATTTCTCAAAGAATTCCTCTTTGTATATATCCCAGGTCAAGTGGGCGTGTTTGGTTAATAGATATGTCCTGGTAGACTTCCACCAATGGTGTGCATCGCTCTTGAGCATAAATGTAGCACACAACACTTTCTCCTCCTCATTTACGGTCATCATCATAAAATTTCTTTCCATTTCATCAATCCAGTGTGCCGACCACAAAGGATCTGCTGGCTTACCATCGAATTCTTTGGGCTTCATCTTAAGAAAATGCCCGACCAGTCTGGAGCGGTCCAGCTGATACGGAGCATAGGCCCCATACATAGGTGGTTGGTACTGATAACCACCTTGAGCTATCTCAGGGTTTTGCACTGGAGCTTGCATGACTGGTGTTTGAGGTGCATGAGGTACTGCATTAGTTCCCCCTGGTATTGTGCTTTCCTGTCCTGCTGGCATCTGTATCGTATGTGCAGCTGGAAAAACCATGCGGAATTCCATGACTAGTTTCATCTACCGGTGGTGGTGGTGGGATTTGGTTACGTCCACATCTGTTCCCTCTTCGCCCAGCCATTTCCTATTCTAGTAGTGTAGTGTCTGAAAAGACATAGAATACGTGAGGCAATCAATATATACTTCATTCTCATATTTGGATACACTAACCAATGGTATTTTCAAGATTTTCAGTTCATTCAGTGAAAAATACTGTCTTTTCTATGCAGGGTTGATGGTGGGGGTCGATGGGTATCCGACCCTCAGTATCCAACCCTGGGAAATCATCCATTTTTTCCGAGTATATAATGCCATTGGTCAAGGCACTACAAGAGTAAATCTAGAGAAGCTTTCATACATCAGTAAATCAGGTATAAATCAGGAGAAAGATTTCGTACATCAATAAATCAGGTATAAATTAGAAGATGTACGCTCAACACGATTAAACATTTAACTATTCATTCAGTTCATATCTCTGATCATGTTGTCGATCATGAGAATAGTTCAGATTGGTATAATCTGGACTAATACTAAATAAACAGTATCTATAACTCCAATTGACAGGTTAAATCAGGAAGGTATCTTGTCAAGGTCCGAGAAATTAAAATCTGGTATGTGCATCCTCTATAATCATAAGAGTAAATGAATAATGCACCGCATCCTATATAAACTTTCTTGTTATATGGCTACAATAGATTAAATCCTTGCTAAAAATTTTTGAGGTTTAATCTTCAGAAAATATTCCTAAATCGTTGGTCGGATCATTGTGTCATGATGCAGCTATCCCATACATCGACGGCAGATAAGGGTAACCACCTTGATACATTGCTTGTTGTGTACCAAATTTCTGCACTGGGGTGTGCATTACTGGGACTTGCTGTGTGGTAGGCACTGTGTTATAACTAACAAGTGTTGGGGTACAGTGATGCTACCAATTGGTACCATACTTGGTTTGACCCGGAGGTGTTGATGTAGCATCAACAACTTGGGTAGCAACTTGCATAGTCAGTCTCATTTGTGGTTGCTCTTGTATTTTATTGGGCCAAGTTTATTACAACCATGACCAAGGTAATTGGTAGTCCAGGTGGTTGGATGGAGTGGTCTGGTTGTTCACCTCCATTTATTTGCTCCAATCTGATTATCATTATTTAGCATCTACTCAGATGAGTTTTTATTACCCATTCTTGACCCTGATAGTGGTAGGGTCAAGTTGCAACATCCTCTTCTTGCTTAGTGGGCAACAGATCAGCTTGTAATGGATCTCACTCTGAGTCTCCACGTCACCCAGGAGTATAGCTTAAGCTTCTTTATAGTTGCTCTTATTCTTAATGTGTGGCAATTATTCTCTTATCTCTGTTGGATTCGGCCTGAGATCATTCCCTTTACCTTTGAAGGGAATTAGGCATTACTAGCCATTTTCTCCTTCCTTTGTCATACGTCAAGTTTCACATCTTGTGAGTACCAACTCGGCATTCAATTTTCTACTTTACAGAAGCTCCCTTCTTGCTACTGTACTATATCCTTGTATACATGGATAACTACCCAACAATACCCTATATTATTTATTTATTAGGATAATTTTTTGGTTTTCTCTTTCTGTTTGAGTGTATATATATGGTTCCACCTTTTATATGTACATTATCATCATGTTTAATTTCTGTCTCAACCAACACAGGTGCTTATGGTCTGTTTGTATTAAAGCTTTTAATTTATCCTAACTCAGTGCATGGACTCCAGTGGAAGTATTCAGGTTTAATGGGTAAGGCCTACGAGAGCTCTGATACCAAGTTGTCACACCCCAATTTCGTACCATTCAGAATGGTGTGATGAACCGTCAATAAACCAACGGTTCAACCAGGATCTCAAAAGAGGCTATCCCACATATGATAAACCAAAACACATTCCACATTAATCAGAGGTAATAAAGTAAATAGCAGAAATCTTATAGTAAATGAACTGAGAATCTAACAGTGATAACCATATATAAATATCAAATTATTGATAAATATCAACTAAGACATAATTAAATAAATACCAATTACATGTCTTTAATAAAATTAAACAAAATCTAATCGAATACGCATGAGTTGCACTCGCATGAAGGGTCATGCATATCCACTAAGTCGCCATATGCCCGTACACAGGAGCGTTCATATAATCTTTAACGGTGGTACCTGCATCATCAACTAAAAGTATTCGAATTCAAAAGGGTGAGCACACATCACGGCTTAGTGAGCAAACAAAACAATGCAACAATACAAATGCATGCAATCAATTCATATCTTTGGTCTGGTTTAAAGTCTGCATTGTGCTATAGAAAGGATAGGTGGCCGCCGCACCTCTATACACGAGTGTGTGGAAACGCCCAATGAAAACGGCACTGTCGCCCCACATGCACCCACCATGGACAATATACACCCCATGAAAATGGCATGGCTGTACCGGTTGCTCATACCAACACGTAAGCCCCTATTGGCGAGGGCTTGCAAACTGGGCTTACAACTAACCAACCCTAATGTCAAACAATGTATCCAAGGCCTCACCCAGCATCCCTCAATACATCCATAGAGATAGAGCTAGGGTCTGGTGACCAGGCTGAACCACAATGCCACGTCCCCCCTAATGTCCTACGACATATTAGTTCTGCTAAAGTAATGGCGATACGACGATGTTAGTGGACAGGACTTGAGTAGAGATAGAGCTAGAGTCTGGTGACCAGGCTGAACCACAATGTCACGTCCTCCCCCTGATGCTCCACTTGCATCAAGCACAGTAACACTTGCTTAGTGGACATGACTTGAATAAACCATGGCACAATATACCCCGATGAGAACGGCATCGAAGTACCGGTTGATACCATCCCTACCCGCACCATGTACAACAGCCAAACACAGACATTCACATGCCTATTCCTACCATCATCAACATCATCATGTTATAATCAATAAATTTAAATATGCATGAACAGTAATAATATAAATATTGGATGACATGTTGAATTCACATTACAAACACATACGCATATCACAATCATGGTATTGGACTCAAGAAATAAAAATAGTTTCTTATTAACCAATTAGTTTAGGTCTTGTTCCCTCACCTTAGCTTGTTAATAGCTCATCTTCCAAGCTTTAGAATCACCTTTATAATGTTATTATATTGCTAGAAGACCTAATAAAGTCGATAGAATTTAATTAGAATTAATTTTAAATTTAAAAACCATGCTGTTAACTGAGGGTTGGAGGTAGGGTCGGAGTCATGATAGAGCCTGGGTGCGACCCTCCCCAAATCTGGACTTCCAGAACCCTGAGGGTCGATACTCAGGTCACATAGGGTCGGATGGTCATCGACCCTCTGTGCGAACCCCTGTGGGTTTTGGTCAATTTTCCTCCTTTTAGTCCATTCTTTGTGTTTGGGGTCCTAGGGCTTGCTCCTACAGTCCACTCAACATAAATTCCATGGTCTAGAACCATGAATCATCCACCTATATAGCTTTTATGTATTCTCCCATGGTTTTCCATGGAAATTTAACCATGGGTTGATGGTTTGGGTTCTCCGAGATCATACTTTCTTCATTACCTAAACTAAGGTCTGTAGAAACTCATGTAATTAGTATCCATACCTGATTAGAATACTCCTTCTCTGCAACTCTTCTTCTTTTTGCTTTCTTCTCTTCCTTGCTTCTCTTCTTCTTCTCTTCCTTCTCTTCTCTTTCTCTCAATTCAACTAGGGTTGTAAAAGGTGTGAAAGAGGCTTAGGGACGTCCTATTTATAGAGTAAAACCTCCCAAAATAAGTCCCATTGAGTTTAGGAACGGTTGCAATTGAAATTAAGAAAGTTTCCTAATTTTCGGTTCGTGCTGTTTTTCCCGAATACCGAGGGTCGATGGGAGGGTCGATGGGAGGGTCGGACAATTCATAGACCCTCTACGACCCCTGATCACGGGTCGATGGGAGGGTCAATGGGAGGGTCGGACTTGCCTATTAAAACCTGCGAACCTACCCTCATTTTGACTGTTTTTAAGTAAATTTTCATATTGGGTCTTGGTTTTCTTCACACACTTGGTTCACTTACCTCAACCATGATATGTAGATGGGTCACGACACGAAATGTAAGGTTAGACCGGGGTCGTGGCGTGCGGGTCTTACATCCCCCCTACTAATAAAAATTTGGTCCTCAAAATTGTACATACCTTCCGAGTCGAATAAATGAGGATATTGCTTTCGTCTAACATTCTCTTCTTCCCATGTGATTTCTTCCATATCTCTACTTCTCCAAGTGACCTTAAGATAATAGATATCACGGTTGCGTTGTCGTTGAACCTTTCGACTAGTGATTTCAGTTGGTGCTACTTCAAATGTCAAATCTTCAGTCAAATCCGGTAGGTCTATTGTCAAAACGTACGTCGGATCCTTGACATACTTCTACAATAAGGCAATATGAAATACGTCATGTACACTTGACATAGATGGTGGTAGTTCTAACTGGTAAGCCACTTTTCCATGCTTAGCTAGAGAATCTCATATGGCCCGACATATCTCGGACTTAATTTCCCTTTCTGTCCAAACCATTTCAATCCTCGCATAGGTGATACTTTTAAGAATACTTTATCACCCACGATGAATTCAAGGTCTCGGCATCGAATATCTACATATTGTTTCTGACGATTTTGAGCCGTTCGTACTCTTTCCTTAATAATGTCAACCACTCTGCAAGTCTCTTCAACAAATTCAGGTCCAACAATACTACGTTCCCCAACTTCATTCCAAAATAAAGGAGTTCGACACATTCTGCCATACAGTGCTTCATAGGGTGACATTTGTATAGTAGCCTGATAGCTATTGTTATAAGCGAACTTAATCAGTGGTAACTTTTCATCCCATGATCCTTTAAATCAATTGCACATGCTCTAAGCATATCTTCTAGAATCTGAATTGTACGCTCTAACTGTCCATCTGTCTGTGGATGGAATGCAGTACTAAACTTTAATGTTGTACCCATAGCCTTTTGCAATCCTTTCCAAAACTTTGAAGTAAATCATGGATCTCTACCGGATACAATGCTTTCAGGTACACCATGTAATCGCACTATGTTATCCACATACAGCTTAGCTAACCTCTATAGTGTATACTGAGGTCGTATAGGTAAAAAGCGAGCTGTTTTAGTCAGGCAGTCTACAATCACCCAAACTGCGTCATCTACTCGAGGAGTCAATGGTAGCCCTGTGACGAAGTCCATGGTGATGCAGTCCCATTTCCATGTTGGCTCCGATGATGGCTGTAACAGTCCAGCAGGTCTTTGTCGTTCAGCCTTTACTTTCTGACAATTTAGTCATTGAGACACGAACTTAGCTACATCTGCTTTCATTCCTCTCCACCAATACAATTCCTTTAGATCATGAGACATTTTTGTACTTCCAGGATGTATCGAATAGATGGTGGTATGGGCTTCTTTCATCAATCGGTGTCTAATGTCCAAGCTTTCTGTTTTAGGTACACATATTCTTCCTTTGTATTTCAGTACCTTCTCTTCGTCCAAGGTCAACTCAGGGTTAGTCCTACCTTTTTCGATGTCCTCTTGTACCGTTCTTAGGTAAGGGTTTGATTTGATAGCTGTCTTTACTTCATCAATTATAACCGGTATAATCTTCAATGCGGTGAACATATTTGAAAACCGATGAATAAACCCTTGGTTGGCTGATCCATCTGGTGCATCTATCACAAACTGCTCATTTCCATGACTGAATACTTTCCCATTAGTACACATTATGGCAATTGTGCTAACCTCTCCCTGAGATTTTATCATTGCCTTTCTACTCAGCGCATCGGCTACTACATTAGCTTTCCCCAGATGATACTGGATATCACAATCATAGTCTTTCAATAATTCCAGCCATCTTCTTTGTCTCATATTCAGCTCCTTCTGATTAAATAGATAAGTAAGACTTTTATGGTCTGATTTAATCTAAAACTTCTCCCCGTAAAGATAATGTCTCCATATTTTGACAGCATGTACTATTGCCGCTAGTTCCAAATCATGAGTGGGATAGTTCTTCTCATGTGTCTTCAATTTTCTTAGAGGAATAAGCAATTACTTGTTCTCCTTGCATAAGTACACATCCTAATCCCAGTCCTAATGCATCGGTGTACAAGATAAATGGTTGTCCTAGAATCGGGATGGTCAAGATTGGAGCTGATATCAATCTAGCGTTCAAGGTTTGAAAACTCTTCTCGCATTTATCAGTCCAGACAAACTTTTTGCCCTTCTTAGTCAAGCTGGTGAGAGGTACGGCAATTTGGGATTAGTCTTCCACAAATCGTCGATAATACCCAGCTAGACCCAGAAAACTTCTAATTTATCGCAACGCTCTTCGGTGCTTCGCACTTTACAATAGCCTCGATCTTGCTGGGATCCACTTTAATTCCTTCAGCAAATACTACATGGCCTAGAAATGCGACTTCCTTTAGCCAAAACTCACACTTTGAAAATTTGGCGTAGAGTTTCTCCTTACGTAGTCGCTGTAGAGCGGCGTTTAGATTCTTAATATGAGTTTCCTCGTCTTTGGAGTAATATATGATCAATGAATACAATAACCGACGTATCCAACATATCGTGGAATACCCGATTCTTAAGTTCCATCAAGGTTGTCGGTGCGTTTGTCAATCCGAAAGACATGACCAAAATTTCATAATGTCCATATCTGGTCCTGAATGTTGTCTTGGGAATATCACCATCCTTAATCTTCAACTGATGGTAGCCTGACCGAAGATCGATCTTGGAGAACACTTTGAAACCTTGCAACTGATCGAACAGGTCATCGATCCGAGGCAATGGATATTGATTCTTAATTGTCAGTTTATTCAGTTCTCGATAGTCTATACACAAGCGAACGCTACCGTCCTTCTTCTTTACGAATAATACTAGCGCTCCCCATGGTGATATACAAGGGCGAATGTAACCCTTGTCCAGCAGTTCTTGTAGTTGTACTTTCAATTCCTTCAGTTCAGTAGGAGCCATTCGATAAGGTGCTTTCGATACCGGTGCGGCTCCAGGTATAAGATCTATAACAAACTCTGTAGCTCGGTTGGGTGGTAATCCTGGTAGTTCTTCAGGAAATACGTCTCGGAAAGTCACGTACGACATCAATATCTTCCATTCATGGTGCTTCCTTGGTAAGGTTGACCACAGATACTAAATACCCGACTGCTCCTTTCTCAAGGCACTTCTTAGCCTTTACCACAGAGAGTATGAGCTTTCGTTTACGGGGAAGCTTGGTTCCCAAAAAACTATACTCTGCTCCTTCTTTGTCTTTAAAGGTCAGCTTCTTTTCGGCACACAATAGATTTGCAGAATGCAGCGCTAACCAGTCCATTCCCAAGATGACGTCGAAGTCTGCCATCTCAAGTTGGATCAAGGTTGCATCCAAAGTCTTTTCATCAATAAGAACTGGACATGGTCCATAACCTTTTTCTAATTCCGCTTCTAATCCCATAGGTTATCGTACAAGTAGTTTGCTGTCTAAGGATTTAAGGGGTAGATTTAATTCTTTCCAAATGACACATATATAAAGGAGTGAGTAGCTCCTGAATCAAAGAGTACTCTGGTGGGAATGCCATTAATAGGTACGATACCAGTGATTTGTTTTGGTTTAGTCTACATGCTCATACAATGTAATACAACTAACTTAAAAAAATTTAAGTCATACCTATGACCACATCAGGCGATGCGGCAGCATCCTCAGATGTAACCGCGTAAACTCGTCCTTGATGTAGCTGCTTCTTGGGCTTAGGACATTCCCTTGCCATATGTCCCACTTGATTGCATTTATAACATTTCATCCCTTCAGGGGTTGGCTTTTGTTGCTGTGAGGCTATGGGAGTAGTCTTGGCTGCAGCATTAAAGCCTTGAGTACGGAAGGGTTTAAATATCTTGGTGTTCCCTCTGTTGTAAGAATTCCCATTAGGCCTTTTTATTCCCCTATTTTGAGCAAGGTAGCTCTCTTTCTGGGTCGATTCTATTACTCGAGCAATTTGTGCAGCTTCATTATAGATTTTCTTTTCAAGTCCCAAAACATGCTTGCGGATGCTTCCCCTAAGTCCCATGACGAACCTTCAGGTCTTTGTGTTTTCCTCTTGCATACAAGTGGGTGCAAAGAAGAACAGCTCTTCATAATGCTGTTGATATGCATCTACGGTCATCTGCCCCTGATATAAACTTAGGAACTCTTTTTCCATAGAATCTCTGAAACTTTTCAGAAAGTACTTCTCAAAGAACGCTTCCTTATAAATATCCCAAGTCAGTTGGGTGTGCTTTGTTAATAGACATGTCCTAGTAGACCTCCACACCAATGGTATCACACCCTAATTTTGGACTAACCAGAATGGTGTGATGAACCGCTAATAAACCAACAGTTCAACCAGGATCTCAAAAAGGCTATCCCCGCGTTATCTAAACTTACACACATCCGTAATCATAATCAGAGAAAATACATAATAGCGGAAGTTTTATAATAAGAAGAACTGAGAATCTATGTGATATTAAAATTAAAATAACAATTTATTCTATTTCAACTGAGACATAAATATTTAAATACAAAATACATGTCTTAATAAATCCAAATAAAGAAACCTATAAAATATCTAATCAAATACACACGAGTTGCACTCGCAAGAGGAGTCGTGTGTATCCACTTCAGATCCAGCTTCCATTGCTGCCACGTTCCCGTATGCAGACGCATTAATATAATCTTCAACGGTATAACCTGCATCATCAACTAAAAATATTCAACGTCGAGGGGTGAGCACACTTTACGGCTCAGTGAGTAGCCAAAACAATGCAACAATACATATGCATGAAATCAATTATATCTTTGGTCCGATTTAAAGTTTACAGTATGCAATAGAAAGGTTTAGGTAGCCAAAGGTCACGTTTATTGACCCTGCCTCTATACACAAGTGTGTGACGTCACCCGAAGATCACGTTTATCGTCGACTCACATGCACCCAACCATGAACAGTATATAACAAAGGTTAACGTTTATTGCTATATATTGCCATACCAACACGTAAGCCCCTGTTAGCGAGGGCTGCAAACTGGGCTCTCAACTAACCAATCCTAATGCCAAAAAGTGTATCCAAGGCCTCACCCCAGCATCCCTCAGAATGTCCATAGAGATAGAGCTAAGGTCCCCCGGTAGAGTCAGAGACTACAAGGATCGAGACCACCTCCCCTGATACTCTACAACATAATAGTTCTGCTAAAGTAATGGCGATACGACGATGCTAATGCACAAGACTTGAGTTAGAGATAGAGCTAAAGTGCTGAGACCCGCCAAAGGTTAACGTTTATTGACGTTCTCATCACACCTCCCCTGATACTCGCTCGCATTAAGTACATCAACCACACACATGCAAGCACATGCCTATTCCTATCATCATCATCATCATCATGTTATAAACAGTAAAGTAATATGCATGAAAAAGTAATAGAAATATTGGATGGCATGCTGTATGCACATTATAAATATATTCGCATAGAATCAAACATGGCATAGGACTCAAGAAAATAGAAAATAGTTTTGTTGTTAACCAATTA
Source organism: Protea cynaroides (assembly GCA_028583415.1). Lineage (NCBI taxonomy): Eukaryota > Viridiplantae > Streptophyta > Magnoliopsida > Proteales > Proteaceae > Protea > Protea cynaroides. The sequence continues at coordinate 63,410,034 of CM053271.1, forward strand.
GTTTGGAGTTCTGGTTCCTCACCTTAGCTTGCTAATAGATACTTTTCCAAGCATTAGAATCACCTTTATAGTGTTATTATATTGCTAGAAGACCTAACAAAGTCGATAGAATTTAATTAGAATTAATTCCGAATTTAAAAACCATGCTGTTAACACAGGGTTGGAGGAAGGGTCGGAGTACTGATCGACCCTGGGTGCGACCCTCCCTTAACTCTGAACTTCCCGAACACTGAGGGTCGATGGTCAGAATCACCTAGGGTCGGATGGTCATCGACCCTCGGTGCGACCCTCGGTACACTTTGGTCCAATTCCCTCTTTTTAATCCATTCTTCGTGCTTGGGTTCCTATGGCTTTCTCCTACATTCCATTCTACATTCATTCCATGGTCTGAAACCATGTATAACCCACCTAAATAGCTTTCATGCATTCTCCTATGGTTTTCCACGAAAACCTAACCATAGATTGATGGTTTGGGTTTCTCCGAGATCACACTCTCACCAATAGCTAACCTAAGGTCTGTAGAAACTCATGGAATTAGTGTCCATACCTGAGAAGAATAATCTTTCTCTGCAACTCGTCTCTTTTGGCTTAATTCTCTTCCTTGTTTCTCTTCTTCTTCTTTTCCTTCTCTTCTCTTTCTCTCAATTCAATTAGGGTGGTGAAAGGGGTGAAAGTGGCTTAGGGACATCCTTTAAATAGGGTAGGAACATCCTAAAATAAGTCCCTTTGAGATTAGGAAAGAATCCCAATCGAAAATTAGGAAATTTCCTAATTCTATTTCCTAGGGTAACCGAGGGTCGATAGGAGGGTCGATGATCCCGTCGACCCTAGGGTTCTAAGCTGTCCGACCCTCCCTTCAAAATTGAGGGTCTGACTTTCTACTTTGGGAGGTCTGACCCTGCTTAGCGGGGTATGCGACCCTTTCCTTATTTTAAGTGTTTTTGGGTCGATTTGATACCTGGGATCTCGATCTCCTTCACTCCCTTGGTCCATTTGACTCGACCATGACGGGAAAACCTGGTTTAAGGTGGTAAGACCGGGTTAGATTGACACGGGTCTTACAACTCCCCCTAACTTATAAAAATTTCGTCCTCAAAATTGTACGTACCTTCTGAATCAAATTAGTGAGGGTATTGCTTTCGTATAGCATTCTCTTCTTCCCATGTAACTTCTTCCATGTCTCTACTTCTCCATGTGACCTTAACATAGTAGATATCTCTGTTGCATAGACGTTGAACCTTTCGACTAGTGATTTATGTTGGTGTTACTTCAAATGTCAAATCATCAGTCAATTCTCGTAAATCCACTGTCAAAACATGCGTTGGGTCTTTGACATACTTCTTCAATAGGGAAATGTGAAATACGTCATGCACACTTGACATAGATGGTGGTAGTGCTAACAGATAATCCACTTTTCCACACTTAGCTAGAATTTCATACGGTCCGATATATCTTGGGACTTAGTTTCCCTTTCTGTCCAGACCTCTTCAATCCTTGCATAGGCGATACCTTCAAAAATACGTTATCACCTATGGTGAACTCCAGATCTCTTCGTCGAGTGTCTGCATATTGCTTCTTACGGTTTTGAGCTGTTTTCACTCTTTCCTTGATGATGTCGACCACTCAGCATGTCTCTTCAATAAATTCCGGTCCAACAATACTATGTTCTCCAACTTCATTCCAAAACAAGGGAGTTTGACACTTCCTGCCATACAACTTCATAAGGTGACATCTGTATAGTAGCCTGATAGCTATTGTTATAAGCGAACTCGATCAATGGTAACTTTTTGTCCCATGATCCTATGAAATCAATTACACATGCTCGTAGCAAATCTTCTAGAATCTGGATTATACGCTCTGATTGTCCATCTGTCTGGGGGTGGAATGCAGTACTGAACTTCAATGTTGTACCCATAGCCTTTTGCAATCCCTCCCAAAACTTGGAAGTAAATTGTGGATCTCTATCAGACACAATTCTTTCTGGTACACCGTGTAACCGAACAATATTATCCACGTACAGCTTCGCTAACCTTTCCAGTGTATACTGAGGTCGTATAGGTATGAAGCGAGCTGTTTTAGTCAGACGGTCCACAATCACCCAAACTGCATCAACTACTCGAGGAGTCAATGGTAGCCCTGTAACGAAGTCCATAGTGATGCAATCCCATTTCCATGCTGGTTCCGATAATGGCTGTAACAGTCCCACGGGTCTTTGTCGTTCAGCCTTTACTTTCTGATAATTTAGGCATTGAGACACGAACTTGGCTACATCTGCTTTCATTCCCCTCCACCAATATAATTTCTTTAGATCATGATACATTTTTGTACTTCCAGGATGTATCGAATAGATAGTGGTATGGGCTTCTTTCATCAGTCGGTGTTTAATGTCCACACTTTCTGTTTCGGGTACACATATTCTGCCTTTGTACTTCAGTACCTTTTCTTCGTCCAAGGTGAACTCACGGTTAGTCCTACCTTTCTCGATATCTTCTTGTACTGTTCTCAAATAAGGATCTACTTTGATAGCTGTCTTCACTTCATCCACTATATCTGGTATAATCTTCAATGCCGCGAACATATTCGAAAACCGATGAATAAACCCTTGGTTGGCTGATCCATCCGTTGTATCTATCACATACTACTCGTTGCCGTAATTGAATACCCTTCCGGTAGTACACATTGCTGCAGTCGTGCTAACTTCTCCTTGCGATTTTATCATTGCCTTTCTGCTTAATGCATCCGCTACTACGTTCGCTTTTCCCGGATGATACTGGATATCACAATCATAGTCTTCCAATAGTTCCAGCCATCTTCTTTGTCTCATATTCAACTCCTTCTGACTAAATAGATAAGTAAGACTTTTGTGGTCCGACTTAATCTGGAATTTCTCTCCGTATAGGTAATGTCTCCATATCTTGACTGCATTTACTACTGTCGCTAACTCCAAATCATGAGTGGGGTAATTTTTCTCATGTACCTTCAACTATCTCGAGGCATACGCAATTACTTGCTCTCCTTGCATAAGCACACATCCTAATCCCAATCTCGACGCATCAGTGTATAAGGTAAACGTCTGTCCTGGAATAGGAATAATCAAAATCGGGGTGGATATCAATCTGGATTTCAATGTCTGGAAGCTCTTCTCACATTTATCCGTCCACATAAACGTTTCACCTTTCTTAGTCAAACTGGTGAGAGGTACGACAATTCAAGAATAGTCTTCTACGAATCTTCGATAATAACCAGCTATACCTAGAAAGCTTCTAATTTCTGAAACGCTCTTTGGTGCTTCCCATTTCACAATAGCCTCGATCTTGCTGGGGTCCATTTTGATTCCTTCAGCGGATACTACATGGCCTAGGAAGTTGACTTCACTTAGCCAAAACTCGCACTTTGAAAATTTGGCATATAACTTCTCTTTCCTTAAACGCTGTAGGGCTGCGTTTAGGTTCTTGATATGAGTTTCCTCGTCCTTGGAGTATACCAATATATCATCAATAAATACTATAACCGACGTATCCAACATATCGTGGAAAACTCGGTTCATAAGTTCCATGAACGTTGCCGGTGCATTAGTTAATCCGAAAGACATAACCAAAAATTCATAATGTCCATATCTGGTCTTGAATGCTGTCCTCGGAATATCACCATCTTTAATCTTCAACTGATGATAGCCTGATCGAAGGTCGATCTTAGAAAATACTTTTGCTCCTTGTAACTGATCGAACAAGTCATTGATCCGAGGTAATGGATATCGATTCTTGATTGTCATTTTATTGAACTCCCGATAGTCGATGCATAATCGAACGCTACCATCCTTCTTCTTTACGAACAACACCGGTGCCCCCCATGGAGATGTACTGGATCGAACATAACCCTTGTCCAGCAGTTCTTGTAGTTGCACTTTTAATTCCTTCGTTCGGTAGTGTGGCTCGGTCGGGTGGTAATCCGGGTAGTTCCTCCGGAAATACGTCAGGGTAGTCTCGCACGACGTCAATGTCTTCCATTCGTGGTGCTTCCTTGGTTAGGTCGACCATTGACACTAGATACCCGACTGCCCCCTTCTCAAGGCACTTCTTAGCCTTTAGTGCTGAAAGTATGAGCTTGCGTCTCCAGGGAAGTTTAGTTCCCGAGAAACTAAATTCTGCTCCTTCTTGGTCTTTGAACGTTAGCTTATTTTCGGCGCATAACCGATTTACAGAATGCCGAGCTAACCAGTCCATTCCCAAGATGACATCAAAGTCTGCCATCTCAAGTTGTATCAAGGTTGCATCTAAGGTCTTCTCTCCAATGAGAACTGGACATGGTCCATAACCTTTCTCTAATTCCACTTTTAACCCCATCGGTGATCGTACAAGTAATTTGTAGTCTAATGTTTTGATAGGTAAGTTTATCTTCTTTCTGAATGACACAGATATAAATGAATGAGTAGCTCCTGAATGAAAAAGTACTCTGGCGGGTGCGCCATTTATAGGTACGATACCTGTGATTTATTTTAACTTAGTCGACATGCTCACACAATGTAATTACAACTTCAAAAGTTTCGGTCATACCTGTGACCACATCGGGTGATGCGGCAGCATCCTCGGATGTAACAGCATATAGCCGTCCCTGATGGAACTGCTTCTTGGGCTTTGGGTACTCCCTTACCATATGTCCCGGTTGGTTGCAGTTAAAAAAATTCGGTCCTTCAGAATTTGTCTTTTGCTGAGGTTGAGCTGCTGAAGTAGTCTTGGTTGCAGCAGTAAAATTCTGAAGACGGAAAGACTTATATGTCTTGTTATTGCCTCCGTTGTAAGAATTTCCGGCTAGCCTTTTGATGCCTCTGTTCTGAATAAAATAACTCTCCTTCTGGTACGATTCAATAACCCGAGCAATCTGGACAGCTTCATTATAAATTTTCTTTTCTAAGCCCCGAACATGTTCTCTGATGTTTCCTCTCAGTCCTGTGACGAACCTACGGGTTTTGGTGTCTTCTTCTTGCATGCTAATTGGTGCAAAGAAAAAAAGCTCTTCGTAGCGCTGTTGATATGCATCCACTGACATCTGCCCCTGATATAGACTCAGGAACTCCTTCTCCATCGAATCTCTGAAGCTTCGTGGAAAATATTTCTCAAAGAAGGCTTCTTTATATATAGCCCAAGTTAGTAGGGCGTGCTTGGTCAGTAGATATGCCTTCGGGGATTTCCACCAATGATGTGCGTCGCCCTTGGGCATGAAGGTGGCACATAATACTTTCTCTTCCTCTGTGATAGTCATCATGAGGAAATTTCTATCCATCTCGTCTATCCAGTGTGCTGGCCACAACGGATCAGACGGTTTGCCATTGAATTCCTTGGGTTTCATCTTCAAGAATCTCTCCACTAGTCGAGAGTGGTCCAAGTGATTTTGGGGGTTTGCCCCAAACATATGGGGTGGATACTGGTAATCACCCTGAGCTGCTTCCAGAACCTGCACTGGAATCTGTGCAACAGGTTGTTGAGGTGTCTGAGGAGTTGGGTGGTTACCCACCGGTGCTGCACACTCGCTTGTCCTGTGTGCGTGGGTGCAGCCTGAGTGGCTTGAAACATAATGCCCATGGCAACTTGCATCTGAGCCTGTGCGTGTTGCATCTGCTGCAGCTGTTGTGCCAGATTCATCACCACGGTTGCTATCTCTGGTGGTGGAGGTGGCAAATTTGTAGGGTTTGCCGGTTTTGGATTACCCGGTGCATAGTTATTTTCCTGACTAGTCTCCTCCACGGGTGGTGGTGGTGGAACTGCATTCCGGGTCTGTCGGGTTACTCTACGTCCAGACATAATTCCTTTCTGTGATTGGTGGTGCCTGAAAATTATCCAAATAGGTGAGAAGTCATTTATATTTCATGTAGGCATGCTAACCGATAATCAATTCCAATTCTAGCTCATTTTATAAGAAAAAATACTGTCTTTTCTATGCAGGGTCGATGGTGAGGGTCGATGGTATGTCCGACCCTTGGTATCCGACCCTAGGAATGACCTGTTCTTCCAGAGAGATGAGGGTCGATGCGAGGGTCGATGGGTATCCGACCCTCAGTTCCGACCCATAGTTTTCTGTCAGATTCCCGAGAGCCGAGGGTCGATGGGAGGGTCGATTCGAGGGTCGATTGTTTTAGTCGAATTGTCCGACCCTCGGACTAAAAATCAGATTTTTAAGATCTGATTTTGAGTCATTTTCAATTATTTCTCCTCCGTTTCGACTCGTCTCTCCTCTTTGAGTTGCTACAGTGCTACTCCACTGTTGTGGGTCGATTTTAGTCCGGGTTTCGACATCCACTTCAACCCTACAAGTATGTCTTCTCATTTTTACCTGTTTTTAGGTTTCCATTTCTAGGTTTTTGTCCATTTAACTTGTATTTTTCAAATTAAACTTTTTCCAACCATAAAAATTTGATTTTTATTGGGGGCTTTTGTTATTGGTTTCTCGAGGAACGAAAGCCCTCAAAAATTTCTGAGTTTCGTCGGTTGGTTATCGAGAAACTTGAATTTTTCCCTTTTTGCCCTAATTTGTTGACATTTTCGATTTTTCTTGAATTTCTTCAAATTGGACATCGTCAGTTAAAATTTCCTACTGCATGTGGGTTGTAGGGCATGTTTAAACCTACGTAAGTTCTCATGCCCACTTGTATGGTGAGAAATGGGGCTTTATAGTCAACTTACGTCGTTATTAAATCAAATTTCAGATTTTTATCCTATTAATTCCTTATTTTCCTTCTCTTTCTTATTTTTGCAGATACCATGGCTCGTACCAAGGTAACCAGAGTGCGTGATCTACTCCGCTTCCGTTCTAATGAAGCCGAGGCACAGTATGCCGACTATGCCCGTAAGAAAGTGGAAGGTGGTCATATGGTGAACTTGGCTGAACTAGCCTTGTTCAACGTAGAGAGGGCATTTGGTGATATGGGGTGGCTCCCTATCATCACCTACGACGCGTGCACATGTTCGGATTTGGTGCGCCAGTTCTATTGTAATCTCTAGGTGGTGGGGAATTACAATGACGTTGAGCATGGTCAGGAGTTGCGCATCACCAGTTACGTTAAAGGGGTGCACATTTTCTTTTGATTATCGACAACTAGCCGATCTGTTGGGCATACCCTATGATGGCCCCATGGTGTACTGTGCGCCTAGAGAGCCACAGTTTGTTTCTATGGAGATGAGGGCAGAGGTCGACAATCAGCTGCTACGACCTGATCGTTGGCAGATGAGAGCTTGTTATCTGCGTCTAGCTCCACGAGTCTTCTGTAAGATTATCCAGCATAATCTGATCCCGCAAAGTGGGCACTATGAGAGGGTTTCTCAGCTGACCCAGTTTTTGATATACAGTATCTGCACCAAACAGCCAGTCTGCCTTCCTTACTTCATCATGAGGACCATGATTAGTTCTACATTGTCCGGTCATAGGGGTAATCTACCCAATGGACGCATGATTACAGTGCTACTGACCCGTCTGGGGGTTGACCTGGTAGATGAGAAGATCTAGGAGAAGACCTTCTCGTCGCCTCTAGATTGGGAGGCTATCTGCAAGATGGGTATGCGGGATGCCCAGGTTAGTGATGAGGAGAGGAACGCGATGGTGCGCCCTCACACTCGTATCGAGATGGCTGATGCTGAGGCTGCTGCTGCAGCTGCTAGAGCTCATGTGGATCCCGTCAACGATGACGACCGTATGTATATGGATGTTGACTCGATACCACCGCCTTCCCCTACACATGCGGCTGGTATTGGTACTTCTTCTGCGGCGGATCCTGTACCTGAGGCTGGTCCTTCGCATGCGGCTGGTCCTTCACTCCCACCTTCTGACATGATGGAGATGCTGCAGGAGATCAGGGAGGTTCAACGCAGATCTGATCTGAGGATGGAGGAGTTGCTAAATGCTCAGCGTGTGAGAGTGGATGAGCTGTTAGCCGCCCAGCGCATATCAGACACACAGATGGGAGAGCTTATAGAGGTACAGCGTGTGACTGATCGGAGGGTAGCCGATCTCACTGCTAGTCTACAGACGACCCAGACTCAGATAGCCTGGTTGACTAGAGTCTATGCTGAGGACTATGACAGAGATCGTGAGGCCCCGACTCCTCCTTCGCCTCCAGCTTCTTGATTGTACTTATTTTCTTGTACTACAGAGTAACTGTTCGGGTTATGGACTGTACTCTGCTTTAGTTATGTATATACATTTTGTTTCTCTCACTCATTGTATGTAACTTGTTTCCCCTTTAATAGATGCATTATTCTCTTTTTAAATTTGGTCTCAATCATCACTTGTGCTTACAGTGTGTTAATATTACTTTTTACTTTTATCCTATCACAGTTCACAATTGTCTCGAATGTATGTTAGTTTAGCGGACAAGGCCTGAGATGCTCTGATACCAAGTTGTCACACCCCAATTTTGGACTAACCAGAGTGGTGTGATGAACCGCTAATAAACCAATGGTTCAACCAGGATCTCAAATTAGGCTATCCCCGCGTATCTAAACTTACACACATCCGTAATCATAATCAGAGTAAATACACAATAGTGGAAGTCTTATAATAAGAAAAACTGAGAATTTATGTGATATTAAAATTTAAATAAAAATTTATTCTGTTTCAACTGAGACATAAATATTTAAATACCAAATACATGTCTTAATAAATCCAAATAAAGAAACCTATAAAATATCTAATCAAATACACACGAGTTGCAATCGCAAGAGGAGTCGTGTGTATCCACTTCATCTCCAGCTTCCATTGCTGCCACGTTCCCATTCGCAGACGCATTATATAATCTTCAAAGGTATAACCAGCATCATCAACTAAAAATATTCGACGTCAAGGGGTGAGCACACATCACGGCTCAGTGAGTAGCCAAAACAATGCAACAATACATATGCATGCAATCAATTATATCTTTGGTCCGGTTTAAAGTTTGCAGTATGCAATAGAAAAGTTTAGGTAGCCAAAGGTCGCGTTTATTGACCCCGCCTCTATACACAAGTGTGTGATGTCACCCGAAGATCACGTTTATCGTCGACTCACATGCACCCAACCATGAACAGTACATAACAAAGGTTAATGTTTATTGTTGTATATTGCCATACCAACTCGTAAGCCCCTGTTAGCGAGGGCTGCAAACTGGGCTCGCAACTAACCAATCCTAATGCCAAAAACTGTATCCAAGGCCTCACCCCAGCATCCCTCAGAATGTCCATAGAGATAGAGCTAAGGCCCCCCGGTAGAGTCAGAGAATACAAGGACCGAGACCACCGCCCCTGATACTCTACAACATAATAGTTCTGCTAAAGTAATGGCGATACGACGATGCTAATGCACAAGACTTGAGTTAGAGATAGAGCTAAAGTGCTGAGACCCGCCAAAGGTTAACGTTTATTGACGTTCTCATCACACCTCCCCTGATACTCGCTCGCATCAAGTACATCAACCATACACATACAAGCACATGCCTATTCCTATCATCATCATCATTATCATGTTATAAACAATAAAGTAAATATGCATGAACAAGTAATAGAAATATTGGATGGCATGCTGTATGCACATTACAAACATATTCGCATAGAATCAAGCATGGCATAGGACTCAAGATAATAGAAAATAGTTTTGTTGTTAACCAATTAGTTTAGAGTTGTGGTTCCTCACCTTAGCTTGCTAATAGATACTTTTCCAAGCTTTAGAATCACCTTTACAATGTTATTATATTGCTAGAAGACCTAACAAAGTCGATAGAATTGAATTAGAATTAATTCTGAATTTAAAAACCATGTTGTTAACTGAGGGTCGGAGGTAGGGTCGGAGTCCTGATCGACCCTAGGTGCGACCCTCCCTTAATTTTGAACTTCGCGAACACTGAGGGTCGATGGTCAGAATCACCTAGGGTTGGATGGTCATCGACCCTCGGTGCAGTTTGGTCCAATTCCCTCTTTTTAATCCATTCTTCGTGCTTGGGATCCTATGGCTTGCTCCTACATTCCATTCTACATTCATTCCATGGTCTGAAACCATGTATAACCCACCTAAATAGCTTTCATGCATTCTCCTATGGTTTTCCACGAAAACCTAACCATAGATAGATGGTTTGGGTTTCTCCGAGATCACACTCTCACCAATAGCTAACCTAAGGTCTGTAGAAACTCATGGAATTAGTATCCATACCTGAGAAGAATAATCTTTCTCAGCAACTCTTCTCTTTTGGCTTATTTCTCTTCCTTGTTTCTCTTCTTCCTCTTTTCCTTCTCTTCTCTTTCTCTCAATTCAATTAGGGTTGTGAAAGGGGTGAAAGTGGCTTAGGGACGTCCTTGAAATAGGGTAGGAACATCCTAAAATAAGTCCCTTTGAGATTAGGAAAGAATCCCAATCGAAAATTAGGAAATTTCCTAATTCTATTTCCTACAGTAACCGAGGGTCGATGTGAGGGTCGATGATCCCGTCGACCCTAGGGTTCTAAGCTGTCCGACCCTCCCTTCAAAATTGAGGGTCTGACTTTCTACTTTGGGAGCTCGGACCCTGCTTAACTGGGTCTGCGACCCTTCCCTTATTTTAAGTATTTTTGGGTCGATTTGATACCTGGGATCTCGATCTCCTTCACGCCCTTGGTCCATTTGACTTGACCTTGATGGGTAAACCTGGTTCAAGGTGGTAAGACCGGGTTAGATTGACACGGGTCTTACAAATGGTGTGCATCACCTTTCAGCATAAAGGTGGCACAACATCATCATAAAATTTCTTTCCATCTTGTCAACCCAGTGTGCAGGCCATACAGGATCTACTGGCTTGCCATTAAATTCTTTGGGCTTCAGTTTCAGAAAACACTCCACTAGTCTGGAGTGGTCTAGTTGTTGCGGGACGTACGTCCTATACATAGGTGGTTGGTATTGATATCCGCCTTGAGCTACCTCAGGATTTTGTACTTGAGCCTGCATGATGGGAGTCTGAGGTGCATGGGGTACTGTGTTACTTCCCCCTGGTGTTGTGCTTGCCTGTCCTGCTGGCATTGGAGGTGTCTGTACAGCTGGAAGAGTTATGCCTATGGCATTTTGTATAGTAGCTTGTGCCTGTTGCATTTGCTGCAACTGTTGGGCCAAGTTCAATACGACTGTGGCCAAGTCTGTAGGTGAAGGTGGCAGATTTGTAGGATTTGTCTGCCCATTTATGACGGACGGTATCATGTTCGTATTCCCCTGTGTTTCTGGGTGTATCTGGCTATTCTCCCCCATAGGTGGTGGTGGTAGAATAGAGTTACGGCTCTGTCTGGTTAGTCTGCGTCCAACCATTTACTAATCTGGTAGTGGGATTGCCTGAAAATCATTGAACATGTGAGACAATCATTATACTTCATTCTCATATTTTAAAACCACTAACAAATGCAAATTTCAAATTTTTTAGATCATTCTGTCGAAAATGCTATATTTTCACTATAGGGTCGATGGTGGGGGTCGATAGATGTCCGACCCTTAGTATGCGACCCTGGAATCACCAATACTTCACGAGAGCTGGGGGTTGATGGGGGGGGGGGGTCGAAGGATGTCCGACCCAGGGGTCGACCCCTGGTTCTCTGTCAGATTACCGATAGCCGAGGGTCGATGCGGGGGGTCGATGGGTGGGTCGATGGTTTTAGTCGAATTTCTGACCCCCGGACTAAAAATCAGACTTTTAAGTTCGATTCAGAGTCCATTTCCGATTCTTTCCTCTCCACTTCGACTCGTCTCGTCCCTCTGAGTTGCTACAGTGACAACTCCGATCCGTTGGTGGTTTGTGCTTCTTGTTTCGTCGTTTACACCTCCGCTACAGGTATATCTTCTACGTTTTCATGTTTTTAGGTTTCTTTACTTTGGTTTTTGCTCGTATATCTTGTATTTTTCAAATTAATCTTTTTCCAACCATAAATATTTGATTTTTATTGGGGGCTTTTGTTGTTGGTGACTCGAGGAATGAAACCCCTCAAAATTAATTGAGTTTCATCGGTTGGTTATCGAGAAACTCGAAATTTACCCTTTTTGCCCTAATTTTGTCGGGATTTTAAATTTCTTGAAATTTCTTCCAATTCAATATCATTAGCTAAAATTTCCAATTGTATGAGTCTTACAGGATAGTTTAGGATCTATGTATGTCCTCCTGCCCACGTGTATGGGTGAAAAGTGAGGCTTTCGACCAATTTACGTCATTATAATGTCAAAATTTTAGGTTTTTCATCTCTACTAAACCATTATTTGTTTTTCTTTGTTATTTGCGGATATTATGGCTCGTACCAAGGTACCCAGTGTTCGCGACCGTCTTCGCTTCCGTTCCACTGAAGCCGAGACACAGTATGCTCGCTGCGCTCATAAAAAAGTAGAGGGAGGCCGCAAGGTGGACTTGGCTAGCTTGGCCTTGTTCAATGTGGAGGGGGCTTTTGGCGATATGGGACGGCTCCCTGTCATCACCTATGACGCCTGTACCTGTCCTGACTTGGTACGCCATTTCTATTATAATCTCTAAGTGGTGGGGGATTACAACGACGTTGAGAGGGGTGGTGAGCTCAGGATCACTAGCTATGTCAAGGGGATTGAGATTTCCTTTGACTATCGGCAGCTAACGGATTTGCTGGGTATCTCATATGATGGCTCCTTCATATTCTGTGCCCCTGGAGAGCCCCAGTTCTTTTCATTATAGATGAGGGTTGTGATAAACCGTCAACTCATTAGAGAGGATCGTTGGGAGATGAAAGTGAGTTACCTACATTTTGATCCACGGGTGTACTGCAAGATTATCCAGCACAACCTGATATCGCAGAGTGGACATTACGAGAGGGTCTCCCAATTGACCCAGTATTTGCTGTACTGCATATGCACTAAGCAGCCTATCTGCCTTCCCAATATCATCATGCGGACGATGATCAGTGCCACGTTGCCCAGTCGTACTGGCAACCTTCCTTATAGACGCATGACCACTACACTACTTACTCTGCAAGATGGGCATGCGGGATGCCCAGGTCAGCGATGAGGAGAGGAACGCGATGGTGCGCCCTCGCACTCGAGTGGAGATGGCTGACCCTGAGGCAGCAGCAGCAGCCGCTGGAGCAGGGGTTCATGGGGATGATGACGATCGTCTGTACATGGATGTGGATGCCATACCTCCTCCATCACCTACTCATACTACAATAGCTGGTCCGTCTTCTTCAGCTGGTCCTTCACATGCAGCTGGTCCTTCGTATGCTTCTTCTGATGACATGATGAGGATATTGCATGAGATACAAAAGGCTCAGCGTATGTCTGATCAGAAGATGGGAGAGCTTCTAGAGGCTCAGCGCTTGTCCGATTAACGGGTGGCTGATCTCACAGCTAGTCTCCAGACGACCAGACTCAAATAGCTTGGTTGACTAGAGTCTACGCTGAGGACTATGATAGAAATCGTGAGGCACCGCCTCCCCCATCACCTCCAGCTTCTTGATGTATTTCTTTTATCTTTCTTTTATACTTCAGAGTAACTGTCCGGATTGTGGACTGTACTCTGCTTTAGTCATATATATATATATAAGCGTTTGTTCTTCTTTTGGTTGTATATAAATCTATTTCTCATTTAATAGATGCATTATTCTCTTTTAGTTTTGTCTCAAACAACACAGATGCTTATGGTGTGTTATTATTACATCTTTTAAATTTTTATCCTATCTCAGTTCACGAACTTTTATGGAAGTATACGGGTTTCACAGACAAGGCCTGAGATGCTCTGATACCAAGTTGTCACATCCCAATTCTGTACTACTCAGAATGGTGTGATGAATCGCTAATAAACCAATGGTTCAACCAGGATCTCTAATAGGCTATGTCCATTAAAAATAAAATCATACACATCCATAACCATAATCTGAATAAATACACAATAGCGAAAGTATTATAATAAATGAACTGAGAAATCCAACTGTGATAACCATAATAAAATATCAAGTTATTGTTGTATCAACTGAGACGTAAATAAATAAAGTATCAATTACATTCCCTTAATAATTCAAACAAAAATCTAATCGAATACGCATGAGTTGCACTCGCATGAGGGACCATGCGTATCCACTAAGTCTTCGGCTTCCATCGCAGCAACACACCCGTACACCGGAGCACTCATATAATCTTCGACAGTGGTACCTGCATCATTAACTAAAAATATTTGACGTCGAGATGGTGAGCACACATCATGGCTCAGTGAGCAAACAAAACAATGCAACAAACATATGCATGCATTCAATTCATATCTTTGGTCTGATAAATAAGTTTGCAATGCGCTGGCCGCCTAGCCTCTATGCACAGGGTGTGGAGGCCCGCCCAAAGGTTAACGTTTATTGTCGTCCCCATCCACCCTACCATGGAATAGAGATAGAGTTAAAGTGCTGAGGCCCGACCTATGACACTTCCCCTCATACTCTACCCATACCAACACATAAGCCCCTGCTGGTGAGGGCTTGCAAACTGGGCTCGCAACTAACCAATCCTAATGCCAATCAGTATATCCAAGGCCTCACCCGAGTATCCTTCAATACGTCCATAGAGATAGGGCTAAGGCCCCCCAGCAGAGTCACTAACTATATGGTCCGAGACCACCTCCCCTCATACACTACATCGTAATACTTCTGCTAAGGTAACGGCGATACGACGATCTCAGTGGACAAGACTTAAGTTAGAGATAGGGCTAGAGTGCTGAGGCCCGGCCTATGACACCCCCCTGATACTCGCTCGCATCAAGCACACCAACCACACACATACATGCATATTCCTATCATCATCATCATCATCATCATGTTATAAACAATAATTTAAATATGCATGAACAGTAATAATAGAAATATTGGATGACATGTTGAATGCATATAACAAACATACATGCATAGAATCAATCATGGCATTGGACTCAAGAATAAAATAGTTTATTATTAACCAATTAGTTTAGGTCTTGTTCCCTCACCATTGCTTGATTGTAGATCCTCTTTCAAGGTTTAAGAATCAACTTAATATAACTATTATATCACTAGAAGACCTAATTAAGTCGATAGAATTTAATTAGGATTAATTTTGATTTTAAAAAGCTTGCTGTTAATAGGGGGTCAATGCCAGGGTCGGATCATCCAACGACCCTGGGTGCTATCACCCACATTCTGGACTTCCCGAACACTAGGGGTCGATGTTAGGGTCTGGTAGGGTCGATTCTCCATCGACCCCCCGTGTGACCCCCTGTGGATTTAGTTAAAATTTTCATCCTACAGTCCATTCCTTCGTGTTTGGGTCCTATGGCTTGCTTCTACAATCCATTCCATACATGTTCTATGGTTTAGAACCATGTTTTATTCACCTACATGGTCTTAATGATCTCCCCCATTATTTTCCATTGAAACCTTACCATGGGTGGATGATTTGGGTTTTTCCTAGATCATAACCTCTTCACTATCTACTCTAAGGTCTTTAGAATTACATGGAGATAGTATCCATACCTGAGAATTCTTAGGCTTGTTTCTCTGAAGCCTTCTCTTTCATATTCTTCTCCAATTTCCTTCTCTTCTCTTTCTCTTCTCCTTCTCTTCTCTTTCTCTCAATCCAATTAGGGTTCTAAAAGGAGTGAAAGAGGCTTAGGGACATCCTATTTATAGAGTAGAAACTCCCAAAATAAGTCCCATTGAGATTAGGAAAGAATCCCATTGAAATTTGAAAAGTTCCCAATTCACAGTTTCTATCGGCAGACTAGGGGTCGATGAGGGGGTCGGAGATCCCATCGACCCCTGGTTCTAAGTTATCCGACCCTGATTAAAATCTTAGGGTCTGACTTTTATATTAGGGGGGTCCGACCCTGCCTAGCTGGATGTGCGACCCTCCCCCCTAGTTTAGTGTTTTTGGGTCAGTTTAATACCTGGGATCGTTATCTCCTTCACTCACTTGGTCCATTTGGCTCGACCATGATGGGTAGACCTGGTTCAAGGTGGTAAGATCGGGTTAGTTTGATACGGGTCTTACACCCTATATAAAGGTTTTTCCTCTATATAAAGGACGTCCCTTAACTTCTCTCACTCTTTTAGAACCAAATCTAAAACTCTAAACCTAAGAGAGAAAGAGAAGGAAAAAGAGAAGAAAAGAAGAAGGAGACTTGGAGAAGAGAGTTGTAGAAGAAGTTGTAATTCCTTTCTATATTAGGGGCAAAGGTAAGGAAACTAACCCTATAGGTGTAAGATGATTAGGATAGATCTCTTATCAATGAGTTGATACCTGAACCTAACATTGTGATTGAGATCATACAATTTCTCAATGAATCTCAAAGTGAAACCATGGAATAGGTTGGAAATAAATTATTGATGGAAACCCATGAATCATACCATAGAATGCCCTAGGAGGTGTTTTAATAGTGAGCTAAGTGTTAGACTGAGAAAGACCTTTGAACACAACCAGTTAGTTGTATGGTCACATCAATGGTTGACCATAGAGTGTCCAGTGAGCGACCACAAACTCTTGGGAAGTTACACAGGGTTGTATGGTCACATAAGTAGAAGCATGATGTGCGACCATACAGTCGACCACACATTGTCTAGTTGACATAAACCTACAATTACTGTATCAACCACTCAATTACTAAGTGCCTGTTTCAAGGCCAACTTAGATTGAAGACCAATTTTACTAAATACCATAATAACCTGACTTAAACTCATAAATTGTATAGGTTGTCAACTAGTACAAGATAATTTTCAGAGCTTGGAAGAGATCGATACTATGATCAAAGGTGAGGAAACAAGACCTAAACTAACTAGATAATAACAAGCTACTTTTCTTTTATTTTGTCCAATACTATGATTATTACCAAGCTTGTAAACTTGTAATGTGCATTTCACATGTCATTTAATATTATTGCTATTCTTGTTCATGCATATTTACTTTATTATTTTTACCTTATTGTTGGTGATGAGAGGAATAGGCATGTGATTATAAGTGTGGTTGGTGTGCTGTGTGGGAGGGGTGTCTGATCCCTAAACCATGCATCACATTCACATCATCATATCACTGTTACCTTAGCAGAACAAAGACAACGTAGGGCATCAGGGGGTGTTAATGGATCGTGTAGTCTTTGACTCTACCGAGGAGCCCTAGCTCTATCTCTATGGATGTATTCAAGGGATGCTAGGGTAAGGCCTTGGATACATATAGATGGCATTAGGAATGGTTAGTTGTGAGCCTAGTTTGCAAGCCCTCACCAATAGGGGCATACGTACTGGTATGGGTAGGGCATCAGGAGAAGTGTTGGTCGTGTATGATCTGGACACTTTAGCTCTATCCCTATTCCATGGTAGATGCATGTGGGATGGAAATGGTGTTTGATCCATTGGGTGGATTCACACACTCGTGTATAGAGGTGCGGTGGTCACCAATCTTTTCTATAGCACAGTAGCAAACCTAAACCAGATTATAGGTAATGATATGACTGCATGCATATGTTTGGGTATTGTTTTATTTGCTTACTGAGCTATGATGTGTGCTCACCCCTCATGTCGAATATTTTTAGTTGATGCTACAGGTTCTACAATGGAAGATTATATGAAGGCACCATTGTACAGACACATAGCGATAATGGATACTCAGGCTAAAGAGGATGAGCACAACTCCTCATGTATGTGTTTCAGTGTCTCTATTCTTAGTTATTTTTTATTTGGGAGTTATGAGAAGTTGCATAGAATATTTAGTTATGTTTTGAGGTTGTTTGGAGATAATTGGTTTATTTAATTATTTATCATGTTAGACACTACGTTCATTATTAGTAGAACTTATGCTATTTATTATCTTTGATTATGTTATGGAATATGTATTTGATTTGTATTGTTGGCACGACTATTATGAGATCCTGGCTTGAACCGTTAGTTCTTATGATAGTTCATCACACTTCTGATTCATCCAGAACTAGGGTGTGACAACTTGCTATCAGAGCTCTAACGCTCTGTCCACCAAACATGAATACATCCATAAGAGCCCATGAACTGAGTTAGGATAAAATAAATGCTATAATAAAAACACACCGAAAGCATAGTTTTGTTTGAGACAAAAAGTAAGTAAGATCATAATGCATGTAAAGTAATGGTGTATTAAGCTTAATGACCACATCGTCTAATTGGGATGAAGAGCAATACCAAATTGAGTCTTCTGATGGTCTAATGGAGCAAGGTCTTGTCCATAAGTTCATGCTCTAGTTCGCCGCTTGAGGATTCAACCTGACCTGACAGAGGAGGTAAAAACAGTAATCCTATAGGAACTTTACTTGAGGACTGTGGAAGAAGACTTGAAAAAGGAGCAAGCTGAATCCTAATTTTACCCTGGAAACGAAAGGAGTATTGAGTTATGGAGGAAGAGTGTGTATACCTAAAAGTAAAGAGTTAGACCTCAAAGATAGGATAATGACAGAGGCATATTTCGCTCCTTATTCAATACATCCTAGAAGTATGAAAATGTACCATGATTTGAAGAATTATATTGATAGCGAGGAATGAAAGAAGACGTGGCTAAGTAGATGTTCTAGTGTCTGAACTGTCAGCAAGTAAAGATTGAAAGACAGAGACCTGTAGGCTTGGTACAACCTTTATCGGAGCCAGCATGGAAGTGGGATTGTATCACTATGGACTTTGTCACCAGATTACTATTGACCCTAAGGTCTGTTGATGTAGTTTGGGTAATTGTCAATCGTCTAAATAAGACAGCTCATTTCATTGCTGTATGACCTCAGTATACCTTTAAGTAATTAGCCAAGCTGTATGTGGGTAATATTATCCGATTATATGGTATACCTGAGAGCATTATGTCAGACCGAGATCCACGCTTTACTTTAAAGTTTTGAGAAGGATTATAGAAGGATATGGGAAAAATATTGAAGTTTAGTACCACATTTCACCCTCAGACTAATGGGCAATCAGAGCAAACTATTCAGATTTTATAAGACATGCTCCGTGCTTGTGCTATTAACTTTAAGGGAGCTTGGGATGAGAAGTTATCATTAATCGAGTTAGCTTATAACAATAGCTATCAACCTATATACAGATGTCACCCTATAAAGCATTGTATGGTAGTAAGTGTCAAACTCCTTTATTATAAAATGAAGTTGGAGAGCAAAGAATAGTAGGACCTGAGTTTGTCAAAGGAACTTATCGAGTAGTCAACATAATCAAAGAAAGTGTTAAGACAGCTTAAAATCGTTAGAAACAGTATGTAGATAACCGATGCCAAGACCTTGCATTTACGATAGGTGACAAAGTATTCCTGAAGATATCATCTATGCATGGTTTGAAATAGTTCAGTAAGAAGGGTAAGCTATGTCCTAGATATATTAGACCTCATGAGATTTTCGCTAGACGTGGGAAGGGGGCGTATCAACAAGCACTATCACTATTTATGTCTAGTGTACATGATGTATTTCATGTCTCATTGTTCAAGACATACATGAGAGATCTAATGCATGTCTTAACTGCGGATCCACTTGATTTGACTGAAGACTTGACGTTCATAGTAGTTCCATTCAAAGTCACCAGTAAAAACGTTCAACGTCTTCGCAATCGCAACATCTATTATGTTAAAGTAACCTGGAGAAGCCAAGATGTGAAAGAGTTAACATGGGAAGAAGAAAATGTATGCGGAAGTAATATCCATACCTATTTAACTCGGAAGGTATGTACAAATTTTGAGGATGAAATTTATTTAAGGGGGAGAGTTGTAAGACCTATACTCTACTAATCGGGTTTAATTGTATCGTTCCAGGTCTTTCCATCATAACCAGCTCGAGGGGACCAATCATGTGAAGGAACCATAAGGGTAGGTGAGTAAATTAACCCAAAAATAGTATATTTTGGTTGTGTGGCCAACTGACAGCTATTGTATGGCCGACTACTCAGTTAGAAAGTGAGGTCAGTCAAATTTAGTTTAGTGGAAACATAATTTGCCTTGTGTGGTTTATGGGTTCTGTGACCACACAGTCGACCACACAAATTCAAAACCAACTCTAAGATTTGAAAATTTTCCAAGTTTAGAGGATCTCTTTCCTAGTTGAGAGGGGACTATATGGAGGTTTTCCCTTTATATAAAAGAGATCCCTTAGCCTCTCTCACTCTTTTAGAACCAAATCTAAAATTTTAGACCTAAGAGAGAAAGATAAGGAGAAAGAGAAGAAAAGAAGAAAGAGACTTAAAGAAGAGAGTTGCAGAAGAAGTTACTATTCCTCTATGTAGTAGGAGCAAAGTTAAGGAATCCATCCCTGTACGTGTAAGATGATCAGGATAGATCTCTTATCAATGAGTTGATGACCTGAACCTAATGTTGTGATTGAGATCATACAATTTCTTAATGAATCTCAAAGTGAAACCATGTAATAGGTTAGGAATAAAATTATTGATGAAAACCCATGAATCATACCATAGAATGACCCTAGAAGGTATTCCAATAGTGAGCTAAGTGTTAGACTGAGAAAGCCTTCGAACATAACCAGTTAGTTGTGTGGTTACATCAGTGGTCAAACCACAGAGTAACCAGTGAGCAACCACAAACTCTCAGAAAGTTACACAAGGTTGTGTGGTCGCATTAGTGGATGCATGATGTGTGACCACACAGTCGACCACACAGTGTATGGTCGACATAAAGCTGCAATCATTGTATCAACCACTCAATTGTTGAGAGCCTGTTTCGAGGCCAAGTTAGATTTAAGACCAATGTGACTAAATACCATCAAAACTTAACTTAAACTCATAAATTGTGTAGGTTGTTAACTAGTACAAGATAATTTCCAAAGCTTGGAAGAAATTGATACTATGATCAAAGGTGAGGAAACAAGACCTATACTAACTGGATAATAACAAGCTACATTTCTTTTATTTTGTCCAATACTATGATTGTTACCATGCTTGTATACTTGTAATGTGCATCTCACATGTCATCTAATATTACTGCTATTCATGTTCATGCATATTTACTTTATTGCTTTTACCTTATTGTTGGTGATGATAGGAATAGGTATGTGATTATGAGTATAGTTGGTGTGCTATGTGGGGAGGGGTGTGTGATCC
Source organism: Protea cynaroides (assembly GCA_028583415.1). Lineage (NCBI taxonomy): Eukaryota > Viridiplantae > Streptophyta > Magnoliopsida > Proteales > Proteaceae > Protea > Protea cynaroides. The sequence goes on from CM053271.1 coordinate 63,431,086, forward strand.
TTAAATCATGAATCACATTGACATCGTCGTATTGTTGTTACCTTAGCAGAACTAGTACGTCATAGGGTATCAAGGAGGTATTCACAGACCGTGTGGTCTTGGACTTTGTCGAAGAGCCCTAGCTCTATCTCTATGGACGTATTGAGGGATGTTAGGATAAGGCCTTGGATACATATGGATGGCTTTAGGATTGATTAGTTGCTAGTCTTGTTTGCAAGCCCTTGCCAGTAGGGGCATACGTATTGGTATGGGTAGGGCATCAGGAGAAGTGTTGGCAGTATGTGACCTGGATACTTTAGCTCTATCTCTATTCCATGGTGGGTGCATGTAGGACGGCAATGATATTTGATCCAATGGACGGATTCAGACACTTGTGTATAGAGGTGCGTGGCCGTGGCCGCTGATCCTTTTTTATAGCACAGTAGCAAACTTTAACCAGACTAAAGATAATGATATGATTGCATGCAAATATTTACGCATTGTTTTGTTTGCTCATTGAGCTGTGATGTGTGCTCACCCCTCGACGTCGAATATTTTTAGTTGATGACGCAGGTCCTGCAGTGGAAGAAGATATGCAGGCACCGTCGTATGGACACATAAAGGCGATGGATACTTAAGCTATGGAGGACGAGCATGACTCTTTGTGCCAGTATTTTGAGTGTCTCTATTCTTAGTTATTTTCTATTTGGGAGTTATGAGAACTGGTAATAGAATATTTAGTTATGTTTTGAGGTTGTTTGGAGATAATTAGTATATTTAATTATTTATCATGTTAGACACTCAGTTCATTATTAATAAGACTTTTTTTATTTATTATCTCTGATTATGTTGTGGAATGAGTATTTCGTTTGTATGGTTGGCACTGCTATTATAAGATCCTAGCATGAGCCGTTGGTTCTTATGACAGTTCATCACACTTCTGATTCGTCCTAAATTGGGGTGTGACATCTTAAACTTGGCAAACGGCTTCTCTTGTCTTAGTTTTTGTAAGGATTGGCCAAGATGCACATAATGATCTTCCATACTCTTTTATTAGACAAGAATATCATCGATGAACACAATCACAGAGTGAGCTAAGAGTCGTGGAACACTCTGTTCATGAGTTCCATGAATGATGCTGGGGCATTAGTTAATATAAAAAACATAACTAAGAACTCATAGGATCCATATCGAATTCTAAAAGTAGTATTGGAATGCACATTCTCTGATCTTTAGTTGATGGCATCCAGATTGGAGATCTATCTTCGAGAATGCTTGAGCACCTTAGAGCTGATTAAACAAATCAGCTTACAATAATCGATGCACAATCAAACGCTTCCATCTTTCTTCTTGACAAATAATACTAGAGCACCCCAAAGGGATATACTAGGTTTGATAAATCCCTTGTCCAAGAGTTCTTAGAGTTTAACTTTTAGTTCTTTTAACTCAGAGGGTGCCATTCTATAAGGGGCTTTAGACACAGGAGCAGCTCTAAGGACTACATCGATCATAAACTCAGTTTCACAATCATGAGGTAAACCAGGTAAATCTTCTGGAAATATATCTGGAAACTCATTTACTATATCTATTTGGTCGAGGATTGGTGACTCTACGGTAAATAGATGCTAAGTAACCAATGCAGCCTTGTTGGAACAGTTTACAGGCTTACAATGCAGATACAAATAACTTCTTATCCTTTTTAGGTTTATCTCTAATGAATTCAAAAGCTTTTCTATTTGTTGGTTGGAAAAGAATCTTTCTTTCAGCACAATGAACACTGGCTCGGTGGGTGGAGAGTCAGTCCATGCCTAAGTTAACATCAACATCAGATATGTTCAGTTGAACCAAATTAACATTCAGATTCTGATCTTTTAGCAGAACTAGACATGGTCCATAGTACTCTTTTAAGACCCATATCGAACTAATCGGTCTTACCACCTTGTATCAGGTCTACCTATCATGTTTGAGCCAAGTGGACCAAGTGTGTGAAGAAACCACAAGACCAGGTATGAAATCAACCCAAAAATAATCAATTACGAACGTGTGGTCGCATACCTAAATAGGTGTGACCGACCACACCTCAAAAGAGTCTAACCACATGAAATTAGGTCGTGTGTTCGGACATTTTAAAAAGAGTGTGGTCGATGGATTCTGCGACCCCACCTCTGACCCCATGGAACCTAGTCAGAAACCACATTTAGGAAACCTTCCTAATCCGAAGGGGGTTCTTTCCTAAACTCATTGGGGCATATTATGGAGGGTTTTTCTCTATAAATAGGACATCCCTTAGCCTCTTTTACCCTTAGAACTCTAATTGAAAGTGAGAGAAAGAGAAGAGAAGAAAGAAAAGGAGAATTGAAGAGGAAGACTAAGGAGAAGGAAAATGGTGTATAAAATAATAGTTTTGAGCCATAGAACAATCATAGAAGGACCATGATGATAAGCCAAAGGATTCAAACATGAAGGAATGGAATTAAGAGTGAAAGGTCGACCATAACACGTGTGGTCGCACGTGAGGTCGCATGATGTCCTACCCCACAAGACATACATGTCCAACCACATGCCCTCGGGAAGTTTCAAGGGAGGGTGTTGTCACACGTATGGTCGGAGTATGTCCAACCCCACCCTGCCACCCCATGCCCTGTTGTCGCAGAAATTGAGACCACAGGTGCAACCACACCTGTGACCCCTCAGTTTCTGTTAGTCTAAACACATGGGAATTAATTCTAATTAAAAATCTATCAACTTGTTAGGTTTTCAAGTGATCTAAGAGTGGATTACAAAGGTTGAACAAGGATCTACTATCAATCAATGGTGAGGAAACAAGACCTAAACTAATTGACTAATAATAAACTATTTTTGTCTATTGAGTCCAATGCCTTTAATGATTCCATGCTTGTATGCGTGTATTGTATATTTCACAAGTCATCCAATATTCCTCTTATTACTATTCATGCATATTTAATTCCGTTTATTTATAACATGATGTTGATGATGATGCTAGGAATAGACATGTGAATGTATGTGTGTGGTTAGTGTACTTGATGTGAGTGGAGCATCAATGGGAGGACGTGACACTGTGGTTCATCCTGGTCACCAGACTCTAGCTCTATCTCTACTCAACTCTTGTCCATTGACATCGTCGTATCGCCAGTTCCTTAGCAGAACTATTACGTCATAGGGCATCAGGAGAGGTGGTCTCGGACCGTGTAGTTTCTGACTCTGTCGGGGGGCTTTAGCTCTATCTTTATGGACGTATTGAGGGATGCTGGGGTGAGGCCTTGGATACACTGTTTGACATTAGGATTGGTTAGCTACGAGCCCAGTTTGCAAGCCCTCGCCAATAAGGGCTTACGTGTTTGTATGGGTAGGGCATCAGGGGAAGTGTCATGTGGTGTTTGATCCGAGCACTTGAGCACTATCTCTATTCCATGATAGGTGCATGTGGGACGGCAATGGTGTTTGATCCATTGGCAGCTTCACACACTCGTGTATAGAGGTGCGGCGGCCACCTATCCTTTTTATTGCACATTGCAAACTTATGAACCAGAGAAAAGATATGAATTGAATGCATGCATATGTTTGTTGCATTGTTTTGTTTGCTCACTAAGCCATGATGTGTGCTCACCCTTTCGACGTCGAATATTTTTAGTTGATGATGCAGGTCCTACCGTAGAAGATTATATGAATGCTCTGATATACGGAAATGTTGCGGCTATGGATGCAGAAGCTATGATGGAGTCGTATGATTCGTCGTGCGAGTGCAACTCATATGTCTTTGAATAGATTTTTTTTATTGGATTATTAAGAACATATAGTTAATTAATTTATTTTATTTTATGTCTTAGTCATTTGGAGATAATTGGATAATTAATTTATGTTATCACTGATAGATTCTTAGTTCATTAATATTAAAGACTTCTACTATAGTTTATTTACTTTGATTATGGTTGTAGATGTGTATGGTTTAAACAAAATGACACAGCCTATTCGAGATCTTAGTTGAACCGTTGGATCATAGACGATATTCTGGTTGGTTCAGAATTGGGGTGTGATAACTTGGTATCACCTGTGTTGTATGAGATAAAATTAGGATAAAAATTAAAAAACTGTAATAAGAACACACCATAAGCACCTGTGTTGTATGAGACAAAATTAGGAAAGAAAATAATGCACTATTAAGATGAGAAACAAGATTTTTATACCCATCGAATAAAAATAAAAACAATATATATATATATATATCCAAATTAGAGTACAGTCCACAATCCGGACAGTTACTCTATAGTACATGAAAAAAGTAAAAAAAAAAAAGAATACATCATAGAGCTGGATGTAAGACCCGTATCGAACTAACCCGGTCTTACCACCTTGAACCAGGTCTACCCGTCATGGTCGAGCCAAATGGATCAAGTGCGTGAGGGAGATCACGATCCCAGGTATTAAACTAACCCAAAAACACTAAAATACGGGGGAGGGTCGCATACCCAGCAAGGCAGGGTCGGACCCCCCAGTATAAAAAGTCAGACCCTGAGTTTTTAACCGGGGGTCAGACAATTTAGAACCTAGGGTCGACGGGATCTCCGACCCCCTCATCGACCCCCAGTCTACTGATAGAAACAATGAATTGGGAACTTTCCAAATTTCAATGGGATTCTTTCCTAATCTCAATGGGACTTATTTTGGGAGTTTCTACTCTATAAATAGGACGTCCCTAAGCCTCTTTTACTCCTTTTAGAACCCTAATTGGATTGAGAGAAAGAGAAGAGAAGGAGAAGAGAAAGAGAAGAGAAGGAAAGTGGAGAAGAAGATCAAAGATAAGGCTTCAGAGAAACAAGCCTAATTCTCAGGTATGGATACTATCTCCATGTAATTCTAAGGACCTTAGAATAGATAGTGAAGAGGGAATGATCTAGGAGAAACCCAAATCATCCACCCATGGTTAGGTTTTCATGGAAAACCATGGGGGAGATCATAAAAACCAAGTAAGTGCATAAACTATGGTTCAAGACCATAGAACATGTATGTAATGGATTGTAGAACCAAGCCATAGGACCCAAACACGAAAGAATGGACTGTAGGATGAAAATTTGACTAAACCCACGGGGGGTCACACGGAGGGTCGATGGCCAATCGACCCTACCAGACCCTAGCAATCGACCCCCAGTGTTCGGGAAGTCCAGAATCTGGGTGGTAGCACCCAGGGTCGATGAAACCTCCGACCCTGGCATCGACCCCTAGTTAACAGCATGCATTTTAAAATCAAAATTAATTCTAATTAAATTCTATCGACTTGATTAGGTCTTTTAATGATATAATATTGATATTTAGTTGATTCTTAAAGCTTGAGAGAGGATCTACGATCAAGCAAAGGTGAGCGAACAAGACCTAAACTAATTGGCTAATAATAAACTATTTTATTCTTGAGTCCAAAGCCATGATTGATTCTATGCGTGTATGCTTGTTATGTGCATTCAACATGTCATCCAATATTTCTATTATTACTGTTCTTGCATATTTAAATTATTGTTTATAACATGATGATGATGATGATGATAGGAATAGGCATGTGGATATATGTGTGTGGTTGGTGTGCTTGATGCGAGCGAGTATCAGGGGGGTGTCATAGGCCGGGCCTCAGCACTCTAGCTCTATCTCTAACTCAAGGCTTGTCCACTGACATCATCGTATCGCCATTACCTTTGCAAAACTATTACGTCGTAGTGTATGAGGGGAGGTGGTGTCGGACCGTGTAGTCTCTGACTCTGCCAGGGGGCCTTAGCCCTATCTCTATGGACGTATTGAGGGATGCTGGGTGAGGCCCTGGTACACTATTTGGATTAGGATTGGTTAGTTGCGAGCCCAGTTTAAAAGCCCTCGCCAGTAGGGGCTTACGTGTTGGTATAGGTAGAGTATCAGGGGAAGTGTCATAGGCCGGGCCTCAGCACTTTAGCTCTATCTCTATTCCATGGTAGGGTGCATGTGGGACGACAATAAACATTACCTTTGGGCGTATTTACCAGACCAAAGATATGAATTGAATGCATGCATATGTTTGTTGCATTGTTTTGTTTGCTCGTTGAGCCATGATGTGTGCTAACCCTCTTAACGTCGAATATTTTTAGTTGTTGATGCAGGTACTACGGTCGAAGATTATATGAGTGCTCCGGTGTACGCACGTATTGCTGCAATGGAAGATGAAGACATAGAAGATATGCATGATCCCTCATGTGAGTGCAACTCATGCGTATTCGATTAGATTTTCATTTGAATTTGTTAAGGGAAAGTAATTGATATTTTATTTACTTATGTCTCAATTGATACAACATAAATTGATACTTTATCTATGATTATCACAATTTGATTTCTCAGTTCATTTACTATAAGACTTCCGCTATTATGTATTTATTCTGAATATGGTTATGGATGTGTATGATTTTATTTTTATTGGACACAGCCTATTAGAGATCCTGGTTGAACCGTTGGTTTATTAGCGGTTCATCACACCGATCTGAATGGTGCAGAATTGGGGTGTGACACCGGAGGTGCTGGAGGAGGTGGTGCCTCATGATCTCGGTCATAATCCTCAGCATACACTCTAGTCAGCCAGGCTACCTGAGTCTGGGTCACCTGGAGACTAGCTGTAAGACCCGTATCAAACTAACTGGTCATACCACCTTGTACCAGGTCTACCTATCGTGGTCGTGCCAAGTGGACCAAGTGCGTGAAGGAAATCACAAGACCAGGTATGAATTTGACCCAAAAACAGTAAAAATGAGGGTAGGGTAGCATGCCTAAACAGGTAGGGTCGACCCCACCTCAACAGAAGTCCAACCTATGATTTTCTAGTCGTAGGGTCACATGACTAGAAAAACGTAGGGTCGACGGATCTTCCGACCCTATATGCGACCCTACGATTTCAGACAAAAACCATAAATTAGGAAACTTTCCTAATTTTAAGGGGTTCTTTCCTAAAATCGATGGGACTCATTTTGGAGGGTTTTTCTCTATAAATAGGATGTCCCTTAGCCTCTTTCACTCCTTTTATAACCTTAATTGAAAGTGAGAGAAAGAGAAGGAGAAGGAAGAGAAGAAGAGAAGGAAAATTGAAGAAAAGACTAAGGAAGAGGAGGAACTTCAGAGAAACCTCTGAATCTCAGCCAACTTTAGGTATGAGTTTGATTCCCTTCATAAATTAAGAGCCTAGAATGGAATATGAAGAAGTTAGGCTTAGGAGAAACCCAAATCATCTATCCATGGATGAGTTTCAAAGGAATCCATGGAAGTAATCATCATAGGTAATAGAAAGTGTGTAAAAATCATAGTTATGAGCCATAGAACAATCTTAGAATGGACCAATGAGACCACAGGATCGATCACATGCCATCGGGAAGTCCCAGGGAGGGTGTGGTCGCACGTAGGGTCGATTGATAACCGACCTCACGTCCGACCTTACACCCTAGGGTCGATTGGGTAACCGACCTAGGTGTTACTCTACTTGCGACCCTATGATTTCAGCTAGTCTAAATTTGTTAGAATTAATTCTAATTAAAATCTATCGACTTGTTAGGCCTCTCTAGTGATTTAAAGGTGATTCATAAAGCTTGAACGAGGATCTACACTCAATCAAAGGTGAGGGAACAAGGCCAAAACTAATCGACTAATAATAAACTATTTTATTTATTGAGTCCAACACCATGAATGATTCCCTGATTGTATGATTCTAATGTGCATATCACATGTCATCCAACATTGTTGCTAATATTGTTCATGCATATTTAATTTTGTTTATTTATAACATGATGATGATGATGATGATGATGATGCTAGGAATAGGCATGTGAATATTTGTGTATGGTTAGTGTACTTGATGAGAGTGGGGCAACAGAGGAAGTGTTATGCGGTATTTGATACAGACATTTTAGCCCTATCTCTACTCAAGTCTTGTCCGCTGACATCATCGTATCACCATTACTTTAGCAGAACTATTACGTCGTAGGGCATTAGGGGAAGTGGTCTCGGACCGTGTAGTCTCTGACTCTGCCGGGGGGCCTTAGCTCTATCTCTATGGACGTATTGAGGGATGCTAAGGTGAGGCCTTGGATATACTATTTGACATTAGGATTGGTTAGTTGCGAGCCCAGTTTACAAGCCCTTGCCAACAGGGGCTTACGTGTTGGTATGGGTAGGGCATCAGGGGAAGTGTTACGCGGTGTTTGATCCGGACACTTTAGCTCTATCTCTATTCTATGGTGGGGTGGATGTGGACGATAATGGTGTTTGATCCGTTGGGTGGGCTTACACACCCTGTGTATAGAGGTGAGGCAGCCACTAAACTTTTCTATAGCACATTGCAAACTTATGAACCAGACCAAAGATATAAATTGTATGCATGCATATGTTTGTTGCATTGTTTTGTTTGTTCACTGAGCCGTGATGTGTGCTCACCCTTTAGACGTCGAATGCTTTTAGTTGATGATGCAGGTACCACGGTTGAAGACTACATGAATGCTCCGATGTATGGACATGCGCGGCGGCGATAGACCCTAAAGTTATGATGGAGTCGCATGATTCACCATGCAAGTTCAACTCCTGTGTTTTTTTATTAGATTTTGTTTAAGTTATACAGACAATGTAATTGATTTAATTATTTTAATTTAAGTCTTAGTCCTTTTGGAGATAATTGGATAATTTATTTACTATATCACAGTTAGACTCTCAGTTCATTTAATATATAAGACTTCTGCTATTGTTTATTTACTCTGATTATGGTTGTAGATATGTATGGTTTAAGCAAACGGACACAGCCTATTTGATATCCTGCTTGAACCGTTGGTTAATTAGCAGTTCATCACACCATTCTGAATAGTACGGAATTGGGGTGTGACAACTTGGTATCAGAGCTCTCAGGCCCTGTCTATTAAAGCAGTATATTTTCACAAAAGTTCGTGAACTGAGTTAGGATAAAATTTAAAAGCTTTAATAAGAACACACTGTAAGCACTTGTGTTGTTTGAGAAAAAATTAAGAAAGAGAATAATACACATATAAAAGGAGAAACAAATTTTATATACATCAAATCAAAAGCACGTTTATATACATATCCAAAGTAGAGTACAGTCCACAACCCAGACAGTTACTCTATAGTACAAAGAAAAAGATAAAAAGAAAATATACATCATGGATCTGGAGGTGATGGAGGAGGAGGTGCCTCGCGATCTCTATCATAGTCCTCAGCATACAGTCTAGTCAACCAGGCTACCTGAGTCTGGGTCGTCTGGAGACTAGCTGTCAACTCGGCCATGCGTTGATCAGATGCACGCTGAGCATCCAGAAGCTCACCCACTCTCCTATCTATCGTGCTTTGAGCAGCTAGAAGTTCTCCCACTCTCAAGTCTGTCACGCGTTGAGCCTCCCTGATCTCACACAGTAATCCCATCATATCATCAGATGGTGGACATGAAGGACCAGCCATGCGTGAAGGAGTCTGAGATGGACCAGCTCCAGTAGAATGTAGGGGTAATGGAGGAGGTATGGAGTCTACATCCATGTACAAACGATCCTCATCCTTAGCATCACCCCCGTGAACCCCTGCTCCAGCTGCTGCTGCTGCTGCCGCCTCAGTGTCTGCTACCTGTACCCGAGTACTAGGACGCACCAGAGCGTTCCTCTCATCATCACTGACCTGAGCATCGCGCATACCCATCCTACAGGTGGCCTCCCAGTCTAGAACCAATGAGAAGGTTTTCTCCTGAATCCTCTCATCCACTAAATCAACACCTAGGAGGGTGAGCAGAGTAGTAATCAGACGTCCATAGGGCAGGTTGCCTGTCACACCCTAATTCTGGACTAACCAAAATGGTGTGATGAACCGTCAATAAACCAACGGTTCAACCAGGATCTCGAATATGCTATGCCCACGTTGTTAAACCAAAACACATTCCACATTAATCAGAGGTAATAAAGTAAATAGCGAAAGTCTTACAGATAATGAACTGAGGTCTAGTCATGATAAATAATTAATATTCCATTTATCTCTAAGTAACCAAAACATAATTTAATACATATTACAATATCCAAATATGAAAATTAAACACTAAGCGTATCCATAGTTGAAACGCTAGCTTGACGAATCATCATAGTCGCCACCTATTCATATGTTGGCTTGTTGACATAACCTTCAACCGTAATACCTGCAACATCAGAAAGTAAAAGATTTGTGCGCACGAGGGTAAGCTCTCCAACTCGAGCTCAGTGAGTAAACAAAACAATGCAACAAACATATACATGCATTCAATTCATATATGTGGTCTGGTATATAAGTTTGCAATGTGCTATAGAAAGGTTCGGTGGCCGCCTCACCTCTATACGTGAGTGTGTGAAGCCACCCAATGAATATCATTATTGTCATCCCACATGCACCCACCATGGAATAGAGATAGAGCTAAAGTGCATAGGACCACACCGCAATACACTTCTCCAGATGCTCTACCCATACCAACACGTAAGCCCCTGTTGGCGAGGGCTTGCAAACTGGGCTGGCAACTAACCAATCCTAATGTCAAACAGTGTATCCAAGGCCTCACCCCAGCATCCCTCAATACGTCCATAGAGATAGAGCTAAGGCCCCCTGGCAAAGTTGAAGACTATACTGTCCGAGACCACCTCCCCTGATGCCCTACGACGTAATTGTAAGATTCGTACGTTCAAATTTCGAGGACAAAATTTCTTTCAAGGGTGGTGGAGTTGTAAGACCCGTACGCCACGAACCTGGTCTAACCTTACAATTTGTGTCGTGACCCGTCTATATACATGGTCGAGCCAAGTGGACCAAGTGTGTGAAGAAACCCAAGACCCAGTATGAAAATTTACTCAAAAACAGTCAAAATGATGGTAGGATCGTAGGTTTTAACAGGCAGTTCCGATCCTCCCATCTACCCATGACCAGGGGTCACAGAGGGTCTATGAATTGTCCGACCCTCCCATCGACCCTCCCATCGACCCTCGGTATTCGGGAAAAACAGCACGAATAAAAAATTAGGAAACTTTCCTAATTTCGATTGGAACCTTTCCTAAACTCAATGGGACTTATTTTGGGAGGTTTTATTCTATAAATAGGACATCCCTAAGCCTCTTTCACTCCTTTTACAACCCTAATTGAATTGAGAAAAAGAGAAGAGAAGAAGAGAAGAAGAAGAGAAGCAAGGAAGAGAAGAAAGCAAGAAGAAGAAGAGTTGCAGAGAAGGAGTATTCTTCTCAGGTATGGATACTAATTCCATGAGTTTCTATTGACCTTAGGTTAGGTAATGAAGAGAGTACGATCTTGGAGAACCCAAACCATCAACCCATGGTTAGGTTTCCATGGAAAACCATGGGAGAATACATAAAAGCTATATAGGTGGATGATTCATGGTTTTAGACCATGGAATGTATATTGAGTGGAGTGTAGGAGCAAGCCATAGGACCCCAAACACAAAGACTGGAATAAAAGGAGGAAAATTGACCAAAACCCACAGGGGGTCGCACAGAGGGTCGATGACCATCCGACCCGATGTGACCAGAGTATCGACCCTCAAGGTTCTGGAAGTCCAGATTTGGGGAGGGTCGCACCCAGGGTCAATCATGACTCTGTCCCTACCTCCGACCCTCAGTTAACAACATGATTTTTAAATTCAGAATTAATTCTAATTAAATTCAATCGACTTTGTTAGGTCTTCTAGCAATATAATAACATTATAAAGGTGATTCTAAGGCTTGGAAGATGATCTATTAACAAGCTAAGGTGAGGGAACAAGTCCTAAACTAATTGGTTAATAACAAACTGTTTTTATTTCTTGAGTCTAATACCATGATTGTGATATGCGTGTGTGCTTGTAATGTGTATTCAACATGTCATCCAATATTTCTATTATTACTGTTCATGCATATTTAAATTTATTGATTATAACATGATGATGTTGATGATGGTAGGAATAGACATGTGAATGTTTGTGTTTCGTTGGTGTACATGGTGCGGGTAGGGATGGTATCAACCGGTACTTCGATGCCATTCTCATTGGGGTATATTGTGCCATGGTCTATTCAAGTCATGTCCACTAAGCAAGTGTTAGTGTGCTTCATGGGAATAGAGCATCAGGGGGAGGACGTGACATTATGGTTTAGCCTGGTCACCAGACTCTAGCTCTATCTCTACTCAAGTCTTGTCCACTAACATCGTCGTATCACCATTACTTTAGCGGAACTAATATGTCGTAGGGAATCAGGGGGGACGTGGCATTGTGGTTCAGCCTGGTTACCAGACCCTAGCTCTATCTCTATGGATGTATTGAGGGATGCTGGGGTGAGGCTTTGGATACATTGTTTGACATTAGGGTTGATTGGTTGCGAGTCCAGTTTGCAAGCCCTCGCCAACAGGGGCTTACGTGTTGGTATGGGCAACCGGGACAGCCATGCCGTTTTCATGGGGTATATATTGTCCATGGTGGGTGCATGTGGGGCGACAGTGCCATTTTCATTGGGCGTTACCACACACTCGTGTATAGAGGTGTGGCGGCCACCTATCCTTTCTGTAGCACATTGCAAACTTTAAACCAGACCAAAGATATGAATTAATTGCATGCATATGTATTATTGCATTGTTTTGTTTGCTCACTGTGCCGTGATGTGTGCTCACCCTTTTGAATTTGAATACTTGTAGTTGATGATGCAGGTACCACCGTTGAAGATTATATGAACGCTCTTATGTACGGGCATGTGGCAACAATGGAAGCTGAAGACTTAATGGATATGCATGACTCCTCATGCGAGTGCAACTCATGCGTATTCGATTAGATTTTGTTTAATTTTATTAAAGACATGTAATTGATATTTATTTAATTATGTCTCAGTTGATTTATCAATAATTTGATATTCATTTATGGTTTTTTTTTTGGGTAAGTAGATAATTTTATTAAAAAACACAAAAGAAAGATACAATATCCAGCCTAATAGGCCCAAACAACTACACCACAAAATACACTGCCTACTACAAGAATAGACACCAAAAAGGACCAACTAGGCAAACCAAAACAACAGAAGTAAAGGGATCCAATCTGATTGGACGATGGGACATCCTAATGCACATCTATACTCTAGCTTGCAGCAATGAACTCCTCTTCCTAATTAGAAGGCTTTGAGAAGGAAGAGGATAGGATTTTATCCTCAACCTCCCTTATGATCATCTTGGTCACCACTTCCTTAGATCTTGAGATTCTAGAGAAGATCCTTGAATTCCGCTCCTTCCATAAGTGATAGATGATACTATTGAAAACAATCTTTGGGATGATCGACACACTGTTGCTCTTTGATTTGATGCAGGCCAACTTTTCAGCTTCATTAATACAAGTAGAAGGACGCAAAGATCTCCTCCTACACTTTGAGATGCAATTTATCCATATGAATTTGGAATACTCACAATCAAAAAAGAGGTGCCTTATACAATCGCTACCATTCTCACATAAACAGCACAAGCTAGGGATTGAAATATTCCAAATTTGAAGCTGATCTGCAGTGGGAAGGGAATCAAGACACGCCCGTCAAGAGACAAAAGAATGCTTCGGAATGTTTGAGGGGTACCAAATGGCCCTTTTCCAAGACATTAAAGGACCATGTGCCCGCCCAACCCTCCAACCCTCCTTAATGGAGAAAACAGCTCGACTCCCATTTTCCTTCACAGTTAGATTCTCAGTTCATTTACTATAAGATTTTTGCTATTTACCTTATTACCTCTGATTAATGTGGAATGTGTTTTGGTTTATCATATGTGGGATAGCCTATTCGAGATCCTGGTTGAACCGTTGGTTTATTGACAGTTCATCACACCATTCTGGTTGGTGCAGAATTTGGGGTGTGATAACTTGGTATCAGAGCTCTCGTAGGCCTTACCCATTAAACCTGAATACTTCCACTGGAGTCCATGAACTGAGTTAGGATAAATTAAAATCTTTAATACCAACACACTATAAGCACCTGTGTTGGTTTAGACAGAACTTAAACACGACAATAATGTATATATAAAAGGTGGAACCATATATATACAATCAAACAGAAAGAGAAGACCAAAATTCATCCCGATAAACAAATAATATAGGGTATTATCTATAAGTCGGGCAGTTATCTAGGAATACAATGGATATAGTACAGTAAGAAGAAGGAAGCATCTGTAAAGCAGAAAAATTGAATGCCGAGTTGGTACTCACAAGATGTAAAACTCGATGTATGACAAAGGAAGGAGAAAATGGCTAGTAATGCCTAATTCCCTGCAAAGGTAAAGGGAAAGGTCTCGGGCTAAATCTAAACAGAGATAAGAGGATAATGGCCACACATTAAGAACAAGAGCAACAACAGATGAGACCGACTATGGAATTTTCTATGTAAATCACTACCCAAGTTGCTGATGCTACATCAACACCTCCAGGTCAAACCAAGTATGGTACCAATTGGTAGCATCACTGTACCCCAACACCTGTTAGACATAACACGGTGCCTAACACATAGCAAGTCCCAGTAATGCATATCCCAGTGCAGAAGTTTGGTGCACAACAAGCAGTATATCAAGGTGATTAACCTTATCAATCACCGATTTCTGGGATAGTTGCAATGATCCGACCAAGGATTGAGGAATATTTTCTGAAGACGAAGCCTTAAACGTTTTCAGTAGAGGATCAAATCTAATTATGGCCATATAACTGGATATGTTTATATAGGATGCGGTGCATTATTGATTTACTCTTATGATTATAGAGGATGCACATACCAGATTTTAATTTCTCGGACCTTGACAGGATACCTTCTTGATTTAACCTGTCAATTGGAGTTATAGATATTGTTTTTTTAGTATTAGTCCTGATTATACCAATCTGAACCATTCTCATGATCGACAACATGATCAGAGATATGAACTGAATGAATAGATAAATGTTTAATCGTGTTGAGCGTACATCTTCTGATTTATACATGATTTATTGATGTACGAAATCTTTCTCCAAATTTACACCTGATTTACTGATGTATGAAAGCTTCTCAAGATTTACTCTTGTAGTGCCTTGACCAATGGAATTATATACTCGGGAAAAATGGATGATTTCCCAGGGTCGGATACTGAGGGTCGGATACCCATCGACCCCCACCATCGACCCTGCATAGAAAAGACAGTATTTTTCACTGAATGATCTGAAAAATTTGAAAATACCATTGATTAGTGTATCCAAATATGAGAATGAAGTATCTATTGATTGCCTCACGTGTTCTATGACTTTTCAGACACTACACCACCAGAATAGGAAATGGCTGGGCGAAGAGGGAACAGATGCGGACATAACCAAATCCCACCACCACTACCGGTAGATGAAACCAGTCATGAAATTTCTGAAGTACCAGAGAATCCAAACGTGGCACCGCCAGGAGCTAATGGTCAGGCAAATCTTATAAACTTGCCAGCCCCACCTATAGATTTAGTTACAGTTGTAATGAAATTGGCACAACAACTGCAACAAATACAACAGGTGCAAACTAATATGCAAGCTGCCATAGGCGTGGTTTTTTCAGCTGCACATACGACACAGATGCCAGTAGGACAGGCAAGCACAATACCAGGGGAAAATATGAAATACCCCATGCACCTCAAACACCAGTCATGCAAGCTCCAGTGCAAAACCCTGAGATAGCTCAAGGTGGTTATCAGTACCAACCACCTATGTATGGGGCCTATGCTCCGTATCAGCTGGACCGCTCTAGACTGGTCGGGCATTTTCTTAAGATGAAGCCTAAAGAATTCGATGGTAAGCCAGTAGATCCTTTGTGGCCGGCACACTGGATTGATGAAATGGAAAGAAATTTTATGATGATGACCGTAAATGAGGAGGAGAAAGTGTTGTGTGCCACATTTATGCTCAAGAGCGATGCACACCATTGGTGGAAGTCTACCAGGACATATCTATTAACCAAACATGCCCACTTCACCCTTTGGCATTCTTTGAGAAATACTTCCCTAGAAGATTCAAAGATTCTATGGAGAGAGAGTTCCTGAGTTTATATCAGGGGAAGATGACTGTCGACGCATATCAACAGCGTTATGAGGAGCTGTTTTTCTTTGCACCAGTCAGTATGCAAGAGGAGGATACGAAAACCCGAAGGATCGTCATGGGACTTAGGGGAAGCATACGGGAACATGTTTTGGGAATGGAGAAGAAAATCTACAATGAAGCTGTACAAATTGCTCGAGTGATAGAGTCGAGCTAGAAAGAGAGCTATTTTACTCAAAATAGGGGAATAAAAAGGCCAAATGAAAATTTTTACAACGGAGGCAACACCAAGGTATTCCAACCCTTCCGTACCCAGGGCTTCAATGCTGCAACCAAAACCAATTCAGCAACCCCACGGCAACCAAAGCAAAATGGTGAGGGGATCAGGTGTTTTAACTGCAACCAAGTAGGGCATGTCTCAAGAAAGTGTACTAAGCCCCGAAAACAATTGCAGCAAGGAAGAGTTTACGCTGTTTCAACCAAGGATGCTACCGCATCGTCTGATGTGGTCACAGGTATGACCTGAACCTGTCATTTTATGTTACATTGTATGAGCATGTATGTCACACCCCAATTCCGCACATCTCAGAATGGTGTGATGAACCGCTAATAAACCAATGGTTCAACCAGGATCTCCAATAGGCTATCCCCGCGTTATCCAAACTCACACACATCCATAATCATAATAGAGTAAATACACAATAGCGTAAGTCTTATAATAACATGAACTGAGATACTAAAATGATATTAATAATTTAATAGAAAATTATTCTGTTTCCAACTGAGATATAATTAATTATCAAATACATGTCTTAATAAATCCAATAAAGAAACCTATAAAATATCTAATCAAATACACACGAGTTGCACTCGCAAGAGGAGTCGTGTGTATCCACTTCAGCTTCAGCTTCCATCGCCACCACGTTCCCGTATGCTGGAGCATTCCTGTAATATTCAATGGTATAACCTGCATCATCAACTAAAAATATTCGACGTCGAGGGGTGAGTACACATGACGGCTCAGTGAGTAGCCAAAACAATGCAACAGTACATATGCATGCAAATCAATTTAAATCTTTGGTCTGGTATATAAGTTTACAGTATGCAATAAAAAGGTTTAGGTAGCCAAAGGTCGCGTTTATTGACCCCGCCTCTATACACGAGTGTGTGACGTTACCCGAAGATCACGTTTATCGTCAACTCACATGCACCCAATCATGAACATTATATAACAAAGGTTACGTTTATTGCTATATAGTGCCATACCAACACGTAAGCCCCTGTTAGCGAGGGTTGCAAACTGGGCTCGCAACTAACCAATCCTAATGCCAAAAAGTGTATCCAAGGCCTCACCCCAGCATCCCTCAGAATGTCCATAGAGATAGAGCTAAGGCCCCCCGGTAGAGTCAGAGACTTCAAGGACCGAGACCACCTCCCCTGATACTCTATGACATAATAGTTTTGCTAAAGTAATGGCGATACGACGACGCTAATGCATAAGACTTGAGTTAGAGATAGAGCTAAAGTGCTGAGACCCACCAAAAGTTAACATTTATTGACGTTCTCATCAAACCTCCCCTGATACTCGCTCGCATCAAGTACATCAACCACACACATACAAGCACATGCCTATTCCTATCATCAACATCATCATCATGTTATAATAAAAAAAAAGTAAATATGCATGAACAAGTAATAGAAATATTGGATGGCATGCTGTATGCACATTACAAACATATTCGCATAGAATCAAGCATGGCATAGGACTCAAGAAATAGAAAAATAGTTTTGTTATTAACTAATTAGTTTGGAGTTCTGGTTCCTCACCTTAGCTTGCTAATATATACTTTTCCAAGCTTTAGAATCACCTTTACGGTGTTATTATATTGCTAGAAGACCTAACAAAGTTGATAGAATTTAATTAGAATTAATTCCAGATTTAAAAATCACTCTGTTAACTGAGGGTCGGAGGTAGGGTCGGAGTCAGGATCGACCCTGGGTGCGACCCTCCCCAAATTTTGAACTTCCCGAACACTGAGGGTCGATGGTCAGGAACACCTAGGGTCGGATGGTCATCGACCCTCGGTGCGACCCTCTGTGCACTTTGGTCCAATTCCCTCTTTTAATCCATTCTTCATGTTTGAAATCCTATGGCTTGCTCCTACATTCCTTTCTACATGCATTCCATGGTCTGAAACCATGTATAACCCCACCTAGATAGCTTTTATGAATTCTTCTATGGTTTTCCACGGAAACCTAACCATAGATTGATGGTTTGGGTTTCTCCGAGATCACACTCTCTCCAATAACTATCCTAAGGTCTGTAGAAACTCATGGAATTAGTATCCATACCTGAGAAGATTACTTTTTCTCTGAAATTCTTCTCCTTTTTGCTAAGTTCTCTTCCTGGCCTTTCTTCTTCCTCTTTTCCTTCTCCTCTCTTTCTCTCAATTCAATTAGGGTTCTGAAAGGAGTGAAAGTGGCTTAGGAACGTCCTTTAAATAGTGTAGGAACATCCTAAATAAATCCCATTGAGATTTGAAAAGAATCCCAATCGAAAATTAGGAAATTTCCTAATTTTATTTTCTTACGGCAACCGAGGGTCGATGATCCCGTCGACCCTAGGGTCTTAAGCTGTCCGACCCTCCCTTCAAAACTGAGTGTCTAACTTTCTGTTTTGGGTGGTCCGATCCTGCTTAGCTGGGTATACGACCCTTTCCCTATTTTAAGTGTTTTTGGGTCGCTTTGATACCTGGGATCTCGATCTCCTTCTCGCCCTTGGTCCATTTGACTCGACCATGACGGGTAAACCTGGTTCAAGGTGGTAAGACCGGATTAAATTGACACGGGTCTTACAACTCCCCCCAACATATAAAAATTTCTTCCTCGAAATTATACGTACCTTCTGAATCGAATAAGTGAGGGTATTGCTTCCGCATAACATTTTCTTCTTCCCATGTAATTTCTTCCATGTCTCTATTTTTCCATGTGACCTTAACATAGTAGATATCTCTGTTGCGTAGACGTTGAACCTTTCGACTAGTGATTTCTGTTGGTGTTACTTCAAATGTCAAATCATCAGTCAATTCCGGCAAATCCACTGTCAAAACATGCGTTGGGTCTTTGACATACGTCTTCAATAGGAAATGTGAAATACCTCATGCACACTTGACATAGATGGTAGTAGTGCTAACTGATAAGCCACTTTTCCACGCTTAGCTAGAATTTCATATGGCCCGACATATCTTGGACTTAGTTTCCCTTTCTGTCCGAACCTCTTCAATCCTCGCATGGGCGATACCTTCAAAAATACTTTATCACATACGGCGAAATCCAAATCTCTGCGTCGAGTATCTGCATATTGCTTCTGACGGTTCTGAGCCGTTCTCACTCTTTCCTTGATAATATCGACCACTCGACAAGTCTCTTCAATAAATTTCGGTCCAACAATACTACGTTCTCCAACTTCATTCCAAAACAAGGGAGTTCGACACTTCCTGCCATACAGTGCTTCATAAGGTGACATTTGTATGGTAGCCTGATAGCTATTGTTATAAGCGAACTCGATCAGTGGCAACCTTTCATCCCATGATCCCTTGAAATCAATTACACCTGCTCGTAGCATGTCTTCTAGAATCTGGGTTGTACGCTTCGACTGTCCATCTGTCTGTGGGTGGAATGCAGTACTGAACTTCAACGTTGTACCCATAGCCTTTTGCAATCCTTCCCAAAACTTGGAAGTAAATCATGGATCTCTATCAGACACAATGCTTTCTGGTACACCGTGTAACCGAACAATATTATCCACATACAGCTTCGCTAACCTTTCCAGTGTATACTGAGGTCGTATAGGTATGAAATGAGCTATTTTAGTCAGACGGTCCACAATCACCCAAACTGCGTCAACTACTCGAGGAGTCAATGGTAGCCCTTTGACGATGTCCATAGTGATGCAGTCCCATTTCCATGCTAGTTCCGGTAATGGCTGTAACAGTCCGGCGGATCTTTGTCCTTCAGCCTTTACTTTCTGACAATTTAGGCAATGAGACACGAACTTAGCTACATCAGCTTTCATTCCCCTCCACCAATATAATTTCTTTAGATCATGATACATTTTTGTACTTCCAGGATGTATCGAATAGATGGTGGTGTGGGCTTCCTTCATCAGTCGGTGTCTAATGTCTGCACTTTCTGTTTCAGGTACACATATTCTTCCTTTGTATTTCAGTACCTTCTCTTCGTCCAAGGTGAACTCAGGATTAGTCCTACCTTTCTCGATATCTTCTTGTACTGTTCTCAGATAAGGATCTGATTTGATAGCTGTCTTCACTTCATCCACTATATCCAGTATAATCTTCAATGCCGCGAACATATTTGAAAACCGATGAATAAACCCTTGGTTGGCTGATCCATCCGTTGTATCTATCACATACTGCTCGTTGCCGTGATTGAATACCCTTCCGGTAGTACACATTGCTGCAGTCGTGCTATCTTCTCCTTGAGATTTTATCATTGCTTTTCTGCTCAATGCATCTGCTACTACGTTCGCTTTTCCCGGATGATACTGGATATCACAATCATAGTCTTTCAATAGTTCCAGCCATCTTCATTGTCTCATATTCAACTCCTTCTGATTAAATAAATAAGTAAGACTTTTATGGTCCGACTTAATCTGAAATTTCTCTCTGTATAAGTAATGTCTCCATATCTTGACAGCATGTACTACTGCCGCTAACTCCAAATCATGAGTGGGGTAGTTTTTCTCATGTACCTTCAACTGTCTTGAAGCATAAGCAATCACTTGCTCTCCTTGCATAAGCACACATCCTAATCCCAGTCCCGACGCATTAGTGTATAAGGTAAACGTTTGTCCTGGAATAGGAATAGTCAAAATCAGGGTGGATATCAATCTGGATTTCAATGTCTAGAAGCTCTTCTCACATTTATCCGTCCACTCAAACTTTTCATCTTTCTTAGTCAAACTGGTGAGAGGTACGGCAATCCGAGAATAGTCTTCTACGAATCTCCGATAATAACCAGCTAGACCTAGAAAACTTCTGATTTTCGAAATGCTCTTTGGTGCTTCCCACTTCACAATAGCCTCGATCTTGCTGGGATCCACTTTGATTCCTTCAGCGGATACTACATGTCCTAGAAAGGCAACTTCACTTAGCCAAAACTTGCACTTGGAAAATTTAGCATATAGCTTCGCTTTCCTTAAACGCTGTAGGGCTGCGTTTAGGTTCTTGATATGGGTTTTCTTGTCCTTGGAGTATACCAATATATCATCAATGAATACTATAACCGACGTATCCAACATATCTTGGAAAACTCGGTTCATAAGTTCCATGAACGTTGTCGGTGCATTTGTTAATCTGAAAGACATAACCAAAAATTCATAATGTCCGTATCTGGTCCTGAAAGCTGTCTTCGGAGTATCACCTTCTTTAATCTTCAACTGAAGATAGCCCGATCGAAGATCGATCTTAGAAAATACTTTCGCTCCTTGTAATTGATCGAACAAGTCATCAATCCGAGGTAGTGGATATCGATTCTTGATTGTTAGTTTATTCAACTCCCGATAGTCGATACATAATCGAACGCTACCATCCTTCTTCTTTACGAACAACACCGGTGCCCCCCATGGAGATATACTGGGACAAATATAACCCTTGTCCTGCATTTCTTGTAGTTGCACTTTTAATTCCTTCAATTCCGTAGGAGCCATTCTATAAGGTGCTTTAGACACTGGTGCGGCTCCGGGTATAAGGTCTATCACAAACTCCGTGGCTCGGTCGGGTGGTAATCCGGGTAGTTCCTCTGGAAATACGTCAGGATAGTCCCGCATGACATCAATATCTTCCATTCGTGGCGCTTCCTTGGTTAGGTCGACCACAGATACTAGATTCCCGATTACCCCCTTCTCAAGGCACTTCTTAGCCTTTAGTGCTGAAAGTATGAGCTTGCATCTCCGGGGAAGTTTGGTTCTCTAAAAACTTAATTCTGCTCCTTATTTGTCTTTGAACGTTAGCTTCTTTTCGGTGCATAATAGATTTGTAGAATGCCGAGCTAACCAGTCCATTCCCAAAATGACATCAAAGTCTGCCATCTCAAGTTGTATCAAGGTTGCATCTAAAGTCTTCTCCCCAATGAGAACTGGACATGGTCCATAACCTTTCTCTAATTCCACTTCTAACCCCATCGGTGACCGTACAAGTAATCTGTAGTCTAATGTTTTGATGGGTAATTTTGTCTTCTTTTCAAATGACACAGATATAAATGAATGAGTAGCTCCGAAATCGAAGAGTACTCTGGCGGGTACGCCATTTATAGGTACAATACCTGTGAATTATCTTTACTTAGTCTACATGCTCACACAATGTAATTACAACTTCAAAAGTTTCAGTCATACCTGTGACCACATCGGGTGATGCGGCCGCATCCTCGGACGTAACAGCATATACACGTCCCTGATGGAATTGCTTCTTGGGCTTAGGGCACTCCCTTGCCATATGTCCCGACTGGTTGTAGTTAAAACACTTTAGGACTTCAGAATTTGGCTTTGGCTGAGGTTGAGCTATTGGAGTAGTCTTGGTTGCAACAGTAAAATTCGGAGGACGGAAAGGCTTATATGTCTTGTTATTGTCTCCATTGTAAGAATTTGGCTTTGGCTGAGGTTGAGCTGCTGGAGTAGTCTTGGTTGCAGCAGTAAAATTCTGAGGATGGAAAGGTTTATTTGTCATGTTATTGCCTCCGTTGTAAGAATTTTTGGCTGGCCTTTTGATGCCTCTGTTTTGAGTAAAATAACTCTCCTTCTGGCTCGATTCTATAACTCGAGCAATCTGGACAGCTTCATTATAAATTCTCTTTTCTAAGCCCAGAACATGTTCTCTGATGTTTCCTCTCAGTCCCGTGACAAACCTACGGGTTTTGGTTTCTTCTTCTTGCATACTCAGTGTTGCGAAGAAAAACAGCTCTTCATAACGCTGTTGGTACGCATCCACTGACATCTGTCCCTGATAAAGACTCAGGAACTCCTTCTCCATCGAATCTCTGAAGTTCCGTGGAAAATATTTCTCAAAGAAGGCTTCTTTATATATAGCCCATGTCTGTAGGGCGTGCTTGGTCAGTAGATATGCCTTCGTTGATTTCCACCAATGATGTGCGTCGCCCTTGAGCATGAAGGTGGCGCATAGTACTTTCTCTTCCTCTGTGATAGTCATCATGAGGAAATTTCTCTCCATCTCGTCTATCCAGTGTGCTGGCCGCAATGGATCAAACGGTTTGCCGTTGAATTCCTTGGGTTTCATCTTCAAAAATCTCTCCACTAGTCGGGAGTGGTCCAGTTGATTTTGGGGGTTTGCCCCGAACATATGGGGTGGATACTGGTAATTCCCTTGAGCTGCTTCTGGAACCAGCACTGGAATCTGTGCAGCCGGTTGTTGAGGTGTCTGAGGAGTTGGGTGGTTACCCACCGGTGCTGCACTGGCTTGTCCTGTGTGCATGGGTGCAGCCTGAGTGACTTGAAACATTATTCCCATGGCAACTTGCATCTGAGCCTGTGCGTGTTGCATCTGCTGCAGTTTCTGTGCCAGATTCATCACCACGATTGTTAGCTCTGGTGGTGGAGGTGGAAAATTTATTGGGTTTGCCGATTCTGGATTACCCGGTGCATAGTTATTTTCTTGACTAGTCTCCTCCATGGGTGGTGGTGGTGGGACTGCATTTTGGGTCTGTCAGGTCACACTACGTCCAGACATAATTCTCTTCGTGGTTGATGGTGCTTCAAAATCATCAAAATAGGTGAGAAGTCATTTATATTTCATGTAGGCACGCTAACCAATAATCAATTCCAATTCTAGCTCATTTTATATAAAAAATACTGTATTTTCTATGCAGGGTCGATGGTATGTCCAACCCTTAGTATCCGACCCTGGGGATGACTTGTTCTCCCCGAGAGCTGAGGGTCGATGGGTATCCGACCCTTAGTTCTGACCATTGATTTTCTGTCAGATTCCCGAGAGCCGAGGGTCGATGGGAGGGTCGATTCGAGGGTCGATTGTGCTAGTCGAATTCTCCGACCCTCGGACCAAAAATCAGCTTTTTAAGATCCGATTCTGGGTCATTTCTTATTATTTCCCTCCCGTTTCGACTCGTCTCTCCACTCTGAGTTGCTACAATGCTACTCCACTGTTGTTGGTCGATTTTAGTCCGAGTTTCGACATCCACGTCATCCATACAGGTATGTTCTCTCATTTTTACCTGTTTTTAGGTTTCTATTTCTAGGTTTTTGTCCATTTAACTTGTATTTTTCAAATTAAACTTTTTCCAACCGTAAAAATTCAATTTTTACTGGGGGCTTTTGTTGTTGGTGTCTCGAGGAACGAAAGCCCTCAAAAATTTTTGAGTTTCATCAGTTGGTTATCGAGAAACTTGAAATTTTCTCTTTTTGCCCTAATTTGTCGACATTTTCTATTTTTCTTGAATTTCTTCAAATTGGACATCGTCAGTTAAAATTTCCTACTGTATGTGGGTTGTAGGATATATTTTAACCTACGTAAGTTCTCATGCCCACTTGTATGGTGAGAAATGGGGCTTTATGGTCAACTTACGTCATTATTAAATCAAGTTCCAGATTTTTATCCTATTAACTCTTTGTTTTTCTTCTCTTGCTTATTTTACAGATACCATGGCTCGTACTAAGGTACCCTGAGTTCGTGATCCCCTTCGCTTCCGTTCCAATGAAGCCGAGGCACGATATGCTGACTATGCCTGTAAGAAGGTTGAGGGTGGTCGTATGGTGAACTTGGCTGAGTTAGCCGTGTTCAACGTAGAGGGAGCCTTTGGTGACATGGGGTGGCTTCCTGTCATTACATACGATGCATGCACATGTCCGGATTTGGTGCGCCAGTTCTATTGTAATCTCCAGGTGGTGGGGAATTACAATGACGTTGAGCAAGGTCAGGAGTTGCGCATCACCAGCTACGTCAAAGGGGTAGATATCTCTTTCGACTATCGGCAGCTGGCCGACTTGTTGGGCATTCCCTATGATGGCCCCATGGTGTACTGTGCGCCTGGAGAGCCACAGTTTGTTGAGATGGAGATGAGGGCAGAGATCGATAATCAGTTGCTCCGTCCTGATCGTTGGCATATGAGAGCTTGTTATTTGCGTCCAACTCCATGGGTCTTCTGCAAGATTATCCAGCGTAATCTAATCCCGCAGAGTGGGCACTATGAGAGGGTTTCCCAGCTGACCCAGTTCCTGATTTACAGTATCTGCACTCGCCAGCCCGTCTGCCTTCCATACATCATCATGCGGACTATGATTAGTGCCACATTGTCCGGTCATAGGGGTAATCTACCCTATGGACGCATGATTACAGTCCTACTGACCCATCTGGGGGTTGACCTGGTAGATGAGAAGATTCAGGAGAAGACCTTCTCGTCGCCTCTAGATTGGGAGGCAATCTGCAAGATGGGTATGCGGGATGCCCAGGTTAGTGATGAGGAGAGGAACGCGATGGTGTGCCCTCATACTCGTATCGAGATGGCTGATGCTGAGGCTGCTGCTGCTGTTACTAGAGCTCAAGTGGATCCCGTCGACGATGACGACCGCATATATATGGATGTTGACCCGATACCACCGCCTTCACCTACTCGTGCGGCTGGTGTTCGTACTTCTTCTGCAGCGGATCCTGTACCTGAGACTGGTCCTTTTTATGCGGCTGGTCCTTCATGCCCACCTGCTGATATGATGGAGATGCTGCAGGAAATCAGGGAGGCTCAGCGCAGATCTGATCTGAGGATAGAGGAGTTGCTAGACGCTCAGCGTATGAGGGTGGATGAGCTGTTCTCGGTCCAGCGGGCGACTGATAGGAGGGTAGCCGATCTTGCAGCTAGTCTCCAGACGATCCAGACCCAGGTGGCCTGGTTAAATAGGGTCTATGCTGAGGACTATGACCGAGATCGTGAGGCCCTGCCTCCTCCTTCGCCTCCAGCTTCTTGATTGTACTTTATTTTCTTGTACTACAGAGTAACTTCCGGGTTATGGACTGTACTCTGCTTTAGTTATGTATTTATATTTTGTTTCTCTCACTCATTGTATGTAACTTGTTTCCCCTTTAATAGATGCATTATTCTTTTTTTTAAATTTGGTCTCAATCATCACTTGTGCTTACAGTGTGTTAATATTACTGTTTTTACTTTTATCCTATCTCAGTTCACAATTGCCTTGAATGTATGTTAGTTCGGCGGGCAAGGCCTGAGAGGCTATGATACCAAGTTGTCACACCTCAATTCTGCACATCTCAGAATGGTGTGATGAACCGCTAATAAACCAACGGTTCAACCAGGATCTCCAATAGGCTATCCCCACGTTATCCAAACTCACACACATCCATAATCATAATCAGAGTAAATACACAATAGCGGAAGTCTTATAATAACATGAACTGAGATACTAAAATGATATTAATAATTTAATAGTAAATTATTCTGTTTCCAACTCAGACATAATTAATTATCAAATACTAATAAATCCAATAAAAAAACCTATAAAATATCTAATCAAATACACACGAGTTGCACTCGCAAGAGGAGTCGTGTGTATCCACTTCAGCTTCAGCTTCCATCGCCACCACGTTTCCGTATGCTGGAGCTTTCATATAATCTTCAATGGTATAACCTGCATCATCAACTAACAATGTTCGACGTCGAGGGGTGAGTACACATGACGGCTCAGTGAGTAACAAAAACAATGCAACAGTACATATGCATGCAAATCAATTTATATCATTTGTCTGGTATATAAGTTTGCAGTATACAATAGAAAGGTTTAGGTAGCCAAAGGTCGCGTTTATAGACCCCGCCTCTATACACGAGTGTGTAACGTTACCCGAAGATCACGTTTATCGTCAACTCACATGCACCCAATCATGAACATTATATAACAAAGGTTACGTTTATTGCTATATAGTGCCATACCAACACGTAAGCCCCTGTTAGCGAGGGCTACAAACTGGGCTCGCAACTAACCAATCCTAATGCCAAAAAGTGTATCCAAGGCCTTACCCTAGCATCCCTCAGAATGTCCATAGAGATAGAGCTAAGGCCCCCCGGTAGAGTCAGAGACTACAAGGACCGAGACCACCTCCCCTGATACTCTACGACATAATAGTTCTGCTAAAGTAATGGCGATACGACGATGCTAATGCACAAGACTTGAGTTAGAGATAGAGCTAAAGTGTTGAGACCCGCCAAATGTTAATGTTTATTGACGCTCTCATCACTCCTCCCCTGATACTCGCTCGCATCAAGTACATCAACCACACACATACAAGCACATGCCTATTCCTATCATCATCATCATCATCATGTTATAATAAAAAATAATAAAAAAATGCATGAACAAGTAATAAAAATATTGGATGGCATGCTGTATGTACATTACAAACATATTTGCATAGAATCAAGCATGGCATAGGACTCCAGAAATAGAAAAATAGTTTTGTTATTAACCAATTAGTTTGGAGTTCTGGTTCCTCACCTTAGCTTGCTAATATATACTTTTCCAAGCTTTAGAATCACCTTTACAGTGTTATTATATTGCTAGAAGACCTAACAAAGTCGATAGAATTAAATTAGAATTAGTTCCAGATTTAAAAACCACCCTGTTAACTGAGGGTTGGAGGTAGGGTCAGAGTCAGGATCGACCCTGGGTGCGACCCTCCCCAGATTCTGAACTTCCCGAACACTGAGGGTTGATGGTCAGGAACACCTAGGGTCAGATGGTCATCGACCCTCGGTGCGACCCTCTGTGTACTTTAGTCTAATTCCCTCGTTTAATCCATTCTTCGTGTTTGAAATCCTATGGCTTGCTCCTACATTCCAATCTACATGCATTTCATGGTCTGAAACCATGTATAACCCACCTAGATAGCTTTCATGCATTCTTCTATGGTTTTCCATGTAAACCTAACCATAGATTAATGGTTTGGGTTTCTCCGAGATCACACTCTCTCCAATAACTATCCTAAGGTCTGTAAAAACTCATGGAATTAGTATCCATCCCTGAGAAGATTACTTTTTCTCTGAAATTCTTCTCCTTTTTGCTAAGTTCTCTTCCTTGCCTTTCTTCTTCCTCTTTTCCTTCTCCTCTCTTTCTCTCAATTTAATTAGGGTTGTGAAAGGAGTAAAAGTGGCTTAGGAACGTCCTTTAAATAGAGTAGGAGCATCCTAAATAAATCCCATTGAGATTTGGAAAGAATCACAATCGAAAATTAGGAAATTTCCTAATTTTATTTTCTTACGGCAACCGAGGGTCGATGGGAGGGTCGATGATCCCGTCGACCCTAGGGTCTTAAGCTGTCCGACCCTCCCTTCAAAATTGAGGGTCTGACTTTCTGTTTTGGGAGGTCCGACCCTGCTTAGCTGGGTATGTGACCCTTCCCCTATTTTAAGTGTTTTTGGGTCGATTTGATACTTGGGATCTCGATCTCCTTCACGCCCTTGGTCCATTTGACTCGACCATGACGGGTAAACCTGGTTCAAGGTGGTAAGACTGGATTAGATTGACACGGGTCTTACAATATAGACTAAATTAAAACAAATCACAGGTATCGTACCAGTAAAGGCATTATTGCCAGAGTGCTCTTTGATTATGTAGCTACTCATCCTTTTATATCTGTGTCATTTGGAAAGAAACTAAATATACCCCTTAAGTCTTTAGATTTCAAACTACTTATACGATCGTCGATGGGAATTATGAAGTCCAAGGAAGGACCCAGTATAAATGCTACCTTATGTTTTGCAGCAATAGATTCAGATTTGGAAGGAGAGTAACATATAATAGAAACTCGTGATGATTCAATTAAGCAAGAATTTGTGGATGAATTTATGGAGCAATAGTTCGTCGGTTGCGCTTGTGGCATTAAAGAGCATCTCTGAATTGATGGATGAAGTAGAAGTAGTAATTTTGTTAGGTCTGTATATATAACAGCATAAGCAGACTTAGAAAAGAAAAACCAAACCCTGACTTTTGTTTTGGGAATGGAACTGCAGTATCGTGAACTATGTCAATGATTTGCCACTGACTCCTAAATCGGTTGACATGGTTGGGTGGTTGTTGGTCGTCTTATGAAAATAGCTCATTCCATTGCTATACGACCTCGGTATGCTGTGGATCACCTAAATAAGCTATATGTAGATAATTTTTTCATAATGAATGGTATGCATGAGAGCTTAGTGTCTGTTCGAGGCTTATGCCTTATCTCGAAGTTTTGGGAGGATCTACAGAAAATAATGGGGACAAAGTTGAAGTTTAGTACTGCACTTTACCCCAAACCGACGGATAGTCAGGGCAGACTATATAGATCCTAAGAGATATGCCCCGAGCATGTGCATTGATTTCAAGGAACTTGAGTTGAGAAGTTACCGTGAATTGAAGTTGCTATTAAGCTACCATGTAAATGTCACCTATCAAGCACGGTATGGTAGAAATATCAAATTCTATCGTACCTTTATTTTGGAATAAAGTTGGTGAATGAAGAATTTTGAGACCTAAGTCTAATGAAGAAAACTATCGAGTGGCAGACAATATCAAAGAAAAGGCGCAGGATAGCTCAAAGTCAGAGAGACACCAAGAACTTGAGTTTACCATAAGTGACAAAGTGTTCTTGAAGAAATCACTTATGCGTAGTTTGAAACGATTAGACAATAAGGGAAAGTTGTATCCTATATATGTGTTGAACCTTATAAACATTGGAGAGACGTAGAAAAGTTTCATATCAATTAGCGTTACCGCTATCCATGTCTAGTGTGCATGATGTATTTCATGTGTCTCTATTGAAGAAGTACATTAGAGATCCATATCAAAGGTATTGACCACGGAATCACTGGTTTTGATAGAATGTTTGACTATTGAAGTGGTACCAGCTTAGTTCACTAGTGGGAAGGTACAATGATTCCAAAGTCGGGATAATTATTATATGAAGGTAACCTGGCAAAGACAAGACATGGAGAAGAGTGCATAGGAGGAAGAAGATGCAATGCGGAAATAGAATTCCCACCTATTGACTACGAGTAAATTCAAATTTTGAGGACAAAATTTATTTTAAGGATGGGGGAGTTGTAAGATCCGTACGTTCAAATTTCGAGGACAAAATTTCTTTTAAGGGTGGTGGAGTTGTAAGACCCTCACGCCATGAACCTGGTATAATCTTACATTTCGTGTCGTGACCCGTCTACATATCATGGTCGAGCCAAGTGGACCAAGTATGTGAAGAAACCCAAGACCCAGTATGAAAATTTAATAAAAAATAGTCAAAATGAGGGTAGGGTCGTAGGTTTTAACAGGCAGGTCCGACCCTCCCATCGACCCGTGACCAGGGGTCGCAGAAGGTCTATGAATTGTCTGACCCTCCCATCGACCCTCGGTATTCGGGAAAAACAGCACGAACCAAAAATTATAAATTTTCCTAATTTCGATTGGAACCTTTCCTAAACTCAATGGGACTTATTTTGGGAGGTTTTACTCTATAAATAGGACGTCCCTAAACCTCTTTCACTCCTTTTACAACCGTAATTGAATTGAGAGAAAGAGAAGAGAAGGAAGAGAAGAAGAAGAGAAGCAAGGAAGAGAAGAATGCAAAAAGAAAAAGAGTTGCAGAAAAGGAGTATTCTTCTCAGGTATGGATACTAATTCCATGAGTTTCTATAGACCTTAGGTTAGGTAATGAAGAGAGTATGATCTCGGAGAACCCAAACCATCAACCCATTGTTAGGTTTCCATGGAAAACCATGGGAGAATACATAAAAGCTATATAGGTGGATGATTCATGGTTCTAGACCATGGAATGTATGTTGAGTGGACTGTAGGAGCAAGCCATAGGACCCCAAACACGAAAAATGGACTAAAAGAAGGAAAATTGGCCAAAACCCTCGCACAGAGGGTCGATGACCATCCGACCCTATGTGACCTGAGTATCAACCCTCAGGGTTCTGGAAGTCCAAATTTGGGGAGGGTCGCACCTAGGGTCGATCATGACTCCGACCCTACCTCCGACCTTCAGTTAACAACATGATTTTTAAATTCGGAATTAATTCTAATTAAATTCAATCGACTTTGTTAGGTCTTCTAGCAATGTAATAACATTATAAAGGTGATTCTAAAGCTTGGAAGAGGATCTATTAACAAGCTAAGGTGAGGGAACAAGACCTAAACTAATGGGTTAATAACAAACTGTTTTTATTTCTTGAGTCCAATACCATGATTGTGATATGCATGTATGCTTGTAATTTGTATTCAACATGTCATCCAATATTTCTGTTATTACTATTTATGCATATTTAAATTTATTGATTATAACATGATGATGTTGATGATGGTAGGAATAGACATGTGAATGTTTGTGTTTGGCTGGTGTACATGGTGTGGGTAGGGATGGTATCAACCGGTACTTCGATGCCATTCTCAACGGGGTATATTGTGTCATGGTATATTCAAGTCATGTCCACTAAGCAAGTGTTAGAGTGCTTAATGCGAGTGGAGCATCAGGGGGAGGACGTGACATTGTGGTTCAGCTTGGTCACCAGACTCTGGCTCTATCTCTACTCAAGTCTTGTCCACTAACATCATCGTATCGCCATTACCTTAGCGAAACTAATATGTCGTAGGGCATCAGGGGGGACGTGGCATTGTGGTTCAGCCTAGCTACCAGACCATAGCTCTATCTCTATGGATGTATTGAGGGATGCTGGGGTGAGGCCTTGGATACATTGTTTGACATTAGGGTTGGTTAGTTGCGAGCCCAGTTTGCAAGCCCTCGCCAACAGGGGCTTACGTGTTGGTATGGGCAACCGGTACAGCCATGCCATTTTCATGGGGTGTATATTGTCCATGGTGGGTGCATGTGGGGCTACAGTGCCATTTTTGTTGGGTGTTTCCACACACTCGTGTATAGAGGTGCGGTGGCCACCTTTCCGTTCTATAGCACATTGCAAACTTTAAACCAAACCAAAGTTATGAATTGATTGCATGCATATGTATTCTTGCATTGTTTTGTTTACTCACTGAGCTCTGACGTATGCTCACCCTTTCGAATTCGAATACTTTTAGTAGATGATGCCGGTACCACCGTTGAAGATTATATGAACACTCCTGTGTACGGGCATGTGGCGACAATGGAAGCTGAAGACTTAGAGGATATGCATGACTCCTCATGCGAGTGCAACTCATCCGTATTCGATTAGATTTTGTTTAATTTTATTAAAGACATGTAATTGATATTTATTTAATTATGTCTCAGTTGATTTGTCAATAATTTGATATTTATTTATGGTTATCACAGTTAGATTCTCAGTTCATTTACTATAAGATTTCTGCTATTTACCTATTACCTCTGATTAATGTGGAATGTGTTTTGGTTTATCGTATGTGGGATAGCCTATTCGAGATCCTGGTTGAACCGTTGGTTTATTGACGGTTCATCACACCATTCTGGTTGGTGCGGAATTTGGGGTGTGACAGTAATAGTTCTGCTAAGGTAATGGCGATACGACGATGTTAGTGGACAAGACTTGAGTACAGATAGAGCTAGAGTCTGTTGACCAGGACACACCACAATATCACATCCTCCCCCCGATGCTCCACTCGCATCAAGCACACTAACCACATACATACATTTACATGCCTATTCCTAGCATCATCATCATCATCATGTTATAAATGAATAGAATTAAATATGCATGAACATTAATAGCAGGAATATTGGATGACATGTTGAATGCACATTACAAGCATACATGCATAGAGTCAGTCATGTCATTGGACTCAAGAAATAAAAATAGTTTATTATTAACCAATTAGTTTAGGTCTTGTTCCCTCACCTTTGCTTGAGTGTAAATCCTCTTTCAAGCTTTAAGAATCACCTTTATATCACTAGGAAAACCTTACAAGTCGATAGATTTTTATTAGAATTAATTCTAACAGTTTTAAGCTTACTGTACTGCTAGGGTCGCAGGTTGGGTCGTAGGTTTCTACGACCCCAGGGTATAGGGTCGATGCTATGGTCAGTTGTCCAATCGACCCTAGGTGCGACCGCAGCTTCCGTGGACATCCCGAGAGCTAGGAGTCAATCCTGTGGTTTGGTAGGGTCGATTCCCATTCGACCCTACGTGCGACCGCATGTGGTTTGAGTCGACCTTTTCATTCTAGAATCTATTCTTTCATGTTTGGGTCCTTTGGCTTACTTCCATAGTCCATTCTATGATTGTTCTATGACTTAAAACTTCAAGTTACTCACTTTACATAGTTTTCAATGATTTCCTCCATGATATTGGAATTTATCCATGGATGGATGGTATTGGGGTTTCTCCTAACCTAACTTCATCATAATCTATTCTAAGCTTTCAATTTAGATAGGGATTGAGGTTCATACCTTCTGTAGTCTGAGTTTCAAAGATTTCTCTAAACTTCTTCTTCTTCCTTAGCCTTTTCTTCAAGTTTCCTTCTCTTCTTCTCTTCCTTCTCTTCTCTTTCTCTCACTTTCAATTAGCGTTCTAAAAGGAGTGAAAGAGGCTTAGGGACGTCCTATTTATAGAGTAAAACCTCCCAAAATAAGTCCCATTGAGTTTCGAAAAGGCCCTAATTAAAATTTGGAAAGTTTCTTAATTTTTGTTTCGTGCTGTTTCTGCTATTTTCCTAGGGTCGATGCTAGGGTCGGATAACCCGAGACCCATACGACTCCATGACCAAAAAGTCATGGGTTGGGCTTTTGTTGAGGTGGGGTCGACCCTACCTGTGTTGTCATGTGACCCTACCCTCATTTTGACTGTTTTTGAGTTAAATTTCATATCGGGTCTAGGGTTTCTTACGCATTTGGTCAACTTGGCTTGACCATGATGTAAGACCCACACGCCACGAACCCGGCCTAACCTTACATTTCGTGTCGGGACCCGTCTACATATCATGGTCGAGCCATGTGGACCAAGTGTATGAAGAAACCCAAGACCCAATATGAAAATTTACCCAAAAACAGTCAAAATGAGGGTAGGGTCGCAGGTTTTAACAAACAGGTCCGACCCTCCCATCGACCCTCACCATCGACCCTCAACCAGGGTTGATGAGGGTCTATGAGTTGTCCGACCCTCTCATCGACCCTCACCATCGACCCTCTGTACTCGGAAAAAACAGCACGAACCGAAAATTAGGAAACCTTCCTAATTTCGATTGGAACCTTTCCTAAACTCAATGGGACTTATTTTGGGAGGTTTTACTCTATAAATAGGACGTCCCTAAGACTCTTTCACTTCTTTTTACAACCATAATTGGATTGAGAGAAAGAAAAGAGAAGGAAGAGAAGAAGAGAAGGAAAATTTGAAGAAAAGGCTAAGGAAGAAGAGGAAATTCAGAGAAACTCTGAATCTCAGCAAAACTAAGGTATGAATACATTCCCCATGATTTAGTTAAGACTTTAGAATGGTTTATGAAGATGATATGACTTAGAAGAAACCCAAATCATCCATTCATAGTTAGGTTTTCATGGAAAACCATGGAGGAATCCATTGAAACCATGTAGGTGAATAAAGTATAGTTCTAAACCATAGAACATGTATAGAATGAATGGTGGAAGCAAGCCATAGGACCCCAAACATGAAGAATGAATTAAAAATTGGAAATTGGACTAGAGTGCACCGAGGGTCGCACACAGGGTCGATAGACCCATCGACCCTCAGCATTCGGGAAGTTCAAACAGAGGGTAGGGTCGATAGACCCATCGACCCTATGCATTCTGAGCATCGACCCTCTGATCGACCCTCAGTTAACAGCATGGTTTTTAAATTGGAAATTAATTCTAATTAAATTCTATCGACTTTGTTAGGTTAGCTAGCAATATAATAACAATATAAAGGTGATTCTAAAGCTTGAAAGAGGATCTAATAACAAGCAAAGGTGAGGGAACAAGACCTAAACTAATTGGTTAATAATAAATTATTTTTAATTCTTGAGTCCAATGTCATATTGATTTTATGCGTGTATGCTTGTATGTGCATTTAACATGTCATCCAATATTTCTATTATTTGTTCATGCATACTTACTTTATTGTTTATATCATGGTGATGATGATGATGATAGGAATAGGCATGTGTTTGTGTTTGGCTAGTGTATATGGTGCGGGTAGGGATGGTATCAACCAGTACAGCCATGATCGTTCTTCATGGGGTGTATATTGTGCCATGGTCTATTCAAGTCATGTCCACTAAGCAAGTGTTAGTGTGCTTGATGCAAGGGAAGCATCAGGGGGAGGACGTGGCATTGTGGTTCAGCCTGGTCACCAGACTCTAGCTCTATCTCTACTCAGGTCTTGTCCACTAACATCGTCGTATCGCCATTACCTTAGCGAAACTAATATGTCGTAGGGTATCAGGGGGGGGACGTGGCATTGTGGTTCAGCCTGGTCACCAGACCCTAGCTCTATCTCTATGGATGTATTGAGGGATGCTGGGGTGAGGCCTTGGATACATTGTTTGACATTAGGGTTGGTTAGTTGCGAGCCCAGTTTGCAAGCCCTCGCCAACAGGGGCTTACGTGTTGGTATGGGCAACCGGTACAGCCATGCCATTTTCATGGGGTGTATATTGTCCATGGTGGGTGCATGTGGGGCGATGGTGCCGTTTTCATTGGGCGTTTCCACACACTAGTGTATAGAGGTGCGGCGGCCACCTATCCTTTCTATAGCACATTGCAAACTTTAAACCAGACCAAAGATATGAATTGATTGCATGCATATGTATTGTTGCATTGTTTTGTTTGCTCACTGAGCCATGATGTGTGCTCACCCTTTTGAATTCGAATACTTTTAGTTGATGATGCAGGTACCACCATTGAAGATTACATGAACGCTCCTGTGTACGGACATGTGGCGACAATGGAAGCTGAAGACATAGTGGATACGCATGACTCCTCTTGCGAGTGCAACTCATGCATATTCGATTAGATTTTGTTTTATTTATTTGGATTTAGTAAAGACATGTATTCGATATTTTATTTATGTCTCGGTTGAAACAACATAATTGGATATTTTATTTATGAGCATCACAGTTAGAATTTCTCAATTCATTATTTATAAGACTTCTGTTATTTATTTTATTATCTCTGATTAATGTGGAATATGTTTTGGTTTTTCATATGTGGGATAGCCTATATTGAGATCTTGGTTGAACCGTTGGTTTATCGACGGTTCATCACACTATTCCGAATGGTGCGGAATTGGGGTGTGATAACTTGGTATCAGAGCTCTCTCAGGCCTTCCCATGAAACCCGAATACTTCCACTAGAGTCCATGAACTAAGTTAAGATAAATTAAAAACTTTAATACAATCAAACCATAAGCACCTATGTTGGTTGAGACAGAAATTAAACAAGACGATAATGTACATATAAAAGGTGGAACCATATA
Source organism: Protea cynaroides (assembly GCA_028583415.1). Classification (NCBI taxonomy): domain Eukaryota; kingdom Viridiplantae; phylum Streptophyta; class Magnoliopsida; order Proteales; family Proteaceae; genus Protea; species Protea cynaroides. The sequence continues at coordinate 63,467,582 of CM053271.1, forward strand.
TATACACTTACACAGAAAGAGAAAACAAAAAATTATCCTAATAAACAAACAATTTAGGGTAGTATCTATAAGTTGGGTAGTTATCCAAGTATACATGGATATAGTACAGTAGCAAGAAGGGAGCTTCTGTAAAGCAGAAAATTAAATACCGAGTTGGTACTCACAAGATGTGAAACTCGATGTATGACAAAGGAAGGAGAAAATGACTAGTAATGCCTAATTCCCCACAAAGGTAAAGGGAAAGATCTCGGGCTAAATCCAAACAGAGATAAGAGGATAATGGCCATGTAAGTAGATATGTTTATATAGGATGTGGTGCATTATTGACTTACTCTTATGATTATAGAGGATGCACATACTTGATTTTAATTCTCGTACCTTGACATGATACCTTCTTGATTTAACTTGTTAATTGGAATTATAGATATTATTTCTTTAGTCTTAGTCCTGATTATACCAATTTAAACCACTCTCATGATCAACCACATGAACAGAGATATGAACTGAATGAACAGTTAAATGTTTAATCATGTTGAGTATACATCTACTGATTTATACTTGATTTACCGATGTACGAAATCTTTCTCCAGATTTACTCCTGTAGTGCCTTGACCAATGGCATTATATATTCGATAGAACCTGTAACCATGAGGTTAAGAATTGTAAAACCTCTATTGCATGTATTTGGACCACCGTGTAACTTAACGATCTTTTGATGCCGATTGGATTACTACAGATTTACTCCTGATTCATTAATCCTATGTTCACCAGATAAAGCAAGTGTTTGTCATTATGCTAAATCGATGAAAGGAAGTGAATCACTTTTGGATGAACGTTTTGATTCATACACTCCCTGGCCTTTGATGATAAAAATGTTTAGTGATAATAGAATAATTGAAAGAAAGATGATTAAATTCATATTAAATGTCATAGCCAATTAACCTCAGATGAAGTAATAGAGGATTTGTTTTGAGATTACTAAATTGATGGATATGAATCATGTCTATAAAAGAGTGCATGAGAAAATGTGGGAACTATTAAGAGTAGCCAGTAAAGAAATAGATAGCAGTCAAGTAGAATTAAGGATGGCTATATCGGTACGAATTTTGACAAGGTAGAAGATTCCTAAAGGTAAATTTAAGAGTGGATACAAGGATAAAGTGATGGCATAAGTAGTACTCGATTTAATACAATGATAATTGAGTTATGCCCAATGTTGAGTGATTGATTAAGAAATGACCAAAAGAGTTTAGATGAATTAATGAATTTATAAGCATATACCCTAATGCTTATAGATAGACTTGGGATATGAGGTAACAATCCCAAGATATTTTTCGAGGTATATGAAAGATAGATTAGGATAGAACAGAAGTGATAAATAAATATAAGCTAATAAGTGTAATATGAGATTTTGACGATAGTGTTCGAGAAATCATAAGAGATAAAGGAACTAGACAAGCTCCTTAGACCGTTACCCCAGATTTTGCTAGTTCAAGCCCCTTTTGGACTAGATGTTGTATTGGAACAATTTCCAAATCGTATGGATGGATGAAATTTGGACGCAACCTAAATAAACTTGAGATGGCAGACTTTGAAGTCATCTTGGGAATAGACTGGTTGTCTCAACACTCTACAAAGTGATTATGTGCATAGAAGAGGTTATCATTTAAGAATAAAGATGGCATATAATTTGGTTTTATTGGAAGCATATTGCCTAGTAAGCAGAAGCTGATCCTCTCTATGCTAAAGGCGAAGAGATGCTTTGAAGGGAAAGAAGTTGGATATACGGTATTTGCGGTACACGTTACCAAAGAAGCACCACAGATGGAAGATATTGATGTGATACGTAAATTTCCAGATGTATTTCCAGGAAACTTATCGAGTTACCATCTGATTAAGTGACCGAGTTCGTCATCGACTTGTTACCAAGGACGATACTTGTGTCAAAGGCACCTGTAGAGTAACTCCTATGGAGTTGAAGGAACTGAAACTCAACTACAAGAGTTATTAGACCAGGGTTCTAATCAGCTAAGTATTGCATCACGAAAGCGCCAACGCAACTCGTGAAGAAGAAGGATGGTAGTGTTGTCTGCGTATAAACTACCGAGAATTTAATAAGCTCACGAACAAGAATCGATATTCACAACCTCAGATTGATGACTTGTCGCAAGAAGCAAATGTATTTTCTAAGATTGATCTTCGATCAAGATATCATCAGCTGAAGAATTTGGATAGCGATATCTTGAAGACAGTTTTTAGAATTAGGATTGGCCAATTATGAGTTCTCGATTATGATGTTTGGATTAACCAATGCCCTTACATCTTTTATGAAGATGATGAATTGGGTGTATCATGACATATTGGACACGTCGATCATGGTTTTCATAGATGATATTTTGGTTTATTCCAAGAATAAAGCAACTCATACAACAGATCTTAGAACAGCTTCACAACAGTTGAGAAGTGAAAAGCTTCATGTCAAGTCCAAGAAACATGAGACATGATAAAACAAAATGATCTTCTTAGATCACGTAGCATCATATAAAGGGATTAAAGTGGACCCTATTCAGATAGAAGTAATCGTTTGGTAAGAAACACCCGAAGAGATTGTACTAGTAAAGAGGAATGATAACAAATGTGGTTTAGTGCGTGTTCCAGTGTCTAAATTATCAGCAAGTAAAGGCTGAAAGACAAAGACCAACATGGTTTACCATAACCACTATCGGAGCCAGTCTGGAAGTGGAACTGCAGTACAATGAACTATGCCAATGAATTTCCACTGACTCCTAGATCGGTTGACATGGTTTGGGTGATTGTTGATCATCTTATGGAAATAGTTCATTCCATTGCTATACGACCTCGGTATGCTTTGGAGCGGCTAAATAAGCTATATGTAGATAATATTGCCTAAATGAATGGTATGCATGGGAGCTTAGTGTCGGTCAGAGGCTTATGCCTTATCTCGAAGTTTTGGAAGGAACTACAAAAATAATGGTGACAAAGTTGAAGTTTAGTACCGCACTTTACCTCAAACCGACGGACAGTCAGAGCGGACTATATAGATCCTAAGAGATATGCTCCGAGCTTGTAAAATTGATTTCAAGGAGCTTGAGTTGAGAAGTTAACCATGAATCGAAGTTGCTACCAAGATACTATGTAGATGTCACCTATGAAGCATGGTACGGTAGAAATGTCAAATCCCTTTATTTTGGAATAAAGTCGGTAAATGAAGAGTTTTAAGACCTAAGTCAATTGCAGAAAACTGTCGAGTGGCAGACAAGATCAAAGAAAAAGGGCCAGGATAGCTCAGGATTGTCAGGAGAGACACCAAGACCTTGAGTTTGCCATAAGCAACAAAGTGCTTTTGGAGAAATCACTTATGCATGGTTTGAAACAATTCAATGAGAAGTGAAAGTTGTATTCTATATATATGTTGGATTTTATAAACTTTCGGAGACATAGAAAAGTTGCATATCAATTAGCGTTACCGCTATCCATGTGTAGTGTGTAGATGTATTTCGTGTGTCACTGTTGAAGAAGTACATTAAAGGTCCATATTAAAGGTATTGACCACGGAATCACTGGATTAGATAGAATGTTTAACTATTGAAGTGGTACCAGCCTAGTTCACTATTGGGGAGGTACAATGTTTCCAAAGCTGGGATAATTATTATGTGAAGGTAACCTGGCAAAGACAATACATGGAGAAGAGTGCATAGGAGGAAGTAGATGCAATGCGAAAATAGAATTCCACCTATTGACTACGAAGTAAATTCAAATTTTGAGGACAAAATTCATTTAAGGATGGGGGAGTTGTAAGATCTGTACTTTCAAATTTCGAGGACGAAATTTCTTTTAAGGGTGGTGGAGTTGTAAGACCCGCACGCCACGAACCCGGCCTAACCTTACATTTCGTGTCGGGACCCGTCTACAAATCATGGTCGAGCCATGTGGACCAAGTGTATGAAGAAACCCAAGACCCAATATGAAAATTTACCCAAAAACAGTCAAAATGAGGGTAGGGTCGTAGGTTTTAACAGACAGGTCCGACCCTCCCATCGACCCTCACCATCGACCCTCAATCAGGGTTGATGAGGGTCTATGAGTTGTCCGACCCTCTCATCGACCTTCACCATCGACCCTCTATACTCGGGAAAAACAGCACGAACCAAAAATTTGGAAACCTTCCTAATTTCGATTGGAACCTTTCCTAAACTCAATGGGACTTATTTTGGGAGGTTTTACTCTATAAATAGGACGTTCCTAAGCCTTTTTCACTCTTTTTTACAACCATAATTGGATTGAGAGAAAGAGAAGAGAAGGAAGAGAAAAAGAGAAGGAAAACTTGAAGAAAAGGCTAAGGAAGAAGTGGAAATTCAGAGAAACTTTGAATCTCAGCAAAACTAAGGTATGAATACATTCCCCATGATTTAGTTAAGACTTTAGAATGGTTTATGAAGAGCATATGACTTAGAAGAAACCCAAATCATCCATTCATGGTTAGGTTTTCATGGAAAACCATGGAGGAATCCATTGAAACCATGTAGGTGAATAAAGTATAGTTCTAAACCATAGAACATGTATAAAATGAATGGTGGAAGCAAGCCATAGGACCCCAAACATGAAGAATGAATTAAAAATTGGAAATTGAACCAGAGTGCACCGAGGGTCGCACACAGGGTCGATAGACCCATCGACCCTATGCATTCTGACCATCGACCCTCAGCATTCGAGAAGTTCAGACAGAGGGTAGGGTCGATAGACCCATCGACCCTATGCATTCTGAGCATCGACCCTCTGATCGACCCTCAGTTAACAGCATGGTTTTTAAATTGGAAATTAATTCTAATTAAATTCTATCGACTTTGTTAGGTTTGCTAGCAATATAATAACAATATAAAGGTGATTCTAAAGCTTGGAAGAGGATCTAATAACAAACAAAGGTGAGGGAACAAGACCTAAACTAATTAGTTAATAATAAATTGTGTTTAATTCTTGAGTCCAATGCCATATTGATTCTATGCGTGTATGCTTGTATGTGCATTTAACATTTCATCCAATATTTCTATTATTTGTTCATGCATACTTACTTTATTGTTTATAACATGGTGATGATGATGATGATATGAATAGGCATGTATTTGTGTTTGGCTAGTGTATACGGTGCGGGTAGGGATGGTATCAACCGGTACACCCATGACCGTTCTTCATGGGGTGTATATTGTGCCATGGTCTATTCAAGTCATGTCCACTAAGCAAGTGTTAGTGTGCTTGATGCGAGGGGAGTATCAGGGGGAGGACGTGGCATTGTGGTTCAGCCTGATCACCAGACTCTAGCTCTATCTCTACTCAGGTCTTGTCCACTAGCATCGTCGTATCGCCATTACCTTAGCAGAACTAATATGTCGTAGGGTATCAGGGGGGGACGTGGCATTGTGGTTCAGCCTGGTCACCAGACCCTAGCTCTATCTCTATGGATGTATTGAGGGATGCTGGGGTGAGGCCTTGGATACATTGTTTGACATTATGGTTGGTTAGTTGCGAGCCCAGTTTGCAAGCCCTCGCCAACAGGGGCTTACGTGTTGGTATGGGCAACCGGTACAGCCATGACATTTTCATGGGGTGTATATTGTCCATGGTGGGTGCATGTTGGGCGACGGTGCCATTTTCATTGGGCCTTTCCACACACTCGTGTATAGAGGTGCGGCAGCCACCTATCCTTTCTATAGCACATTGCAAACTTTAAACCAGACCAAAGATATGAATTGATTGCATGCATATGTATTGTTGTATTATTTTATTTGCTCACTGAGCCATGATGTGTGCTCACCCTTTCGAATTCGAATACTTTTAGTTGATGATGCAGGTACCACCGTTGAAGATTACATGAACGCTCCTGTGTACGAACATGTGGCGACAATGGAAGCTGAAGACATAGTGGATACGCATGACTCCTCTTGCGAGTGCAACTCATGCGTATTCGATTAGATTTTGTTTTATTTATTTGGATTTAGTAAAGACATGTATTCGATATTTTATTTATGTCTCGGTTGAAACAACATAATTGGATATTTTATTTATGAGTATCACAGTTAGAATTTCTCAGTTCATTATCTGTAAGACTTCCGCTATTTATTTTATTATCTCTGATTAACGTGGATTGTGTTTTGGTTTATCATATGTGGGATAGCCTATTTTGAGATCCTTGTTGAACCGTTGGTTTATTGACGGTTCATCACACTATTTCGAATGGTGCAGAATTGGGGTGTGACACATGATATGTATACTGGTCACGACACGAAATGTAAGGTTAGACCGGGTTCGTGGTGTGTGGGTCTTACAACTCCACCACCCTAAAAGAAATTTCATCCTCGAAATTTAAACGTACGGATCTTACAACTCCCCCCTCCTTAAAATAAATTTTGTCCTCAAAATTTGAATTTACTTCGGAGTCAATAGGTGGGAATTCTGTTTTCGCATTGCATCTTCTTCCTCCCATGTAATCTTCTCCACGTCTTGTCTTCGCCAGATTATCTTTATATAATAATTATCCCAGTTTTTGAGATGTTGTACCTTCCAACTAGTGAACTAGGCTGGTACCACTTCAATAGTTAAATCTTTAATCTAATCTAGTGGATCAGTGGTCAATATCCTTGATATGGATCTCCAACATACTTCTTTAATAGAGATACGCAAAATACGTCATGCACACTAGACATGGACAGTGGTAACACTAGTTGATATATAACTTTTTTACGTCTCTCTAAATTTTATGAGGTCCAAAACATATATTGGATACAACATTCCCTTCTCGTTGAATTGTTTTTAATCCATGCATAAGTGATATCTTCAAGAACACTTTATTACTTATGGGGAACTCGAGGTCTTGGTGTCTCTTCTGAGAAACTTGAGCTATCTTGACCCTTTTCTTTGATCTTGTCTACTACTCGACAGGTTTCTTCAACTGACTCAGGTCTTACCATTCCTTATTCACCAACTTTATTCCAAAACAAAAGAATTTGACATTTTTACCGTACCATGCTTTATAGGTGACATCTACATAGTAGATTAGTAGTAAATTCAATCCATATATAGCTTAGTTAGCCGCTCCAAAGCATACCGAGGTCGTATAGCAATGGAATGAGCTATCTTCCTAAGGCGATTAACAATCACCCAAACCATGTCAACTGATCTGGTAGTCGATGGCAAATCATTGACATAGTTCATTGTACTGCAGTTCCTATTCCAGACTGGCTCCGATAGTGGTTATGGTAAGCCATGTTGGTCTTTGTCTTTCAGTCTTTACTTGTTGATAATTCAGACACTGAAACATGCATCTAGCCACAACTACATCCATTCCATTCTACCAAAATAATCTCTTCATGTTTTGGTATATATTATACTTCTAGAATGTATCCAATACGGAATAGAATGAGCTTTTAACATTATCTTATATCTTATGATCAACATTTTTCACTTCAGGTATACATAATCATCCTCTGTATCATAGGACCTTTTTCGCATCCGGAGTATGTCAGGGTTTGGTTTTCCATCTTCTAAATCTGCTTACACCGTTCTTATATACAGATCTAACAAAATTACTACTTTTACTTCATCCATCAATTTAGAGATGATCTTTAATGCCAGAAGTGCAGCCGACGAACTATTGCTCCATAATTCATCCATAAATTCTCGCTCAATTGGATCATCACGAGTTTCTATTATATGTTACTCTCCTTTTAATCTGAATTTGTTGTTGTGAAACATAAGACAACATCCATACTGGTTCCTTCCTCGAACTTCATAATTCTCTTTTTGCTCAAGGCGTTAGCTACTACCTTAGCCTTGCTCAGATGACACTGTATATCACAGTCTTAATCCTTGGGCAATTCCAACCATTTTCTTATCTTTATGTTCAACTCTTTCTAATGAAGAGATAAATAAAACTCTTGTAATCCGATTTAATTTGAAATTATTCTCTATATAGGTAATGTCTCCAAGTCTTGATTGCATAACTCATCACCGATACTTCTAAGTCATGAGTAGGGTAACTCTTCTCATGCTCCTTCAGTTTTCTTGAAGCATATACAATCACTTATTTACCTTGCATCAACTCGCATCTTAGATCCAATCCAAAAGTTTCAATGTATAGGGTAAAAGGTTTCCCTAGTACTGGAACAATCATGATGGAAGCTGATATCAACCTTGTTTTTGGAGTTTGGAAACATTCTTCACACTTGTCAGTCCAATTAAACTCCTCTCCTTTCCTGGTTAGCTTGGTAAGAGGTTTTACGGTCTGGTCCTCAATAAATCGTCTGTAATAACCAGCTAAACACAAGAAACTTCTGATCTTTACAATATTCTTTAGGTGTTTCTCATCATATGATTACTTTTATCTTAATAGGGTCCACTTTTATCCTTTTTTATGATGCTATGTGATCTAAGAAGATCACTCCGTTTATTTAGGTCTTGGACTTCGCATAAAGCTTTTCCCTTTTCAACTGTTATGAAGCTGTTCTAAGATTTGTTGTATGAGTTGCTTTATTCCTAGAATATACCAAAATATCATCTATGAAAACTATGACCAACGTGTCCAACATGTCATGAAACACCCAGTTCATCAGCTCCATAAAAGATGTAAGGGCATTGGTTAATCCAACCGTCATAATCGGGAACTCATAACGTCCAATCCCAATTCTAAATGTATCTTCAAGATATCACTGTCCAAATTCTTCAGCTGTTGATATCATGACCGAAGATCATTATTATAAATTTCCTTTGCTCTTTGCAACTGTTTAAATAAGTAATCGATCTGAGGTGATAGATATTGATTCTTGATCGTTAGCTTGTTCAATTTTTGGTAGTTTATACGCAGACAATACTATCATCCTTCTTCTTCATGAATTGCATTGGCACTCCCCGGATGCAATACTTAGCCTATTACGACCTTAGTTTAATAACTCTTGTAGTTGAGTCTCAGTTCCTTCAATTCTATAAGAGCTATTCATAGGTTCCTTTGACACAAGTATCATCCTTGGGTAACAAGTCGATGCCGAACTCGGTCGCATGATCAGATGGTAACCCAAATAAGTCTCTTGGAAACACATCAGAAAATTTATGCATCACATTGATATCTTTCATCTTTGGTGTTTCTTTGGTAATGTATACCACAGATACCATATATCCAACTTCTTTCTCTTCAAAGCATCTCTTGGCCTTTAGCATAGAGAGGATCAACCTTCACTTCTTCGGCAACTTACTTCCAATAAAACTAAATTATATGTCGTCTTTATTCTTAAATGATAACCTCTTCTATGCACACAACAACTTTGTAGAGTGTTGAGACAACCATTCTATTCCCAAGATGATGTCAAAGTCTACCATCTCAAGTCGACTCAGGTTGCATCCAAATTTTTTCCATCCATATGATTTGAACATTCTTCGTAACACTCATCCCATACAACATCTAGTCCAAAAGGGCGTGAACTAAAAAATCTGGTGTAACGGTCTTAAGAGCTGATCTAGTTCCTTCATCCCTTATGATTTTCAAAGACTATCGCTAATAATCTCATATCTTGAAAAGTTCATTAGCTTATATTTCCTTTATCACTTCTGTTCTATCCTGATCACTCTTTCATATACCTCAAAAAAATATCTTATGATTGTTACTTCATATCCCAAGTCTATCTATAAGCATTAGGGTATATGCTTATAAATTCATTAATCCAACCAAACTCTTTTGGTCTTTACTTAATCATCTTACTCGACATTTGGCATAACCCAGTATTACTTATACTAATCTGAATACTATCAATGCCACAATTTTGACTTTATCCTTGTATCCACTCTTAGATTTGCTTTTAGGAATCTTCTGCTTTGTCAAAATTCATACCGATATAACCATCTTTAACTTTACTTGAGTGCTATCTACTCTTTCCTAGTTACTCTTGATAGTTTTCACTTTTTTCTCATGCACTCTTTTATAGACATGGCTCATATCCATCAAATCTGTAATCTCAAAATAGATTCTCCATTACTTCATCTGAGGTTCATTGGCCATAACATTTAATCTGAATCCAATCATCTTTCTTCCAATAATTCCATTATCACTAAACATCTTATCAATGGATGTCGAGAAATATAAGAATCAGAATGTTTATCCAAAACAATTCATTTTCTTCTTTCAATTTAGTATGCTGATAAACACTTTCTTTATCTAGTGAACTTAAGTTTAAAAGATCAGGAGTAAATCTGTGGTAATCCAACCAGCATTAAAAGGTCGTTAAGTTGTACGATGTCAAAATACATGGAACTAGAGGTTTTACAATTCTTAACCTCATGGTTACAGGTTCTATTGAGTGTATAATGCCAATGGTCAAGGCACTATAGGAATAAATCAGGAGAAAGTTTTCGTACATCAGTAAATCAGGTAAAATCGAAAAGATGTACGCTCAACATGATTAAACATTTAACTGTTCATTCATTTCATATCTCTGTTCATGTTGTCGATCATGAGAGTGGCTCAATTTGGTATAATCAGGACTAATACTAAAGAAACAATATCTATAACTCCAATTGACAGGTTAAATCAAGAAGGTATCCTGTCAAGGTACGAGAATTTAAAATCAGGTATGTGCATCCTCTAAAATCATAAGAGTAAATCAATAATGCACCGCATCCTATATAATCCTATCAAGATATATGACCACAAATAGATTTGATCCTTTGCTGAAAATGTTTAAGGCTTCGTCTTCAGAAAATATTCCTCAATCCTTGGTCGGATCATTTTGTCATGACGCAACTATCCCATACATCGGTGGCTGATAAGGGTAACCACCTTGATACACTCCTTGTTGTGCACCAAGCTTCTGCACTGGGGTGTGCATTACTGGGACATGTTGTATGGTAGACATTGTGTTAAAGGTAACAGGTGCTGGGGGTACAGTGTTGATACCAATTAGTACTATACATGGCCTGACTCGGAGGTGTTGATGTAACATTGGCAACTTGGATAGTGATTTACATAGAAACTTGCATAGTCGGTCTCATCTGTTGTTGCTCATGTATTTTGTCTAGCTAAATTTATTACAACCGTGGCCAAGGTACTTGGTAGTCCAGGTGATTGGCTGGAGTGGCCTGGTTGTTCACCTCCTTTGATTTGCTTTAATCTGATTATCATTATTTAACATTTGCTCATATGAGTTTTCACAACTCATTATCAACCCAGATAGTGGTGGGGTCGAGTTGCAACATCTTCTTAATGCTCAGCGGGCAATGGATCATCTTGTGGTGGATCTCACTCTGCGTCTCCACATCACCCAAGAGTATAGCTTTATCTTATTTTATCGTTATTCTCATTTTTGGTGTATAGCTATTGTTCTCCTATATCTGTCGCATTCAGCCCGAGATCATTCCCTTTTCCTCTACAAGGATTTAAGCGTTACTAGCCATTTATTTCCTTTCTCTATCATACATCGAGTTTCACATCTTGTGAGTACCAACTCGGTATTCTAACTTTTCTGCTTTACAGATGCTTCCTTCTTCTTATTGTACTATATCCTTTGTATACTTAGGTAACTGCCCAACTTGTAGATAGTACCCTATATTATTATTTATCAGGATAAATTTTGATCTTCTCTTTCTGTTTGAGTGTATATATATGGTTTCACCTTTTATATGTACATTATTGTCTTGTTTAAGTTTGGTCTCAACCAACACAAGTGCTTATGTGAGTTCGTATTAAAGCTTCTAATTATTCTAACTCAGTTCATAGACTCCAGTGGAAGTATTCAGGTTTCATGGGACGGCCTGAGAGCTCTGATACCAAGTTGTCACACCCCAATTCTGGACTAACCAAAATGATGTGATGAACCATCAATAAACCAACGGTTCAACCAGGATTTCGAATAGGCTATGCCCACGTTGTTAAACCAAAACACATTCCACATTAATCAGAGGTAATAAAGTAAATAGAGAAAGTCTTACAGATAATGAACTGAGGTCTAGTCATGATAAATATTTAATATTTCATTTATCTCCATGTAACCAAAACATAATTTAATACAAATTACAATATCCAAATATGGAAATTAAACACTAAGCGTATCCATAGTTGAAAGGCTAGCTTGACGAATCATCATAGTCGCCACCTGTTCATATGTTGGCTTGTTGACATAATCTTCAACCTTAATACCTGCAACATCAGAAACTAAAAGATTTGTGTGCATGAGGGTCAGCTCTCCAACTCAAGCTCAGTGAGTAAAAAAAACAATGCAACAAACATATGCATGCATTCAATTCATATATGTGGTCTGGTATATAAGTTTGCAATGTGCTATACAAAGGTTCGGTGGCTGCCTCACCTTTATACACGAGTGTTGTGAAGCCGCCCAATGAATATCGTTATTGCCATCCCACATGCACCCACCATGGAATAGAGATAGAGCTAAAGTGCTTAGGACCGCACCGCATCACACTTCCCCTGATGCTCTACCCATACCAACACGTAAGCCCCTGTTGGCGAGGGCTTGCAAACTGGGTTCGCAACTAACCAATCCTAATGTCAAATAGTGTATCCAAGGGCTCACCCCAGCATCCCTCAATACGTCCATAGAGATAGAGCTAAGGCCCCCCGGCAGAGTCGAAGACTACACGGTCCGAGACAACCTCCCTTGATGCCCTACGACGTAATAGTTCTGCTAAGGTAATGGCGATACGACGATGTCAGTGGACAAGACTTGAGTAGAGATAGAGCTAGAGTCGGGTGACCTGGACACACCACAATATCACGTCCTCCCCTTGAAGCTCCACTCGCATCAAGCACACTAACCACACACATACATTCACATGCCTATTCCTAGCATCATCATCATCATCATGTTATAAATAAATAAAATTAAATATGCATGAACATTAATAGCAAGAATATTGGATGACATGTTGAATGCAAATTACAAGCATACACTCGTAGAATCAGTAATGTCACTGGACTCAAGAAATAAAAATAGTTTATTATTAGCCAATTAGTTTAGGTCTTGTTCCCTCACCTTTTCTTGAGCGTAAATCCTCTTTCAAGCTTTAAGAATCACCTTTATATCACTAAGAAAACCTAAAAAGTCGATAGATTTTGATTAGAATTAATTTCAACAGTTTTAAGCTTACTGTACTGCTAGGGTCGCAGGTTGGGTAGCAGGTTTCTGCGATGCCAGGATATAGGCTCGATGCTAGGGTCGTTTGTCCCATCGACCCTAGGTGTGACCGCAGCTTCCCTGGACTTCTCGGGAGCTAGGGGTCGATCCTGTGGTCTGGTAGGGAAGTTGAGCTATTCCCTTTCTGTCTGTACCTGTACCGGCTAGCGAGCTACCTCTTCCCAGTGAAAGCTAAAGGTTGCTCTATGATCATAGTGATGTGCTATTCGTAGATCTTACTTTTATATTGTATGGGCGAATTAGCTTAATGAAAGCCTTAGTTTTGGCTCTCGTGTGAGGGTTGTCAGAACTTGTGTCTAGCTGCTGTTAAATGACTTTATAGAGGCCTAACGGTAGTCTAACAGCCGCTTTAGCTCCTGGTTCCCACCTGTCCTGTCCAAAACTATGTAACTCATCTGAAAAGTCGATTTGCTAGATCAGAATGCGAACTCCAAGTTTGAGAATCGGGGTATACAAGTTAACAACCTCGAATCGCTCCATGCCCGCTAAACTAAAGGAGTCCTTTACCAAGTAAGCTATGCACCCGTGTTTACCCGCCTCCCCCGATCTTAGCTCGGTTTCTTGGTTCTTCGTGCTAGCGGAAGGACTTGATTCTTGGATGCCCTCCCGCGCAACGGTGCTCGTAGATCAGCTTACTCTCCATTGGGATCATCCGTTGTTTGGTTGAGTAAGGCCGTTGCTTGTTTTCTTTGTGATCTACGACTACCCTTTTCTTCACTTCGCTAGGTTAGGGGTTTTCTACGCTGCTTACGTTTTCAGCTTGCTGCTCGCTCCGGACCGATCAGTGCCTCCGGCCATGAAGCAAGGCTACCTCCCGGCGAGCAGGGTCGTGCAGTGAAGGAAAGGGAAAAATGAGGTTGCTTGCTCTCAGTCTCAGCCTCATTGGTTTCTTTAGGGCATTGTAAAATCTCTTCTTCTCCTTCTACCTTCAGTCGACTCTGCCTCAAGCTCATAGCAGTCAAAGAATGAAATGAAGACAAAGTCAGCAGTCATCATCCGAAAAGCTATGGGAATGAGAAGACGATGAAGCTGGTCAATCAGTGCTAGTTACAGTGCCAGAGCAAGGAAAAGGTCAAGTGTAGGGAGAGGTAAACCAGTTGCTTCGCTTCGCTTAGCTCAACCTTCAACCGAAGGTTCCCTGATCGTAGAGCACATAACTATGATCGTAGACCAACCTTAGATTGAGTGACCGTAGTGCCCATGCTCCGGTAACCAGCCGTAGCAACAATTATAGCTCCCGTTCGCTTAGCCACCCATCTAGCTTTTAGATTGGGAAGAAAAGCAAGCAACTATGAGATTACTTGCTCTGAGATACGACGTTAGTAGCTACGAGAATCGCAAACCTGAAGTTCGCTCTATTGCTAATGCATTGGCACGCTTAGCAACTGTGACTCGGGAATAAGAACGGGCAGCTATGAGGGTAGTTGTTCTATGTCCCAAAGTAGGTAGCTCAAACAATCATTCGAGAACTAGCTTCGCACCTAAGAGGCTCACTTGTTGGCCCGCTCTAGCTCAACAGTCGGGAAGAAGAGCGGGCAGCTATGAGATTAGTTGCCCTTAGTTTCAAAATCAGTAGCTCAACAGCCAACTCTCAGTTTACCTGGGAAGACAAAACCTTGGCCAACTACTATAGCTCCACGCTCTAAGTCCTAACACTCACTGGCTTACTTCTGGCTCAAACCAAGGCCGCCTCTGGGGCAATCTTTTTAAAGAGATTGTCTGGCAATGTTCACTACTTTTTTCTTTTATCGGATTTATCAAAGAGAACCAGGGAAAGTCATAGATCTTCCTCTGCGTATGGGTTCGATCCTCCAAGGCCTATGAGAGCTCTCTTCACTAATGTAGGAGTCCCGCCTGACGGAACCACATATCATGGGAATATTCTTCGCTACTGAGACTACCCGAGCTAATCCACCGCCCTTCTCATTCCTAGCAACAACTGCTCTTGCGCCATCCGTTTGTGGTCCAACAACACCAGTCCTTGACTTTGAAAGCGGATGCGATCCTTTTGCACGTGAAACATGGTACTTAAAGAAGGAAAGGCGATTGGTAGGGAGGGAGGACTACCGTTTAGGGAGGAAGAGTTGGCGACCGGAGAGGAGAGAGCTTCAACCAAGTTTCCTAGATACACTTTTTCGCGCTTTGAAGTAGGAGATCTAGTTCTTAAGAAGATTTTTCCCTCTGCTGCACCCGAAAAGTTTGGGCCAAACTGGGAAGGACCATATGTCATCACCACAGTTCACCCTGAGAATGCATATAGAATAGCTAACTCAGAAGGAGAAGAATGAGCAGATCCTCTCAATGCCATGCATCTAAAAAGGTATTATGCCTGCTTTTATGCCAAAGGCACGGGTCAAAAAGCTAGCTCTCAACGGGATTAGTTGGTTAGGGACCTCTGGATAGACCTTTCCCTTTTCCCTTTTTCGATAATCCTCGCCAGCGACTTCCGCTTATAGCGCCTTGCTACGTCCGAGTCATTTTGTCACCCTGTTTGTCAGACACGACGTCCCTTACTTCCCACTGCCCAAATCCCTCTCCTGTTTCGAGGAGACCAGAGGGAGGGATAAAAACAAACAAAAAAAATATCCTTTTGATTGACTTTGATTTGACAGATCAAGATCAAGCCTACATTTTTATGCCAATGTTGGTTACTGGAGATAACTCTCTTCAATTATTCCTGGGATGGGAGGGAGTAGGTCTTGCTTCATATTTGTTAATTCATTTCTAGTTTACATAACTTCAGGCAGATAAAGCAGCTACAAAAGCTATGCCTATCAATCGAGCAGGTGATTTTGGATTAGCTCCTGGGATTTCGGGTCGTTTTGCTCTCTTTCAAACAGTAGACTTTTCAACCATTTTTGCTCATGCTAGTGCCCCCAGAAATTCTTGGATTTCTTGCAATATGAGATTGAATGCCATAACTCTTATTTGTATTTTACTTTTTATTGGTGCTGCTGGGAAATCTGCACTGGTAGGATCGCATACTTGGTCACCCGATGCTATGGAGGGTCCCACTCCAGTATCCGCTTTGATTCATGGAGCTACTATGGTAATAGTTGGCGTTTTCATGATAGCAAGGTGCTCCCCTTTATTTGAATACCCACCTACGGCTTTGATTGTTATTACTTCTGCAGGTGGGAAGCGGCACTTGCAGACCTGAAGCTGGAGGAACTACTGCTTACGCTGGTAAATGGTTGGCAATCTATCATTCAAGATTTCTCTCGGAAGCTGTATGAAACTCCTCAGGAGCCTCTACTAGGCCCTATTTCAACAAGGCTTGCTTCTCTTATCAACAAACAGAGAATCTCTTCCTTAGACACCCCTCAATCCCAAAAAGGGAGACTATACCACAAGCCTAAAAGTGCCAGTCTTCTATTCCTCCCTTTTCCTCCTATCCTCAGTCTAGCCGGTAAAGGCTGATCACGGTAAGGGCTGGTTATGATCGACCCTACGTGCGACCGCATGTGGTTTGAGTCGACCTTTTCATTCTACAGTTTATTCTTTCATGTTTGGGTCCTTTGGCTCACTTCCATAGTCCATTCTATGATTGTTCTATGGCTCAAAACTCCAAATTACTCACTTTACATAGTTTTCAATGATTTCCTCCATGATTTCCATTGGAATTTATCCATGGATGGATGGTATTGGGGTTTCTCCTAATCTAACTTCATCATAATCTATCCTAAGCTTTCAATTAAGATAGGGATTGAGGTTCATACCTTCTGTAGTCTGAGTTTCAAAGATTTCTCTAAACTTCTTCTTCTTCCTTAGCCTTTTCTTCAAGTTTCCTTCCCTTCTTCTCTTCCTTCTCTTCTCTTCCTCTCACTTTCAATTAGGGTTCTAAAAGGAGTGAAAGAGGCTTAGGGACATCCTATTTATAGAGGAAAATCTCACAAAATAAGTCCCATTGAGTTTAGGAAAGGTCCTAATTGAAATTTGGAAAGATTCCTAATTTTTGGTTCGTGCTGTTTTTGCTATTTTCCTAGGGTCGATGCTAGGGTTGATGCTAGGGTCGGATAATCCAAGACCCATGCAACTCCATGACCAAAAAGTCATGGGTTGGACTTCTGTTGAGGTGGGGTAGACTCTACCTGTTTAGGCATGCGACCCTACCCTCATTTTGACTATTTTTTAGTTAAATTTCATATCGGGTATTGGGTTTCTTCACGCATTTGGTCCACTTGGCTCGACCATGATACGTATACTAGTCACGATACAAAATTTAAGGTTAGACCAGGTTCGGGGCATGCGGGTCTTACATTGCCTATCTGACCAGGCAGCGTAGCACGGATCATCGTCCTCTGGATAATGTAAGGTAGGTAGACAGGCTGCCTAGTGCAAATGCAGTAGAGGACATACTGAGTCAACTGGGAGATCCTCTCATAGTGTACACTCTGGGGTATCAGGTTATGCTGGATGATCTTGCAGTACACCCGAGGCTCTGGACGTAGATTGATCACTTTCATCTCCCAGTAATCATCTCTGATAAGCTGACTGTCAATCTCAGCACGCATCTCCAAGGAATGGAATTGGGGCTCCCTGGGAGCACAGTATTCCAAAGGGCCATCATTTGATATGCCCAAAAGATCAACCAACTACTTGCAATCAAAGGAAACCTCTACCCCTTTGACGTAGCTCGTGATCCTAAGCTCCCTACCCCTCTCTGTGTCATTGCGATCCCCCACTACCAGGAGATTGCAATAGAACTGTCTCACCAAATCTGGATGGGTGCAAGTGTCATTGGTAATCATTGGGAGCCAGCCCATGTCACCAAAGGCCCCCTCTACGTTGAACAAGGCTAGACTAGCCAAGTCCACACAGCGACGCCCCTCTACTTTCTTATGCTCATAGCGAGCATGCTGAGCTTCGACCTCATTAGAGCAGAAACGAACTGGGTCATGAGCTATAGGCACCTTGCTACGAGCCATATTATCTGCCAAAACAAAGAAAAACAAAGAATAGATCAGTAATGGTGAAATATCCAAAAAATTCTGACATTATAACTGCATAAAATTGGTCAAAAGCCTCACTTTTACCCAAACACTTGGGCAGGAGGACTTACATAGGTTCTAAACCATCCTGCAAGGCTCATACAGTGGGAAATTTAATTTTGAAAGATCGAATTTGAAGAAATTCCAATGAATTTGAAAAATCTTAAAAATTAGGTAAAAAAATAGAAAATTTCAAGTTCCTCGATAACCAACCGATGAAACTCGAATATTTTTTAGGGCTTTCGTCCATTGGGTGACCAATAGCAAAAGCCCCAAATAAAAATTAAATTTTTAAAAGTTAGAAAAAGTTTAATTTGAAGAAAATGATGTAAATGGGAAAAAACCTAGTTTAGAAAGGTAAAAAAATGTGAAACAGTAGAGAACATACCTGAAGAAAAGGAGTGGTAGTCGCGAATAGAAGATATGATCACCAAACACTAGGGGTCGATACTGTAGAAACTCAGGAAACCGAGTTGAGTTGGAAGGAAGGAGAAAGAATGGGAAATGAATCCAAAATCTAGTTTAAAAACCTGATTCAGGATCGTAGGGTCGCAGAATTCGACTAAAACATGCGACCCTACGTCAGACCCTACCATCGACCCTAGCCTCTCGGTGATCTGACAGAGAACTAGGGGTCGGACCTAGGGTCTGACAATTACCGATGTGAGACCTACATGCAAATTTTGGGGACAAAATTTCTTTTAAGGGTGGGGGAGTTGTAAGACCCGTACTCCATAAACCCGGTCTAAACCTTGATTTCATGTCGTAGCAGGTCTTCCGATCATCAACGGGCCAGACGGGCCGAGCGGATGACAAACAGGTACAAAATCGGATCAAAGACGGTCAAATAAGTGTTATTTTATGTTGACCGGTCGATGGTACCGGTCATGGTACCGGTCGTTCGGTCAGCTCTACGCAGCTGACTACGGAGATCCAGAATTGGATCTCTGCTGGTCCCACATTCCTAAACCCTAATACCTGAACCTTCCTAATCCTAATAGGGTTACTAAACCATAATCCTAGCCTATATAATCACCTCTAAACCTCCTCAAATCCTTTCAATTATCTCTCACAAACCCTAGAGAGGAGAAGGAGGTTGGAGAAGGAGAAGAAGCTAGGAAGAAGAAGGAAGTGCTGCCATTACCGTTCAACGACGCTCACCTTACTCCAGTCGACGGTAAGTGTTTCAATCATTCTTCTTACTCTATGACTCTAGGATAGTTGTATGGTTGGATCAATACCATGCAAAGCAGGTATTGATCTAAAACCCTAATTGGACATTAAACCCTAAATTGTCGTCAAACCCTGGATTAGAGTTCTAGGATGGTTATCATCAAAACTGGACTTAAATGAGTTGGAGATAACTCTAACTCAAAGCTCAGACTTAGAATGGATAGGAGAAACCCTGGAAATCCATGGAGAATGATCGACGGCAGTCGAAAAACCCAAAGTATGGTCTTTCGGAAACATACCGGTCGACTATACCGGTTGCACCCTGTGCGACCGGTATGTTGCCACCGGTACCTTCCGGGGGGCTGGTCTGTGGGGACTGGCTGACCATACCGGTCACCAGTTTTCCCCACAGAGCTATGACCGGTATATGCAACCAATCAGCTTTGTGAGAGTATTTTTGTAACCTCGTTGGTTTTCCGACCAACATGAAACCCTAAGAAACTATTATAATGAAACCCTAATATTATGTAGGACCTTGTGATAGCACATTTGGATCTTGCGACGTGGAGCAAGCTATCAAACGAGCGTCAGGTAAGGGAATTTGACCTAAACCCTAATAATTAATGGACAGTAAATTGTTGTTAATAACCCGAATATATATGATGTGATGATTGTGCATATTCACATGCCATCCTTTACTTTCAGTTATTATTATTGTTCATGCATTGATAGGATGTGATTGTTAGGCATGTGATTGTTTTCGTTGGTGTGTGGAGTGGGACATGGAGCCTGGGATCATTCCTCACACTGGCACCTTTTGTAGTGTTCTATTTCAACATGCTTGGTACGGGTGGGGCATCAGGGGAAGGTTGTGGTACGATGGTCTCCGATGTTGATGTTGGCCTTGCCATGGTTATGTGGCACTGTGGTCTCCGATGCCGACGCTGGCTTGTCCACGATGCTTTAGCTCTATCTCTATGACGTAGGGAGTTATGTTGGGATAGGGTCTACCTGCGTATTGTTCTATCCTAGTGTGTTAGTTGCGGATAGGGTATCAGGGGGAGGTGAGGTATTGTGGTCTCCAGCCCGGCCTGTATGCTCTAGCTCTATCTCTGTGCCATAGATGGCTGTGCTGGGATAGAGCCTACATTGATGACATATAGGATCGGTTAGTTGCGAGCCCAGTTTGTAAGCCCTGGCCAGTAGGGGCTTAGGTACTGGTATGGGTAGAGCATCAGGGGAGGTACGGGGATATCTTAGCTCTATCTTTATCCATGATGGGTGCATATGGGCCGGTGGTGGTGTGATCCATGCGGTGCCACACACTCGTGTATAGAGGTGCGGGGGCCACCAAACCTTTCTATAGCACATTGCAAACTTAAACCAGACCACAGCAAAAAATGATTGTTACTCATGCATAATACTGTGAAATTGTCTGATTGTCTTACTGAGCTAAGTTGTGAGCTCACCCTTTGTGTATATACATGTTTCTAGATGTTGATGCAGGTTACATAGTGGATGACTACGTGAACGCTCCAGCGTACGGTGGTATTGCTGCTATGGGTATCACACCCCAATTCAGGACTAACTAGAATGATGTGATGAACCATCAATAAACCAATGGTTCAACCAGGATCTCACTCAGGCTATCCCACATATGATAAACCAAAACACATTCCACAATAATCAGAGGTAATAAAGTAAAAAGCGGAAGGCTTACAGATAATGAACTGAGGTCTATTCATGATAAATAATTAATATTCTATTTATTTCCAAGTAACCAAAATATAACTTAATACATATTACAATATTCAAATACGAAAACTAAACACTAACCGTATCCATCGTTGAAACGCTCGCTTAAAGAATCACGTTCCTCCTCCACAGCTTGATCATCATGGCGTGTTGACATAATCTTCAATCATAATACCTGCAACATCAGAAACTAAAAGATTTGTGCGCACGAGGGTTAGCTCTCCAACTTGAGCTCAGTGAGTAAACAAAACAATGCAAGAATACATATGCATGCGATTCAATTCATATCTTTGGTTTGATTTTACGTTTGCACTGTGCTATAGTAAGGATAGGTGGCCACCGCACCTCTATGCACGAGAGGGTGGATATGCCCGGTGAACCTCTCACCGTCGCCCACAGCACCCACAATGAACATTGTACATGAAGGTCACGTTTATCGCTGCACAACTTCATACCGACAAATAAACCCCTGATGGCTAGGGCTGCAAACGGGGCTCGCTACTAACCAATCCTAATGTCAAACATTGTATCCAAAGCCTCACCACAGCATCCCTCAGAGCACCCGTAGAGATAGAGCTAAGGCCTCCCGGTAGAGTATAGGACTCAAGGACCGAGACCCTCCTTGATGCCCTACATCGCAATAGTTCTGCTAAGGTAATGGCGATACGACGATGCTAAAGCACAAGACTTGAGTTAGAGATAGAGCTAAAGTGCCCGGATCAAACACCGCCTAACACTTCCAATGATGCCCTACTCGCATCAAGCACACTAACCACACACAAACAATCACATACCTATTCCTATCATCATCATCATCATCATGTTATCAACAATAAAGTAAATATGCATGAAACAATAATAGAAATATTGGATGACATGTTATATGCACATTACAAGCATATTCGCATAGAAGCAAGCATGGCATTGGACTCAAGAAAATAAAAGTAGTTTGTTATTATTCAGTTAATGTAGGTCTTGTTTCCTCACCTTTCCTTGTTTGTAGGTCCTCTTTCAAGCCTTAAGAATCACCTTTATATCAATATTATATCTCTAGAAGACCTAACAAAGTCGACATAATTTAATTAGAATTATTTTAATTTTTATAGCTTGCTGTTAACTGGGGGTCGATGCCTAGGGTCGGATGTTCCATCGACCCTAAGTGCTACCCCTCCTTTCCTGAACTTCTCAAATGTTAGGGGTCGATGCTAGGGTCGGAGGTTCCATCGACCCTAGGTGCGATCCCCCATGGTTTGATTCCAAAATATCAAATTTCGTCCATTCATTCATGTTTGGGGTCCTACGGCTTGCTTCTATAATCCATTCCATACATGTTCTATGGTTTATAACTATTCTTTATTCACCTACATGGTTTCAATGATCTCCTCCATGGTTTCCATTGAAACCTAACCATGGATGGGTGAATTGGGTTTCTTCTAACTCATTCCCTCTTCATAAACCATTCTAAGGTCTTAAATAAATCATGGGGGATGTATTCATACTATAGGTTTGCTGAGATTCAGAGTTTCCTCTGAATTTTCTCCTCCTTGGTCTTCTTCTTCAATTCTCTTTCTCTTCTCCTTCTCTTCCTTCTCTTCTCTTTCTCTCAATCCAATTATGGTTGTAAAAGGAGTGAAAGAGGCTTAGGGTCATCCTATTTATAGAGTAAAACCTCCCAAAATAAGTCCCATTGAGTTTAGGAAATGTTCCAATTAAAATTAGGAAGGTTTTCTAATTTTTGGTTCGTGCTGCTTTTTCCCGATTACTGAGGGTCGATAAGAGGGTCGATGTGAGGGTCGACCCCCCTGCTACCCGTGGTTGAGGGTCGATAGTGAGGGTCAATGATGGGGTCGGACCTGTCTGTTAAGACATGCGACCCTACCCTCATTTTGACTGTTTTTGGATAAATTTTCATATTGGGTCTTGGGTTTCTTCACACACTTGGTCCACTTGGCTCGACCATGATATGTAGACGGGTCCCGACACAAAATATAAGGTTAGGCTGGGTTCGTGGCGTGCGGGTCTTACAACTCCACCACCCTTAAAAAAAATTTCATCCTCAAAATTTAAAAGTACGGATCTTACAACTCCCTCAACCTTAAAATAAATTTTGTCCTCAAAATTTACTTCGTAGTCAATAGGTGGGAATTCTATTTCCGCATTGCATCTTCTTCCTCCTATGCACTCCTATCCACGTCTTGTCTTTGCTAGGTTACCTTCATATGATAATTATCTTGGCTTTGGAAACATTGTACCTTCCCACTAGTGAACTATGCAGGTACCACTTCAATAGTCAAACATTCTATCTTATCCAGTGATTCCGTGGTCAATACCTTTGATATGGATCTCTAATGTACTTCTTCAATAGAGACACATGAAATACATCATGCACACTAGACATGGACAGCGGTAACGCTAATTGATATGCATCTTTTCTACGTCTCCAAAGTTTATAAGATCCAACACATATATAGAATACAACTTTCCATTCTTGTCAAATCGTTTCAATCTACGCATAAGTGATTTCTTCAAGAACACTTTGTCCCTTATGGCGAACTCAAGGTCTTGGTGTCTCTTTTGACATTTTGAGCTATCCTGCCCCTTTTCTTTGATCTTGTCTGCTACTCGATAGTTTTCTTCATTAGACTTAGGTCACAAAATTCTTCATTTATCGACTTTATTCCAAAATAAAGGAATTTGACATTTCTACCGTACCATGCTTCATAGGTAACATTTACATGGTAGCTTAGTAGCAACTTCAATTTATGGTAACTTCTCAACTCAAGCTCCTTGAAATCAATTTTACAAGCTTGGAGCATATCTCCTAAGATCTGTATAGTTCGCTACAACTGTCCGTCGGTTTAAGGTAAAGTGCGGTACTAAACTTCAACTTTGTCCCCATTATTTTCTGTAGATCCTCCCAAAACTTCGAGATAAGGCATAAGCCTCTGACTGACACTAAGCTCTCATGCATACTATTCAATCTGGCAATACTATCCACATATAGCTTAGTTAGCCGCTCCAAAGCATACCAAGGTCGTATAGCAATGGACTGAGCTATCCTCATAAGGCGATCAACAATCACCCAACCATGTCAACCAATTTGGAAGTTGGTGGAAAATCATTGACATAGTTTACGATACTGCAATTCCATTCCCAAAACAAAAGTCAGGGTTTGGTTTTCCTTTTCTAAGTCTGCTTACACCGTTCCTATATACAGACCTAACAAAATTACTACTTCTACTTTATCCATCAATTCAGAGTTGATCTTTAGTGCCACAAGCGCAACCGATGAACCATTGCTCCATAAGTTCATCCATAAATTCTCGCTTAATTAGATCATCACGAGTTTCTATTATATGTTACTCTCCTTCCAAATCTGAATCTATTGCTGCGGAACATAAGGCAGTATTTATACTGGGTCCTTTTTCAGACTTCATAATTCCCTTTTCGCTTAAGGCCTTAGCTACTACATTAGCCTTGCTCGGGTGACATTGAATTTGACAGTCTTAATCCTTCATGTATTCCTAACAATCTCCTTATCCTCATATTCAACACTTTCCAATGAAGAGATAAATAAAACACTTGTAATCCGATCTAATCTAAAATTCTTCTCCGTTTAAATAATGTCTCCAAGTCTTGATTGCATGAATCACAATTGTTTACTCCAATCATGAGTTAGGTAACTCTTCTCATGCTCTTTCAATTTTCTTAAAGCATATGAAATCGCTTATTTACCTTACATCAACCCGCATCCTAGATCCAATCCGAAAGCTCCGATGGATAGGGTAAAAGGTTTCCCTGGTGCCAGAACGATCAAGATGGGAGCTGATATCAATCTTACTTTAGAATCTGGAAATATTCTTCACCCTTATCAGTCAAATTAAACTCCTCTCCCTTCCTGGATATCTTGGTAAGAGGTTTTGCGATCTTAGAGTGGTCCTCCAAAATCGTCAGTAATAACCAGCTAAACTCAAGAAACTTCTGATCTTCGCAATACTCTTTAGGTGTTTCTCACCATATGATTACCTCTATCTTAATAGGGTCCACTTTAATCTCTTTTTATGATGCTACGTGATCTAAGAAGATCATTTTGTTTAATCATGTCTCATATTTCTTGGACTTAGCATAAAGCTTTTTCCCTTTTAAACTGTTGTGGAGTGACTCCAAGATCCGTTGTATGAGTTGCTTCAATCATGGGATAAATCAAAATATCATCTATGAACACTATGACCAACGTGTCCAACATGTCATGAAACACCCAGTTCATCCATTCCATAAAAGATGTAAGGGCATTGGTTAATCCAAACGTCAAAATCAAAAACTCATAATTGGCCAATCCCAATTCTAAATGCTATCTTCGAGATATCGTTGTCCAAATTCTTCAGCTGATGATAACTTGATCGAAGATCAAAATTAGAAAATACCATTGCTCCTTGCAACTAGTAAAACAAGTCGTTGATCTGAGGTTGTAGATATTGATTCTTTATCGTGAGCTTGTTTAGTTCCCGGTAGTCTATACATAATCTGACACTACCGTCCATCTTCTTCACGAGTTACGTTAACGCTCTCTGTGATGCAATACTTAGCTAATTAGAACCCTTGTCTAATAACTCTTGTAGTTGAGTCTCAGTTCCTTCAACTCCATAGGAGCTACTCTATAGGTGCCTTTGACACATGTATCGTCCCTGGGAACAAGTTGATGACGAACTCGGTCACATGATCAGATGGTATCCCAGGTAAGTCTCCTGGAACACATCAGGAATTTATGCATCACATTAATATTGTCCATCTGTGGTGCTTCTTTGGTAACGTATACCACAGATACCATATATCCAACTTCTTTCTCTTCAAAGCATCTCTTTGCCTTTAGCATAGAGAGGATCAGCTTTCACTTCCTAGGCAACATACTTCCAATAATACTAAATTATATATCGTCTTTATTTTTGAATGATAACCTCTTCTATGCACATAACAACTTTGTCGAGTGTTGAGACAACCAATCTATCCCCAAGATGACATTAAAGTATGCCATCTCAAGTCTAATTAGGTTTTGCCCAAATTTCATCCATCCATTAATATGATTCAATCATTGTTCATAACACTCATCTAAAACAATATTTAGTCCCAAAAGAGCTTATACTAGAGAAATCTGGTGTAAAGGTCTTAAGGGCTTGTCTAGTTCCTTCATCTCTTAGTTTTTCAAAGACTATCGTCAAAATCTCATATCTTAAAAAAACTCATTAGTTTATATTTCCTTTATCCTTGCTGTTCTACCATGATCTCTCTTTCATATACCTCGAAAAATATCTTGTGATTGTCACTTCATATCCCAAGTCTACTTCTAAGCATTAGGATATATGCTTATAAATTCATTAATTCAGCCAAACTCTTTTGGTCTTTACTTAATCATATCACTCGACATTGGGCATAACTCAATTTTCATTTTATTAAACTGAGTACTATTAATGCCATGATTTTGACTTTGTCCTTGTACCCACACTTAGATGTACTTTTAGGAATCTTCTGCTTTGTCCAAGATCCATACCGATATAGCCATCTTTAACTCAACTTTAAGTGCTATCTATTTCTTTACTGGTTACTCTTGATAGTCCTCACTTTTGCTCATGCACTCTTTTATTGACATGACTCATATCCATCCATTTCAGTAATCTCAAAAATAGATCCTCCATTACTTCATCTGAGGTCCATTGGCTATAGTATTTAAATCTGAAATTAATCATCTTACTTCCCATAATTCTTTATCACTAAACAGCTTATCAATGGATGTCGAGAAATATAAGAATCAGAATGTTTATCTAAAAGCAATTCACTTCCTTCTTTCAAATATAGTATAACGGCAAACACTTGCTTTATCTAGTGAACTTAAGTTTAAAGGATCGGGAGTAAATCTGTGGTAATCCAACCAACATCCAAAGATTATTACGTTGCACGGTGGTCCAAATGCAGAGAGGTTTTATAGTTCTTAACCTCATGGTTATAGGTTCTATCGAATATATAATGCCTTTGGTCAAGGCACTACAGGAGTAAATCTGGAGAAAGTTTTCGTACATCAGTAAATCAGGTATAATCTGGAGAAAAATTTTGTATATCAATAAATCAGGTATAAATCAGTAGATGTATGCTCAACATGATTAAACATTTAACTGTTTATTCAGTTCACATCTCTGTTCATGTTGTCAATCATAAGAGTGATTCAAATTGGTATAATCAGGACTAATACTAGAGAATCAATATCTATAACTCTAATTGATAGGGTGAATCAAGAAGGTATCCTGTCAAGACACGAGAAAATTAGAATCTGGTATGTGCATCCTCTATAATCATAAGAGTAAATCAATAATGCACCGCATTCTATATAAACATATCTAGTTACATGGCCATAATAGATTTGATCCTTTGCTGAAAATGTCCAAGGTATCATCTTCAGAAGACATTCTTCAATCCTTGTCGGATCATTCTGTCATGATGCAACTATCCCATACATCGGTGGCTGATAAGGTTAACCACCTTGATACACTGCTTATTGTGCACCAAACTTCTGCACTGGGGTGTGCATTACTGGGACTTGCTGTGTGGTAGGCACTGTGTTATAGCTAACAGGTGTTGGGGTACAGTGATGCTACCAATTGGTACCGTACTTGGTTTGACCCGGAGGTGTTGATGTAGCATCAGCAACATGGGTAGTGATTTACATAGCAACATGCATAGTGGGTCTCGTCTGTTGTTGGTCTTGTATTTTATTGGGTAAAGTTTATGACAACCGTGACCAAGGTAATTGGTAGCCCAGGTGGTTGGCTGGAGTGGCCTGGTTGTTTACTTCCTCTTATTTGCTCTAATCTGATTACCAACTCAGATGAGTTTTCATTACCCGTTCTCGACCTAGATAGTGGTGGGGTCAAGTTGTAACCTCATCTTAATGCTCAGCGGGTAATGGATAAGCGTATAGTGGATTTCACTCTGAGTCTCCATGTCACCCAGGGGTATAGCTTTATCTTCTTGTTGTTACTCTTATTCTTAGTGTAAGGCTGTTATTCTCCTATCTCTGTTGGATTCGGCCCGAGATCTTTCCCTTTACCTTTACAGGGAATTAGGCATTACTAGCCAATTTCTCCTTCCTTTGTCATACATCGAGTTTCACATCTTGTGAATACCAACTCGGTATTCAATTTTCTGCTTTACAGAAGCTCCTTTCTTGGTACTGTACTATATCCTTGTATACTTGGATAACTATCCAATTTATATATAATACCCTATATTATTTATTTATTAGGATAATTTTTTTGTCTTCTCTTTCTGTTTGAGTGTATATATATGGTTTCACCTTTTACATGTATATTATCGTCTTGTTTAATTTATGTCTCAACCAACATAGGTGCTTATGGTTTGTTTATATTAAAGCTTTTAATTTATCCTAACTCAGTTCATGGACTCCAGTGGAACTATTCAGGTTTAATGGGTAAGGCCTACGAGAGCTCCGATACCAAGTTGTCACACCCCAATTCTGGACTAACCAAAATGATGTGATGAACCGTCAATAAACCAATGGTTCAACTAGGATCTCACTCAGACTATCCCACATATGATAAACCAAAACACATTCCACAATAATCAGAGGTAATAAAGTAAATAGCGGAAGGCTTACAGATAATGAACTGAGGTCTATTCATGATAAATAATTAATATTCTATTTATTTCTAAGTAACCAAAACATAACTTAATACATTTTACAATATTCAAATATGAAAACTAAATACTAAACGTATCCATCGTTGAAACGCTCACTTAAAGAATCACGTTCCACCTCCACTGCTTGCTCATCATGGCATGTTGACATAATCTTTAATCATAATACCTGCAACATCAGAAACTAAAAGATTTGTGCGCACGAGGGTCAGCTCTCCAACTTGAGCTCAATGAGTAAACAAAACAATACAACCATACATATGCATGCGATTCAATTCATATCTTTGGTCTGGTTTTTCGTTTGCACTATGCTATAGAAAGGATAGGTGGCCACCGCACCACTATGCGTAAGAGTGTGGATACGCCAGATGAACCTCTCACCGTCGCCCACATCACCCACAATGAACATTATACACGAAGGTCACGTTTATCGCTGCACAACTTCATACCAACAAATAAAGCCCTGATGGCTAGGGCTTCAAACAAGGCTCGCTACTAACCAATCCTAATGTCAAACATTGTATCCAGGGCCTCACCCCAGCATCCCTCAGAGCACCCATAGAGATAGAGCTAAGGCCTCCCGGTAGAGTTTAGGACTCAAGGACCGAGACCCTCCTTGATGCCCTATGTCGCAATAGTTCAGCTAAAGTAATGGCGATACGACGATGCTAATGCACAAGACTTGAGTTAGAGATAGAGCTAAAGTGCCCGGATCAAACACTGCCTAACACTTCCCCTGATGCCCTACTCGCATCAAGCACACTAACCACACACAAACAATCACATGCCTATTCCTATCATCATCATGTTATCAACAATAAAGTAAATGTGCATGAAACACTAATAAAAATATTGGATGACATGTTATATGCACATTACAAGCATATTCGCATAGAATCAAGCATGGCATTGGACTTAAGAAAATAAAAGTAGTTTGTTATTATTCAGTTAATGTAGGTCTTGTTTCCTCACCTTTGCTTGTTTGTAGGTCCTCTTTCAAGTCATAAGAATCACCTTTATATCAATATTATATCGCTAGAAGACCTAACAAAGTCGATCAAATTTAATTAGTATTTATTTTAATTTTTACAGCTTGCTGTTAACTGGGGGTCGATGCCTAGGGTTGGAAGTTCCATCGACCCTAGGTGCTACCCCTCCTTTCCTAAACTTCCCGAATGTTGGGGGTCGATGCTAGGGTCGGAGGTTCCATCGACCCTAGGTGCGACCCCCCATGGTTTGTTTCAAAAATATCAAATTTCTTCCATTCATTCATGTTTGGGGTCCTACGGCTTGCTTCTATAGTCCATTCAATACATGTTCTATGGTTTAGAACTATTCTTTATTCACCTACATGGTTTCAATGATCTCCTCCATGGTTTCCATTGAAACCTAACCATGGATGTGTGATTTGGGTTTCTTCTAAGTCATACCCTCTTCATAAACCATTCTAAGGTCTTAAATAAATAATGGAGGATGTATTCATACCTTAGGTTTGCTGAGATTCAGAGTTTCCTCTGAATTTCCTCCTCCTTCGTCTTCTTCTTCAATTCTCTTTCTCTTCTCCTTCCCTTCCTTCTCTTCTCTTTCTCTCAATCCAATTAGGGTTGTAAAAGGAGTGAAAGAGTCTTAGGGACATCCTATTTATAGAGTAAAACCTTCCAAAATAAGTCCCATTGAGTTTAGGAAAGGTTCCAATTGAAATTAGGAAGGTTTCCTAATTTTCGGTTCATGCTGTTTTTTCCCGATTACTGAGGGTCGATAAGAGGGTCCATGAGAGGGTCGACCCCCCTGCTACCCGTGGTTGAGGGTCATAGTAAGGGTCGATGTGGGGGTCGGACCTGACTATTAAGACATGTGACGCTACCCTCATTTTGACTGTTTTTAGGTAAATTTGCATTTTGGGTCTTGGGTTTCTTCACACACTTGGTCCACTTGGCTCGACCATGATATGTAGACGGGTCCCGACAGAAAATATAAGGTTAGGCCAGGTTCGTGATGTGCTGGTCTTACAATGGGTGTACAGGCAGGAGAGGACGAGCATGACGCTTCATGCGAGTGCCCTTTCTGCGTGTACCTTTGATTTGACTTTTATTTATTTTCAGCTATTTTCAGTTGGATTAAGTGGATGTAAGGATATTATATTTTATTGTTTGAATTTGAATAATTGGATATTTTATATAAATTTATCAATAGATTCTCAGTTCATTTATTTAAAGTCTTCCGCTATACTATTTATATTTTGATTGTGGTTTTGTGTAATGGTTTGTATTACTGGACACGGTCTATTCGAGATCCTGGTGTGAACCGTTGGTTCAATGACGGTTCACTCACACCATTCTGGTTGGGTTCAGAATTGGGGTGTGACAACCGACCCTACCATCGACCCTAGCCTCTCGGTGATCTAACAGAGAACTAGGGGTCGAACCTAGGGTCGGACATATACCGACCCTACCATCAACCCTAGGCTATCGGTAAGCTGACAGTGTTTCTCAGGGTCGCATATCCTAGGGTCGCATAATGACCGACCCTACCATCGACCCTACGATTGAAAATACAGTATTTTGTCAGAATGATCTGAAAATTTTGAAAAATTATATTGGTTAGTTGGATTTTTGACTTGAGAACAACTTATATTGATTGTCTCACATATGCTATGATTGTTTACAGACACTACCGTCACCAAAACAGGAAATGGCTGGGTGAAGGGTGACCAGACGAGGCCGTAACCCAATTCCACCACCAACACCTATGGAGGAAGAAAGCCATGTAAACCATGAAGCACAGGAGAATCTGAATACAGCACCACCAGGAGCTAGTGGAAAGGCAAATCCTACAAACTTGCCAGCCTCACCTACGGATTTGGCTACAGTCGTAATGAACTTGGCACAACAGCTGCAGCAAATACAACAGGTGCAAGTCAATATGCAAGTTACTATAGGGATGGCTTTTTCAGCTGCCCATATGACAACTATGCCAGCAGGGCAGGCTAGCATAGTACCGGGGGGAAGTAACACGGTACCCCACACACCTCAAACACTAGTCATGCAGGCTCAAGTGTAGAACCCTGAGGTAGCTCAAGGCAGTTACCATTACCAACCGCCTATGTATGGGGCCTATGCTCCGTATCAACTGGACCACTCCCGACTGATCAAGCTTTTCCTGAAGATGAAGCCCAAAGAATATAATGGTAAGCCAGCAGATCCTTTATGGCCAGCACACTGGATTGATGAAATGGAAAGAAATTTTATGATGATGACAGTGAATGAAGAGGAAAAGGTGTTGTGTGCAACCTTCAACCTGAAAGGCGATGCACACCACTGGTGGAAGTCCACACGGACTTATCTATTAACAAAGCACGCCCAATTGACCTGGGCTATATATAAAGAGGCATTCTTTGAGAAGTACTTCCCTAGAAGTTTCAGAGATTCTATGGAGAGAGAGTTCCTGAGTTTATATCAGGGCCAGATGACTATGGATGCATACCAACAGCGTTATGAGGAGCTATTTTTCTTTGCACCCGCTAGCATATAAGAGGAAATACAATGACCCGAAGGTTCGTCATGGGACTTAGGGGAAGAATTCACAAGCATATTCTGGGACTCGAAAAGAAGGTCTACAATGAACCAGTACAAATTGCTCGAGTAATAGAGTCGAGCCAGAAGGAGAGCTACCTTGCTCAAAACAAGGGTATTAAAAGGCCAAATGGAAATTCATACAACCGAGGGAATACAAGGACATTCAAACCCTTCTGTACTCAAGGCTTCAATGCTGTAGTCAAGACTACTCTAACAGCTCAACCGCAACAAAAGCAAAATAGTAAAGGGGTAAAATGCTATAACTGCAATCAAGTGGGACATTATTTCAGGGAATGTCCTAAGCCCAGGAAGCAGCTACACCAAGGAAAGGTTTATGCTGTTACAACTAAGGATGCTTCCGCATCGCCTGATGTGGTCACAGGTATGACCTGAACATTTCATTTTGTGTAACATTGTGTAATCATGTAGACTAAAACTAAAACAAATCACAGGTGTTGTACCTATTAATGGCATACCTGCTAGAGTACTCCTTGATTCTGGAGCTACTCATTCTTTTATATCTGTGTCATTTAGAAAGAAGTTGAACCTACCCCTCAGATTGTTAAACTAAAAACTACTTGTACGATCGCCGATGGGACTAGAAGTGGAATTAGAAAATGGTTATGGACCATCCAGTTCTTATTGACGAGAAGACTTTGGATGCAACCTAGATTCAACTTGAGATGGCAGACTTTGATGTCATCTTTGGAATGGACTGGTTAGCTCGGCATTCTGAAAACCTATTAGGTGCAGAAAAGAAGCTGACATTTAAAGACAAGGAAGGAGCAGAGTTTAGTTTTGTGGGAACCAAACTTCTCCGTAAACGAAAACTCATCTTCTTTGCATTAAAGGCTAGGAAATGCCTCGAGAAAAGAGGAGTTGGGTATCTAGTATCAGTGGTCGACCTCATCAAGGAAGCACCACGAATGGAGGATATTGATGTGGTGCATGACTTTCCAAATGTATTTCCTGAAGAACTACCAGGATTACCACCCGACTGAGCTATAGAGTTTGTTATAAATCTCATAGCCGGAGCCGCACCAGTATCTAAAGCACCTTATAGAATGGCTCCTACTGAATTAAGGGAATTAAAAGTACAGTTACAAGAACTAGTGGAAAAAGGTTACATCAGACCTAGCATATCACCATGGGGAGCGCCAGTATTTTTCATAAAGAAGAAGGACGGTAGTGTTCGACTGTGTATAGACTACCGGGAATTGAATAAGCTGACAATCAAGAATCGGTACCCATTGCCTCGGATCGATGACTTGTTCGATCAGTTGCAAGATGCCAAGGTGTTCTCCAAGATCGATCTTTGGTCAGAATACCATCAGTTGAAGATTAAGGACGGTGATATTCCAAAGACAGCATTTAGAATAAGATATGGACATTATGAATTTTTAGTCATGTCTTTTGGATTGACTAATGCACCCGCAACCTTTATGGAACTCATGAATCGGGTATTCCATGATATGTTGGATACATCAGTCATTGTGTTTATTGATGATATATTGGTCTACTCCAAAGACAAGGAAACTCTTGTCATGAATCTAAGATCCGCTTTACAGCGATTAAGGAAAGAAAAGCTTTACGCCAAATTTACAAAGTGTTAGTTTTGGTTGAAGGAGGTCGCTTTCTTAAGCCATGTTGTATCCGCTGAAGGAATTAAAGTGGATCCTAGCAAGATTGAAGCCATTGTGAAGTGGGAAGCACCAAAAAGCATTGCAGAAATTAGAAGTTTCATAGGTCTAGCTAGGTATTATCGACGATTCGTGGAAGACCATTCCAGAATTGTCGTACCTCTCACCAGTTTGACAATGAAGGGTGAAAAAAATTTTTGGACTGATAAATGTGAGAAGAGTTTCCAAACATTGAAGGCTAGATTGATATCTGCTCCGATCTTGACTATTCCTATTCTAGGATAGCCATTTATCTGGTATACAGATGCGTCGGGCTTGGGTTTAGGATGTGTACTTATGCAAGGAGAACAAGTAATTGTGTATGCCTCAAGACAACTGAAGAGACATGAGAAGAACTATCTCACTCTGGACTTAAAATTAGCGGCAGCAGTACATGCTGCTAAGATATGGAAACATTACTTGTACGGAGGGAAATTTTAGATTAAATTAGATCATAAGTGTCTCACTTATCTTTTTAATTACAAGGAGTTGAACATGCGACAAAGAAGATGGCTGGAATTATTAAAGGATTATGATTGTGATATCCAGTATCATCCAAGAAAGACTAATGTAGTTGCTGTGCACTAAGCAGAAAAATAATGATAAAATCTCGAGGAGAGGTTAACACAACTGTAGCAATGTGTACTATAGGAAAATGATTCAATTACATTAATGAGCAGTTTGTGATAGATGCACCAGGTGAACCAAACAACCAAGGGTTTATTCATCGGTTTTCAAATATGTTCACCACATTGGAGATTGTACCTGATATAATTGATGAAGTGAAAACAGCTATTAAATCAGATCCTTATCTGAGAACGGTACAAGAAGATATCAAAAAAGGTAGGACTATTCCTGAGTTCACCTTAGATGATGAAAAGGTACTGAAGTACAAAGGGAGAGTATGTGTTCCTGAAACAGAAAATATTGACATTAGACACCGACTAATGAAGGAAGCTCACACCACGCCTATTCAGTACATCCTAGAAGTACAAAGATGTATCATGATTTTAAGAAATTATATTGGTGGAGAGGAATGAAAGCAGATGTAGCTAAATTTGTGTCTCAATGCCTAAATTATCAGAGGGTGGAGGCTAAACGACAAAGATCTACAGGACAGTTGCAGCTGCTACCAGAACCAGCATGGAAACGGGACTGCATCACTATGGACTTCGTCACCGGGTTACCATTGACTCCTCGAGTAGTTGACGCGGTCTGGGTGATTATAGATCATCTAACTAAGACAACTCGCTTTATACCAATATGACCACAGTATACCCTGGAGAGGTTAGCAAAGCTATATGTGGATAACATTGTCAGATTACATGGTGTACCTAAAAGCATTGTGTCTGATAGAGACCCACGCTTTACTTCAAAGTTTTGGGAAGGATTGCAAAAGGTTATGGGTACAATGTTGAACTTCAGTACTGCATTCCATCCTTAGACAGACAGACAGTCAGAGTGTACCATTCAAATTTTAGAAGACATGCTTCGAGCATGTGTAATTGATTTTAAAGGATCATGGGATGAGAAACTACCATTAGTCGAGTTCGCCTTTAACAACAGCCTTCAGGATACTATACAGATTGCACCTTATGAAGCACTGTGTGGGAGGAAGTGTCGAACTCCTTTCTTCTAGAATGAAGTTGGTGAATGCAATATCGTTGGACCAAAATTTGTTGAAGAGACTTGTCGAGTAGTCGTGATTATCAAGGAAAGAGTTAGAACGGCTCAGAATCGTTAGAAACAGTACGCAGATACTCGACGTCGAGACCTTGAATTTGTCATAGGTGATAAGGTTTTCCTGATAGTATCACTTATGAGGGGTTTAAAATGATTCGAACAAAAAGGGAAGCTAAGTTCGAGATATATCGGGCCATAAGAGATTCTAGCCAAACGTGGAAAAGTGGCATATCATTTAGCCCTACCACAATCTATGTCAAGTGTGCATGATGTATTTCATATCTCCTTATTAAAGAAGTATGTCAGAGATCCAACGCACGTTTTGACAGCAGATCCACCAGATTTAACTGATGATTTGACATTCAAAGTATCCCCAACTGAGATCACCAGTCGAAAGGTTCAACGTCTACGCAACCGTGACATATACTATGTTAAAGTCACCTGGAGAAGCCGAGATATAGAAGAGATCACATGGGAAGAAGAGAATGCTATGCGGAAGCAATATCCTCACCTTTTCGACTCGAAAGGTATGTACCAATTTCGAGGATGAAATTTTTAATAAGAAGGAGGGAGTTATAAGACCCGTATCAAACTAACTAGTCTTACCACCTTGTACCCGGTTTACCTATCATGGTCGAGCCAAATAGACCCAGTGCGTGAAGGAAATCACAAGACCAGGTATGAATTTGACCAAAAAATAGTAAAAATGAGGGTAGGGTCGCATGCCTAAACAGGTAGGGTCGACCCCACCTCAACAGAAGTCCAACCTATGATTTTCTAGTCGTAGGGTCAATGACTAGAAAAATGTAGGGTCGACGGATCCTGAGACCCTACGTGTGACCCTACGATTTCAGACAGAAATTGTAAATTAGAAAACTTTTCTATTTTCAAGGGGTTCTTTCCTAAACTCGATGGGACTTATTTTGGAGGGTTTTTCTCTATAAATAGGACATCCCTTAGCCTCTTTCACTCGTTTTAGAACCATAATTGAAAGTGAGAGAAAGAGAAGGAGAAGGAAGAGAGGAAGAGAAGGAAAATTGAATAAAAGACTAAGGAAGAGGGAAACTTCAGAGAAACCTCTGAATCTCAGCCAACTTCAGGTATGAGTATAATTTCCTTCATAAATTAAGAGCCTAGAATGGAATATCAAGAAGTTAGGATTAGGAGAAACCCAAATCATCTATCAATGGATGAGTTTCAAAGGAATCCATGGAAGTAATCATCATAGGCAATAGAAAGTGTGTAAAAATCATAGTTATGAGCCACAGAACAATCTTAAAATGGACCTACGAGACCAAAGGATCGATCAAATTCCCTCGGGAAGTCCCAGGGAGGGTGTGGTCACACGTAGGGTCGATTGATAATCGACCCCACGTCCGACCCTACAACCTAGGGTCGATTGGGTAACCGACCCTAGGTGCTGCCCCACCTGCGACCCTATGATTTCAGCTTGTCTAAATTTGTTATAATTAATTCTAATTAAAATCTATCGACTTGATAGGCCTTTCTAGTGATTTAAAGGTGATTCATAAAGCTTGAACGAGGATCTACACTCAATCAAAGGTGAGGGAACAAGGCCTAAACTAATCTGCTAATTATAAACTATTTTGATTATTGAGTCCAACACCATGAATGATTCTCTGATTGTATGATTGTAATGTGCATATCACCTGTCATCCAATATTGCTGCTAATATTGTCCATGCATATTTAATTTTGTTTATTTATAACATGATGATGATAATGATGCTAGGAATAGGCATGTGAATGTTTGTGTGTGGTTAGTGTACTTGATGCGAATGGGACATCAGGGGAAGTGTTATGCGGTGTTTGATCCAGAAATTTAGCCCTATCTCTACTCAAGTCTTGTCCACTGACATCGTCGTATCGCCATTACTTTAGCAGAACTATTACGTCGTAGGGCATTAGGGGAGGTGGTCTCGGACCGTGTAGTCTCTGACTATGCCGGGGGGCCTTAGCTTTATCTCTATGGACGTATTGAGGAATGCTGGGGTGAGGCCTTGGATACACTGTTTGACATTAGGATTGGTTAGTTGCGAGCCCAGTTTGCAAGTCGTCACCAACAGGGCTTACGTGTTGGTATTGGTAGGGCATCAGAGGAAGTATTATGCGGTGTTTGATCCGGACACTTTAGCTCTATCTCTATTCCATGGTGGGGTGGATGTGGTTGACAATGGTGTTTGATACGTTG
This sequence comes from Protea cynaroides, assembly GCA_028583415.1. NCBI lineage: Eukaryota > Viridiplantae > Streptophyta > Magnoliopsida > Proteales > Proteaceae > Protea > Protea cynaroides. The sequence goes on from CM053271.1 coordinate 63,505,561, forward strand.
GGTGGGCTTACACACCCTGTGTATAAAGGTGAGGCGACCACCGAACCTTTCTATAGCACATTGCAAACTTATGAACCATACCAAAGATATGAATTGTTTGCATGCATATGTTTGTTGCATTGTTTTGTTTGCTCACTGAGCCGTGATGTGTGCTCACCCTTTTGACTTCGAATGCTTTTAGTTGATGATGCAGGTACCATGGTTAAAGAATACATGAATGCTCCGATGTATGGACATGCGGTGGCAATGGATGCTGAAGTTATGATGGAGTTGCATGATCCATCATGCGAGTGCAACTCCTGTGTTTTTTCATTATATTTTGTATAAGTTATAGAGAAAATATAATTGATTTAATTATTTTAATTTATATCTTAGTCCTTTTGGAGATATTTGAATAATTTATTTACTCTATCACATTTAGACTCTCAATTCATTTAATATATAAGACTTTCGCTATTGTTTACTTACTCTGATTATGGTTGTGGATATGTATGGTTTAAGCAAATGGACACAGCTTATTTGTGATCCTAGTTGAACCGTTGGTTAATTAGCGGTTCATCACAACATTCTGAATAGTACAAAATTGAGGTGTGACACTAGCTGTCAGATCGGCCATTCGCTGATCAGACACACGGTGTGTAAGACCCGTGTCAAACTAACCCGGTCTTACCACCTTGAACCAGGTTTACCCATCATGGTCGAGTGAAGGGACCAAGGGCGTGAAGGAGAGCGAGATCCCAGGTATCAAATCGACCCAAAAACACTTAAAATAGAGAAAGGGTCGCATACCCAGCTAAACAGGGTTGACCCTCTCAAATTAGAAACT